>CM034150.1:870063487-870724735 GCA_019776745.2 Taxus chinensis | reverse complement strand
TGGAAGCCAATCAGTCTTGGTGAGATGGTCATAGTATGGTGAGGGGGTTATAATGATAAAAGTTATGATTAGTTTAAGGTCATTTATAAGAGAATTGGCCCAGTGCTTATGGTCTTGGGAAGTAACAAGGTGAAAGATAAGCTAAATGAGCATATATAAAATCAATATGGCTGGAGAGGAGTTTTAGGAATATTTGAGCTATTATGGTGGTTTTAGCAGTTAGAGGATGTTTTCATGATGCTATGACAAGTTTGAGGTTAAATGTTGAATTGTAGTTTCAAGATATGTAAATTCTGGTAAGACCAGGTTTGCAGGAGGGAGGATTAGTTAAAAAGTGACCTTCTGATGCTTCATTGTGAATGTGTGCTTCCACGAGACCAAGAAGGTCTTGGGGGATGTTTTCCATGGAACTGATAGGTTTAGATAAAATAATGAGGGTGTATTGATCATAACATTTTATTGAATGATCACTACAAGATAAATTGCCTTTGAAACCCTAAAAAACCAAACAAAACCCAAAAAAAAAAAAAAAACCTCTTCATTAGAGCACTTGGGATATTTAGATTTTATGATCTCTATAATGTCTGGAAAGAAAAAGGGAGTATCGGGTTGTTGATGAGGATTCCTCCAGGATCATTTTGGTGTGGTTTGGTTGTTCCAAATATTTTGGAAGAGAGAGAAAAAGAAAAAACCCTAGTTTTTTGGGTTTTTTAATTCAAGACTGAGATTGTGAGACACAAATTAATGCACGTGGGTACCCATTCTCGGTCCATCAAAATCATACTAGGAATTATACGATTCCTAAGAAAGAAAAACTTATTAAGTGATGGACTATATTGGATTATATTCTATATTTATTGTTTAATTGGACGGTTTTCAACTAATAAATCAATTGAGTCACCTGTAAGAAAAACACTTATTCACAAATCATTAAAGATATTAGGCATATGCATTGATTACAAATATATGAGAAAAAATCCTATAGAATTAGGATGTCCATACTTATCAAACAGCTCTACATATAACTCAATTTTATCCCATATATCTCTCACAATATCCCATAATATCTCTAGTAAAGTTGTACGAAACACATTACAAAAATAAAATACAACTCAATAGAGATTGTATTTATTTTATTCTAAACTAATGTATTAGTATTAAATGAGTTTTTTATGTTAACTCATTTAATGAATAAACACAATATAATTAACAAATGTGAGAACTAAACCAAATATTCCTAAACATTCTCCCCTTAGTGCGAACACGGGGAAAAAAAAAAGTATCTTGTACTACTACCAAACTCAAATGATGGTTTTCACACTCAGATAACCACCAAATCTACAAATTAACCCATGGAGGTTTTACCTTGCTTTACCAAAAAACCTACAAACAACCAAGATGGTTTTACACTTGGTTTACCAATAAACCTATAAACAAAGGATGGGGGGGGGGGGGGGGGGGGGGGGGGGGGGGGGGGAGGGGTGGTGTGGGGGGCTTTACATGTGCTTAAACAACAACCATATACATCAGTTTTTACAGTACTCTATTAGTTCTCATAACTATTTTACCATCGAGGGAAATACAAGGAAAGAAGCTAATATTAAATACTTGAAACAGGTACAATCAATTATCTTATTTATAGGAAGTAAAAACATCCAAAAAAAATAGCTATGTAGCTTCATTGTTAGTGGCTACGAGAGGGTCATGGACAAACCTCCTCCCCTTGTCCTTCATCCTCCATCAAGAATTTATTCACTTATAATAGAAATCCTCAGAATTATAATCATATATCATTTTTATGGTTCTCCTTGTCGGTTCTTCCTCGCGGCGTGTGTTGTAGTGGTGTATTGGCCCACATATCTTCATTTGTTTTGAGTTTTCCTTTGAGTATAATCGTTGGATGAACCCTTACAAAACCAAAGATGTGTGCCCCTTTTCTGTTAATAGGAAACATTCAACTTCAAGCCTGTTTTTGTCAAAAAAATTTAGATTGTTCTTTGAGTACATTGCAGTTTCTTCTTAGGCATCTTCTGATACTGCTTATTTTTATTTTATAGGAGAGGGAGATCTGTCTTCAAGGACTGAGATGATTTGACCAAGAGTCAAAAAAAAGTTTTTGGTTGTATTTTGCAGACCAAACTATTCAATTACAATAGCTTAGGCATCTTCATCATCAACTAGTGTTTCAACTTCTTCTAGCGTGGCCCAGAGAGATCTGAGATCATTGATAAACTATACAAGTAGTTCCTTGATCATTTTAATTAATAAGTGTAATTAAAGGAAAATTTTGCATTAACTACTTTAGTACCAAACAAATTATTTAGATTTCCCCCCAATTCATTGGATGAATTTCCAAATTACACAATTGTAGTTCAAACATTTCAGAAAGTGCAAGTCCAATGAGGCTTGGCCCTTATCATCTCTACTTTTCCATTCGAGTAAATATTTCATATGTGGGCATGTTTTTTACAATGACTATTCCCCACATGTTTTGTTTATTAGTTGCATTTGAATTTTCACGTTCCAGGTTGAAAGTTTAAAAATAGTAAATTTTCAATGGAATATCCATCCAACAATAGAGGAGTCGGTTACCTGAAAAATGTGTCCTTTGCAAATTGATAATGACCAATAATATGTTTTTTTAAAATGAAAACAACGAAGACACAGTGAAAACACGAAGATGACGGCTGATAAAAATGAGCTTTAAAAGTACTACTTAATTAATTTTTATGTCTGACTTAGCACATATATATACATATTATTAAAAAAGAAAGGATAAAGACTAATTTTTTTGACAAAAATAAGAAAATTATAGGGACTTGCTAGGATTAAGATTTACAGATGACTCAAAGAATTAACTTCAAATAACGTGAGACACACAAAAGAGAATTAATTTTTGACGTGAGAATTGATTGGAAGATAAATTTAAGAATGTTGTGATATATTGGCAGCCCCCATGTGGTATTTTCTCTGTAGTGTATGTATGTTTAACAAAGAAGTCATGAGAAAAACTAAGAAAGACCGTGATTTAAAAACGTGATAGTCGATTTGATTTAAGATGCATAAATGTAGCATCAAAACATCATATTTGGTAAAAGGATTACATGGCTGGGAAGGAAGTAAATGTGATCTGTGTGGCATGGCAGTCTACAATCTCCCACAAACTGACCACGACTGAATACCATGTAGCAAAAGAAAATTTACAGAAACTTCGAACTTGTTTATAATGCCGGGCTCGGTTGAAATTATTTTTCTCCAAAATTAACTTATCTGAGTTCTTATGAAAATTTTGTTTGTAGTTGTCATTACCTATTTCATGAAACCCAATAAGTTTTAAGAGAAAACTCCAATCTTAGACAAAAATACAATCTATTCTTTAGATGGATTTTTAAAAAACCGCTTTTTCTCAATCACAGAAAATCACATATCAGGCTTGCATACTTGCTTTCTGATACCAAATATTATAGTTGGATCGGTTTCAAAATAATCCAATCAATTGAATAACATAGGAAAAACCCACTCAAATCATCAAATCATTCCATATATTAGTATATGCAATAGGTACAAAAGATATAAGAATACAACTCCTATAAATAAGGAATGCATATATCAACATTTCGCAACATATCACTCAATGTCATCCAATATATCTCTCACAACGATCCCCTAATAGCTCCAGGAAGTTGTACTACAAACTGACGTATAAACAATAAAAATTACAAGCAATAGGAGATAGTATTTATTTAGTGTTAACTACATATTATTAGTAATGATTTATTTGATGTTAACTCATTTTAATCATGAATACGCAATATAATACTAAACAAATGTGAGCACTAAACCAATATTCCTAACCTCTTGTTTCTATTTGGTCTTGCAGATCCGCAGACTAGTCAAACTTTTACTTGCCTATTTTTTATGACTTCAGGACACCCGTTGCCTAGCAAGATGCCAGACAAAAATGCCCTCATCCCGTTGGTACCCCTAAAACCTCTTTCCATCTTAGTCTCCTCTCCTTCTCTCTCTAGACATATTTTATCTTTTGGGCATATTATTCTTATGGGTCGGCTTCGACGTTTTAATAAAAATTCAAACAAGTGAATCATATAAATACATAGCTATGTGATGAAACTAAAGGAAAACAAAGATCTAAAGCATCACTTATAGCAAAATAAGCGACATTCAAAAAGGGGACACCTAAATAACTTCAAGGAATAAACTAAGAATCCATTAAAGGGGCATGAAATGCAGTTTCTGCATACACACATAGGGGAAGATAGTTTTCTAACATCACAAGAGTATAAGGCTCTAAGAAAGAATCAAGAGATGTATAACAGAGGTGAGAACTTAAAGTATCTTAATTGGTGTAAGAATATTGTGGGTACAATCACTTTTGTGTTGTACTGTGTGATAGAGACTATGGTTAACTATTATCTATCAAAGTGTACCCTAGTTGAGGGATAACCAACAGGGTTTCTAAACTTCTCTTACCTCACTTCTACAGATGACATGGAAACACCTCAAGTCTAGGGGTATAAATATTGCTGAGTGAGTCTCTGGATTACAAGGTGGTTCCTTATTGATGTATCCGAAACAGTTTTTTTTGGGTTTTAAGGGTAAAAACCTGGTTGTAACTTGAAATTAAAATGGGTTTTGTGATACACAAAAATATTGAGGGATGTCCGCACGCAGCGAGTACATACACACTACTGAAATAGATAATCGGAGCACGAACCAATGTGTTTCAACTATAAAAGCCACAACAGGAAAAAACACTTATGTGTAAGGGAGAATCAAACAACACAAAAAGCTAACATGCACACTAAGGCTTTATGCACAAAACATAAATTTGCCAGCAAGGCAAGATAACTTAATTCAGGGAAAAATAAAATAACAAGAACTGATAAAGAGATACCAACCACTGACAATATTGGGAAGACAAAAACTGGTTTCTCATCGAAGGTCAAAATTGGTAAAAAAAAATATTTAGACACTCCTACATCCCAAAAATTCCTCCTGGTGCCTTGCTGACAGTTGTTTGAGGAAAGAGGTTAAAAAATTGGCAAAAACAGAAAGGTCAGAGGAAGGAGAAGGAGGTGGCTGTGGAAAATAGCACAGATGAGATATATACCAAGAAACTTGAAACCTCCTTAGGACTTCCCATTAGGAAGGCCAATACTCGCCATGATATAATATGGCCATTTTTAGTGCAATTAAAGAGTTCATGAGCAACATGGGTCCACGTGTCCTCCAATTATCAGTGAGGTTTTTTTGGCAACGTTGGGGCACTGATAAGGAAAGCAAAAGAGACCATTGATCAGCTGGATATGACGACTCTACCCACATGATGACTTTGACAATGTTCCCAAATCTTGACAGAATATCAGTAAATCCAGCATCGACACAGTGCCAAGAAGTAATTGGTGATGCTTTTGCTGCACCTTATTGTAAACTATTGATGTTTTTTGCGTCTTTGGGGATAATTTTCTGTTGAGTTTGTACTATTTTTACTTTGATGGGTAGCTACCCTTTGGCTACTTTGGATTCATTGTCCATTGGATTTGATACCTGTTTATTCTAGTTCTCATTCCTATCTGGCCTTATAGGCAGCCTCTTTTTTTCTCAAGGGCTATAGTCCCTTTCAAAAAACTATTGCAAAAATAAAATAAATGCCACACAATATATAAAAAAAACATCACCACCAAACCCTCTTAAAAAAGCGTTGCAGTATGTTACGTGTCCATGTATGTTAGTTTTATCATTTATCATCAATAATAAAGGAAAAAAAATAACCATGCTTACAGAGGAAACAAATAGCTTTGTTCAACCCCCCCCCCCACCCCCCCCCCACTACACATTAGTCAAGGTGTTAATTGACTTACTGCGCACGCGCACTTATTACAAATAAATTTGGGTGAAATTTGGATAATAATAGGCCCTTCTTGTGTGTAAGTTTTTCTTAATGTTGCATGCAACTTCTTATTTGTCAGTGTAGCTGATGATTAAATAATAATATTAATCCTCTGCCCCATTGTGGACACTTTCATATCATCCATTGTCAAGGTATTTCTGTCTTTTCTTAGTTCGTCTTTACAATGACAAGCAAAAGATACTCCTGTGCAAAACCGCATGTCTTTTAGTATCTACCAACTTCTGACATTGTCATAGGATATATTTTTGATCATATACACGTGGCCACCTTTTGAATAAGGGCAGAGACTATGGTTTTGTTTAACCATGTCAATGTTACTAATGTTCTTGTGGGCCTCCTTATAATTTATCATTACACCTATAAAGATCGTGATTTTGAATTCTACCGTGACATCGTATATTTTTTGGCCCCTTTGATTTAAGAAGAAACAAACCGTAGACAAGGTCAAAGTAATGATTTATTTTTTTTTTATAATTGGGGGGGACAACCCCAAATGATTTAATTATCATTACTTTGACCTTGTCTAAGGTTTGTTTCTTCTTAAAATCAAAGGGGCCAAAAAATATACGATGTCACAGGTATAATTCAAAATCACGATACATGTTATAGGTGTAATGATAAATTATAAGGAGGCCCAAAGACATTAGTACATGTGACATGGTTAACACAAAACCATAGTCTATGCCAATTATTCAAAAGGTGGCCAAGTGATATATGATCAAAATATATACTTAATGACAAGGTCAGAAGGTGGTAGATACTAAAAGACATCGTTTTTGCACAGGAGTATCTTTGCGTGTCATTGCTAAAGGACGAAACTAAGAAAAAGACAGAAATACCTTTACAAGTGGATGAGTATGAAAGTGTCACATCAGAGGATTAAATATTATTATTTAATCATCAGCTACATGACAAATAAGAAGTTGCATGCACATTAAAGAAAAACTTACACATCAAGAAAGGGCTATTATTAGCCAAAATATTCACCCAAATTTATTGTAATAGTAATAAAGTAAGTCAATTACACCTTGACTAGTGTATTTTTGGAACAAAGGCTATTTTTTCCTTCTTGTAAAAGCATGGTTATTTTTTTCCTTTATTTATTGATGATAAAGGATAAAACTAACATACATGGACAAGTACAGACTGCAACCTATTTTTAAGAGGGGTTGGGGTGATTTTTTTTTTATATATTGTGTGCATTTTTTTTATTTTTGGCAAATAGTTTTTTTGAAAGGGACTATACCCTTGAGAAAAAAAGAGGGCTAGAAGCCAGAATAGGAATGAGAACTAGAATAAAAGGATCAAAATCCAAATGGGACAATGAATCCCAAAGTAGCCAAAGAGTAGCTACCCCATCAAAATAAAAATAGTACAAACTCTACAGAAAATTAGCAAAAAGACAGCAAAAAACATCAATAATTACAAATAAGTGCAGCAAAAGCATCCACAATTACTTCTTGGCAGCTTTGTCGATGCTGGATTTAATATTCTGTCAAGATTTGAACATTGTCAAGTCAATCATGTGGGGTAGAGTCAGTAATATCCAAGCTGATCAATGGTCCTTTTGCTTTCCTTATCAGTGCCCCAAAGGGTTGCCAGAACCTCACTGAGATTGGAGACACTGTGGACATGTTGCTCAATGAACTCTTTAATTTGCACTAAAATGGCCATATTATAATCATGGCGAGTCTTGGCCTTCCCTAAAGGGAGTCTAAGGAGTTCAGTTTCTTGTATATATCTTCAATCTGGCTATTTTCCATAGCCACCTCCTTCTCCTTCCTCTTTACCTTTCTGTTTTTGCCAATTTTTTAACCTCTTCCTTCAACAACTTCAGCAAGGCACAAGGAGGAATTTTTGGATGTAGGAGTGCTAAATATTTTTTTTTTACCAATTTTTGACCTTGAATGAGAACCAGTTATTGTCTTTCCAATTATTTTCAGTGGTGTGTATCTATTATTAGTTCTTGTGAATTTTATTTCCCTGAATTAATTATCTTGCCTTGCTGCAAATTTAGTGTTTTGTGCATAGCCTTAGTGTGCATGTTAGCTTTTTGTGTTGTTTTGATTCATCCCTTAACACATAAGTGTTTTTCCTTAGGATTTAGTTGAAACACATTGGTTCGTGCTCCTTTAATCTATTTCAAGGTAAATTGTGTATGTACTCAATCAAATCCCTCAATAATTTTGGTGTATCACCCCATTTTAATTTCAGTTACAACCATATTTTTACCCTTAAAACCCAAAAAACTAGTTTCGGATACATCAATAAGGAACCAACCTTGTAATCCCAGAGACTCAACTCAGCAATAGGTATACCCATAGACTTGAGGTGTTTCCATTGTATCTGTAGAAGTGAGGGAAGAGAAAGATTAGAAACCCTGTTGTTATCCCTCAACTAGGGTACACTTATGAGAGATAATAGTTAACCATATTCTCTATCATAACAGTACACAAAAGTGAATTGTACCCTACATATTCTACCACCAATATAAGATAATTAGTTCTTCACCTCTGTTATACATCTCTTGAGTCTTTCTTAGAGCCTTAATACTCTTGATGATGATTAGAACTATCTTCCCCTATGTTGTGTATGCAGAAAATGCATTTCATTGTCCCTTTTAATGGATGCTAGATTTATTCCTTGAAGTTATTTAGGTGTCTTTTGAATGTAAGCTTATTTGCTAATAATGATGCTTAGATCTTGTTCCTTTATTTTCATCACATAGCTATGTATTTATATGATTCACTTGTTTGAATTTTGTAATTAAAACTCGAAAGCCGACCCATAAGAAAATAATATGCCCAAAAGATAAAATATGTCTAGAGAGAGAGAGAGAGAGAGACTAAGATGGAAAGAGGTTAGGGGTACCCAGACGGGATGAGGGCATTTTTGTCTTGGCATCTTGGCTAGGCACTGGTGTCCGAAGTCATAAAAAATAGGCAAGTAAAGTATTGACTAGGCTGCAGGATATGCAAGACCAAATAGGAAACAAGATGTTAGGAATATTTGGTTTAGTGCTCACATTTGTTAGTATTATATTGCGTATTATTATTAAAATGAGTTAACATAAAATAAATCATTTAATAATAATATAGTAGTTTACAATAAATAAATACTATCTCATATTGAGTTGTATTTTATTGTTATACGTCATTTGTAGTACAACTTACTGGAGATATTAGGGGATATTGTGAGAGATATATGGGATAGAAATTGAGTGATATGTGGAGCATGTTGATAATATGCATTCCTTATTTATAGGATTTGTATTCTTATATATTTGTAATCATTGCATATGAATAATATATGGAATGATTTGATGAATTTAGTGTTTTATCTTATGTGAATTCAATTGATTTATTATTTGAAACCGATCCAAATATAATATTTTGGTATCAGAGCAAGTATGCAAGCCTGATAATGGATTTTCTGTGATTGAGAAAAAGCGGTTTTTTAAAAAATCCATCTAAAGAATAGATTGTATTTTTTGTTCTAAGATTGGAGTTTCTCTTAAACTTATTGGGTTTCATGAAATATGGGTAATACAACTACAAACAAAATTTCATAAGAACTCAGATAAGTTAATTTGGAGAAAAATGAATTTCACCGAGCCTGCATTATACAAGTTAGAAGTTTCTGTAAATGTTTCTTTTGCTACATGGTATTCAGTTCGTGGTCAGTTTGTGGGAGATTGTAGGACCTGCCATGCCACACAGATCACATGTACCTTCCTTCCAGCCATGTAATCCTTTACACAAATATATGATGTTTTATGCTACATTTGATGCATCATTAAAATCAAATCGACTATCAACGTTTTATCACGGTCATTTCTTAGTTTTTCTCAGTGACTTCTTGTGTAAACATACATACAACTACAGAGAAAATACCACATGGGGGGCTGCCAATATATCAACAACATTATAAAATTTTATCTTCCAATCAAATTCTCAACGTCAAAAATTAATTCTCTTTTGTGTTGTCTCAAGTTTATTTGAAGTTAATTCTTTGAGTCATCTGTAATCTTAATCATAGCAAGGTCTATAATTTTCTTATTTTTGTCAAAAAAAATTAGTCTTATCCTTTTCTTTTTTAATAATATGTATATATATGTCTCAAGTCAGACATAAAAATTAATTAAGTATTACTTTTTAAATCTCATTTTTATCATCTCATCTTCGTGTTTTCATTAGTGTCTTCGTGTGTTTTCATTTTAAAAAAAAACATATTATTGTCTATTATCAATTTGCAAAGGACACATTTTCAAGGTAACCGACGTCCTCTATTGTTGAGATGGATATTCCATTAGAAAAATTTACTAGTTTTAACTTTCACACATGGAAAGTGAAAATTCAAATGCAACTAATGAACAAAAACATGTGGGGAATAGTCAGTGGTAAAAAAACATAGCCCACATATGAAAGTAATTTACTCGAATGGAAAAGTAGAGATGATAAGGCCAAAGCCATCATTGGACTTGCACTTTCTGATTTTGAACTACATTGTGTAGATTTGGAAATTCATCCAATGAGATTTGGGAAAATCTAAATAATTTGTTTGGTACTAAAGTAGTTAATGCAAAATTTTCCTTTAAATTACACTTATTCAAATTAAAAATGAGTCAAGGAACTACTATGTATAGTTGTATAAATGATCTCAGATCTCTCATGAGGCAGCTAGAAGAAGTTGAAACACTAGTTGATGATGAAGATGCTAAAGCTATTGTATTGAATAGTTTGTATTCAAAATACAAAAACATTTTTTTGACTCTTGGTCAAAATCCATCTCAGTCCTTGGAAGACATGATCTCACCTCTCCTAGAAAAATAAAAAATAGCAGTATCAGAAGATGCATAAGAAGAAACTGCAATGTACTCAAAGAACAATCATAAATTTTTTGACAAAAACAAGGATGAAGTTGAATGTTTCTATTACAGAAAAAGGGGCACACATCTTGGTTTTGTAAGGTTCATGCCAACGATATACTCAAAGGAAAACTCAAAACAAATGAAGATAATGTGGCCAATGAAAAAGAACCATCCAGCGAGGAAGAACCGACAAAGGAAGAACCAAAAAATGATGATAATGATTATAATTCTGAGGAATTTCTATTATAAGTGAATAAATTCTTGATGGAGGATGGAGGAACAGAGGGAGGAGGTTGATCCATGACCTCTCGTTAGCCACTAACAATGAAGCTACATAGCTATTTTTTGGCATGTTTTTACTTTCTATAAATAAGAATAGATTGATTGTACCTGTTCAAGTATTGTAATAAGTGAGCTTCTTTCCTTGTATTTCCCATCGAGGTAAAATAGTGATGAGAACTAATAGAGTACTGTAAAAACATGATGTATATGGTTGTTGGTTAAGCACATGTAAAACCATCCTTTGTTTATAGGTTATTGGTAAACCAAGTGTAAAACCATCTTGGTTGTTTGTAGGTTTTTGGTAAACCAAGTGTAAAACCATCATGGGTATTTGTAGATTGGTGGTTATCTGAGTGTAAAACCATCATTTGAGTTTGGTAGTAGTACAAGATAATTTTTTCCCCGTGTTCGCACTAAGGGGGAGAATGTTAGGAATATTTGGTTTAGTGCTCACATTTGTTAATATGATATTGTGTATTATTATTAAAATGAGTTAACATAAAATAACTCATTTAATAATAATACAGTAGTTTAGAATAAATAAATACAATCTCATATTGAGTTGTATTTTATTATTGTATGTGATTTATAGTACAACTTACTAGAGATATTATGGGATATTGTGAGAGATATATGGGATAAAAATTGAGTGATATGTAGAGCATGTTGATAAGATGCATTCCTTATTTATAGGATTTTTATTCTCATATATTTGTAATCAATGCATATGAATAATATCTTGAATGATTTGATGAATTAAGTGTTTTATCTTATGTGAATTCAATTGATTTATTATTTGAAACCGATCCAAATATAAGACAAGAAATATAGAATATAATCCAACGATAGTCATCAATTAATAGTTTTCTTTCTTAGGAATCGTATGAATTCTAGTATGATTTTATGGACCTAGAAATGTACCCAAGTGCATAATTTTGTGTCTACACATCTCAGTCTTGAAATTAAAAAACCCAAAAAACTAGGGTTTTTCTCTCTCTTCCCAAAATATTTGGAACACCAAACCACCACCAAAATGATCCTGGAGGAATCCTCATCAACCCTGATACATCCCTTTTTCTTTCCAAGACATTATAGAGATCATAAAATCTAAATATCCCAAGTGGCTCTAGGAAGAGGGTTTTGTTAGGGTTTCAAAGCAATTTATCTTGTTAGTGATCATTCAATAAAATGTGATGATCAATACACCTCATTATTTTAGCTAAACCTTATCAGTTCCATGGAAAATCATCCCCCAAAACTTCTTGGTCTCGTGGAAAGCACACAATTCACAATGAGCATCAGAAGGTCAACTTTTAACATAAATCATCACTCCTGCAAACCTGGTCTTACCAGAATTTACATATCTTGAAACTAATTCAACATTTTAACCTCAAACTTGTCATGAAGCATCATGAAAACATCCTCTAACTGCTAAAACTCACCATATAGCTCAAATATTCCTAAAACTCTCCAGCCATATTGATTTATATATGCTCATTTAGCTTATCTTCACCTTGTTACTTCCCAAGGACCATGAAGCACTGCCAAATCTCTTATAAATGACCTTAAACTAATCATAAACATGTTATACCACATCACCATACTATGACCATTCTTCACCAAGACTGATTGGCTCCAAAACTCATACCTCCAACTCATTATGTATGTTCTAGGACTAGGAATAGGTCTATAATGACCACTTCACATATTAAAAACCCATGAACTAACCATAATGACTCAATGTAGACACTTGGAAACCTATAACACACATTTAGGACAATGTATGACCTCATGATAACCTTTATAACACATCCCATGACCATATATGCTTGTATCATGCTCAAAACCATGCTTAGACACCATGACAACTTGACCAAATCATGACACTACCAATAAAAGTTTATGTTTGACTCTAAATAACACCTCATGGAGACCAATATGTCACCTCAACATACTTTACCATCAATTTATTTAACATCAATGACAACACCTAGACACAATGGACAACAATCTCCCCCTTTTTCATTGATGGAAACCATATTTATAAACATTGATGTCAACCATAAGACAACACACATACAAGACCTATTTTCCAAGTTTCTGATGCTTCTCTCCCCCTTTGAAATCTATGAAAAATGCTACAATGGTGAGTAGACATGGAAAATGACAAAACAAAATGACTAGAGTCTACACACAATGAACCAATGACCTTAATTTACTAGCTCCCCCTTGGAATGTACTTGCTCTTCTTATCTTCATCAACAACAATAAATAATCCAATGGACATGTGATGAGTCTCAAAATATCCCCCCCCTAAGTGTATACCTCATATTTTGTCTTCAAACATGTTCTAAAACTTCTTTTTGGTCTATACCATGCCAAACTCACTAACTTTGTCTCTAATAGAGGTCATCATCACCTTTAGGACCAATGTCCATAAACCTCATTTACAGTCCAATTTTTACAAACTTATTCATAGAATACAAGTACATAGAGCTTATGAGGCTTCAACTTATGGCTCCCCCTGGAAAAGTACTATCAACTTCTAACTGAAAAAGTAAAAATCATATTTCATACCTTGATCTTATGTTATGTAGGTGAATAACTAAAAAACCACTGTCCTACAACTATATTCTAGTGGTTTACTGTCCTTTTCTGTGACAATACACCTATTGAAGTCATATAACCATATCCCCTTGACAAAAATTCCTCCATAAACCTGTTAGAGATTTGAAAAACTCTTCCTTTTCAATATACTTGTAACAAGCATCCATTTTTTTCCTAATACCCTTCTTGACACATTGAATCATGATCATGGAGAAAATATCATCTCATGTGCATCTCTCAACTATTTATCTTGTGATAGTTATCATGTTTCTCTTTTCATAATAGTACACAAAAGTGAACTCTACCCTACATATTCTGGACACCAATCTTAGACAGTGAGTTCTTCACCTCTATCATGCATCTTTTGAGGTCTTTCTTAGACCCTTAATACTCTTGATGAGGATTAGAACTATCTTCCCTTTCTTCAATAGGACTTCACATTCCTTTACATAGTTTTGTCAATACTTTGATCATCTTGGTACTTCTTTTGTGTCATTTTCAATCTTTCTTCATCCTGACCGTGCTTTCCTTTCGATCTTTTTCATCCCTAATATATTTATATCTATCCATAAGATCCTTTCAATCTTAAACATCTAAGAGCTCTATTACAGACCTTCCCCTTATTCATAACTCAAAGGTTGTTGGAAATTAGGAAATTGAGAGGGGGGTAAATCAACGGTCCTATTCAATTTTTAACTCACAATTTAATTCACTTAATTTTGTGACAATAAAATCAAACCAATATCCATAAGTAACTAATATGACAGAAAGCACACAGAGACATTGATTTAATGTGGGAAACTAAAAATGGGATAAAAACCAACTAAAATCAAATCGCTAGCTTGGAAAAGAATGTCCTTGTAAAGATTACAATGATCTCAAGTTGAGAATCTACTCAACATTGAGCTACAACTCCAAAATTAAACCAAACACCTACTCAGTATTTAACAAGATTCTACTTGCATGGAAGATTCAACTCCCAAATTTAGTCCAACACCTACTAACCTTCTGTAAGGCTCAACTCCCCATTTCCTAAGCTGCTACTTAGACTTCTACAAAGGTTTTTTATCACACTGATGTTTTTGTCTTACAAAAACAAAGTTGTGACCTCTAAATCGACTCACTCTTCTTCTCAATTCTCCCCTTAATTCTCTTCTCTTATGATCACCTAATCAGATGTAAGGTAGTATCATACAAATATCATTTGATACACATATTCATAGCACATTCTACACCTTGAATCACACAAAAAAATCATCTACTTTTCACGGGTTCAATCTACTACAGTATCTCAGCCAAGAAAATCATCTCTTGCTCATCTTAATCAACCTATATTGCATACTCATATCCTCCTTGAAAACATGATCATAATCAAATCACTCTCATGCACACTATCCTTCACTCAACTATCCTTCTCTCTTTATTAACAGTCCTATCTGCATTATTATCTTTCAAATTTGGATTCAAGACTTCTATGATGATCTCTTCATGTTAAACCTGTAGATTGAGAAACAGGGACGGAAGCCTGTGTATATTTTATTGATCTCAATCAGTAAACAATTACAGAGAATGGGCTGCAATATTTATAGATATTGCACAGCCAAATACATCCGGGAAAATGAGTTGCACAGGTGCAACCAAAAACCAGATTTCACAAGCTTCCAATAACATCCGGGAAGCAAAATTACATAAAGACAAATATATTGTTTATAACAATATAACAATGTGCAAACAGACAAATATGGTTGTTTAACCATATAACAATTTAATCATTGATTATTTAATTAATAAAATTAATTAAATAATCCTACTATGCATAATTAATAATAGGATAATAAAATTTATCCTAACATTCCCCCCCTTAATTGTGCATTGTCTGAAGAGATGAGGAGAGAAATGCTCTGAACAACTCGAACTTGTCACGTGCAAGTGACTTTGTGAAAATATCTGCTCGTTGTTCAGCTGTTGGACAAAATTGAAGCTGGATGTTGTGCTTCAATACATGTTCGCGTATGAAATGAACCTGAACTTCAATGTGCTTTGTTCTCTCGTGAAAAACTGGATTGCGAACAAGTTTGAGAACACCTTCGTTGTCAACATACATGGTGGTCGGTTTGTCCTGTGGTATTCCAAGTCCTTCCAGTATGCGACGTAGCCAAATCGCTTCACAGACAGCTTCTCCTGCAGAACGATACTCGGCTTCTGTGGAAGAGCGAGAAACAAAGTGTTGTTTCTTACTTCCCCATGATATTGGTCCAGATCCCATAAAGAATACAAATCCAGAAGTGGATTTTCTATCATCAATGTTACCTGCATGATCTGAATCCGAATATCCAGTCAAGAAGAAGTTTTCGTTCTTCTTGTATTCTAGACCAAGATCCACTGATCCTTTGAGATATCTTAAAATGCGCTTTGCTGCTTTCCAATGACAAACTTTGGGTTCTTGCATGAACCTGGATAGATAGCTTACTGCAAAGCTGATATCTGGTCTAGTGTAGGTCAGGTAAATGAGACTCCCAATCAGCTGCCGATAGAGAGTGGCACTTACCTCAGGAGATGGATCTGAACGAGATAACTGTAATCTGTTCTCCATAGGTGTAGCAATTGGTGTGCAATCCATCATCCTAAACTTCTCGAGCGTTGTCTTGGTATATTTCATCTGAGAAACAAATATGTGATTCTCTTTCTGCCATACTTCCAGTCCAAGACAATAATGCATAAGCCCGAGATCTGTCATGTCGAATGATCGCTTAAGATCTTTCTTTGTTTCATCAATCATCTTCACTGAACTGCCAGTGATGACTAGATCATCGACATAAACTACAATAATCACCATCTCCCCCCCTTGCTTTTTGAGGTAGAGATTGGGATCGTATGGATTTCTGACAAATCCATGTTGTACGAGATGCTCATCAATCTTGATGTACCATGCCCGGGGTGCCTGTTTGAGGCCATACAGAGATTTCCTGAGTCTGCATACCTTTTCTTCTTGACCAGGTACTACATATCCCTCAGGTTGAGTCATGTAGACTTCTTCTTGCAAATCTCCATTCAGGAAGGCACTTTTTACGTCCATCTGGTGAACTTTCCATCCAAACTGAGCAGCTAGAGCAAAGATCATCCTGATCGTTTTGATCTTAGCTGTGGGAGCAAATGTCTCCTCATAGTCAATGCCTTCTTTCTGTGCGTACCCCTTTGCTACAAGTCTTGCTTTACACTTGTCTACTGTCCCATCTGCTTTGTACTTAGTTTTGAATATCCATCTGCAACCAATGGGTTTCTTCCCTGGTGGAAGATCGACAAGCTGCCAAGTGTTATTCTTCATCACTGATTGATATTCAGAATCCATGGCATCTTTCCAAGCTTTTGACTGTAGGGCTTCCTGGACTGTAGATGGCTCGTCTGTTTCAATAACTCTACTCATCAAAGCAAAGTTAACTTCTTCTCTTGCTTTACTGCGAGTCCGTGGTCCAGGGGTGGATGTATCCAGTGGAGCATCCAGTCTTGCATCTCGTAATGTGCTTGTACACCATTTAGGCATACGTTGAGCTGTTCCCATGGGTTGTGGTCCTATCTGATCAACACCATCATCCCCATCATCACTTTCATCTTCTGAGGGAACATTTGCTTCAGTTTTTACAACTGGTGAAAAATCTACATCTTGCGAGTCCGGAGGAGGAGTCTCTGCTTCCTTCTTCTCAAAAAACTCAACATCTCTGCTTGTGTAGACTTTTCTGGTCTTAGGATCCATCAGTCTGTACCCAAGAGTCTCTTCACTGTATCCAATGAAGATGAGATTTTGTGACTTCATGTCCAATTTTTTTCTGTTCTGTTTGGGTATGTGCATGCTGGCTTTGCACCCGAATACTCTGAGGTGTGCAATGGATGGTTTCCTTTTTGACCATGCTTCTTGTGGTGTAATTCCATCAAGAGTAGTTGTGGGCGCTCTGTTTAACAAATACACTGTTGTTTTTGCTGCTTCTGCCCAAAATGTCTTTGCAAGTTCAGAATCATCGATCATGCATCGCACCATTTCCATGATAGTACGATTTCTTCTCTCAACAACACCATTTTGCTGCGGTGTGTGTGGAGGAGGCATTTGTCGACGAATCCCGTGAGTTTGTAGATAGTCTCTGAACTCATCACTGGTGAATTCCCCCCCTCGATCTGAGCGGAGAGTTCTGATGTGACGACCAGTTTCTTTCTCAACTGCCACTTTGAACCTTTTGAACGTTTCAAAGGCCTCACTTTTCTTACGAAGACAAAAAATCCACATTTTGCGTGAATAGTCATCAACACAGAGCATGAAGTACTGGAACCCTGAATGACTTGGCTGCATTGGACCGCACAGATCGGTATGAACCAGGTCAAGTTTTCCATGAGCTCGAAAAGTACTTGTTTGGAATGAAACTCTGTGTTGTTTCCCTGCTAAGCAGTGAGGACACTTGTCTGTATCCTTCTGAAGAGATGGTAGCCCATGTACCATATTGCACCGGCGAAGTGTGTCGAGATATTTGAAACTTACATGACCAAATCTCCTATGCCACAACTGAGCTGAGGTGGAGTTTTTAGCCACGAGTGCTTGATCATTTTTGTGAATGAAATCAAGTTGAAACATTCTTCCCACATTTGAGGCTTTTGCAATTATTTTCGAGCCTCTGGATTTATCTCGAATCAAACACATTTTCTTGCCAGATTGACTATCAAAGTCAATTTTCAGGTTGTGATCTAGGAGTTGATTGACCGAAAGAAGATTCTTTGTCAACCCAGGGACATATAGAACATCTGATAGTTTGCATTTGCGTGAACCAAGGGGTAGAGAAATGTTTCCAATCCCCTGTACTGTATATGAAGAATCATCTCCCAACGAAACATGATTTTTCGATGGCGTGTCCCTCATTGAAATAAACCAGTCTCTGTGGCCGGTCATGTGTCGAGTGGCTCCCGAATCAACATACCAGACTTCACTAGATGACGTGGATGGTTCACTTGATCGAGCAGTGAACAAGAAGTCTTCATTGTCTGACTGATCTTGTTGCTCAGCAATATTACCTTGCTGGTGGGGTCTTCTTTTCCAGTTCCCCTTTTTCTGCCCGTGATAATTGTTTGACTGTCCCTTGTAATTTTGTTGTTGTTGAGGTCCAGCATTGCTTGATGAACCTTTCTTATATGTATTAAACCAACATTCTTGCAAGTCATGTCCTCTTTTGCAAATGGGACATCGCTTCTTCTGTTGATTGTCCCCATGATACTGATTCTGATGTGGGGACTTCTGATAGGATTTAGGTTTTCCTTTACCTTTTCCTTTCCATTTTTGATGTGAAGACAGTGCCTGCTCCTCTTCATCATCCTTGTTGTGCATTGCTTCCTCTTGTTGCAGTAGGTTTACTAACTTGTCAAAACTAATTGTCGTATCTGACAAATTTAGAGTTGTGACAAAAATTCGGTAAGAAGAAGGGAGAGCTCTCAGAACAATGGGAACGAGAGACTCATCTTTGACCTCTTCTCCTAGGGCTAGAAGTGAAGCCCTCAACTCTGCAACTCTTCTTAGGAAGGCTTCAATTTTCTCATTCTGTTTGAATTTCAACGTATGTAACTGACTCTGCAAATTGAGTATGACATTCTTGTTCTTGGCCTCATATATTGTGCTCAGTTTATCCCAAGCTTCTTTTGCTGATGTAGCATCTCGAATGTGGACTTGCACATCGTCGAATACTCCAAACAAGATGATGAGCTTTGCTTTCTGATCTGCTCTATCAAATTGTCGTTGTTGTGTTGCATCCGTTGGTGATCTGGTTAGAGTACCAGTCACAACAGGCCAGATTTCTTCAAACTCAAGCTGTGTCTTGATTTTTGTCTTCCAAGCAGCATAGTTGCTTCCTCTGAGCAATTGTGAATCCGGAAGAAAAAATTTGGGGGCATTGGTGCCCATTTTGCAGAGATCACTGACAGGGTTTGGCTCTTATCACTCCAGGTATAAGGTCTCCCAATCTATATACCGTCAGTCCGATATACCGAACCTTTCTATATACGCGCCCTTCCGATATACCCGTCGGTACGTGGAAGAAGCTCGCCCTTTCTATATACCCGGCGGTACGTGAAAGAGGCGTTAACGTACGTGAAAGAATTCGATACGTGGTACCAAGACAGTACTGATGGGGTCTGTGCGATTATTGACACCGGCTCAAAGAAATATCCTCATACGCGCGCGTAACTTCGCTATATACTCGGATAATTTCTCAGTCCGGATTTATGTCTTGCAATCGTTCACAGACGGATGGGATGGTTCATAGTGTGTGCACTGTGACCTTATTACTCCCCGTCGATTTATAGGGACGATGCCCAGACGACGTTGTTGCAGCTATATTAGGCGTTAAGTGTAGTAGTAGTCGCGACGGCTTTACCCGTAAGCGCTTCCCAGAGGCACTGTATATACCGAACGCTGCGAATGAGATCTAGGATCTCGTGAGTGTTACAGAACCAATTTTACTTTTTTTTATTACAATTCTGCCAGTTTCTTAGCAGTTACAAAGTTTTGCAGTTGACTATGGCAACCTGCAAATTAGTACAATATATAATACAATTTGAATGACAGGCAAAAAATTTCAGTTTCGGGGTCCTGGTGACCTCCTGAGCCCTAAATGCTAAAAATTGCAAAAAAATAGCTGAAAATGCAATTTTTAGGTGGGTCTCCTTTTGCAAAAAATGTCTGGAATGAGAAAACAGACCAAATGGGAGAAAAAAAAATTTTTACCCTAATTTAGGGATTCTCCGCTAAATTTAGTTAGTGATAACTAAATTCAAAAAAGCTGCTAAATTTAGCAGTTCTGCCAAAATTTCCGCCAGATGCAAAAGGAGAGTTTTTGAGTGTTTTTTGTGGGATTTGATCCTCAAACCTCTCACTCCTAAGGCACATGCAATAACCAACTTGGCCACTTGGGGCGCTTGGACTATGAAAGGAAGAAATTTGTATTTATTGTCAAATAAATTGACTTACCTCTTGAAAAATGAATGCCACGTGGCGCATGCTGGTGAAGGGGCGTTTTTAGGGTTCTATTTGCCCAAAAAACGGATCTGAGACTTTATTTCTTTGCTCAGGCCGCAATTTCTCCTTCCCAGGCCGCGTTTTTTGTGTTGGGGCGCGTTTTTCTCCTTTGGGGCGCGTTTTCTCCTTTTCTGCTGTTTCTTATTGCCCTGGCCGCATTTTTCCTTGCCTGGGCGCGTGTTTTCAATGCCTGGGCGCGTTTTTTTGTTGCTGGCCTTTGTACAGGCCGTGGAAGATTAAAAATGGCGCGTTTTGTTTGCTTTGGCTGCGTTTTTGCTGTTGTCTTCCTTTGGACAGGCCGTGGGAGACAGAAATGGCACGTTTTTGCTGTTGTTTGCCTTCATTTACTTGCTGTTTTTGCTGGGCGCGGATTTTTACATGCTTGGCCGCACTTTTTATTGTTTTCTTTTGTGTGCAGGTGGATGCGGACGTCCAGCAGGCCGTGTGAGACAGCAAAGGCGTTTCTTAGCTCCAAAAACAACACTTCCTTGATGCAGGCCGCGCAGGGACTGAGAATGGGCGCATATGCTCAAAAAAACTCTTTTTTTTTTCACCTCCCACTGTATATTTTCCAGCTTGGGCGCCTCTTTCTTCTTTTTTTTATTTTCTTTGCTCTGTTTGTTCACTGCAGGTGCATATACACAGCAAAGCAATCCTCCAAAACAAAATATACCTCTAAATGCAGTAAAATCAAAACCCTGATTGGGGAAATTTTTATTTTTTTTTAAATTCAATACCTGTAGCAATTTTTTGCCTGGTGCTGAGTGCACCAGTGCAAAAAAAAAAATTTGCCTTCCAAGTACCTGGAAGGAACAGGCTGATGTGGGGGAGGCAGGGATGGGGCTGGGAGTTTGCACGAGGCTGCACAGGCTCTCGAATGCTGCAAATACGTCTCCAATCTCCTCTTTCTCTGCTGCTCTCTCTTCCACACCTTCACAGGGCCAGAATTTCGCTCTGGTACCAAATGTAGATTGAGAAACAGGGACGGAAGCCTGTGTATATTTTATTGATCTCAATCAGTAAACAATTACAGAGAATGGGCTGCAATATTTATAGATATTGCACAGCCAAATACATCCGGGAAAATGAGTTGCACAGGTGCAACCAAAAACCAGATTTCACAAGCTTCCAATAACATCCGGGAAGCAAAATTACATAAAGACAAATATATTGTTTATAACAATATAACAATGTGCAAACAGACAAATATGGTTGTTTAACCATATAACAATTTAATCATTGATTATTTAATTAATAAAATTAATTAAATAATCCTACTATGCATAATTAATAATAGGATAATAAAATTTATCCTAACAAAACCATGCACTCTTCTTCATAAAAATCATACACTCATACTCATTTTTTACTCTTCATCAATTTCATCTCACCTTCTTGACCTTAAAGGGAACCTATATCTACAACATACATCACCAAGTTCTACCAAGCTTCAACCACAAATATTTACACAAAAATAAGTTGTAATTGAAAATAGAGGACCCACATACATGACTTTTCAACTTTACTTTCAGAAAACTTTCATCTTTTCACACTTAATGCTCGTACAAGGAATATGTATAGGTTTCAACCATAACTATGTCAAAAATTTATCACAACATCTATTCAGTTTCATTTACATGTATATACATGTCAGGTCTGTTAAGATACCCTGAGTTTGACTAATGACCAATGAAAACCTTAAACACATTTGACAACAAAAGACAATTCTCTTACCCTTGAAAAATTGTCCCTTTTGTAACTAACATCTGACATATGATTTGGCGAGTACATTATTTAGGTAACCTAGGAACATAAACATGCATATACGTTATAATATGCTCTTGAAATGATTTATGATCTCCTTATATTCAATTTTACACAAAGTAACCTTCACACCATATTGGAGATGCATGAGTTACACCTAAAGTTCTGAGAAAGTTGTTTGAGGTTTGAAAAAATCATATGTTATTCAAAATTGAAGGTATTATTCACATCACTAGGATCCTATCTTCCAAAGATGAGAATTATCTTTGACATCTTCAACCATCAAGAAAGCAAAAATAGAGAATGAAGAGATTTTTTCAATCCTTACCTTCACAGTCATGAAGCTCACAAACTTTAGGACCTATAGCATAGTCAGAGATGATATTGATCGTGCATCAAGGAAAATAGTTTACTAGTTTCCACATCTTGGACATGAGCTTTAGATTAACCATAACCATCAAGAAGACAACCACCTAAAATTCTACTTCATAGAAACATCCACTTAACAAGGACGAACATTGTTTTTCTTGTATAGAGATGTAAGTTCAAGGAATCAACAATTCTACATACTTTCTCAACCAAAAATACCTTCAAAAACTTCTTTCATGGAGGATAAATACTTTTCAAAGCTTCTAACATTCATGTTTTTGTCTAATAACATGCCACCATCGTCAACCTAGCTTGATATTCAAGGCATTGTCTTAACGAGGGTTTCAATGATCAAACCCTAGACATATATATGAAGGATCTAAACAATTCATTATTCACCTTTGTGTCACTACCATGTAGGGTGACTTAATCATAATTTCATAGTTCCATTTCATTTGATGACAAGATACCTTCATGGTTTACGGCAAAATCATTCTAAATCCATTCCTACTTGATTGTTACAAAATACTAAGACCCTATTGATCAAGAATGGGTGAAATCCATTGTGTAAAACATAGATTAAGGCTTCTAAGGAAAAAAATAAAGGAGGTAACTCTTTTTAACATCTCACCATACTAAAACATTCACAAACTGAAGAAAAAATTGTCATGGGGAGGTAGGCATTTTGGGACCAAATTCACTATTTCATATAGCGCCACATGACTATCCTGGATTGTAGACTTCTTGCTATGACAAAATAACTCACAAAACTACCTAATGCACTTATAACTCACTAAGAAGGTATTTAATATTCTTAGTCTTTCTTTTGAGTGGTTTAAAGGAGAGAGGTCTCATTTCCATGCTCAAAGTATAGTCCACTTTGACTGTCCTAGATCGATGGAGTTAACCTTTTAGAAATTTTTCATCACATATCTTCATTTGATCAGGAAATTGATTTGAGTGTGTTTTTTAGGACTATCGTATCCTAATTAAGGTCATATAAACTCATGGTCACAATCACTTTTCATCAACAAGCTCACCTAGATCAAGAATTAGTCTTTATCAATAACTTTATCTTCAAACCTATGACTGAGATAGGGATACCTTGTTCAATTTTTCAACATGGCTTCCATAATTATATTCATAAGAAACAAGAGAGGTGACTCATATGACCTTCCATGTCACAAATTTTAACTTGAATCCCTTTACATTAAGTAGTATACACAAAACTTGCAAGAATCGAGACACACCTGTATGATACAGTCCTCCTTGAGAAACAAAAAAACCCACAATTTTGATTTAGGAAGAGTATTTATACACTCATAAGAGGTTGTACCAACTTGAAAAGTTGATTTGGAATCAAAACATCTCATTTATGCATATTGCTTTAGGAAGGTGGTTTAAAGAGAGAGAAACATTGCTTGTAAAATTAATAGAACTTTTTTGTACCTTATCCATTTATCCTAAAAAAAATTCCAAATTTTAGTCTTGGATTTATATTCAAAAATTCCTTATATTATTTATCTGCATTAGGCTTAATAATTTTGTGTCGATGTTAAAAAGACAAGGTGTTCAATTTTCCTTTTTCAAGAAACCGGTTTTAGTAAAACTTGAATAACTTGCACAATTCTATTTCAAAATTAATGAAACTTGACCCAGAGCACCAAAACACATCCCTATAAATTTTATATAGATTTATTGATCATAACTGAGCTTTTAAATTCTATACCACTCTCATTTTCCTAAGCTTCCACTACTAGTTCTTAAGGGAGGTTTTGGTGAGCACTTGAATTTCACCTCCAAAAGATAAACTAAGCCTTGTAGATACTCCTACATACTCTATGTAGTGTTAATAAGCTCCTACCATTATTACCTAGGATTTTCATGTCTTTCATTGAGCTCTTACACCTCATTAGGCTCTATAACTAGGCCTAAATGAGCTATTTTCAACTGTGACTTCCAACTCTTGACCTAATACTCACCTTTGAAGCTCTGGAACATCCTAAAAACATAATTTCTGACCTGCAAGACACTTGATCTAAGAACACCAAGCATATCCATACCTTTAGTGGGCACCTACCTCATTTACCAAGCCTACAACACACTAAAGTTCTCCTAAAACCACTATATAAGCTTCAACCATCATTGAGAAGAAACCAACCATCATTGAGAAGACACTATAAATCAACCTTCATGCTTTTGATTGATCTTCACTTCACCACTCACACATTTTCCATCAATGTCACATGACATAATTGATAACACCAATGCACCAGGGTTAAACAATCTCCACCTTTGTCATTGATGGAAACAAACTCAAAAAACTTGATGGAAAAAAAACACACCACCATATTTAAAGCACTCATACCTTGTTTTTGACAACACTCTCTCCCTCTTTTACATATATGATAAGGGTTCATACATAAACAACATGCAAGTAATCATTTTGTAAGAATATCCTTACCTCAAGAAGCCCCCCCTTGGATTAGACTTACTACCTTTTTAGTTGTGTCTTGAATGAATGCATGTATGTCTCCACCAAGCAGCCTCAATACTCTTCCTAAGCCTATTATATTCATGTTCAGGTATCTCACTTCAACTTACTAATAAACAATCCCAATTCTACATTAAGCTAGTGAATTTTCTATTAGAGAGTAAATGAAAAATCTGCCTGTATTGATAGGTCATAAAAGACTCGTACCTCATCATTTTATTTACCTCCATAGTCATACAAAAGCACTATCACAACATTTTGATATCCTTGAACATCTTATCTACTTACTTTAGATCTGAAGATACCTATTTGAAGATGAATTTTAACTCTTCTTACTTCAAAATATATTCATAGACCTGTAACACCCTTCATGACTCTAAAACTCCACCCTCTCTTCAAGAGATAAAAAAGAGAAATCATGACATAGATTTTATAAGATTCTTTTTACTTTCATAGTTCTAGACAAGTGTTTTGAAACTTCATTTATCTTTCAAGGATATATATATAAGCATACTAGATAGACCTCAAACATGTCCCATGGATTGATAACCCAATATATAAACACATTCATCAGACTAGAAACTCTGAATATATGACATAATTAAGTATTTATGCCTACCTTCTATGATTCAATGCTTTCTTGACACACATGTGATGTCTTGGATGAAATAGAGCTGATTTTTTCTCTTCTAGGAGAAAAAAATCTTCAAATTATTTTCATTAACTCAAATTAGATCCCAAATATAGAGCACAAGGGCATTGTGAATTTTGTTTACTCATATACAAAAAACCACTTGAACTATACCTTCACAAGTGATATTGTGTCATTCAAAACAAATTAGATTTTAGACGCTCTACCTCTTTGGATTCAATCTTCAACTTTGAACTATTTATTTTTATAGTTTTATACTTGCAATGTCAATTCCACTTGATGCAACAAAACAAGTTCTTTACACTTATGTAGCCACAAATACCTCATGCTTCTTAACCTCTCTCAAGATTCTATCAGATCAATCTTAGCTCCTTACTTCTCTGTCTTCTTAGGTAATGCCTATTACAAACCTTATGATGCAAATGCATAGACTTCTCACACCCTAAGAAGTACTTTAGATAATTACAAACCAAGTACAATGGCCACATTTCCTTTTCAATTTCCAAAAATCCTTGTTCTATGTATGAGAATAAACTAAGCCCTCTAAGATGACCTATTAAATTCAAATTTCACTAGAACACATGACACTTACCCAATATTGTCTTTTAAAGGTCTTCAAACATTTTTTATACACAATCATGCTCCTTTGCACATGTATCAACCTTATACAACATTAGTAGACCTGTAGGTTACCACTTCACATTCCATACTACTCTAAGATCTCTATAATGCATTTTTTCATGTAAACGTAACTCATTATCTTCATTAATTTCATTTACAGACCTTAAATTAAGCATATCAATCTAGAATCAACACCAAATAACCACTTCTCCTTTACCATCACCGCCAAATTTATGGGAGACAACTCAGATCTTATCATTCAACTTCAAGATTCATTATCATCCAAGATAATGATGTTGTTTCATTGATAGCCACAAAGACACATACTAGTAATATGTTCAAATCCTAATGAGGTTAACTTAATATTTCTTGGAGATAACATTCATAGGCCAAGAACTCTCAGCATCAAGGAATTAGAAGACTTGGAGAATAATATGACTTATTATACAAACTTAAGAAAAAATTGTTCAGAACATACCTTGACTCGTTTTAGACCTTGAAAAACTTGGTTAATTCTCTCAAGACAATCACACGTTATTTTCACAACTGGAATTCACATTAGGAATAAACTCTTTGACTCAAGAAACTTTCCTTTAGTTTTTTTCTCCCTTGTATACCTTTCTTACTTGAGTATAGCCTAATAGGGATAACTGAATCATAACTCAAACTTGAAAACAAAGAGATAGCTAACACTGGATTGAAACCTATTAATCATACACTCTTTACATGACTACTCAAGGAAGACATTCAATGACTTCAATAAACACTAGTAATTTTATATGTTACTGAATAAACATTCTTCAATTTGACATACCTTGGCAACATAATGAGGAATCCCAATAACATCTACTTATTGTTAGAGTAGGTATTTACCTTAGCTCATGTTCACCTAGGCACTTTATTTACCTTTATTGTATTTATCCTCGCACACTTATGTGCGTGGATATTTCTTTTTATTTATTTAGATATTAGGGGCATATTATCTAGTTGTTAGGTATAGTTATTTCCTTGATATATGGTATTGACTAGATCCTTGATGTCTAGTTCTTTCATAAATCTATGGTGTTAATTAGTTCTTTGATGACTAGTTCTTTCCTTGATTTATGGTTTGATCGATGACCTTGACTGGTTCTTAGATTGTTATTCCTTTCCTATATAACTAAAGGCCCATTCTCATTGTATTTTATTGAGTTCCATAATAATATATAATATTATTTTGCTCATTTGTTTGCAAAGGTTTTGGTAAAGTTATTTTGGAAAATTTATTTGATCTTATTTATCATGGTTTTTTATTAGCATCTAAGTTTGTTGCTTGGTGCAATCTAGTTATCGTTCCTTTTATGATATTAGAGTAGGAGATTGTTGTTGACATCCATCTGTAAGTTTCATTTTACAAAAAATTGTTTTTGTATATTCATATATTTAGGATTTAGGATTTGTTGATATTTTGTTGTTGCGTGCATTTTTATGCAAAACAGAGTTTTCCAATGGATTTGGAAGGTGGAAAAAACCTAAGGTGGACTGTAAACTTGACCATTTCTAGAGATAGTCAATTTTCCATTTTTGGGTTTTTTCAGGGTTTTTGAGATCCGAACATTTCTTTCCTTTTTTGGTAGGGGTCTACGGGTTAACATGTGCATAGTTTGTTATTTCGGGAAAATCTGCAGACTACTAATTTGAAACCCATTTAAATCCTTAGCCCTTGGTCATATGGTATGGTCATATGAGGTCTTAAATCCTATGATTCCTACTAATAGGTGCTTAACTCCATCCCCCTTTCATTTTATTTGTGTGGTGAAGACAAGAGAATTTTATTTTTTTAGTGGCAACTAAAATAAATAGCAGAGCATAAACTTGTCAAACTTGTATCTTTTGATCAGTAACTCAAATTTGAGTGTCATTTTTTTGCAAAAGTGCTTATTTTTTGGTGTTCTTTCCATTTGAAATATTTATTTTGAGAATCAAAAAAAAGTCTGGGGGGATCTTGTTGTATTGCTTGGGGGTCTTATTGCATTGTTTAGTTCTTGCATTTATTTTGGTGATTTTTTTTAGAATGGTGTCTACTTTTGCATTAGATTATGTTGATACATTAACAACACATAATTACCACACATGGAAACCAAGAATGGAAACAATAATTAAGCATAAAGGATTATGGGCTTTAACTTCTTTAGAACAACCAATGTTCACTAGAGAATATGAGAAATTTTAGTTCTAGTGAAAATTTGATGAGTATATGGGTTTGATAGGAACTTATGTAAGTTGTAATATTTTGTTTAATTTGGAAAAATGTGACTCTCCTTTCAAAATATGGGAGAAATTGGAAGATTTATTTAGTAAGGTGGACCATATGGGAGCCATGGAACATGAAATTGAGATCACTTATTTTAAACCTGAAGATTTTCCAAAAATTATAGACTATCTTACCAAGTTCAAGCATTTGTTGACACAATTGAAGGGGAGTGTAAGAGATAACAACTATGAAGAGTATGTTTACTTGATTATATCTAAGTTGAGAGGACCATTCCAAAAAATTTCTTCTACCTTTTTCTCTAGCATGGATGCCTTAGGTGACACATTCAAAATGTCCGACTTGAAAACATTTTGTGAAAGACTTACTAGGAAATAATCCAAATTGTCTCACCTTGAGTCTTCCACATTTTAAAAGGCATTAGTTGCATCTAAATCTAAGGGTAATGGAAAAAAAAAAAGTAAAACAAAATCCACCCCTTATCCATCTCAAAGTTCTCCTAAACCCAAAGAAAACAACTCTAAACCCAAGGATTCTTCTAAATCCAAGAATAAGTCTAGCCTTTCATGCTCTTTTTATGGGGGTATTGGTTATGAAGAACATAGGTGTTATAAGTGAATGCAAGCCTCAGAGGATGTAGTAAAGAAACAAAATATTTCTATCTCCACTCCACCTCCTTCTAGTCACCATGGAAAGGTACTTAATATTGTTGGGATATATTTTTCACCTCTTAAAGATAGTTGGGTTATTGATTCTGGTGATTCTCAACTTCCTTCTTCTTCTTCTATCTCTTTCCTTCTGCCAAGATTATTTCCTTCCTTTGGTTCGATATTTCTTCATAGATATATTTTACATGAGTACCTCATTAGGCCTACTTATCGGGACTCGTACTGTGGAAATGCCACTTCTATTTTGACTCCTAACTTCACTTGAGAGGGGTGTTAGAGCAGGTATTTACCTTAGCACATGTTCACCTAGGTACTTTATTTACCTTTATTGTATTTATCCCCACCATCTTATGTGTGTGTGTATTTATTTATTTATTTATTTAGATATTAGGGGGATATTATCTAGTTGTTAGGTATAGTTCTCTCCTTGATCTATGGTATTGACTAGATCCTTGATATCTAGTTCTTTCCAAAATATATGGTCTTGACTAGTTATTTGATGAATATTTCTTTCCTTGATTTATGGTTTGATCGAAAAACTTGAATGGTTCTTATATTTTCATTCCTTGCCTATATAAGCAAGACCCATTCTCATTGTATTTTATTGAGTTCCATAATAATATATGATATTTCTACTCATTTGTTTGCAAAGGTTTTGGTAAATTTATTCTAGCAAATTAATTTCATCTTATTGATCGGTGTGTTTGATTAGCATGTAATTTCTTGGCTTGGTACGATATGGTTATCATTCCTTTTACTTATGGAAACTTACTTGCAAGAATAAACTTTGGATTGCTTACTGAGCATGGCTATGGAGAATACCTTGATTTTCTTTTTGATAGACTAATGAGCAATAGACCTTTCTTATTTTATCTAATATATGCCTTCTAGAAGCCTAGAGAAGGCACACTACCTTGTGAGATCACCTCAAAATAGGAGATAGTCATCAAAGCAACATGATAACTCAATTATTTCCCATCTTGTCCTTAATCTCTTTCGATTATTCTTGAGTGCATTCCTTTATGTGATAACCTCATCATCTAAGCCTTGTCTTTTTGATTGAATTCATGATACACACACATGATGCATCTCATATACCTACTCTAGTACAACTTGAGGTAGGATTTCTTCATCACTTGCACTAGAATTGTCATCCTTCTTCTTGGATTTATCATCACTTCTTGATGTCTTGTTTTTACTTGATTATCCCATGAATGTCATTGGTTGGTGTGTCTCTTCAATATCTTCCCATGTTATCTTCTTTTTATTCTTTGATTCTTTAAATCCTGATTTTTCTTCCTTGACCTTGTATATCCATTTTACCTCCTTATTTCCAAGAGGTTGTTTTAGGCATAGCTGACTTTAAATCAATTCTAGAATTTTTCTTCATGTTGGAAGCCTTCTTAACTTTCCTTTTAAATGTATGATGCCTATTTATGTACTTAGATTGTTCATGTGACAAAAATTCTTTGTAAAATGCCCAAAATTATGAAAGTTATATTATATTCCATTACTCTTACCTCTGGTTTGGTGTGGACTCTCATTCCAACTCTGATTTTAAGCCTTGAGATCATTAAATTTCCTAGCATATTGTCCAAACTTGATGCAATTGTAGCACACTACCATGTTCATGCCTTTTGAGTCTACTTATTTCCAAAATTGACTTGATGGTTCTTTTAAATAGTACTTGGCAATATGACCTTTTTCTTGGCAATTAAATAAAACTATGTTTTTTTCTTTCTCACTTCTACTATATCTCCATGTGTGGTCATCTATGACCTGATTCCTACATTCCATATCCCTATGTCCCAACCAATTAAAAGAAAAATAATATGCATTGAAATTCATTTCATTCCTGAATGCATTTAGTTTCCTAACTAACTTAGGCCTTGTTTTGCTTATCTCCTTTGATTAGCTTCATGCGTATTTACATGATTGGAGACCAGCCTTGTCATCCTCTCTCTTTTCTATAGATTCACTAACCAATATTGTAACACATTGAATTCATCTTGAAACCACTATGAATCCACTCTATAAGATCCAACCATCATTGAGAAGATGCCAACCATTATTGAGAAGGTACTACCAATCAAAATGCATGCTCTTGATTGATCCTCACTTCACCACTCACACCTTTTCCATCAATGAAAAGACCAAGGTACCAGGGTTCAAAAACATCACCCAAATTCATATGCATTTCTCAGATCTTATGAATCACTCTTTCACTATGTAACCTTCATTTTTTAGTCATCACACTAGAAAATTATGTCACAGATCAATTTTTTCAAAGTAATCACACACTCACACAAAAAAACAACATGATTCAACATATAATATGAACCACTTTCCAATCTTAGGGTTTCAAATGCATTAAAATATATTTTGCATAAAAAATGGAGACACCACAAATCTCATACTTTTATGAAACATATAAAAACACAATTCCTTTCAGTCATACCATATATATCATTGTTTTCAACTTTACATACTTAATACCTCTGTAATTTTTCATAGGTTCATTCCTTTCAAATACATCTCTGATTACTTCTGATGAAATAATAAACTTTGTGAAAACTTGACATACCTCTTAACTTAGTGAGGACACATTCTTAAAACAAAACTCATGGTATATGATCATGCTTATTACATATTTAACGTATGATTCAAGTGCTGAGAAGAATCCTATGAACATATTCAAATTGCAAGAATACCTAAATTATATCATGTTATAAATTTACTTTAACCTTTTCATTATGCATTCAATCATCTCTATAGACTCCACATGACATTTGCAAAAAACCAAATTGTTCCCCTTGGAAAATTACACCTACAGACTTCTTTCATGTCATTTTTAAGTGCTTAAACCTATCCACTCCTACCTTGGATCACTTTCACATCTTCGAATGCTCTATCTGATATCAATCTTTCCATCATCTAAATGCAACTCTGCAATTTTGATATATTTAAAAAAGGAACCTTGAATTGACACTTATGTACCAACACTATTAACTTAATTTGTAAGTCTTGAATTAAGCACTTTGATATCACATTATCTCCCCTTGGGATAATTCTCTTTTCATTATTAAAACTTTGCAAAAACTTCATGATGGAATAGTAACCTTAGACTCTGTCACTCTCTTGGGAGCTGGTCATACCTTATCTTATAAATCTTATTGCATAGTTTTCTCATTCCTCTGATCATGTTAACAAAAATTCAGAGCTTTATCATTCTTGTAACAACCTATGACCCTATATAATCTTCCTTCAAAGACTTCTTAAAACACAAAACAACTTTGAGACACCAACCTACCTTGATCACTTAGACCAAAGGATTCAACAAGGACTACTTAGCTAACAAGACTTTGTTTTCACCTTAACATGAAATTCACACACATACTAGATACATTTGTGCTACATAAACCACTTATGACATAGACATGAAAAAAACACAATTTTCTTTGATGAAGCAAGGAACTATATAGAACTTTAACTGTGAAACTTATCAGTAGACATCTCACAAATATTGCACTCATAATTTCATACCTTTGGTGGATTGAAAGAGCCTTCTATAGACACTAAATCACGCACTTTGGGTATATTTATAGTTCTAATCACATACCACTATTCATATGATTCCTAAGCGATAAAATTACTAATTGATCACTATTTTTGGCCTCTTTTCTTGCTTTCTATTTTCTTTTTTGGTCTTACACCTTCTTGGCCATTCTGACTTTCACCACTTTAGTTTTTATGAGTCTAGACACCAACGTTCAGCCCAGATGCAGGTGCCTAGGCGGCACTGACCCCTCTGAGTGCCCCCAACCTCTTTGTATAAATGGTTATTTATGAAATTCAAATAAGGGAATCATATAAATATAAAGCTATGTGATCATAATAAAATACCAAGTATTAAGCATATACTACCATCACCTAAGGTTGCATCCAAAGGCCATTACAAAAGCATTCAACCATCCATCTAGCATCCATACAAGGTACAATGGAATGCATTCTTCGGCATACACTTCAGAGGAGGGGGATTTTATTTTTTAACGCACACATCCATCTACATTTTCTACATCTAGATATTTATCACTATCAAGTGTGACTCGCACAAAATCCACCTAGGGCATGATTCTACAAACACACATGCAAAACTACATGGAGTCTGAAATGTAGTGTAGCGCATGGATCATTAGCTAACTTATTCAAGTGACCGTCAAGGTCAGTACAACTCCCCATTTGCATCTTTTTCTTTTTATTAATTGATGGGTTTTTTGGTTTTACAGGTTCTCTTTCTTTTTACAAGTTTAATGTGAGCTCAGTGATCATACATTGCCATACTAGAAACAAAAAGAGAAGTCCAACGACATTGAAGCGACGCCATAAAAATAGCTTTCTAAGGTTATGAGCAGTTACAAGTGCCCAAAGGAGGTCTGTAGTACTCCAGGTGCCCTTGACCCTATACAGGCACCCTAGTCCCAGTATTTCCAATGCTCGCACAATTTTTCTAGGATTGATTGTGACAGTTTGCCTTCCTATTTCATAAATTTTCTATCTTAGAAAAACTTCATATTTATCACGAATCAACTATATTACCATCTCTCTTGCACTTAGGGTTTCAAATTTACTATCTCACTTGTGTCAAATATATATTTTACTGTATATCTATATCTGCACTATAACTTAATTGTAATTTGATATTTATATTTCTCAGTATTTTTTAAATAATTTAGTGGACCCTCATTTTTCTTTCTTTTATGGCCCATAAATTCTCTCAACTCTCATTGCTTCAATTTCTTCAAATTCACCCATCTTGTAAAGATGCTCTCCACAAAACCTTAGACACCATGTATCTTCCTATCAGCATGCTACCTTCACAAGTCAGATCTATCTTCGATCATATTTCTGATAACTCTCTTGCTCATAATTCCAATCAATTTTCTTGCAAGTCAATTTAAACTTTACATTCTCTATTTCAAGATAATTTTCAGGTTATGCAATTAGTGATTAGTTCTCTTAAATATGAAATCCAACATCTTAAGGATGCTTCTTAGGCTCACGATAGCTCTTCTTCTCATCTTCATTTTATGTCTTCTACATATTCTCATATCAGTGAACCTCAAGTCTTACCATTAACAAAATCTCTCAATTTTGATCTCAATGCTAAGCAAAAAGATATTTATTTGCATCTCCTCACACATCAATTGATCAACTTGCCATCTACTCATTTCCACCCTCTTTATCAGGTTGCAAAATATAAAGATCATCCATATTGCAATTATCATCGAATCAATGGACATAATGACAATGATTTCTATTATCTACACTAAAAATTGGCCACCTTAAGAATTATGGTCTTATCTCATTTGATACAAAAAATAATGTTACATGTTCATCTTCAATGGCTACATCTCATTGGGTCCTTAAATCTACTTCATCTATGTATAATGAGCATCATTCTATCAATTCTAATTTTCCTTCTTTGGTTAGTCTAGTGCCACTTATTCAACTCAATCCAACTAAGAAACCACCTCTCATAATCATTCTAACACATCCTCCTCTCAATTCATCTAAGAAACTACCAACTCAAACTATGTAACCACCTCCAAAAACCATTCCACCCTCTTCTCCTATCAAGTCTTCTACAACGTCAGCTAATCATTTTTGTCAAAGAAACTACTCCTTATATTAATGGCCAAAACACATTTCAAACTCTGTCACCATGGCATGGTCCTACAGTTTCTTATGCCTACCATTGTGTCAAATCTCTCTCTCTCTCTCACACATCATGACACAAATAACGCTCTCCCACAATGGCATGGTACCTCTCGTGACACCACATAGATCTCCATCATTGACTCACTTAGGGAGCATCACAATTATTCTCCCCACTCCTAGGATTATCAGGTGTCTCTCATTACCACTATTACACTTTTTTGCTTCATACCTCATATTTATGAGCATCTCACACATCTTGATACAATTGTATCATCATTACCTGATGATGCACTATTGTGCAACGGTTCACACTTGACTGTTGAGGGCATAGTACATACATGAACCTCACACACTATACATTTCACACTCGGCGCATTCACAACACATCTTCCTAGCCTTGTATTCTCACACAAAAAACACTTGATGATGCACTCTTGTGCTATGATTGACACTTGACTATTGAGGTCTCACTACATACATGAACCTCACATTGTGCCCACTACACATTTCACACTCAAATGCATTCACGACATATCTTTCTAACACATATTCACCATAACACACTACCCTATGACACACTCTAGTTCCATGGTTCATACTCAAATGTTAAGGATCAAAATGTAAAATGAACCTCACCACACTCAATCATGAACTCTCTACGCTCTACGCTTGACGATCATATCTTTTTAGCAGACACATTTCAAACCATTTCCTGATGATGCACTCTTGTTCTATGTTTCATTATTAACTGCTGAGGGGGCATTTATAAATGAACCTTTTCTCACACATACTCATTCATATTCACTTAGGGGAACGTTGATCCTATTATAATCACTTTTCATTCCATTCCATCTCACTCATCCACAACATAATGCATATCTTAGTTGCAGATTATTCTTTCTTACTTATACTATCATGATAAACTTACTTATTATGTTAGCTGGATACATTATATGTCATTATATTTTCTAAATAAACATGTATGTTCAATTTCCTTCTATTTTTGAACACATAATTTACACATATCATTACAAGTAGTATGGATGCTTGGCACTGTACCTCTTACCAGTCCCGTAGTAGGCTCTTGGAGGCATCAGCTTCTGTACACATCACGGGTGTTATCGTTTCAATTTATACTACTTCCTATTAATATTAGCACATTACCCCATATTGAATCATACATGATTTGACATACTTTATATATTTCTAACATGTTAATGGGTGCTTCATGTGTAGTGTTTATTTTTTAGAAACTCTTTTCTACCATGGTTATCTGATATCTTTGTTTATCACTATTTTTCATTGTTTTCTATTGTATGCCATTAGTTTTTAGCTATGCCCTTTGTCTTGTGTGCACATTGTATACTTTTGGTCATGTTGGCCTTAATTTTCTGGTCACATCGTGAGTGATGTCCCATGTTTGTAACTTTCTTTTCGTGGTCTACATTGTTTTCTTTCTTGCTAGCTTACACTTTGTCTTTTATATGCGTATTTGTCTTGTTTTCACTAACACATATTTTACAACCACTTTGTTTTTGTTTACCTTGGTTTCTACTAATAATATTCCTTCCCCATGTAGGGTATCATCCTCAACACAACTTTCGGTCCCTCCTTTGGGCTGCATTTTCCTTGTGACGTCGCATGCACCTCAAACAAGGGAGCATCATTGGGTGAAATAGTCACCTCATACAAAAATTTATAGTCATGGTTTAGTACCAGTAAAATATAGTATTTAGTCTCAGAAATGGCCCAAAATCTGACTTGGGTCCTCAACATAGTACAAACACCAGCGTCCATACATAGACATAAGCGTCTAAGTACCCCTAACCCTTCCTAGGTGCCTATGACCTGGGGGTAGTTATAAGTTTTTCTTAGTTTAGCACAATTCACAATGGTTTACATAACGACCTTTATAGAACATGCATAGTCCTTTGGCATTTGACATGCATCAATTCTACATTCTTCTATTCTTGTGTTGGATCAAACTGGATTGAAATGGATCAGATTTGAACACACCATCTGTAGTGGGTTTTACACTTCAGGAAGAAGTCAAATGTTACATAATAACACTATAAATTTCTCCTTACACTTCTTCTGCACTTGGCATGAGATCACCCAAAAAATGCACACTTGGTGCACTTAACGTGAGATCACCCAAAAAATTGTTCTTCTATAGCGTTCTTGGCGTGAGATCACCCAAAAAACTCATTCTTCTAAAACATATTCAGGATCTTTTATATCTCTTTCACTCATCATGGATCAGGTTCAAATGTTCCTTTTTACATTTTTACATACTTTCTTACACACTTTTTACGTGTTTTAATCAATTTTTTTATATACACATATTTGACTACTCATTTCACTATTCTCTTTTACAGGTCCGTCCTTATGGGAAAAAACAATCATATTATCGAGAAAATAATCATCAAACATCAAGTGACATCGAAAACAGGTACAATGCGACATCACACATACGCTCTCACCCCTAGGGTCATTTTCACTTTCTTTTCTCTAGCTTCCATGCTTTTTCTTGTCTTCTCAGCATGTTTTTCTTCATTGATCGACATGGTTATCAGATACATGTCTCTTATATACTTTATGTTATCGCGCATTCACTTAATAACATAAAGCGGGGAAAAATGTAGACACTAAATCATGCACTTTGGGTATATTTATAGTCCTGATCACATACCACTATTCATATGATTCCTAAGAGAGAAAATTACTAATTGAAAACTATCTTTGGCCTATTTTCTTTCTTTCTATTTTCCTTTTTGGTCTTACACATCTTCTTTCCTAGTTTGACTTTTGACACTTTAGTTTTTCTAAGTTTGTACATCAGCGCTGAGCTAGGATGCCAGAACCTAGGCGCCCCCATCTCCTTTGGGTGCCCCGACCTCTTTGTATCTTTCTCGCATCTTTTGGGTCCTTTATAGTTGTTGGGAATCTTATTCTCTTAGTTATTGGTCATTTAGTAATTATGAAATTCAAACAAGGGAATCATATAAATATAAAGATATGTGATCATAATAAAGGACCAAACACTAAGTATCTACTACCATCACCTAAGGTTGCATCCAAAGGCCATTATAAGAGCATTAAAGAATCCATACAAGGGACAAGGGACTGCATTCTTCTGCATACACTTCATAGGAGGGGAATTTCATTTTTCCATGCACACATCTATCTACATTTTCTACATCTAGTTATTGTTCTCTATCAAGTGTGACTCACACAAGATCCACATAGGGCACGATTCTACACACGTGTGTGTGGAACTACATGGATTATGAAATGTATTGTAGTGCCCAAATCATAAGTTCACTCAGTCAGGTGACTGCTGGGGTCAGTCTAACTCCCTATTTGCATTTTTTATTTTTAATATTTGATTTGTTTTGGGGTTTTGCAAATTCTCTTTCTTTTTGCAAGATTCAGATGAGCTTGGTGATCATATAAAAACATAATAGTGATAAAGAGAGAAGTACAATGATATTAAAACATCATCGTAAAAAACTCTTTATGAGGTTCAGAGAAGTCACAGGTGACCAGCAGAGTTTTACACCACCCCAGGTGCCCTTGACCCTTCAAAGGCACCCTAATCCCAACATTTCCATCACTCGCACAATTTTCTAGGCTCGGTTACAACATTCTGCCTTCCTATTTCACCAATTTTCAAGATTTGAAAAACTTCTTATTTATTACGAATTATCTAAGTATCTTACCCTCTCTCTTACACTTAGGGTTTCAAATTTATTAGCTTACTTGCTTGTGTCAAATCTATATTTTATTGCATATATATATATATATATATATATATATATATATATATATATATATATATATATTTATTTTTTTTATTTTTTTTTGTGTGTGTTGTAACTTAATTAGAATTTAACATTTATATTTCTCAATATTTTTAAATCAACTTCTTCTATGAAATTGGGTCTACCATTGTCAAGCACTGTCGTGAAGCATTTACCTTTAAAACATCCTTCAAAGAGCCATACAACATTGATACCTTTTATCTATCTTGGAGTACACAATTTACCCCTTCTTCTATGGTTTTGACTTGAGATAGACCTTCTTTTCAATATCTAACCTTTGTTCACAGACTCATCTTACAGACCCCTATACTTAGTTTGACTCACAAATCTTGTTTATTCTATACTTATCCTTCATAGAGTTATCTCATATTTATTTGATGAGTCAATACTAGTACAAATCTCTATGGAATTCATGAATTCAAAGGAACATTTGATTCATGTCTAAACTACATACCATACCTTTTCTTTCTTGAAGAAATCTCAGACTAACTCAAATAAATCCACCAACTTCAAGCACCATTATCATCACTCAAATAGTATTTCCCAATTTTGGAAACCACACATAGAGATGAAAAACACCTCCGAGGAATTTGATTCTTCCTTACTTAGCCTTAAATGTGGAGATATCAATTCCTTTATTCCTATGTATATCAACTTTTCTTAAAAGAAACACTTATTGTTCCCCAGATACAACCTTAGCCTTCTTTTATCATCATCTTATTTTGCATAATGACAACTTTCTGAATAGATTCATTACACCTTATTTAATTTGATCATATGATCCTTCTCATCACTCTTTATGCCTTTATTGAAGACACGATTACAGGCCTAGGGAACCACATATAGGTCTTGATATCTTCATAGCATACTTTAATAAAAATATATCACTTTCATGCATGAAATTCTTCAAAATTAGTGGAATATTGTGTCAGAAATAATCATTAGACCATACTTTTATACTTATTTAGTCATGACCTTGACTATCCTAATAAGATTCTAGATGAATGACCGAAAACTCTTGAATGATATGGAGGCTACAAGACACTTTGATCAACATTTTGAGACTAATCATGATAATCCACACACTCATACTTCCTTTGTATACTTTTTGTAGCTAAAATGTAGCACCCTGAGATTTTTTGTTATCAATCCCTACATTTTGGGAAACATTGGGTTACCTCTCAAGCTGTGGGACTTGCGGACTTGAGATAACCCTCTAGAGAAAGTTTGCCCTTTCTCCTAAACTACCTACCACAAGCTATTCTTAGTGCAGGAAAAGCTATCTAATCCTAATCCTAACATTCCAAAATGTCAGGGAGAGAGAGTGCATAAAAATAAATCCTACACTAATAGTGGTGATACACCAGAAAAGGAGGATGTTAATCAAGAATTTAACTCCTTGAAATGGAGAAAGATGAGAAATGAAAAGGGTGGAAAAAATGCACCACAGTCTAAAGGTAGATTCACACAGAAAACCACTTCAAACCCATTAAGAACAACTTCCAAAAACTTTAGTGAACATTAAGAATATTCACAATATACTTGCAGTGAATAAAGGAAAGTAGAGACAATAAAAACATGCAAAGGATGGAAAAAATGCATCACAAGACATATTATATTGCTCCAAAAATGTGCACAGTACAACATCAATAGGAAAGAGGTAAGAAAATTCCATTACAAATCTTAGGAAGAAGGCTTGAGCTCCATGTTCAAACCCTAATAGAGAAGAAAGAGGGGCAGAAAGGAAAAATGAATAACTCCTTTTAGAATGAGCCCCAGATTACATTTTATAGAATGAGAAAGAGAGAAGAGTGAAATCCCAAAATTACTTTTCCAACCACTTGTAAGATGCAATAAATGAGGTGAAATGATGGAAATAGATTTGTAAAATATTCCTCATGTTGTCCCATAACCTGCAGTTGAAGAAAATGATGGCCATACTCATTAATTGCACTCTCAACCACTTTCCAACTGTCTCCTTGAACTAGGCTTTTTTCTCCAAATACACCCTCAAATCTTCATCAATCTCCAAATTTCTTGACTTTTTTGCATCAGGCTTAGAATCATGATTCCAATGACACCAATTTTGTGTAATTTCAATTAAGAAATGCTCAAGTTATGAGCCTCTGAGTGTAGGTAGGTGATTTTGGATTTTCCAGGCATTCCTTCATCTCCATGGGACTAAGAATTAAATCCCTTGGCTGGAAAAGTCAATTTAATAAATTTCTCCTCTTCCCAATGTTTTACATATCTTTTAAAATATATTTACATTAAAATGGTGGGCTATTTTATGATTTTATTTGATTCTTCATTTAACATTGGGGGGGTTTTGTTTTAAAAAATTAGCTCATTGTGTCAACTTGACTGAGCTTGGCCTGCTTATCTCTTCGATTGATAGCTCGCCCTTCCTATACTCTTGACATGTTTTACATTGGCCAACCATCTTGGCATTCATCAACGTTTCTCCAATGTGGGCTCACTCCTTAGGTTATGGTCGATCTTTCTTCATTTCTAATTTAACTTCGGCATCGATGCCCACAATTTCCTCTATTTAACGGTGTACCACACTCATCTAACACACTTCAACACCCACTCTACTTAATCTCATCATCCAACTCGTATCAACTTTGCCAAGCATACCCCTCAAACTCATGTCAATCTTCATAGCATCTTGAGCTCCACATGGACACCTAGATTCATCCTTAGAGACCATTTTCTTAGAAACCTTTAAGAATTATGAAGTTATCCACCCATGTGGAAACATCGGCTCCTCCTTCCTCATTGCATGGGCCCACTTTCTTGATTCATGCCACAACACTTTACATTGAGTTTGTCCCTATGGTACAGTGTACCCTTTGATCCATTTCTTATCTACCTTTCTCTGCTTTAAGTTTTATATGCTTTACTCTTATAACTCACCTAAATCTGTTTCGATCAGTCTCTCACTTCGGTTACCATGATATTCTAATTTCTCTGATCAATCCAAACTGTTTGATTCGGTACCCAACTTTCTGATTGGTCATCATTTCCTACTCGGTGGCTCAAGGACCCACTGATTAGGATAATGGCAACTCCCATTATCCTTGACCACTGTCCACTTGGTTCTTTGGGTCGATTCATTCATCCATGGTACTTGATGTAGCTTGGAATCTCACTGAATGGTTCCACTTGGCCTACCCAATTTCTACCAATTTGTGTAAGATGAATCATTCTTGTGGCCCTTTTGTTCTGGCGAATGGTACCTCATGGTTCAAGTTATCCATAACTAACTTCAAACTCCCATGGCTTAAACCACTATGCCCGAATTTCACAAGAAAATTTCCTCGATGTTTAGCCTTCAATGTTCTTGTTTCCACGCAGAACTCGGTACATGGATTTTATCATAGCTCGGTTCATTCCAACTAGCCCAATCATCAATAATACAGCTCAGTCCTTATAGTGAGGTCAGCCAGATTAACATGTGCTCGTATGATTGCTTACTCATCCCCTGGGACTTGGTTTCTTTCTTTAACTGAGATAATTAGCTCACAACTCAATGATTTCTCATTCTACCTTGGGAATTAGCCTCAAATTCTCAATTATTCAAAATTAGCAACTCAGGCCCTTGAATGGAGCTCGACTTCAACTTGATGATCAGCTCACTGGGGGGATACCAAGGACACTTAGATTGAATTTCCTCTTGCAAATTTACATCTCCCTTGACATTTGTATGTAAAGCCTGCAAAGGGAATTCCTTGTACTATCAACAACTGGAGGTGCAGGCCAAATTCATGTTTTGATGTATCCTTTGTCCTTCTTCATTTTACCCTACATGTGGGTCCCTGACTTTGGGCTATAAGGATTTCAAAAGCTTTGTCTAGTTGTCCCAATTTCACAATGGGGTGAAATGGGATAACGTAGTTTGGTGACTCACAGGGGCCATTAGCCTACTAACTGGAGCATGACCAACTATTGTATCAATCCATTGGGCATGGATTCTACATGATCCAGTCATGAGCTGATGCTAAATCTGAAAAATCTTGACCCAGAACATTTAGAATGTCACTTCTTTACCTTTTGTATTGGATACTCACTTCGCTGCTTGTATTTTCCCATCTTTCATAAGAAAATCTTTGAAACTTTTTTTGTGAGAGTAGAAAATTGTTTTTCAAACTTGAATTTCACTCATTCCCGCAGCTGCGAATCTTTTAGGTTGAAGTTGAATGATGGAGCTGAACCAATCTATCCCTAAGTTCTAAATTCTTATTCGGTTGTTGGCTGATGATTTGATTGTTTGCATGGGCATAAGAGCCTAACGTAGAAGTTTCTGTTCTAGAGAGAATCAACAAGATTTCCCTCTTAACTGATTTTAGTTGCTCTACATTTGTTTGATTTGAAGTTTGCAACTATTACATGTAACTATGGATCTCCTTGCTATAACAACTAAAGGCTGGTGCATTATACCACCTGGAGAAACAAACAAAATACTATATACAAAAGGAAAATCATACATGCCTTAAGTAAGACATGCAAAATGTGCATAAAGCACTTCTTTAGTGCTGAAATAAAATCTACTCCTACTCCTACTCTAACCAAAACAAGGAAAAGATAAACAAACCCTGCAATAGGTAGGGAGAAATAGAACTTCCCTTTTTTACAAGTGTGGCCATGTAATTAATTTAGCAATGAATATGGACATGGCCTGTAACAAGAGTGAAAAATTACCTTCCACTCTTCATACCCAAGGTATCAACAAACAAAATGAATACCTCCTCAAGATGTTCATCATTTGGGTTGGAGGTGTTGTCGTAGCTGATCCTTGGTGCTATTGAAGATCATCCTCATGCTCTAAAGTGAAGCATGACCGGTGTTGGCTTCTCCCTTGGCTCCAATGAAGCCAAATATTTGATTGGGCATGGGGCCTTTGGGACCAATGGGCTGATCCTTTTGTATTTTCCCATTCCTGCTTGAAGCTCATCCTCCATGAATGGGGATATCTTGCAGACTTTCCTGAATGGAGTTGTTTTGGCAACTTGAATTTTGACTTTCTTGTGCATCTTCAAAAATAGCTGGTCCTCTATTTTGATGAACTGGTATGGAAGTGGTGTCATCCTTGTCTCTTTTTCCTTCTTCTCCATGTAGATTCATCATCAAGACTAGACTCCTCAACTGAAAGCAAAAATCTTCAATGATTGTATCTTCATCAAGAGCTTCTGAATTTGATTCAAGGAGGAATGTTATGAGTAGCAGGTTGTTCTTGAATGTTCTCTTCCATGGAAGAAGGCTCTTGTTGTTGGATAATTAATGATGGAGCAGCAAAGGTTGTGATTTCCATGGGCTCTTCTCTATTAAAACACTCCTCCAAGTCAGATAAGCAATCAAGCTCATCATGTCCTGATGTTGTGCCAAGGTCTCTCCCTCTTGCATGATGATCTCTGAATTGCTAATTTCTCATCATGTATAGATTTCATCTTCAAACATGAATTCTGTGAGCTCAAACTCTTCCAAAAAATTTCTAGATTCTAGAGAGATTGAATAGGAGAGAGATTTGCAATCTTTTGTGCAACTGAACTCATGATTCAATTCCTCTGAATTTATTTTACTCACCTCCATGTGTCTCTTCTTTAACTGAACTTGGAGCTGGTTGTTCTTCCTCTTCTGTGAGATGATCTTCCACCTTTTGTTTTTGAACTCCAACCTCTTTTGAAGGACCTAGTTATCAATGGTATTTTCTTAATATTAAACCTTGCAACCCACTCTTTCAAGTTTCTTACAAGTTCTTCCTTGTTAGGACTCTTCAATTTGTTTTCCCTCCTTGTCTAATTTTCTGATCCTGTTCTTCCCAAAATAGATTTGAGATTGCAATAGGAGGGGTGGGTTGAGATTCAAGTGATGTAATTGTTTGTAGTGGTGGGAGGGATGGAACTTCTTGTTTGTAAGGAGGGAGTGATTGTTTGAAGGAAGAATGAAAGGGACAAAGAGTTAAGATGAGATGGAAGATTAGAGGATGGAGAATGGGAATCCAAACTTTGGGACAACATACAATGGGCTTGACTCATGATAATGTTGAGATGATAGAGCTTGGGAGGGGAAAAAGAAAATCAAGGAGACTGGTGACTGACATTACCCATTGAAAAGGTTGTCTTGCACTTTGCTCATATGTTTCAATACCCTCAATCCATTGTGTAATTTGGGGAAACATTTCATCCATGAAATCAAGATCTTTTCCTGTGGGCTATAATGTCTTGGAAAAGGGCCTTCCCATGGACAAGGTTCCCTGTAACCAATCCTGAATGCCTTCATTTTTGTTGTAGCCCGAGTTTGAACCATACCAGCCTCCATTCTTTGGATTTTCTCTACAGACCAACATTCTCCTTTTGAACTGTTGTCATCATATGCATACCCACGTGTTCTTGATAGGTTCCATAGCCAAACTAGTTTTGGCATTGCTCATATGGGTAAGCATAGTGGTTTTGAATCTGGTCATAATGTTGATTTGGAGGAGTTGTGAAGCTCATTAGAGGTTGATTGTACTGCTAAAAGTGTGAATTTCACTGTGGGAATGAATCCATGATTGCACAAATTCATAGGATGAAATAAAATGAGAGATATGGAAAGAAAGATGAATGGAAATGGATGGAAGAAAGGTCTGTAAAATCAGAGAATGGGTCCTTTGTACCAAACAAAGTCACCAAATGTGCTTTGCATGTGCCTCCAAAGGCTGAATCTCACCAAGAACACACCAACTTGATGAAATGAAGTGGTAAGGTGCTTCAAACCTATCCCACCAGGCATGCCAGAACTGTTGTAGCCAAAAATTAGCACCCTGGGATTTTTTGTTATGGATCCCTACCTTTTGGGCAACATTGGGTTATCTCTCAAGTTGTGGGACTTGCAGACTTGAGATAACCCTCCAAAAAAAGCTGGCTCTTGCTCCTAAACTACCTACCACAAGCTATTCTTAGTGCAAGCAAAAGCAAGTCTAATCCTAATCCTAACAATCCAATAGGTCAGGGAGAGAGAGTGCATAAAAATAAAGCCTACACTAACAGTGGTGATACACCAGAAAAGGAGGATGTTAATCAAGAATCAAACTTCCTGAAATGGAGAAAGGTGAGTAGTGAAAACGGTGGACAAAATGCACCACAGTACAAAGGTAGATTCACATAGAACACCACTTCAAACCCATTAAGCACAAATTCCAAAACCTGTAGTGAACATTAGGAATATGCACACTATACCTGCAGTGAATAAAGGCAAGTAGAGATAATAAAAACATGTAAATGATGGACAAAATGCATCACATGACATATTATATTGCTCCAAAAATGTGCACAGTACAACAAACAGTAGGCAAAAGGAAAGAAAAATGTCATTACAAAGCTTATGAAGAAGGCTTGAGCTCTATGCTCAAACCCTAATAGAGAAGAAAGAGGGGCAGAAAAGAAAAATGATGTAACTCCCTCTGGTGAATGAGCCCCAACATTACATTTTATAGAATGAGAAAGAGAGAAGAGTGAAATCCTGAAATTAATTTTCTAACTACTTACAAGATGTAATACATGAGGTGAAATGATGGAAATAGATTTGTAAAATTTTCCTCATGTTGTCCCATAACCTGTAGTTGGAGAAAATAATGGCCATACTCATTAATTGCAATCCCAACCACTTTCCAAATGTCTCCTTGAATTGGGCTCATTTTCTTCTAAATACACCCTCAAATATTCATCAATCTCCAAATTTATTGACTACTATGCATCTATCTAGGAATCATGATTCCAACGACACCACTTTTTTGCAATTTCATTTAGAAATTCTCAAGTTATGAGCCTCTGAGTGTAGGTAGGTGATTTGGATTTACCAAGAATTCCTTCATCTCCATGGGAATGAGAATTCAATCCCCTAGCTAGAAAATTCAATTTCATAAATTTATCCTCTTCCCAATGTTGTTGTATATCTTTTAAAATATCTATGAATTAAAATGGTGGGGCTATTTTATGATTTTTATTTGATTTCTCGATTTAACATTGGGAGGCACATTACTTTTACTACTTTATAACTCTATCAGCTCAGCCTGATCAGTCGTGTTGGCTCTTTCTTCCTATACTCTTTGTAAGATTTTCATTGGTTTGATTTCAATCAACATTTCTCCAATGCCAAGTCACTCCTTATATGGTGAGATCCTTTTCCAATGCCAAGTCAACTTTGCATTGCACCCACATATCCATTGGTTTTCACATTCATGCCCACACACCGCCGAGTCTACTTATCTCATCGCCTGACTCATATCAACCCTACTGAGCTACCCTTCAAATGGTGAGTTAGTCCTCATACCACATTGAGCTCCACATGGAGGCCCGATGCAATATTTGGTGACCCTTTTCCTTAGACACCTTCGGAGTTATGATGAGCCACTACGTGGCAACACCATGCTCCTCCTTTCTTGTTCATGCGGACCCACTTGTTGTGATTTATTTCTCAACGCTTGCATGATTTTTCCTTGTGGTGTAGTGGACCCTTTGGTCAATGAGTTATCACCTTTCTCTTCTTTATGTTTTTTGAGCTCGTTCCTTTGACTCACTTGAATCTGTTTGTCCCGGTATCTCCTTCACACTAAATTCTTATTTATTTGATCTAAGCCTAAGCTCTTTGCTCACACTTACCACTAGGATTTCTTCCTACATACTCGAGTACCCACCAATTGGGTTCAGTTCTCTATATCCTTGGCCACTCTCTAATTTTATTTGGCTTGATTCATTCATATTAAGGGCTTGAAGTAGATGGCTCACTGAATGGTCCACTCATCCTGATTCAATTTCTGATCCCGTGCGAGCTTCACATCCCCTTACCCTTTTGTTATGATGAGTGCCTCATCGAGCTCTCTAAAAATTCTCTCCCATCATGAACCACTATCCATTCCTGAGATTTCACAAGAAACTTTCCAATGTTTAGTTAATATACATGTTCCCATGTAGAACTTGATGCATGATATCATAGCTCGGTTCATTCCACACTAGCCCAGTTGTCAACAATACAACTCAGTCTTGTGGTGAGATAGCCCAGATTACACCAGCTTGATGGCTTCCTCAGAACTCAACTTTTTTACCAAAATAGCTTAGTTGAGACATTAGCACAATCAAAATATCATTTTCCAATTAACTCAGCATTATCCCAAATTCTTGTTTATATCAAAATGAGAAACTCACCCTACCAAGCTCACTTAGCTTGATGAGCTATCCCAAGAACTTGAGGATTTCCCTTACAAATTTACATCTCCCTTAGACATTTGTAGAAACATGGGATTCTCCAGGTTTACTATAGAAACTGAGAGGTGCACCGAAGATTTGTTTTTTTATGAATCCTCTGGTTTGTTATCCCTCTTTAAGTGGATCTCTGCCATTGTAGTCATGCAAACATTGCTCGTTGTCCCATTTTACAAGGGGGTGAAATGGGATAAAAATACCAACTAAGACCTTATAAAAATATCCTTGAAAAACTTAGTAAGACTAAGACATATTAGACTTGACATAGTTCTTCCATATTTTGAAGACTATCTATGTACCTATTGTCCAATTTTACCTCCCCGGGTGAAATTGGATAACTGAGCTGATTTCATCAAGGGACCTCACAGGTAGATACAGAGTGTGCAAACAGTTCTTAGTGGGTGGATGGGTCAACACGATCATTGAGAGAGTTGAAAGTTATAAGGGGAATTTTTCCTCTTCTTGGTCTTCATTGAATTTCAGATTTTTATTCAGTTTGGGAGACCAATAGTGAGGTCTACTTGCAACATTAAATGGTGAAATATAGTGATCATATAACTATCTGGTGCTATGAGGATCCAGTGATTTTATGAAATATAAATGGAGTTAGAAAAATTGAGGATGCATGTGTTTCACACAGAATGTTTCAGTTCTTGGAATAGAGTTGCTTCTATCCTTTTATTCTCTTGAGAAACAGATAAGGGTTAGGGCTAGGAGGCATACCTGTTGAATGTTGGGAGGGTGTGTGCGTACCGTAGAGAGAGATCAGATCGACTACAAAGAAATCCTTTTTGTCTTGGAAGGACTACCTACAAGTAAGAATACAAGACCACCAGATTTTAATTAGACAATAAATGAGGGAGCTGCCTTGGGCCCAAGAAATATAAAACTTCCTTTCGAAGGTGGTCAGTTCCCCTGCTAAGATGAATTAACACAAATGATTGTAAAATCACAATTTAATTTCCTTGTTAGAAACAAGTAGAGGAAAGGCTAGTTTTTGGTTTTGAATCACAGTGACTGATGCCGGTCACTGTCACTGGTACCGGTTGATGATTAACCGATATCGGTAGGGGAAATGTTTTAGGGGCTTTTAGTGGAAGGTTGGTTGTAGGGTGGTTGTGTTGTTTATAAGGCTGGTAAATGAGTGGGGTTAGGTAACGGGGTGATGAGAGGGACTCAGAGAGTATGGGGAGGGTGTTCTTGGGGTAACGTAAGGGTAGAGGAATGAAAGTTAGATGTAGTGTGTTGCTGGGTAGTAGATCTAGGAATAGATTTATGATGGCTGTGATTCAAAAGTTCAATAAATGTTATTAAAAGGACATACAAGATACTACTTACTGGTTATTGATGAGGATGCAAGTCCAAGGACTGTGATGACAAAGGCAAGAACTCAGGCAGGATGACCTGACAATTAGAAGATGAGATATCTTCCCTCCCGATGTTTGGATGAGTGTCACAGGGCTTTGGTTACTCAGTGGCAGCCTCCGGCTTGATGTCCTCCTCTACCAACTCTTCTTATTTCTTCACTTGTCTCTTCTCAGTCCGAAGTAAACTCTAGATCCTTTCAATGACTTTTGATTCAGATCAATGAAAAATCTCCCCTTCGTTTTTGGTTGGGGGAGGTCATTTACAGGGAACCGATGGCGGTTACATAACTGACGGTGGTCGAGTAGGAACCGGTATCGGTCAGGTCAAAGTGGGCTATTTTTAGTAAAATAGCCAACTTTCCCTCCTTTTCTCCCGAGGGATTAGTTGCGGGCTTGGTCAAGTCATTACAAGGTTGGTTTTAGGGTGCGGGTGAGGAGTCATTTAGTCATGGGTGTGGATGTAGACCAAGTTATAGGTCTTAATTAGGTTAGTTTAGGGTTAGGACTAGGTCATGATGAGGTGGAAAAATGAGGTGACAGGCTATGGCAATGTGGATTTATTAATTATAAGGTAATTAATAAATAATTGTGTAAGGTTTAGGTGATGAGGTTAGGTTGTCGAAATGAGATGCGGGGCACAGGGGGTCGTAAGACACAAATTTGGTGTCTACACCCATACAAGTAGAATGGCCTTCATACTAAAAAATTGTTATAGTGTATGGACTGAGTTATCTGGATCTACCATGGAAATTGATTACTGTCAGTATGTAAGAAAATGAGCTTATTGGAGGTCAAAAATATGGAAATTTAATGCATGCTCAGATATAGCACAGATCTTTGCTAACTCCATCACAACATGCTTGGACTCTTTTCAAAGTGGGGAATCAGATCTCATTGAGAATGAATTCATCCTGTCTGGACTTTTAAGGTGGCCAAAACAATATCATAACTGCCAGGGTAAGCTATTATCACGGAAATAACGTGACTGAGGTTTTTCCTATTACATATGTCACTGGTGCACAAATTTTTAAGTTCATAAAGATCCACATAAGTTTCCATTACTGCATCTCATCGAACCATTATAATCTAGATAATTGTAAGTATGTTCAAGACATTCAAGACAATGAAGGATCTGATGCCTGAACTCATTCCAGATCACTAAAAAATGGTCAAATACTTATTACCCTCAAGGAAATGGATAGGCTAAAGCTGTCAAAAGGATACTCTTGTTCAAGTCACAGATGGAGAATATGGTAAGAAGAAAATAGTCGTAAATAACACCTACAAATTTATCTCACCCTGCTAAGTTTATCGAACATCCATCATTACCCCTTCTGGAGCTACCCTGTATTTTATGGTTTTTAGCATAGAGGCCATACCTTGACCCCCTCGATAGTTAAGCTCCCTTACCTTACGCATATCCCTAAAAGATTAGCTATGTTGCAAATAAATAATCCCCAATGACTATACAATGGCTAGGTGTGATGAATTGAGGTAGTGAAATGGAGCTATCTAAAAGATGAAGTTTTGCAGACCCCTCAGTTGCACTTAGATCACCTTAAAGTAGTATCCAATAACTATGTCTGATAATGCCAAAGCTCAAAAAAAGTGGAGTAATCACCTTACACCTTTGAGGTAGCAGATATTAGTGAATGCAAGGCAGGATCAATTCATAGCATAATCTAAGAGATTGAGAAAGAATAGGCAAGTCTTGAACCAAACATAGTTGGGACCATTTGTTTTGGTCCCCAAATTTGGCTCACAGATCTTTATAAAATTTCTGATTCTAATGGTGATGAAGCTTAAGGAACCTATGAATACCATGTATTTCAAGAAGTTCATATGCTTAAGGCATGGGGGTCGATGATCAAAAATTAAAAAAATGAAAAAGGATGTAAGAAGGCACCTCAACTCAATCATCATTAAAGAAAAATAAGGCATCCTGTCCAAAAGTGATCTCATCGCATCGATCAATTTTGGGCACTTTGGACGTATGTCACTTTGGTACCGAAACATAGTTGTCCATGCACCTATCTAAAGGGTGCCAAGTTGTAGTCACAGAACGATCTCACACCAGGGAGGTACAAACTGGGTTTATCCTTTTTTGGCTATGTCAAGAGATCCTTTTGAGCCCATAAGAATCATGGCCTTGTTCCAGGGTGATCCATGACTCTTGGCAGATGGGTGGTGTCAGAGTTTTCTTCAGGATGTAACTCCCATCTCATACTAAGCTGAAATACTTTTCATCTTCACTTTCTTGTACAATATGAACATAATTTTTTCCCCTTGATGAGCATTCCCCACCTAATGCTAAGGGAAATTAGCACACATATGTGTTTTGTGTATACATAGCTTCGGAAGAACTTTTAGAAAAACCCAGTAAACACTTTGAAACGTAGGTATTGGCTTAAAATTAGGCCGAAAAACAATATAGGACATCATCTCATGAAAAGATCAAAACAACGCTTGGGATGTTCATGTGCACAAATTTCACACACAAAAAAGCTGAAGTGAATAAATGTTTACTTGGTTGCTGTACATAGTTTTTTTGGTTTGTTTGTATACATTGTATGATTTTTTACATGCTTTTCTAGATTAGTTTTTTTTTTACTTGCTTAGATTAAGTTTTTATTTAATATATTATAAACGTGCATTATGCCCATTCAATTTGGATTTATGTGCTTGTTCCCCATTAGGTATCATAGATTCATGGGACATACGGGCTCATTTTACCTAATGTGTGCCATATTAGATTTGATGTAAGATTTTGCAGTTGTTCAATGTATTCTTTTCTTGTAGCATTAAGTTCTAGTTATCATTTACTCATCCAAATCTATACCACCACATCTAACATGGTTCCTAATCATCATATATCATCAATAAAAATAGGATGAAGCTACATCATCATAAAATGAACTAGCCAAACATGACCTTGCTAATACTAGCATCATATAGATATCCCTCCCCCCATAGGAGAAATAAGGAAATGATTTTTATCGCCCCTCATCATAGACCATAGTTTAAATACACCTGGATCTTTAACATGATATCTCATAACAAAAATGTAGATCAAAATCAAATGTCCATCATCATCATGATCAAATCCAAAATAATAAATATCCATATACATAAGTGTCTCATCGATATACATGCAGATATAAAAATAAGCTACTATTGGCATGGAGTCACTCAAATGTGTCTTCATAACTTGAGTGCATAATCGACGAAATAGCTCAAAATTGGTACATCATCTCAAAAATCATGGTTCCAATACCTTCATCAACAGGCATATACCAAAAATAATTACAAAGTTAATGACATAATTAATGGAGTCATTTCACTTGAACAATACTCAGTTCCAACACCTAAGAATGCCTCAAAGCCTGTGACTTGGTGAGTGGCAATCTAGATGGGGCATGGAGAAGCAATCTAAACTAACCTAGAAAATTGTCATAGGATCTATGTGATCAAGGATCTAGAATGACTACAAATTTTACTATCTATACGAAATCCAGCCCATATTGGGTCCCTCAGAAATTGATGCAAAGGGATAATATGAGATCTATAATGTCACTCTCCTCACCTATCACAGACTACAAAATGGGGTGTACTAAGTCTAGGGATATCACTGGGGGATAATTTTACTTGTATGAAGATCACTCTACGCCACTGTTGTATGTTGTGAACTAATACCTTGTAGGAAGTAGTATAGAGGGCTTCTCTGCATGATCCCCATTGTCTCTCTCTCTATCATGGAGATGATATGTGCTTAGTGGTGAAGCTAATAGATGTAATCTCTCTACATGTAACTTCCCTTGTTATACCTATTGCCTTAATCCATCCTGATTTCCTCTTTAAGCCTATTGTAGACTGTCATCTCCAAGTCATCTTTACTCATTGTTCAGAACCCTGCTCATTATAGTTGTTCTTCTATGGAAATGTCTAAACTGCAATGAAAGCTATATCACCATTATTGCAAGGCCATGTCTCTTTGCACCCTTTAAAGAAGTGCTATGTTGCTCCTAACTTCAGCACATAGAATGACCTTGTTATCACAGGCTTCCTTGGTGCAATTGCCTCTATTGTGGTGGATTTCTTATATAGCTCCCATGTCCATCCTCATCACCCCCACGTGCTCCCATCTATGGGATATCTACTCTAAGTAGAGATGATGGTAGAACCTTTCTCAACATTAGAGTCAGTTTGTACATCTATGTTAGTGCCATGTAGGAACCAACCTTCTTTGGATGTCTTATATAGAACAAGTAGAAAGTCCCATAACATGTTGTCCTAGTCACCCAGCTGGCGCTAGGTGCTCACCCTAAGGCACACATGGGTTTCCTTAAGCCCACTCACTTTATGCTGAGAAATCTATGAGAATTGTGATTATGGTGATAAAAATTTTGAAACGCTCAAGTGGAAGAGAATGAAAAAAAACCATACATTGAGTTATAGCAGTTCATAGATTGGTGAGCACTTCTAGTACCAATGTATAGCATTCAAATGAGAACCTTATTACATTTCACATAGATTTAAAACATAACAGAAAGGGAAGAATGCACTAGGGGTTTAGCAGCCCACTCATATTCAAATATATATAAGAACTGATGCATACATATATCAAGTAAAACTAGTAGACCACATAGGTATCCATATTCAAATACTGTTTCGTAATCTGCATTAGGCAGAGGATTGAAGGCTATTATAGATCTCATAGGTCTCCATAGTGCAGACCAAAGTCATGTATCAGAATTGGCTTACAGCTCCATCCTAGTAGGCCTTTCATTAAATTTCAGACTCCATCCCTTCTGATACACCATATTCCTATAGATCTCATCTATAACCACAACCATCAATATAACTCCTCATGTAATATTTCATAGCAAGCAGCTTCACCTACTTTCAATGCACAAAACCTATATCCATTTTTCTGCATGTCAGGTAGCATTCCCTATTTCACCAAGGAGAACTCAAACAAGCACCGATTGATCGCCTTCAATACATGACAAATGTTTGTAGATATAGGTGCCAAGTTAATCCAATAGATGTGGATTTAAAATCCATGGGATTCATACTCCCTCAGATGCAAAGCCCTCCAATTCTTCTCCATGATGACCTAGAAGTAGGATCAATCTATCGCAACTGGTATCAGTCGTGCACAACTCTTCATGTGGCACCAAGATGGGGAGAATGACACCTTATTCACTCTGCATTCACAGTCGGAGTCGTGCTAACTCACAATCATGTTTTGCTCCAATATGCATAAATATGGATAAGTCTCAATTTCAGATTGCTCTACCTTGTGACATGTTCCACTGGGATTCTACTAATCCCTCTCAAAACCCTAGTAGCTAAAGGTGTCTTTCTCTCTTACACTCCCATCTTCAAATTAGGCCTTGCACTGCCCACGATGCCTTCAATGTACTTGGACATATATTTTAGGGGCCCAACATGCCTATAACTATTGTTAATATAGGTGATCTATATATGTGGTTTTACTACCTAAAGTGACTAGTTTTACCTATTATCCAAAATGTGCCCCCCTGCTCATTTTGTGGCTAACTCCTTGTCAATCTTCCCTCTCTTGTGCCTCAGTCACAAAATTTTTGACTTTTCAGGAACTTAAAACCTTCTGGAAATGGCACCATTGGATAGAGCTCTTTCTCAGCTTTCCAGAAAGGTAAATTTTTCCTCCTAACTCCATCATATTTTTCAAGTTATGGCTCAGCAGAGTTTTTGTGGGAAATTTTCCCCTAGAAGGCCCGCAGCCAATCAGGAAGCTTGCCATGTGTCACCCAAATGGCAGAGCACAGGGATTTTTTGGAAAATTTTCTAAAATTCAAATTTTTTTCCGCCGACCCGATTTTGGCCCTGTTTTTGCCCTAAATCTTCAAATCGCCATAATATTTCGATCCAGAGCTCAGTTTTTCACGTTCTTTATATCAATGGAAAGATGGTGAAATTCTCTACAAGATTCCAGGGTCATTTTTGCATTTTGGTTCAGTTTGGAGAGAGAAAATCAAGAAATTCCTCTGGCACATGGTAATGGCCAGAAATGACATTTCAACAACCAGTTTTAATGCAGAATGGGTCGCATTCTTCTCCAGCATGGCCAAAAATGTCAGGGCATGGGTCTGTAAGGACGCCCATGTTGTTTTAATGCATTCTTCATTCAATGGGGAATGGCTCCCATGTTCTTTCACATTTTTCTCTCTCCTGGGCTCGACCCATGCATTGTAAAAAGCTGGATTTGGCTCATTTTTTCAAGGGGTTGAACATTTTTTGTGTATGGCAAGCTCCCTTTTTCACCTTGGAAGTGATTTAGTCGAATAACAGACCTTTTCTAGAAACTGCAACTGTATTTTTTACCTTTCAAATGTGTTTGAATGCAAGTGATTTTGATGTTAAAATAACAATACAGGCCCTGTGATTAGTTTTTATCCTCTGCTGGTGTAGTTTGCCTAATTTCTAACACTTCATTACAGCTATCAGTTTGTGCATGTTGTTTTTGTTGCATTTTATGAACTGTGTCAATTTGCAGAAGTAAAAAATGCTCACCACTCCTTTGGTGCATCACCTATTAGCATTAGTTCTTTTTTTCTTTCTTTTGCATTCTCTATCTCTGTCTCCTTGGAATTTAGAGTAGATTTAGGAGTTTAAACCTTTGCAACTGTGCAAGTGAAATAGCTTATCAGAGGAGTTTGAGGAACCAGCCTCTAATCTGGAGATTCCTCTCTCATTTTACAAGTCCCACACTTAGAGAGAGGTTTCAATGTTATGCAATCACACTGGATGCCTAAAACATCAACTTAGAAACCTAATTTGCATCCAGGGGTGCTGCTGATTTGTCACAACAGTACCCAGGCTACCTATGCCTCTTTATCTAGAATTAGGGAATTCAAGCATTATTCAAGCACCTACATTAGCTTCCATACTTTCCCAAAAAATCAAATTTCTACCAAAGCTTCTACCTCTTCTTCTAGCACCTCAAATGAGCTCCAAGAAGTCATGAAGCAGTTGCAAAACCTAGGCAATGATATAGTGATAATTAAAAGGAAACAAACTCAAAATGTTAGATCATTCCAGCCTCAAGCACAACCCAATAGACCTCAGTATCATCCTAATAGGCTACCTATACAAGCCGTTAATAAGAACCAAGTAAAACCTCCTGAACTAAAAATCCATTTAATCCTTATAATTCTAATGTTACATCCACATCTAGAGCCTTGGTACCAGTACAAAATAACATGACTCAAGAATATGACTGGTGTTTCCTATATAATCAACCACATAATCAGTCAACATGCTTTAACAGTGCTCTAAATCAAGAATTTATGGTGACAAAGGATAGTGTGGAACTAAAGACAAATCAAGAATAAAATCAACAGTATGAATCTATTCAAGAAACACCTCCAAATGACACACACTTGTGAATTGGAAAGTTGAATATTTTTATGGAATAAATCAGGCCCCTTCTCAAGAGTGTGGCATCTAACACACAGTCTAAAAAGAGGAATATAAAAGAAGGGAAGACATCCAATCCAAGTGCTTCTCACCCCTCTATCAATCTACAAGGTGTTAGTAATCAAAGTGCAGCCCCAAATGTGTTAATTCATTCCAAACCACCTTCTAGACCACCTCATATACCAGTTGTAGCATCTCATGTATAGGAGAAATTTGTGTAGAGAAAAAGGTAGAAGAAGGATAGCTCATCCCCATTCAATATCATAGAGAAAATGAAGAAAAAAAATATGTGAACATTTTAATGTGGGAGTCATTAGCTATCCTAGGACAAAGAGATTTATTGCAAGCTACCATGACAAATTGGTCCGCATCAAATCAACCATCCAAAGATCAAGAAAAGGTTCTCACTAATAAATCTCCACAAGAGGGTAATCAAGGAGGTCAAAAAATTAAAAAATCATGAAGCCTCCTCCATTTTATATATCTCTGATCATTGGGAACAATCTCGTGCACAATTGCATGATTGATTTGAGAGAAATTAGTTCTATGATGCCTAAGCAAATAGCTAATCAATTAGGTCTTCATTATGAAGTAATTTCTAGAGGTGTGGTGAAATTGGATGGGATAGTAGTGACAACATTTATAGTAATCAAAGGATTAAGCCTCACACTGCATGCATGCCCAAATTGTAACAGTCTTGCAAGACATATTAAAAGTCATAGATTTTCTTCCACTCTTTACATTGTGTTGTCAAGAGAATTCACTGCTAAAATTTGAGGCTATTTGTCTAATGATTGGTCTACATATGCTATTCAAAATGAGGTATGGAGATAAGGATAAAATAAGGTATGAACCTATTTCAAATTATCTTATTCCAATCACATGTATCAAGCCCGATCAATGCAAATTGTTCAACTTCTTGATCAAGAAGATTTTCCAAGAATTTAAGACGTAGATACCAGGTTTCTTGATGAATGGGAAATAAAAAGGCATGCATTTGATATTTAAAATGAAATGGAAGAAGTTGAGTTTGGCATCTATTGCTTACACGAAGAAAATCCACTCTCCCTAGCATCACCAAACCAAATGATAAAGATGAGAAACAAAGTATGGCATTTATTTTTTGATGGCTCAAGGAGTAGGCAAGGTGTTAGAGGAGGGGAAATGATTGTTTCACCCCATTGTACAAAATATTACTCATCCTTTCTCTTTCAATCTAGTTATTCAAATAACACAGCTGAGTACAAAGATTTGATCCACAGATTGTATTGGGAAAGGAAGAGAGGCATTAATAACTTGCAATTTTTTGGGGATAGCGAGTTGATTGTGAACCAAGTTAAAGAGAAAAAATATGCTAAGAATGATATTTTAAATAACTAAAAGAATCGGGTATGGTATCTTATCGAATATTTTGAATCTTTTGGCATCAATTTCATTCCAAGGAAGAAAAAAGAGGCAAAAGACAAACTTACAGAAATTGGGGGCAACGGTTTGATGTTTTGGAAAGTATAAAGAGAGAATAAACCCAACCTCATATAAACGTTGTTGTAAGACCAGCTATCTCGGATAATAATACAATTTTGGCAAGTCTTCGACAATGATCATTAAATCATCAATTTTTTACAAGAAGAAGTTGAGTTCTCTACTAGGAATTAAGATAAAATGGATCAACAATATGGTAACGAAGTGGTTTAGCTGAGAACAAAAAATTACCAAAGGGTCTTGTGAATTTGGAATCAATATTTAATCTAAATGATCAGTTCCAAAAATAAAAGGCAAACATTCAAGTAAAAGGTGAAGACTCAAATCCTATTTCAATTGGAGAAGGTAAGATGTTGCAAAGTTGGAAAAGTGAGTACTCAAAAAAAGGTCTAAGTTTTTCAAGAGTTGTCTAGTGTATTTTATTAGAATTATAAATATTTGAGAGGCCCCAATCCAAAATTAGCACAACATACTATCGAACTAGATCTGGAATCCAAGCCCATCAGGTAGAATCAAAGGTTGGTGAATCCTCACATTGAACCTCTCATGAAAAAATAATTGAATAAGTTGATTGAAGCTAGCAGCATCTTCCCTATCAAGCATTCAAGTTGAGTCACAAATTTGGTGCCGGGGAGGAATAGAAATGGGGAAATCCCGACTATGTGTGGATTTTCAAGATCTAAATAGAGCTTCACTCAAATATCATTACCCTCCCCCTTCAATGGAGAAAATTCTGCAAGTAATGGCTAGTTCCAAAATATTTTCATTGCTAGATGGTTACTCAGGATAGAATCAAATCACAGTGAAGGAAGAAGATCAATTCAAGACAACCTTTACTACAAAATGGAGCACATACACTTACAAGAAAATGCCTTTTGGACTGTTAAATACTAGAGAAACATTTCAGCGAGCTATGGATATGGTATTCAAGGGATTGATTTGATAAGATAGTGCTTGTTTATCTTGATGATATTACTATCTTCTTCAATAATGAAGCAGACCATCTCTTTCACCTCAATAAAATATTTCAGAGGGTGTAGAAGATTCAGAGTGTCTTTGAACCCCTAAAAGTGTATATTCTTGGCACATGAAGGTAATTTGTTGGGCCACATTGTTTCAAAATAAAGATTTATGATTGATCCCAAGAGAGTTGAGGCCATCCGTGCTCTTCCATTTCCAAGTCACAAGAAATATCTTCAAATATTCTTAGGGGAATTAATTTTGTTCACATATGTGTGCCTGATTTTGTCACTTTGGTGAAACCATTAACAATGATGTTAAAAAAACACGACATATCAAGTAGATGAAAGAAGGCAAGGATATTTTTAAGGTCATCAAGCATGTTATCTCTCAAGCCCCAACTCTAATCAATCTAGACTTGTTATCTCAGTTTTGAGTTTACGCAAAAACTATCAAATAACCCTACGAAATTTTTAAGCTGGTTTTACAAAATTGCCTTTATGAGAGATAATCAGGTTTTCGGGTTTCACCGACAGGACAACATGTGTTTTAGATGTTTCATGTCTGGTGTTCCCCGAAACCAAAAACCTGCATCGACTAAGGCAAGTCAGGTTTGTGGAACTTCCGAACATCGAAGGCATGCCTTCGTCTAAAAATCATGCTAAGTCATGTCGATTATTTCCCGTAACCCGAAACCCGAATTGCTCTAAACACCTTTGTGTCGGGTTTTCGGACCTCTCGAGCATGCTGACATGGCGTTAATGCCGAGTTGTCGAGTGGGTTGGAACGTACCAGCTAAAGTGTATTAATTTCAAATTTTCATATATATATGCGGATTTCCACGTCATTTTTACCAGACGTATTTTTACTTCGTGGATTTTCGCGCATGCTTCTTCAACCCCGAAACCTGAAACTCACCTGTGCCCGATTGCGTTAATCATTTTTGATCTTTTCTTTCCCTGGTTGAAGGTATTTTTCTCTTCATTCTTTGTTCATGGTTTTTGTGAATTAATTATGTATGGAATTCTTCCCTTTTCCTTACCAGGTTTGTGGGGTTTTTATCTTTTTCCTTTTGGGGTTGTTTTCTAAACTAGGTTTATGTTTTAGGGTTTATCTCTTTGGAATTATCATTTTGTGTTATTTCCCGGAATGTTGTTGTAATTAAAATATGTTTCGTATATGGATGGTAAAGAAAGAACTTGCATGTTTTGAATTTGACAAAAACCCTATTCCCTCTTCTCAGGTTTTGAAGGGTGCTGTGCAGTATCGAAAACCCGCTATATATCAGAAGATTTTGCGTGTCAGGATTTCTCAAAAATTTAAAGTGCTTTTCTCACATCTTCAAAGTGTTGGGTTTTCTCAAGTTTCCGACATCTTCAAAGTGCCGGGTTTTCCAAAATCTCCGACATCTTCAGTGTGTCAGGTTTTCTCAAGTCTCTGACATCCTTAGCGCATCAGGTTTTCTGGATTCCCCGACATCCTCCTTAGTGTGTCAGGACTCTTCCATCCTTCCGGACATCTTCTAGTAGGTCGGGGTTTTTATCAGTGTGTAACATCTCCTGATCTCTGAAACTCTCCTTCCTTCGAAATCCCTCATGTCAGACCCTGGTCCATCACAAGAAAAGACTGAGAAGTCAGGAAGGATGAAATACAAGTTCAGAAAGGTGGAGTCTCCATCATATATTGATTGAAATTATGACATCTGAGATACAGGGCTCGGAAATATAGATATTGAGGATTTCTGGAGTAGAGTAAAGAGCTCTTCCCAAACTCCTTGGATGAAGTCAGATAGACGATAGTGGTTTACCTCTTGCAGCGGGTTTTCCCTATGTCCGCTCAGTGCCCTGAATTCATCTTAGTCATGCACTTCCAGTTATGACTCTGCTTCTCGTGCTGTGAGAAATCAGGCAGGAGAAGTTGTGATCAAGTTAGACGGAGGTTACTTTGATGATATCCTCAAACTGCCCAATTTTGAAGAATATGGAGAGTTAGATATCAAGTCAGCTCAGAAAGCTTGGGATAACGATCAGGAAGACTGTATCGAGCATGTAAATAAGAAGTTCCCGATCAAAGCGAAACCGGCTGTCTCCAGATTCCCAAGACTTATCCCCAGAAGTAATTTCATTCAGGAAATCAATGACATCATCACTCTGTTGAGTCGGGTTTTGGTTTACCCGAATCAAATGTTTTCCAAGGGTGGATGTATCAGTTCATGATCACCATCAAGAAAAATCAACAAGGAATTGATTGGGGCACCCTCATTAGTAATGAGATAGATTCCCAAATGACAACAGTTTTGTCTACGGGAAAATTTTATATGTCCTCATATGTCACCTATGCAGCAGCCGGCATGAGGAATTATCCCGGCTTGGATACCAAGGGAAACAAGGTGGTGGACCATGTTTATCAGTATTTCCCTCAGCTGACAAGAAAAGGGTCTCAAGAGCAATTCAGAAGAGTAAATGACGCCTTATTTTATGAAAACATCTGCAGGATAAACCCTGAATTGAGGAAAACAAGAGTCTTAGATGAGGCATGGGCCGAAGTTTCAAAATGGGGATGTGTCTTCTAGTAGTTTAAGAAGTTCACATATCTACGAGTAGTCATGTACCCAGGGGACAAGCTGATCCTGATGGAATTGGTTAGGCAACTGTTGGATTTACACAAATTCCAACAAAGTAAACATAAGGCTGTTGTATCTTTCCCAGTTTCTATTGGAAGATACACTTGTTCGACAGTGGTGAAAGATAAAAATGTTTTCCATGAGCTTCAGGATAAGTTGAAGAAGCATATGAAGCCCCATGACGGGTTTGACTTTCGAGGTGTCCTTAAGGCCTATGGAACTCTACACCTGCACAAGCCAAGCATAGAACACATCTGGATCGATTTGCGTGATGAAGTTGCTGTCCAGAGAAAGGATCATAGCAGATTAACACTTGCTGAGATTCAAACACATGAGCTCACAAACTTACCAGAAGGTACTAGCGACAATGAAAGTGTCCTGGATCCTTCCTATGATGGACTGAATGAAGATCAGTATGTTTTCCCACCTATTGATTGGTTTGTCAGTGAAAAAACATCCATTACAGATAGGTCAGTCCTGATTCTCACGCATACCAAAGCTTGGCTCACCTCTTGGGGAATGATTTTTAAAGATGATAAGTTTTCAAAGTTGGCTGCTTCAGAGGCGGGGCCCTCCAAAAGAGAAAGGACAAAAGACCTTCTAAAGGCCCTATAAAGGTCAAATTTGTCAAGAAGAGAAAGGAAAGAGAAATCTCTTCAATTGTTTCTCTAGTTGAAATAGTGAATGTGGCAGAATCACCAACACCACTAGAAATAGGAGAAATTTCTTTGGAAGGAGAAGTGAACCAGCCGCTAGTTCCATCATCTGTTGATTTTCCAACTCAAGGGATCTTATCTCTTGCATCCCAGGCTTTGGCGTCTGAATCTGCGCCTCCCCCCTCATAACCACTCCTACCTCCTCATTCTCCATCCATTTCTTCAATCATGGCCAGTATCTTCTCTGGGATCTCGCCCCTCTCTGTTAGGACCCAAGCAATCACCAACACACCCCCTGCTGTGCCTCTTTTTATGGAATTTGCTACCGCATTGGTAACTATTCCCCCTCTGCTAATAGGTCCTTATCCCCCTGAGAATATGATACCAACTTCTACAACAGTGGCAACTCCCTCTGATACGCCACAATGGCTACTCAAGAAAACTCCCAGGAAGAGGAAGGTGATTGTACCCGTACCAGCCTTTGATTTTAGCTCACTCAAGGCTTTCACTGCTAAATCAGCCAAGAAACCCAAAACAGTTTCAAGGGTTTTGGTGGATGCTTCAGGGCATAAGTTCGCAGAGATCGCCACTCCCGCGACTGACAAAATTAAAGAGGACATAACAGCCTCTGATTATCAGATAACCAGGGTAACTCTAGGAGAAGTGACAGCAGAAGGGGCACAATAGGATGCACGGGATGCTACGAACGTGCTGTGCCAAAAGTTGAAGGAAACAAAAGATAGTAGAGATGAGCTGAAAAGAAAGGTGGAGCAGTTGACAGAGGTTTTGCTTAATCTCTCAAAACCTCTTGAATCCATACCATCTTCCTCTGTCCCTGTCGGATTCAATTTCTCATCAGTACCTACGATTGAGAAGATTAATAAAAAAGGAAGGGTGGTCGATGAATGGATCCAAAGGCTGCTCCAACAAGGGAAGGAAGTGATTCAAGACGTTGTGAAAGTCTATCAATCTTTGAGGAACATTCAGAGTGATGGGGAAAATATGGACGATGATTTCTCTCAAGAAATTGGGCATCTTGATTTGACTTTCGAAGCTCTCCAGGCATTAAAGCAAATACCATCACAACTCTTGGTATAAGAAGGCATCATCCCACATGTGGATAAACATTTCGAGCTAACCAAAGCCATCAGGTTTAGGGTAAAGATTCTCAATGAATCTTGCGGTAAGTTGAGGGAATCCAGGGATCAATTGATTGATGGCAAAAGTGATTTGGAAGAAGAGTTGCTGAAGATTTGTCCAAAGGTGTCAGCTGGAAACTCAGGAATTCTATCAGCTGATGACCTTTTCAAATAAGTCCAAGAGTCTGTTCAGCATGAACCAACTCACGGGTTTGGTATTGAGATCATAGACAGGTTTGTAAGGATTGAACATTCTTTAGAGGCCTTGAGAAAACTCAGCAAAAGATTGAAAAATCTTCCCAGCAGTGCCAGTAATACCCATGAAACCTGCAAAGTTTTAAATGATCATTCCACTGCACCTGACAAAAATGAAATGCAAGGCATAATCCGGAAGTTCCAAGAGTTTCGGAACATACAGGATCAACTGGAAGAAGAGAAAGGTGAAGGAACAAAGGATGACAATTCAGATTAAGTCCCAATGCGACATGGCATTTCAATCTTGAAATTGACATGTCTTTTTCATTTCTGTTTCGTCACATTTTTGAATCATATTTTGACTTGGTCTCCTACGTGAGAGTCAAGCAAAATAGAACTCTTTTTAAAGAACGCTATTTTCTAGGATTTATCCTATTTTCTCTTGACTCCTTTTATTATAAATAAGGGATGCTTATGCATTCCAAAGGGTCGAGATTTTTTGAAATATTGGGAGCTATTGGAAAGAAGAAAAACTTTGTGTTTTCTTTTAATCATTTTGAAGAATAGGAGTTGATATTATTTTGCAAACTTTGTGTTGTGGGATATATCTTTCTTAAGACATTTTTCTTACGTTCATAATCTTAAGTTGTTCTTTGTTTAGCACCTTAGTGTTTCCAATCATTTCAGACATTATATTTATGATCTAAAGCCCGTATGATTATTTCGTGCTCTATGTTTACTCGAAAGAAAATACATTTTTCTCATTTCCTTTCCATTGCGCTTCATTCATTGTAATAGTTTCCGACCTAGTTCATTTACAAAAGCCATACCTTTGAATTGTGTGGATGTGGATTTCAGGATTCTATCCCAACCCCAATGGTTAGATTAGTGTGAATACTGTATATATTGTTTTTGTTGTGTTTTAGATTAGTAATAAGCAGGTAGCCTCACCTGTCTTTTAGGAGGGATTTAATCCCATATACTGTGGTTGAACCTCATATTTTGGATTGACAAAATATCCAACCAACATTTTTTGGCGACTCCGTTGGGGAATACGGATTAATAGTATAAAGCTTATCCTCTTGGTGTCTGGTGACTCCGTATTTGCCCTTATTCTCAACAAGATTTCTTTCTCAGTTCAAACTGGCCGGAAAGATCTTTACTCGGTCCCGCCGAGCCTGGGGTGAAGTTGATCCACTCTTTGAATTGCTACAACGACACAATTTCAGTCTTTCTCCCAATAGCGTTGTTTCGAACCGAACTAGAAGTTCTTCGCCTGTTCGGAGAAACCGGGGTCCCTGTAGAACCAGACATATCTACAACTTGTCATGCGTTGTTCTTATCCGACACTCGGATCCCTATACACACTCTTGTCAGAAGGATGGCAGTACAACCTGTGCCCTGGGGCGCAGCTATTGGTCCTCTTTCTTTAACTCTGCCATTGCACGAGTTACCACATGGATCACGTAAAAACATTCCCAAGTTCAATGGGGATGGGAATCAGCACCCTGATGAACACATTGCATCTTTCTTCGTAGCATGTGATGTCCTCGGAGTAGCCCATGAATATGTCTCTGTCTGACTCTTCGTTGAAACGTTGCACGGTGTAGCATCTGAATGGTTTTATCACCTTCCGAATGCATGCATCACAAACTGGGCTACCATGCGGACCAATTTCGAAGCACGTTTCAAACCAGTCGAAGACTCTCATGCCTTATTAGCTCAACTTACTCATATGAAGAAGGAATCACATGAACCCATGCGGGACTTTGTGGCCAAGTTTAACAAGTTGATCCAGAATATTCCAGAAATAGTTGTACCTACTCAAGAAAACCAGAAATGCTTCTTCATTAATGCTCAACCTCCTGATGTAAGATTTTTATTAAGAAGGTCGGTTATCCCAGATTTGGCTATCGCTCAGTCAACAGGTATAGAAATAGAAGATGATCTCATTTTGGCCGGGAGAATCAAGAAAGACATACCCAAACTCAAAAATCAAGGTTCTTCTCAAGGTAATACTGATCCTATGATTCAAAAAATGGCTAATGATTTGATCGCTGTAAAAAAGCAAATGTCCCAGTAGGTGAGCAATGTTCCCTATCAGGATATTCCCAGATAGAATTTCAACAACAACAATGGTGTGCCTGCCAGGGATACGCCATGGTTAACTCCTGCTCAACTGAGACTAGCAATCGAAGCTCCTCCCGTCAATGCAGCAGTAGAAATAATCGAAGAAGAGGATGAACCAGAAGAACAAGATTCCCCCGAGGCTTTCGAAGCTTTAGGATATGCTGATGAATCTTATGACGATTCAGCTGGTGACTCCAGCATTGGGTATTTGGAATACGAAGAAGATGAATGCACGCTAGATGGTCAGTCATTTTCTATCTTCACTCAATCCCAATCTTAGAATCCAAGAAACCTCTTGAAAACCCCAAGGAGAAGAACAAGGAACCTCCCATAGCCATAGTTAAGAGAGGTACTCCTATTTCAGCACAAACTGAAAGAGAAGTTACCAAAAAGGCAACTTCCCCTCATTCTCTTTCTCCTAAGGTCAGTGCCCCAGCTCAAGCTCATGTGATTAGAACTGAGCCTACCATCACCCCTTCTTATACTTATTTTGACATTGTTGATCATGCAAAGAGAACCAAAATCCAAATGTCGAAAGTAGAATATCTTCAGTCAAATCCTGAACAGTTTGAAAAAATTGCCAAGTTCATGTTGATGCAAAATCATAGCACCCCTGGATATTGATCAGATTTCTAGGTTGATCATACTAGCATCCAGTGTGATTGCATAACATTGAAACCTCTCTCCAAGCGTGGGACTTGTGAAACTGAGAGAGGAATCTCCAGATTAGAGGCTGGTTCCTTAAAATCCTCTGATTTAGATCTAATGCTTACACAACTACAGAGGTTCAGATCCTAATCCTACTCTAACTTGCAAGGAGATAGGGGTAGAAGTGCAAGAAATTGAAACTAATTAAAGATGGTGATGCACCAAAAGGAGTGGTGAAACATTTCTGTCAAACAAATAGACACAGACCAAATTTTACAACATAAAAAATACACAGATTGATAAGATATAATTTAGGATTTGAAATGAAGCAAATAATACAAACAGAGGACTGAAAACCATTCACAGAGCTTGCATTATCATTTTTAGTGTCAAAATCACTGCATTACAACCTCAAAGAGGTAAAAACTGTTACAATCCTTGGAGAGGTCTGATCCTTGCATCAATCCCTTGCTGGAGGTGAAAGAAGAAGTCTCCTATGCCCAAAAATGTTCCCCCTTTAGAAATGAGCCAAATCTAGCTTTTTTAGTGCAAGGGTCGAGCTCAGGGGACAGGAAACATACAAAAACGTGAGAGCCCATCCCTCATTGACTACAGGTGCATTAAAACAGCATGGGGGACCTTACAAACCCATACCCTATCATTTTGACCGGATTACAGGAGAGTGCGACCCATTCTACATTAAATCTGGTCACTGGAATGTCACTTCTGGCCATGAGAATGCGTCAGAGTCATTTCTCAATTTTCTCTCTCCATACTGCACCAAAACTCTAGATTAATCCCACAATCATGTAGAGAATTTCATAAGCTTTCCGTTGATATAAAGAACATGCAAATCCAAGCTCTGGATCGAAAGATATGTCGATCTGAAGATTTAGGGCACAAAACAGGTGAAAATGCGTTTTGAAAATCTTTTCCCACGCTCTGCCACCTGGATGACACGTGGCAAGCACTGATTGGATGTGTAATTTCTCTCTCCTTCCTTGCTTCATTGGACACATATCCTCTTTTTATTGGCTCAGGAAAGTGCTTGAAACCGCGCCTTTTGACTTTTTGACCTTTTCCCTTGTGCCACGTGTCGTGATTCGATTGGTCCGCGGGCCTGTCGGCTCTTTCGCGCCCTTCGCGTCTTTTTGTCCCGGATGTCCCAGTGATGTTTGGGACAGAATCCTCTGATCCACCTGAAATGGGCTTCCTTGTCCCTTATCTTCCGATTACACGTGGTGCAATCTGATGGGCTCTCGGCTCCTTCGGCCGAACCGGCTTTCCGCGTCTGCCGCGTACTTTTGGCCCAGATGTCCCTTTGCTTCGCGGGCCGCCTGGAGGCTTTTTGGCCTATCCGTGCCTCGATGTCCCAAATGTCCCGACTGCTCCTAGGACTAGGACTTAGCCGATTTTCACAATTTTCCCTGGCCTGAGCCTGTCTTCTGCAACTTTTTTGCATTTTCACAGAGCTTGCTCTTTCCTTCTTTGGCCAGGGGAGTTAGAAAAATTCTGAGGGGACCCTAGAAACATGATTCTTTACCCTGAATCAATCAATTTTCTTGGGACTTGAATATTCTGATGCATGTTATCAAATTTACCCTGGGGGTGAATTTTTGACAACAGTTTGGTGACTCAGCGGGGTCACCTGCCTGCTAGGTAGAAGATCAGTTGCCCTTTAACAATCCATTGGGCATGGAGTAATGACCTGAAACCAACCTGATTCCTGATCCCGATCCTGATATTACAACTCATTCTTCGAGAGCGCTCAGAACTGCAGAAATCCAACCTAGGAGCAACAAAAAACCTGTGCCAAAGCACTTAGGGAAACAAAAACCTAACTACCACAAGACAATGTGCATACGCACTTAGAGGAATTAAAAATCTAAACTAATATTTACAAGGGTAAACCTTTTCTTTTTTAGTAGCAATGTTTAAGATAGATTCCGTTAACTGGAATCGGGAGTTCTTCTCCATCCAAAGTAGACAATTGGAAGGCATTGTTGTTCTTACATCCTGTGACCATGTAGGGGCCACTCCAAATGGCATCAAACTTGGAATGCCTTCCTGGTTTTTCCTGATCTGCATCCCATTTCAGAACTAGGTCCCCCTCCTAGAAGGTCCTCGCTCCTGCCTTCTTGTCAAACCATATTTTTACTAAGGTCTGATCCTTTTCAATCATCAGAGCTGCATGTTTTCTTATTTCTTCCAATTCCATCAACTCTGCATACCTGGTCTCCATTGGTTCGAACTCAGACAACTCCAACTGCTTCATGAGCTCCAATGCTGGCAACTCAAGTGATATGGGCGATTGCCTCTCTTCCATAGACAAGCCTGAATGGAGAGTTACCTGTAGATCTCTTGGGAGTTATCCTATCGGCCCATAATGCTGATTTTAGCTTGGTATGCCATGTCTTTTGGTTCTCATCCAGAGTTCTTCTGATGATCCTTAGCAACTTTTTGTTCGTGGACTCTGCCTGTCCATTACCCTGTGGGTAATAATTTGAAGAGGTGCTCAAATAGATTCCATTCTTGACAGCCCATTCTGTAATCTTTGAACCTATGAATGCTAATGCATTATCTGATATGATAGTGGCCGGCACACCGAACCTGGTCACTATTTCTTCATAAAATTCTAGTATGTTAGACTCACTTGCCTCTTTGAGCGCTACTGCTTCAGTCCACTTGGTGAAATAGTCTGTCGCCGTGAGAATCCACTTGTGGCCTTGACTCGAATTGGGATTGATGACTCCAATGAAGTCCAGTCCCCATTGCATGAATGGCTGATCTACTAAAATTGGATGAAGGGGAAGTGTTGCTAACCTTCCTTTCCCTATGAAGAATGCACATTTCTTGCATTTCTTAACCCATGAGTAGCAATCATTGAATACAGTAGGCCAATAGTAACCAACTTTCATGATTTTGAGAGCTGTTACTCGTGGGGTGAAATGGCATCCTGCCTCCCCATCATGGAACTTGTGTAAGATCCTCTCAACCTGACCTATCCCAATGCATCTTAATAGAACACCATTGATGTCTTTCTTAAACAAAACACCATCAACAAGCACATATGGAATTACTTGTAATCTGAAGTACCTTCTTTTTGCCTTGCGCATTTTTGGAGGACGCAGGCCCGTCTGTAGGAAATGTATCATATTCTGAGTCCAACAGGGAGTGGACACATCATCATTTTCCTGTTCTTGATCATCCTGTAATAGCAGGACAACGTCTTCTTCACCTTCTAAGCCATCTAGTTGTTTGGAAGCGAGCTGCTCACACAAACCTTTGAAACGAACCAGTTTGGTTACTCTGATTTCAATATCATATTCCATCACCCGAGTGATCCAACCTACCCTTTTCTTGTTTAAATCCTTATTTAGGAGAAAGTTCTTGACACCAGCGTGAGACACCAATAATTGGATTTTGTTGTTTGAGACCAGGTGCTTGAATTTTTTCAAACTCCTTATCACTACATGTACATGCTTTTCAATGAAAGAGTACCTAGTTTCCTATTCCTCCAAGCCTTGACTAAAGAAAGCAACTGGTTGTTCTAATCCTTCTTTGTTTTGTTGTGCCAGGATTGTAGAAATTGTGTCTCCACCACCAAAGGCATATAGCATGAAATCCTTGGAGAAGTCTGGATTGACGAGAGTGGGAGCTTGAGATATAGCCTCTTTTATTGCTTCAAAACTTGCCTTGCCTTCAGATGTCCACTTAAATGCCATGCTCTTTTTTAACATCAGCGTTATTGGCTTTACGAGAGCTGCAAAGTTTGGAACAAACCTGCGGAAAAAATTGATTCTTCCCAAGAAGCTTTGAAGAGCCTTCTTGTGACTTGGCAATGGCAATGCTCGAACTGCTTCACCTCTTTCTGGGTCAATCGTCAATCCCTCCTTTGAAACAATATGGCCTAAAAGCCTTCCCTCATGAGCCAGGAATATGCATTTTTTTGGATTCAATAATACCCCAAATCTTCTACACCTTTGAAATACCTGCCTCAGATGGAAGAGGTGATCCATTACATTTTTGGAGAATATAGTGATGTCATCAAGATATATCAAAACTATTTTATTGATCAACCCCTTGAATGCCATATCCACTGCCCTTTGGAAAGTGGCTCCAGTATTTGATAGGCCAAATGGCATCTTCTTGTAGGCATATGTGCCCCATTTGGTTGTGAAGGCTGTCTTGAACTGGTCTTCCTCCTTCATCATAATCTGATTGAAGCCTGAGTAGCCATCAAGTAGTGAGAACCTCTCGGAGCCAGCCACAACTTGCAATATTTGCTCCATGGAAGGGAGTGGGTAATGGTCCTTGAGAGAGGCTCTATTCAAGTCTCTGAAGTCAACACACAATCTGATCTCTCCACTCTTCTTTTTGACTGGAACTAAGTTGGCAACCCAACTAGAATGCTTGATTGGGAATATGATCCTTGACTCAATCAGCTTGTCTAATTCTTTCCTCATGAGAGGCTCCATGTTTGGATTGACTGGTCTCTATTTCTGCCTGACAGGCTTAGTATTTGGATCCAATTCGATGGTATGCTGAGCTAAGTTGGGATTGAAACCTTTCAGGTCTTCATAGCTCCAAGAATACACGTCAGGGAACTCTTGAAACAGCTGTATGAATTCATACCTTTCTTGTTCAGTTGTCATCCTTCCAATTTGCAATGGTTTGTTCTCTTCTACCAAAATGGATACTAAATCCTCTTTCTTGACCTGAATGTTTGATTTCTCCTTTCTGAACTGGTCATTGGGGTTAAAAATGGACTCCAAAGTGATAAGTCCCTTGGGTAGCTTGTCAGTTCTCAGTTGTACCACTTGGTCACCATACTACTGTTCCAATTTTTTTTTATTCTTGGCTGAGAACTTAGCTTCTTCTTGCAATAAATGGATGATTTGCTGGTCATTTTCAAACACTTGCCAACTGACGTTGTTATCCGGTACTGAAGGCCTCACAATCACGTGGATGTTTGGTTGTACCTTGTCTTTTTGGATGCTTTCCACAATGTCAAAGGCTGCCCCAACTGCTGCAATCCTGTCAGTAGCTTGATTCTCTTTCCTAGGAATGGATTTGATGCCAAAACCTTCAAAATTTTCAATAAGATCCCATACCTGATTTTTGTAGTTCTTGAGTAGATCATTCTTGGCAGCATGTTGTCCCTTGACCTGATTTACAATCAATTCACTTTCCCCAAAGACTTGCAAGTTCTTTACTTTCTTCTTGATTTCCCAATGCATCCCTTGCACCAAGGCTTCATATTTAGCAGTGTTATTGGAGAAAGAAAAATGAAAACGGAAGGCTGAGTAATACCTTATACCTTGCGGTGAAATGAGCATAGCTCCTCCTCCTGCACCTTGTCTATTCCTTGACCCATCAAAGAACAATTTCCATACTTCATTCTTATCTTTATGATCTGGCTTGGTGATGCTGGGGAGAGGTTGATTCTCTTCATGTAAACAATAAACTCCTAGCTCATATTCTTCTATTTCTTGATAAGGATCAAAAGCATGTACCTTGCTTGCCCATTCATCAAGAGTCAAATCTGGGATACTTCCAACCTTGGTGTCAGTTTCATCAGTGCTTGGGTGATCTTCTTGATCAAATGCTGAGCAATTGGCATTAATCTGAATTGGAGTGTAAGGCTCAATATGGAAGTTTGCAATAGGTTCAGATATGATTGTGGCCTTAGTTCCATATCTTGTTCTGAATAGCATGTGTGACCAATCAGCAGACAAATACCCTCCAATCTTGGCCGTGAAGTCCCTTGACAAACATAGGGCAAAGAGTGGTGGAAGCTCTATGACTGACACATCTTGTAACACTATTACATTGGGACATGCGTGCAGTGTGAGGCTCAACCCTTTGATTACTCCAACTGTTGTCACTGCTGTCCCATCTAATTGCACTACACCCTTAGAGATGACTTCATATTGAAGCCCTAGCTGATCAGCTATTTGCTTGGGCATTACTGAACTACTTGCCCCAGAGTCAATCATGCAATTATGTACCAACTTGTCTCCTATGATCAATGAAACATAAAATGGAGGGGGCTTCGACATTTTACCTTGTTGTCCTCCATGACTTCCTTCAGGCTGGGCAGCATTTATAAGCACTTTGTCTTGCATTTGAACCTGTTGATTTGAAGTTGACCAGTCCTTCATGGCAGCTTGTAACAAATCTCTTTGGCCTGGGATGGATAGTGATTCCCACATTGATATGTTTACATTTGTCTTCTTCATCTGATCAATGATGTTGAATGGGGATGAAGCATCCCTCTTGTTGTCCCTCTAGCTTGCGCATTCATTCCTTGCACATGGGCAGCAACAACTGGCATCTGAGTTGGTTTAGGAGCTGGTTTGGGTGCTCCTTGCATGTTTGGAACTGCATTTTGTTTGCCAATCATTTGTGGAGCCGTGGAAGGTTGTGTATTGGCTGGGGCTAATGGCTGTTCTTCACCCAAATTTCTCCTTTTTGACCTTGTGTTGGCTGCAACACCTTGAGAAACTGCCTGATTCATGCCACAGAAATCCTCTGCTTGCCAATTTACCAATGTGGTGTCATTTGGGGCTGATTGCTGTTGGAATGTTTCTTGTTGTTGATTGTTTCCTTGACTGCCCTCGCCCTCCACACCAGTAGTTGTCACCATTAGTGCTTGATTGAGAGCACCATTGAAACACATGGATTGGTTATGAGGCTCGTTGCATGGAAAGCACCAATCATATTCCTGAGCAATGTTGTTCTGTGTTGGCACTAATGCCTTAGAGGTAGATATGGCATTTGGATTATAGGGCTGGAATGGTCTATTGGCAGGAGGCCTTGTTTGATTCGTATTTGCAGCTGGATTAGGTGGTCTTTGTGGTTGGTATGGCTGCCTATTAGGCTGAGCTTGGGGTTGATAAGAAGGTCTAAAACCTTGGGCATGCTACCTTTTGAGAGTAACCAGCTCATTGCCTAGGTTTTGCAATTGCTTCATGACTTCTTGGAGTTCATTTGAAGCACTAGAGGATGAAGTAGAAGTTTCACTTGAACTTTGATTTCTAGGGGTGGGGACAGGAGCCAAAGTGGGTGCTTGACTAGTGCTTGGATTTTCTAAGTTTGGATACAAGGGCATGGGAGGCCTAGGAGCCAGTTTACCAGCTTGAATAAGACAGTTTTCGGCTCTAATGGCAATGCTATAAGCAGCAGGTAAGGTTGTGCCTCCCATAGATTGAATTAACATAGAAATATCAGAATTCAAAGCTTTAAGGTAATATAGAAAAGCACCTTCTGTTGTTGGCCTGACTGCCACTGGAATCCTATCCCAAGACCTTTGAAATCTGAAGTTGAAGTCAGTCAGCTGCTCGTTGGGGGCTCTCTTGATGGTTGTCAGCTGCTCCAAAAGAGACAAGTTGTCTCCCTTTTCTCCAAACTGCTCATGAAGTGCAATACACAGCTGATTCCAGTTTGTGATAGAACCAGCTCCAAGGCTCCTAAACCATTGCAATGCTTTACCCTTGAATGAAGATGCCAGAAACTTGACAGCCACTTGCATTTCATTGATCTCATGAATTGCACAAAGGTTAGCAATATCTTTAACATGATCACCTGGAGTAGTCTGATTTTCTCCAGTGAAGTAGGGAATGTTCTTCAAGGCTGCAATAGGGACTGGATGTTGAGCATTGAGGGCAAGTGGGCTGCTGCCTGTGAAGTTGACGTAGGGATTGTTCTGAGCCATTCTAATTGGTCTTAAAACCCTTGTATACTGAATGAAAGGCCAATCAGGTGGAGGAGTTGAGAGAGTTCTGTTTGGTGGAGATGGAGACCTTTGAATCCTTCTTCCTCTTTGCCTTCTTCTTGGAGATAATTGTAGGTATTCAAACAACACTTCTTCTTCTCCAACTCTTGACCTTGTGGTGATTCTTCTCATGAGTTTTCAGGCCTGTACTGCTGAAACTAGTTGATTCTTCCTCTTGGAGTCGCCAGATATGCAAATAATAGCTCTTTTCAAGAAAGAAAATTGCAGCAGATGCACATCAACTTTGCTGTAATAAAAATGAGACCTCTAGTCCCACCGGGTGTGCCAAAACTGTTGATGCAAAATCACAGCACCCCTAGATATTGATCAGATTTCTAGGTTGATCATACTAGCATCCAGTGTGATTGTATAACATTGAAACCTCTCTCCAAGCGTGGGACTTGTGAAACTGAGAGAGGAATCTCTAGATTAGAGGCTGTGTTCCTTAAACTCCTCTGATTTAGATCTAATGCTTACACAACCTACAGAGGTTCAGATCCTAATCCTACTCTAACTTGCAAGGAGATAGGGGTAGAAGTGCAAGAAATTGAAACTAATTAAAGATGGTGATGCACCAAAAGGAGTGGTGAAACATTTCTGTCAAGCAAATAGACACAGACCAAATTTTACAACATAAAACATGACACAGACTGATAAGATATAATTTAGGATTTAAAATGAAGCAAATAATACAAACAGAGGACTGAAAACCATTCACAGAGCTTGCATTATCATTTTTAGTGTCAAAATCACTACATTACAACCTCAAAGAGGTAAAAACTATTACAATCCTTGGAGAGGTCTGAATCCTTGCATCAATCCCTTGCTGGAGGTGAAAGAAGCAGTCTCCTATGCCCAAAAATGTCCCCCCTTTAGAAATGAGCCAAATCTAGCTTTTTTAGTGCAAGGGTCGAGCTCAGGGGACAGGAAATGTACAAAAACATGAGAGCCCATCCCTCATTGACTGCAGGTGCATTAAAATAGCATGGGGGACCTTACAAACCCATACCCTATCATTTTTACCGGATTACAGGAAGATTACGACCCATTCTGCATTAAATCTGGTTTTCCTGCTGGAATGTCACTTCTGGCCATGATCACGCGTCAAATCTGTTTCTCAATTTTATCTCTCTATACTACACCAAAACTCAAGATTAACCCCACAATCATGTAGATAATTTCATAAGCTTTCCGTTGATATAAATAACGTGCAAATCCGAGCTCTGGATCGAAAGATATGTCGATCTGAAGATTTAGGGCACAAAACAGGTGAAAATGCGTTTTGAAAATCTTTTCCCGCACTCTGCCACCTGGATGACACGTGGCAAGCTTCTGATTCACGATGCGTAATTTCTCTCTCCTTCCTTTTCGCTTTTGCATTGGACTTACATATCCTCTTTTTATTGGCTTCAGGACAGTGCTTGAAACCGTGCCTTTTGACTTTTTGACCTTTCTCCCTTGTGCCACGTGTCGTGATTCGATTGGTCCGCAGGCCTGCCGGCTCTTTCGCGCCCTTCATCCGTCTTTTTGTCCCGGATGTCCCAGTGCTTCTTCGTGGGACAGAATCCTCTCCGATCCCGAAATGGGCTTCTGTCCCAATGTCCCGGTTCCTTTTCGGGCCAAACTGGCCGGCTTCCGATTACACGTGGCCCAATGTCCCAACTGCATTAGTATGAAAGTCTCGGCTCCTTCAGCCGAACCGGCTTTCCGCGTCTGCCGCGTACTTTTGGCCCAGATGTCCCTTTGCTTCGCGGGCCGCCTAGAGGCTTTTCGGCCTGATCCGTGCCTCGATGTCCCAAATGTCCCGACTGCTCCTAGGACTAGGACTTAGCCGATTTTCACAATTTTCCCTGGCCCGAGCCTGTCTTCTGCAACTTTTTTGCATTTTCACAGAGCCTGCTCTTTCCTTCTTTCACCAGGGGAGTTAGAAAAATTCTGAGGGGACCCTAGAAACATGATTCTTTTCCCTGAATCAATCAATTTTCCTGGGACTTGAATATTCTGATGCATGTTATCAAATTTACCCTGGGGGGTGAATTTTTGACAACAGTTCATTAGAAGTAAAGCTGTTGTTCCCCATCCTCAAAAGGTCTTCTTGCAAATCCTACTCAACCCCCACCTTAGAACAATTTGACTTCTGCCTCTTCTTCAGGAAAGATTGAACCATTTTATTTGTCTTTGCTTATAAATGGGTTTAAACTCGGCAATTACATCATCGACTTAGGGGCGTCCGACAATGTTATGCCCGCGAAAGTAGCTCATGCCCTTGGGCTTACTTTGACTAAGTCATATGGACAGTGTTACTCCATGGAAATTGAACAAGTTCCTTTGATTGGTCAAATCAAAGATGCACAGTTTGCATTCATTGCCTTTCCAGAGAAGAGAGTGAAAATGACCATTCTAGTTGCTTACATCCCTACAGCTTACGGTATCCTCTTGGGTAGAGGTTTTTGTAAAGATGTCGGAGGAGAGATTAATATGGATTGGACCAAGGCTAGGATTCCAGTCAAGGGGGCTTACCAGGTTATCCATCCTGAACCTCAGGTGAGGTATTTGGTAACTAAATCAGATGACCCTAAAGCTCAAATTCTTTTCGAAGATGCTAGTTTCAGAAATTATTTCATGACTTCAGAGATACCGACTGTGGATGTCAAAGAAGAAGATCCTAATGCTATTTGGACCCTCGAATTTGATGGTAGCTGCTCAACCACTGGATCAGGCGTTGGGGTTGTTCTTATATCTCCTAATTCTGAGATTTTCCCATTAGCTTACAAGTTGCAATTTGATAATACTAACAACATGGCTGAATATCAAGCCCTGTTATTAGGATTAGAAATGGCCAGACAAAAAGGAATTCAAAATCTCAAAGTTCAGGGAGATGCGGAGCTGATTGTCAACCAGGTCAAAGGAATCTATCAGGTAAAAAATGATCACTTGAGACATTACAGGAACAAAGTCTGGGATAGTATAGAGTGCTTTGATGCATTCTACATACAGGTAGTTTTGAGAGATTATAATGACAAGGCTAACTCTTTGGCCATGTCTACATCCCTCCTTCTTCCACATCCTCAGTTCAAACAAGATATGTACTCTATCGAGATTGTGTATCATCCCAGTATCCCAAATAATGCAACTCACTGGCAAGTGTTCAATGATGATCAGCAGGTGTTGGCTTTTCTAGAAAAGGCTGACAATTTCAGTGAGCTATACTTTGAAGGTTCGGAATCAGCTTTCCATGAATCTACCTCATATCCATATCAAGAGGTTGATGGTGAGTTTATTCAGCTTAAAGGAAACAATATACCCAAAGGTCTGGTTTCCCTGGAGGGTTTGTTCAACAAGCATGATTGTTTTATTCAAAACAAGAGACAAGTTGAAGGAGCTTCTTCCTCAGAAGTAGATCAAGTCAATCTAGGTTCGTCTGATCAACCTCGGATGGTTAATATTGGGAAATGTTGTTCCCCTGAAGAAAAAGAAAGATTCACTTCACTCCTGAAGAGATACATGGATGTGTTAGCATGGTCTTATGCGGATTTAAAATCCTTCAAGCCCAAAGACGTATAGCACAGTATCCCTTTGAAGCTTGATGTGAAACCATACAGACAGAAGCAAAGATATTACAATCCCAAGATCTCAGGGACTATCCTTGTGGAAATTTAGAAGATGTTAAATGCCAGAATTATTTTTCCAATCCATCACTCCACCTGGATTGCTAACATCATCCCTTTCAGGAAGAAGAATGGTGAAATCCGAATTTGTGTTGACTTCCATAACCTGAATCAGTCTTCATTGAAGGACAACTATCCCTTGCCTATCATGGATCAGGTGTTACAAACTGTTACTGGATCAGAAATGTTATCCATGCTCGATGGATTTTCAGGATACAATCAAGTTGAGGTAACTACGGAGGATCAACACAAGACGGCCTTCACAACCCCATGGGGTACCTTTGCATACAGGAGGATGCCTTTCGACTTGATCAATGCCGGAGCCACCTTTCAGAGAGCTATGGACTTGGCATTCAAAGACCTGATGGGCAAAGTCATAGTGGTATATTTAGATGACGTGACCATTTTCTCTAAAAAACGGAGTGATCATTATGATCATTTAGAGCAAGTACTTTTGAGATGCAGGCGTCACGGGATTTCGTTAAATCCCAAGAAGTCCATGTTTGGAGTGACCGAAGGAAAGCTGCTGGGTCATATCGTGACTAAAGAAGGAACCAAAATCGACGTGGAGAGAGTAAAGGTCATTCAGAGCCTTACCCTACCCACAAGTAAAAATGGAGTTCATTCTTTCTTCGGAAAGGTCAATTTCCTAAGAAGGTTTGTACCTGATTTCGCTGATAAAACCAAGGATATCCTTGGGATGATGAAAGGCAAAATTCCATTTTGATGGAGTACTGAAGGGAAGCTTGCGTTCGATGAAATCAAAAGGGCGGTTGCTTGCGCTCCTATCCTAGTATGTCCAGACTTCAAAAATGATTTCATAATGTACAGCTACACCTCTTCTCACATAGTATCAGCCATCCTGATGCAGGAGAATGAGGAAGGCATCGAAGCTCCCATCACATTTATGAGTTGTCCATTAAAGGAACATGAATTGAAGATGTTACAAATTGAAAAGCATGCTTCTGCAGTGGTACGAGGGGTAAAACATTTCAGGTACTATGTAATGAATTCCCATACTCTTGTTCTTGTTCCCGACACTGCCGTTAAATCCATTTTGACTCAACAAGAGCTGGGGAGTCAACGAAGTACCTGGATAGCTAAAGTTCAGGAATATGACTTGGACATCAGATCTACCAAATTAGTACGAGGAAGGGGCCTTTGCCAATTTATTGTAGAAAATCATGTTGAAGCAGAATGTGAAAAGACCAAAGATACTTCTTCAGAGTTGCCCATGGTGCTTTTCGTGAGTACAACTGATGAATGGTACACGGATATTGCTTTCTTTCTAACTTATGGTGAGTGCCCTCCGCATTTAAGCCAAAAGGAGAAGAGGATGGTCAAGTTAAGATCTACGAGATACCTCCTGTGGGATAATGGGATATATAAGAAAGGTATTGATGGTGTGTTCCTACGCTGTGTTGATAAATCACAACAGTTAAAGTTGTTAGAATCCTTTCATAGCCTAGCATGCAGAGGACATTTCTCATCCTCTGTAACAGCTTATAAGATCTTGCGGGCTAGGTACTATTGGCCTACTCTTTTTCGGGATTCAGCCGAGTGGGTGTCCAAGTGTGAAGCTTGTCAACATTTCGTTGGTCTTCCCAAGCTAGCAGCTCTCCCCTTGAAGCCTGTAGTGATTGAAGAGCCTTTTCTCCAGTGGAGAATTGACTTCATTGGAACATTAAATCCTGCCTCCAGCACTGGACATAATTACGTGCTAAATGCTACAAACTATTTTACCAAGTGGGTGGAAGCCGCACCAATCAGGCAAGCAACCTCAGAAGCTATGTGCAAGTTCCTTAAAGAAAATATAATTGTCAGATTCGGTGTGCCTCACAAGATTGTGGCTGACAATGCCTCCAATTTCTCATTGCATGAGTTGACATAATTTTTCTATGGATTTGGCATCACCCTGGCTCACTCATCTGATTATTATCCCCAAGGCAATGGGCAAGCTGAATCTAGCAATAAGAACTTGGTTACCATAATTAGAAAGCTGGTAGATGAAAACTAGAGGACATGGCACAAAGCATTATATGATGCGTTGTGGGCTGATCGAATTACCCAAAAGCGAGCTATAGGGATGTCTCCTTTCCAAGTACTGTACGGGATTGATGCTGAGATACCTATCTCAGTAGAGTTGCCAGCCTTACAGTTGGCCAAAGTAGTCGAAGTTATGACTTTTCAAAATTCTGTTGAGAAAAGGGTTATGTACCTAGCCAGGCTAGAAGAGGAATGAAGCAAGGTGGTTGATCACATTGCAGATCATCAAAACAAAGTAAAGAAAATTTTTGACAAGAAATCAAGGCAGCGTAATTTCCAGATAGAGATCTGGTGTTGCTTTGGGATAAGAGGAGAGAGTAGAAAGGAATGCATGGGAAGTTTGATTCTTTGTGGAAAGGACCTTTTAAGATCCATGAGCTGAATGGTGAAAATAGTTTCCTTCTATCATATCTAGATGGAGGGTTACTCCCTTTTCCTTTCAGCGGACAACATCTAAAGTTGTTCCATCACTAATGCAAGATGCTCTCTTACATTGTACATACTTTACTTTATGTTGTGTGTTTGTTTCTGGTCTTCTTTCTTTCTTCGTTTTGTTTTATTTCGGTTTTCTTCTTTTCTGACTCCGTAGCCCAATGGATAAAACCAGAGATTCTGAGTTCTCTTCCTTTGATATCATAAAGGAAGTCCCTAACTAGAGCCAGCTGTTATCTCAGTTTTGAGTTTACGCCAAAACTATCAGATAACCCTACAAAATTTTTAAGTTGGTTTTGCAAAATTGCCTTTATGAGAGATAATCAGGTTTTCAGGTTTCACTGACAGGACAACATGTGTTTTAGATGTTTCATGTCTGGTGTTCCCCAAAACCCAAAACCTGCATCGACTAAGGCGAGTCGGGTTTGTGAAACTTCTGAACATCGGAGCATGCCTTCGTCTAAGCATCATGCTTCATGTCGATTGTTTCCTGTAATCCGAAACCCGAATCACTCTAAACACCTTTGTGTCAGGTTTTCGGACCTCCCAAGCATGCTGACATGGCGTTAATGCTTAGTTGTCAGGTGGGTTGGCACATGCCAGTTGAAGTGTATTAATTGCAAATTTTCATATATATATGCGAATTTCCACGTCATTTTTACCGGATGTATTTTTACTTCGTGGATTTTCGCGCATGCTTCTTCAACCCCGAAACCCGAAACTCACCTGTGCCCGATTGCATTAATCGTTTTTGATCTTTCCTTGCCCTGGTTGAAGGTATTTTTTTCTTCATTCTTTGTTCATCGGTTTTCGTGAATTAATTATGTATGGAATTATTCCCATTTCCTTACTAGGTTTGTGGGGTTTTTATCTTTTTCCTTTTGGGGTTGTTTTCTAAACTAGGTTTATGTTTTAGGGTTTATCTCTTTGGAATTATCATTTTGTGTTATTTCCTGGAATGTTGTTTGTAATTAAAATATGTTTGGTATATGGATGGTAAAGAAAGAACTTGCATGTTTTAAATTCGACAAAAACCCTATTCCCTCTTCTCAGGTTTTGAAGGGTGCTATGCAGTATCAAAAACCTGCTGTATATCAGAAGATTTGGCGTGTTGGGTTTCTCAAAACTCCGACATCTTCAAAGTGTTGGGTTTTCTCATGTCTCCGACATCCTCAAAGTGTCGGGTTTTCTCAAGTCTCCGACATCCTCAAAGTGTCAGGTTTTCTCAAGTCTCCGACATCCTCAGTGCATCGGGTTTTCTGGACTCTCCTACATCCTCCTCAGTGTGTTAGGTTTTTCAACCCTTCCGGCATCTTCAGTAGGTCAGGGTTTTTACAGTGTGCAACATCTCCTAATCTCTGAAACTCTCCTACTTCTAAATACCTCATGTCGGACCCTGGTCCATCGCAAGAAAAGGCTGAGACGTCAGGAAGGATGAAATACAAATTCAGAAAGGTGGAGTCTCCATCTTATATCGATTGCAATTATGACATCCGAGATACAGAGCTCAGAAATATAGATATGGAGGATTTCTATAGTAGGGTAAAGAGCTCCTCCCAAACTCCATGGATGAAATCGATAGCCGATAGTGGTTTACCTCTTGCAGTGGGTTTCCCTATGTCCGCTCAGTGCCCTGATTTCATCCTAGCCTACGCTTCAAGTTATGACTCTGCTTCCCATTCTGTGAGAAACCAGGCAGGAGAATTTGTGATCAAATTGGATGGGGGTTACTTCGATGACCTCCTCAAGCTTCCCAATTTTGAAGAATATGGAGAGTTAGATATCAAGTTAGCTCAGAAAGCTTGGGATAATGATCAGGAAGATTGTATCAAGCATGTAAATAAGAAGTTCCTGATCAAAGCCAAACCAGTTGTTTCCATATTCCTGAGACTTGTCCCCAGAAGTGATTTCATTCAGGAAATCAATGACATCATCACTCTGTTGAGTCGGGTTTTTGGTTTACCCGAATCAAATTTTTTCCAAGGGTGGATGTATCAGTTCATGATCACCATCAATAAAAATCAACAAGGAATTGATTGGGGCACCCTCATTAGTAATGAGATAGATTCCCAAATGACAACAGTTTTGTCTACGGGAAAATTTTATATGTCCTCATATGTCACCTATACAGCAGCCAGCATCAGGAATTATCCTAGGTTGGATACCAAGGGAAACAAGGCGGTGGACCATGTTTATCAGTATTTCCCTCAGCTGACAAGAAAAGGGTCTCAAGAGCAATTCAGAAGGGTAAATGATGCCTTCTTTTACGAAAACATCTGCAGGATAAACCCTGAATTGAGGAAAACAAGAGTCTCAAATGAGGCATGGGCCGAAGTTTCAAAATGGGGATGTGTCTTCTTGCAGTTTAAGAAGTTCACATATCTACGAGTAGTCATGTACCCAGGGGATCCTTTCCATCTGCCCAGGTATCCAGGGGACAAGCTGATCCTGATGGAATTGGTTAGGCAACTTTTGGATTTTCACAAATTCCAACAAAGTAAACATAAGGCTGTTGTATCTTTCCCAGTTCTATTGGAAGATAAACTTGTTCGACAGTGGTGAAAGCTAAAAATGTTGTCCATGAGCTTCAGGATAAGTTGAAGAAGCATATGAAGCCCCGTGACGGGTTTGAATTTCGAGGTGTCCTTAAGGCCTATGGAACTCTACACCTGCACAATCCAAGCATTGAAGACATCTGGATCGATTTGCGTGATGAAGTTGTTGTCTGGAGAAAGGATCATAGCAGATTGACACTTGCTGAGATTCAAACACATGAGCTCACTAAATTACCAGAAGGTACTAGCGACAATGAAAGTGTCCTGGATCCTTCCTATGATGGAATGAATGAAGATCAGTATGTTTTCCCACCTATTGATTGGTCTGTTAGTGAAAAAGCCTCCATTACAGACAGGTAAGCCCTGATTCTCGCGGGTATTGAAGCTTGGCTCACCTCTTGGGGAATGAGTTTTAAAGATGATAAGTTTTCAAATTTGGCTGCTTCAGAGGCGGGTCCCTCCAAAAAGGGAAAGGACAAAAGACCTTCTAAAGGCCCTATAAAGGTCAAATTTGTCAAGAAGAGAAAGGAAAGAGAAATCTCTTCAATTGTTTCTCCAGTTGAAAAGGTGAATGTGTTAGAATCACCAACACCACTAGAAATAGGAGAAATTTCTTTGGAAGGAGAAGTGAACCAGCCGCTAGTTCCATCATCTGTTGATTTACCAACTCAAGGGATCTTATCTCTTACATCCCAGGCTTTGGAGTCTGAATCTGCGCCTCCCCCCTCACAACCACTCCTACCTCCTCATTCTCCATCCATTTCTTCAATCATAGCCAGTATCTTCTCTGGACTCTCACCCCTCTCTGCTGGGACCCAAGCAATCACCAACACGCCCCCTGTGTTGCCTCTTTTTATGGAATCTTCTACCACATTGGTAACTATTCCCCCTCTGCTAATAGGTCCTTCTCCCCCCGAGAATACGATACCAACTTCTACAACAGTGGCAACTCCCTCTGATACGCCACAATGGCTACTCGAGCAAACTCTGAGGAAGAGGAAGGTGATTGTACCCGTACCAGCCTTTGATTTTAGCTCACTCAAGGCTTCTACTGCTAAATCAGCCAAGAAACCTAAAACAGTTTCAAGGGTTTTGGTGGATGCTTCAGGGCATAAGTTCGCAGAGATCGCCACTCCCACGACTGACAAAACTAAAGAGGACATAACAACCTTTGATTATCAGATAACCAGGGTGGCTCTAGGAGAAGTGACAGCAGAAGGGGCACTATAGGATGCACGGGATGCTATGAACGTGCTGTGCCAGAAGTTGAAGGAAACAAAAGACAGCAGAGACGAGCTGAAAAGAAAGGTGGAGAAGTTGATAGAGGTTTTTCTTAATCTCTCAAAACCTCTTGAATCCATACCATCTTCCTCTGTCCCTGTCGAATTCGATTTCTGATCAGTACCTACGATTGAGAAGATTAATAAAAAAGGAAGGGTGGTCAATGAATGGATCCAAAGACTGCTCCAACAAGGGAAGGAAGTGATTCAAGATGTCGTGAAATTCTATCAATCTTTGGGGAACATTCAGAGTGATGGGGAAAAGATGGACGATGATTTCTCTCAAGAAATTGGGCATCTTGATTTGACTTTCGAAGCTCTCCAGGCATTAAATCAAATACCATCACAACTCTTGGTATAAGAAGGCATCATCCCACATGTGGATAAACATTTCCAGCTAATCAAAGCCATCAGGTTCAGGGTAAAGGTTCTCAACAAAGCCTGCGGTAAGTTGAGGGAATCCAGGGATCAATTGATTGATGGAAAAAGTGATCTGGAAGAAGAGTTGCTAAATATTTGTCCAAAGGTGTCAGCTGGAAACTCAGGCATTCTATCAGCTGATGATCTTTTCAAACAAGTCTAAGAGTCTATTCATCATGAACCAACTCACGGGTTTGGTATTAAGATCATAGACAGGTTTGTAAGGATTGAACATTCTCTGGAGGCCTTGAGAAAACTCAGCAAAAGATTGAAAAATCTTCCCGGCAGTGCCAGTGATACCCATGAAACCTGCAAAGTTTTAAATGATCATTCCACTGCACCTGACGAAAATGAAATGCAAGGCATAATCCGTAAGTTCCAAGAGTTTCGGAACAAACAGGCTCAACTGGAAGAAGAGAAAGGTGAAGGAACAAAGGATGATGATTCAGATTAAGTCCCAATGCGACATGGCATTTCAATCTTGAAATTGACATGTCTTTTTCATTTCTGTTTCGTCACATTTTTGAATCATATTTTGACTTGGTCTCCTACGTGAGAGTCAAGCAAAATAGAACTCTTTTTAAAGAACGCTATTTTCTAGGATTTATCCTATTTTCTCTCGACTCCTTTTATTATAAATAAGGGATGCTTATGCATTCCAAAGGGTCGATATTTTTGGAAATATTGGGAGCTATTGGAAAGAAGAAAAACTTTGTGTTTTCTTTTAATCATTTTGAAGAATAGGATTTGATATTATTTTGCAAACTTTGTGTTGTGGGATATATCTTTCTTAAGACATTGTTCTTACGTTCATAATCTTAAGTTGTTCTTTGTTTAGCACCTTAGTGTTTCCAATCATTTCAGACATTATATTTATGATCTAAAGCCCGTATGATTATTTCGTGTGCTGTGTTTACTTGAAAGAAAATATGTTTTTCTCATTTCCTTTCCATTACGCTTCATTCATTGTAGTAGTTTCCGACCCAGTTCATTTACGAAATCCATACCTTTGAATTGTGTGGATGTGGATTTCGGGATTCTATCCCAACCCCAATGGTTAGATTAGTGTGAATACTGTATATATTGTTTTTGCTATGTATTAGATTAGTAATAAGTAGGCGGCCTCACATGTCTTTGAGGAGGGATTTAATCCCATATACTGTGGTTGAACCTCATATTTTGGATTGACAAAATATCTAACCAACAAGACTTCTCCAAAGATTTCATCCTCTATGATTTTGGAGGTTTAGATGCAATCTCAACCATCTTGGTCCAAATTAATAAAGAAATTTCAGAGCATCCCATATTGTTCTTCAGCTAGAGCTTGGAAGATTATGAAGTAAGATATTATTTCATAGAAAAGCATGTTCTTGATATCATTAGAATCCTAAAGAAATTCCAACACTTGGTCTCGAAAAATTGTCATTGTCTCATGACAGAGTCAAGGAATTCCTCTTGAACAAAGATTTGAATGAGAACAGAGTAGGTTGTATCACTCAGTTGATGGAGTATGACATTGAGATAAAAGTGAATAATCTAGTCTGTGGTAAAGGCCTATGCAAGAAACTATCTTCCAAACAACATGTTGAGCTAGGAAATGAATAAGAAGTTTTCTTGGTACTACAAAATGATCAAGAACATCCAATGGATGATGTGCCCATTCCATGTTGGACTAAGGAAATGGTGTTTTATCTTCAAATAGATATATGCCCTCCAAATTGGAGTAAAGAAAAGAGAAGATACTTCAGATTACAGTCCATTTTGTATGTGGTTATTGATGGTGTTTTGTTCAAGAAAGATCCAAATGGAGTTCTCCTAAGATGTGTCCCAACAAATCATATAGAGAAAGTGTTGTACGAGTTCCATAATGGAGAAGTAGGAGGTCACTTTTCTCGATGAGTAACATCTCTCAAGATCATGAAGGCTAGTTACTATTTGCCTACAGTGTTTAATGATTGTTATGCTTGGGTCAAGAAGTGTAAAAAGTGTGCATTCTTCACAGGAAAGGAAAATTTAGCAGCACTACCCATTCATCCAATCTCAGTGGATCAACTATTCATGAAATGGGGATTGGACTTCATTGGATTTATCAATCTGAACTCAAGCCAAGGCCATAAGTGGATTCTCATGGCAACAGATTATTTCACCAAGAGGACTAAAGTGGTGACACTCAAGGAAGAAAATGAATCTATCATCTTAGACTTCTATGAGGGGATAGTGATGAGGTTTGGTGTCCCTGCCACTATCATATTAAATAATGCATTGGATTTTCTTGGTACAATGATAACAGAATGAACTGTTATAAATGGAATATATCTTAGCACTTCATCAAATTATTATGCTCAAGGGTACTGGCCAAGTAGATTCCACGAACAAGAAATTGTTGTGAATCATAAGAAGAACTCTTGATGAAAATAGAAGAACTTGGCACATGAATCTCAAATCATCCTTGCTGGCTAATAGAATCACACCGAAAAGGTCTACAATCATCTCTCCTTACAAACTGGTATACGAAAAATAAGTAATATTTCCTATATCACTTGAGTTTCTAGCATTGGAGCTCATGAAATAGTTTGAACTAGCTGAGTTTGAACCCATGGAAATCAGGTATGTAGAACTCTTGGAGTTAATGAAAACAAGAGAGCTTATAATGCAAACCATGGAGAAAGATCAAGCACTAATCAAGAGGAGCTTTGATAAGAAAGCTAAGGCCAGGACATTCCAAGAGGGAGATTTGGTACTAAAGTGGGATGTTGATCGAGAAAAATCAGGCAAGCATTCCAAGTTTGATGAAATATGGAGTGGTCCCTACATGATCATGGAGTGCAAAAATAGAAATGCCTTCTGAATTGCTAAGTTGGATGGTGAAGAACTGTAGATTCCAGTCAATGGAATCTACCTCAAACATTTCTACTAGAAGGAATATTTCTTACCCATGTGCATAGTAGTTTAGGATTTCCATTCCTCTAAGTGCTTATGCACATTGTATTGTTGTTAGCGTGGTTTTATTTTCCCTAAGTACCTTGGGCACATGTTCTATTGCTTTTAGTGTGTGTTCTGACACACCTCATCATGCTTTCGAAGATAAATTATAATGGTGAAACTTAGAGTTGCAAGAAATAGTTTTTATCCTAAAGAAAATTCAAATACAAAGCAACTAAAATCAAAGTAAGAGACAAATTTCAAATTTTGCATCGTCTTGCTTCTTCATATCAGTAGCCAAGTTTCTCGTGCCCTTCATCGGATCAGAAAATCAATCTCGAGAAAACTAAGGTATTGCAACATATGGCAGCCCTTAGTGTTTCGCTCAGCCTTAAAGCATTTTTCAAGTAGTAAACATTAGCCACCATTCATACCTCTAAGCTATGATAACAATCTTTGTTGCCTTCAGCATTCCTCCAGACAGTGTATCAGAAATGGAACATTTAGAGAAGAAGGAAAATCAGGCTTTAATAGAGTTCCATGATGTCCAAATCAGTAGTTGTTTCACTCCAGACTCTACAGTGTGCCATAGTTGCCAAGTAATTTGATGTTCGCATAGCAGTTATAGGTGTCCATCATTCAACCTCACAGATCACACTGGCGAGAATGAGTGAAATTCAAATTTGAAAAAAAAATCTACTCTCACAAAACAAATTTCAATATTTTCTAACAAGAGTTGGAAAATGTAAGCAGTGAAGGGCAGTTCCGAATGTAAGCAACAACATCTCAAGTGTTTTGGGGTAAAAAAATTTCAAAGTTTGAACTATTTCATAATGATCATAGAGACTCCACACCCAATGGATGACTATAGGAAGTTGGTCATACTTCATCTAGTAGGAAGATGACCCCGCGAGTCACCAAAATTGCTATCCAATTTTACCTCCTTGGTTGAAATTATATAATTGAGTTGATTACATCAAAGGACCTCACAGGTAAGTGAAGAGTGTGCAAACAACTCTTAGGATGTGGAGGGATCAACACATTCTTTGAGAGAGTTGAAAGTTACAAGAGGAATTTTTCCTATTCTTGTTCTTCATTGAATTTAAAAGTTTTATTCAGTTTGGGAGGCCGATAGTGGGTTCTACTTGTAGCATTAAATGGTGAAATCCAATGTTCATATAGCTCTCCGGTGTTAGGAGGATGCAACAAGCTCATGAAATTAAAGGGAGTTAGAAAATTTGAGGATTTTCATGTTGGCCTTTACAAGTTGACATAGTCATGGACCGAGCTGTCTAGATCTTCCACCGGGCTATTTATAAAAGAAAAAAAACTATTGGAGGTAGCTTTGCAAAGCTACTGAGCTCAGCTATAGAAGACTGAGATACTCCTTCAAGTACCTGAGCTCCATTAAAAATAATAGAGTTACTGAGTATGGAGTTGGGCATCTGGATGATAATGTGGTTGAGCTATTTTTGATCCAGGTTGAGTTTTTATGAATGAAATAATTCACATGAGTTCATGCAAAGAACAAATGAGCTATTCAGTCTATCGAGCTACTAGGACAAACCATTGAGTTTTTCCAATCGGGTAGGCAAGCTGTTAAGACATCCAAGTGTAGAAGGTGGAGCCCAAACCACCGAGTTCAGAATTCTAAGCTTTTGTATAAACTGATTCAAGCTATATAAGGATCCATGGTGGGTTGCACGGACATATTGAAAGAAAAATGAGTAACTTTCCAAGCTTTCTAGGAAATTTTAGTGAAGAAAAATTTTGGGGACTAGGATAATACAATCCAAACCCTGACAACATCAAAGTCAAGTTGTCACCTTGCAGTAAAACAAAGCTATGCTGAAGAGGAAGTTGCCCCAATGATAGACATGGCAATGTGTTGCATTGAGGTAGTGGAATGGAACATCAAACTGAGTAGTCTTGCATAACCTCGAGTTAATTTTATAAATGAGTTGATCCAATAACCGTGTTTGGCTGCCTATTAATAAACGGTGGAGTTTTGACAAGCTTTGGAGGAACATGGTGAAACCAATGCCAAAACATTTCACAACTTCATCGAGCTATTAAGGAATAAGATTGGGTTTGAATGGAGCGCAAATCACTAAGGTCTGACACGATGAGTCCATGTAAAAGTTAGAATGTAGAGGAAGCTCAAGGGGTGGAATTTTTGTTTGCAACAAGTCATTACAAGGCTAGCTCGATAACTAGACTTAAGCGAATGTAATAAGATGTAAGGAGGCACATAAACTCAATCATCATTAAATAGAGGGGAGTCATATAGTGGCATTGAGCTCATACCACCGAGCCATTTTGGGTAGGTGCATGCACTGGTAGTGAGCGGGTTATGAATGGAGCTATCTAAAATATGTCAAGCTATAGTGACTAGATGAACCATACAGGGGAGGGCACAGCTAATTTAAGTAGTGGCGACTAAGTTGGGAGAGTTATATCTCTTAATCATCAAGCCATTTGGAGGGTGAGCCATAAGCTTGGTAATGGTTGGCACCAATTTTGTGTCAGGAAGAAACTCATGCCATCAAGCTGAAATGTGAATTGGTCAAGAAAAATAGAATAGATCAATTCCAATTGATGTTCTCTAAGAAAGGAAATTATAACTTAAGAAAAAATGGCAAAGAAGTGTGGAAGGACTCGGCAGATGAGTTGGGATGTGGAGTGGCCATTTCAGAGGATGCAGAAGGACTATGCCCAGAGAGCCTAGATGACCCTTGAGAAATTCATTCACCAAAAATGTGAAATCATTGAAGGAATAAAGGGTCGGGATGTAGTGAAATGATGGTGGAGAATCGGGATCCCAAATTTCCCGCGTGAACTTGGAGCACATAGTTGACAAAAACTTGAAACACCTGATGCCCATTCGATGTAGAGAAAGTGGGATCCCCAAGCCCTCAAGGAACTTGGGACATACAAGCTCAAAAAATCTAATTTTTCCATAGGAAATGAGGTGCAGGAGTTGCGAGGGTCAATGGCCCGCTTGCAGCATCAACGAAGAAGGATGAAAAGAACTCGAGAAGGTTAAGGTATACAAATCCCTCATTACAGGTGAGTTGGGGATAAATGACTTAAGTGTCCTATGTGACTTGGGACATATGATCGTGACTAGCCAGCAATGCATATAATGCAAGATAGTGAGTTGGTAGCCGGAGGGTGATTCATCATTTGTGGGTGGACTCGTCAATGCACACCACGGGACTCGATGCACACAAGGCATCAAGGTATGCCGCGTGGAGAGGGTAGGTAGTGATATGGTTTGGTGGGTGGGTGGAGTGTTAATTAGCACTGATTTGAAGGGATAAGGGGTTGGCGTTTAAAATAATAACTTGGCACCCAATGCCAATGGATCGGAAAAAGAGGATTAAGTGCCAACTTAGATGAGCTGGCCTTTAATAAAAAATTTAAGGTTTCTCTCCCCCCATATGAGATATAAAGCAATGAAAATTGTGGGCCCCACTAAATATTTTAAATTCACCTAGATATTTAAATTTTTTTTTAAAAATAGAAAAGGGAGAAGTATTTAAATGATGATTTCCAGCTATAATTTAATACACAATCCCATGGAATGCAAGCAAACCTAGAAAATTCACAAATAGTTGCAGTCATTCAAAATCTCATAACTTGAGCATTCCTCAATGGATTTACACAAAATTGGTCTCGTTAGAATTTTGTTTTGAATAAATTAGTATAGGGATCAATAAATTCAAAAGTTTATGAAGAATTTATGGTAGATTTTGTAAGAAAAAGACCCAATTCCAAACAAGGACCCTCAAAATGGTTGGGAGTGCAATTAATGGGCATGTGAAGCAATTTTCTCTCACTACAAGTTTCATATCAATCAAGGATGAATTTTGAATATTTTCTATCATGATTTCCACCCACTTAAGGTAATTTTTAATTATTATAAAGGGAAAATCTGAATTTTCTTGTGTCTCTCTCCTCTCTTTCACCTTGTATAAATTGATGTTTTCTCTCATTGTAAAAAGTGGGGGATAATTCTGGTAGCAAAACTCTACCCATTTTGTTTTGTGAACTAATGTGTTGCAATCCTTTTATATAGGACTTATTACATGATGATCCTGGCCTTTCTCTTGTAATGGAATGATTTGTTCATATCAATGAAGAAATAGATGCAAGTTGTGGATGTATCTTCCCTTGTTGTGTTTTTTTGCATTCTTCTTGCCTCTTTATTCTTATTTCAGGTGTATTGTGTCTCTCTACTCATTTTTCAAAGTTCATTATAGTTGTGCTTCCATGGAATTTTTTTTGTGAATTCTACTGTTAGATTATGGTGAATTGTTATCACCCTCTCTAATCTACATCTTGCTCCCATTTTCACACATTGGAAAGTTTTTCTCACATCCTTCCTTGGTGTGTCACCTTTGTAGTGTAGATTTATTTTACTTACATGTTATTTCTTTGTCCCTAGTTCCTTGGAAACTGTAGAATAGAGATAATTAGTGTTTTTCCTTCATTAGAGTTAGTTTGCACTAGATTAGGAAGAGAAACCGGCCTTCTCTTGAGGTCTATCTCAAGTATCAAGTCCCACAAATTGGATATAGTACCCATGTTACCCAACCACACTACTTTCCTTAACAGACTCACATGCTAATGAATCAGAGGGTGATTTGAATTTGGTGATAACAGTACCCTAAAACACCCTTGACTTCATATTTAGTCTAAATCATACCTTGTACACCTTGAGAAAAAAATTCAAGACGGAAAGTACTCCTCGACCAAGACTACTCAATCAAATTTTAATGAATATACCACACAAAAAATTGTGTAATATTGACATGGAGCTAAGACAAACAATAAGAGCATACCTTGATACACCATACATACACACACAGTTCACTTGAACCTTCATCTAGAAGTATATTACTCTCTTGCATTCATAATTGAATATCTTACAAGTTTGATGGAACCCTCACTTCTAAATTTCCATTGCAGAGTAGACATATAAACTCCCTTGATGTTACTTTCATGCTTCTTTCTCCACTTATCTTCATGCCTATGTTCGCATGGTTCAAATAAGAAGGAATATTCATAAAATAAAAGATTTCACCTTTAGTGAAAGTCTCTCTTTTTCTTCTTCCTTGATGGTATATACACATATTGATGCCTTCATAGGAATTTCATATCCTTCTTGACTTCAAACCATGATTGATTAATAGAGTCAAAAATATCCCTCGACTCAACCATGCTAATTTACTCTTCATGATTTTTTATCTTTACTTCAAGGCTCTTTTATATCACTTCATAGTTTATAGGTATGTTTACAGCATCATGACACCCTTCCTCTACTTGTATATATCTAAACACATCTTCTCTATCAACACCATCTTCTAGATCAGTTGTTATATACTTGTACTTCAAGAGGATCTCCTTCAAGTTCATAATTCCATTAAAACTTTATTCCATTCAAATTCATCATTCATACAACCATTCAATCAAACATCAACCATATGTGTGCTTACATAAACATTGAATTAACCATACACAAGATCAAGAACAAGAGAATACATAAGAAGACAAAATTTAAGTGGGAAAACCTCAAGGAGAAGAAAAAACACTGAAATTTTTCTTATATTACTAAAAACAAAGTAATTTAGTGAAGCACCAACTTCACAAGGATCACCAACCCCTAATTTAGTGAGGCACCAACCCCACACAGAGCACTAACCCTTAGTTTAGTAAAGCACCAACTCTATAAGGAGCAACAACACCATAAGGAGGCTACAACTACCTAAGGTGATCAAAAAAAAAATTATAACACTTGGAAATGGATGATCACTGATTAAATGATTGTCACACAACTAATATTGATCCGAGTTCACCTCACACAACCTTCAAACATACCAAACCCTCATCCAAAACAAGATCTTCTCTAACTTGCTTAATCTATCTTCTTCATGGGTTGAATGTATCTATCTTACTTGCACATATGGTATTCAATATTATTTATGTCTTCATGGATCTTATTTTTTTTGTAACCCCTAAACACTCTCCTTTAACCTCCTTTAGGTCACATTGTTTCTCCTTAGCGACACGAGTCACAAATGACCAAATAAACATGCCTATATATCAATCTCAACTCCAAAAAACACCTAGGTCAGCCATGATCAAGTATTTCACTCATCAAAAATCAAAAACATCTTATAAATTATCTCAAATGACACAATTAGGTTGGAAAATGTCAAGACATCTCCAATAAGCAGTAAAACACTCAAACAAGCTCAAAACAAGCTTCTCAAACACTAGCGAGTACACAAGCACCTCCAAGGACATAAATCAAATTTTTCATGGAGCCAAAATCATCATAAAACATGGGTAAGTCTTCGAAAAACCTTCAGAAATCTTAGTAACATATTCATCAGCTCCAAACATCATGAAGTATGCCAAGAAGAAAGAAAAACCTGATAGGTCTTCAACGCTAAAATTTAAGTCCTGAAGAGTGACAAAATTGACATAGAAAAAATCATCATCAAGAATCAATTATTATACCATTGGAAATTTCTCTAAGTGTATGTTCCATAACAACTCACTTTTTCATCCAAATATAAGTGTAAGACTTCCAAACAACTCAATCTCTACCACTTCTCTTTCTGGCTTTAAGGACTCAAGAACTATTCTTGAGATAAACTTACACAAAATCCTCCAAACCAATTTCCAATATTAACCACATCTTGGAATATTTCAAGGAAAATTTAACCAACATGTAAAATTACTAACATGCATAGCTCATGTGGAGAAATCTCACCCAACAGACTTATTTCTATCACCTTCTCAAGCAAGCCAACTAGGGCTTTCCAGGCCAATAGCATTTCAACTGAAAATAACTTAACCATATCAAAAAAGAGATTTAAAAAATCATATCAGATGCGTACATGTTGTCCATGATGAAAAACTTCATCTTCATCAATCAATTTCATCAAAATCACCTCAAACCTCAAGACTAGCCTTTAAGCCCTTAAGGTCAAAATCTGTAGGGTACATTTGAGCACATGCATATTTAATTTTCTCTACTTTACCTGCCCTAATATTTTAATTGATGTGTATAAAATATCCCAAGGATTATTGGAAAAATTAACTTCTCATCCTAAAACCTGTATCTCATGGAGAGAGAGAGAGTAGATAGAGAGAGAGCATAGAGAGAGTAAGAGAGAGAGAGAGTGAGAGGAGAGAGAGAGGGAGAGAGAGGAGAGAGAGCGAAGGAGAGAGAGGAGAGCAGGAGAGAAGAAGAGAGACGAGAAGAGAGAGAGAGAGCGAGAGAGAGAGAGAGAGAGAGCCCTCAAAACTCTCTCTAAAACTCTCTCTCTCTCTCTCTCTCTCTCTCTCTCTCTCTCTCTCTCTCTCTCTCTCTCTCTCTCTCTCTCTCTCTCTCCCCTTTATAATACCAAACCACCACTAAAATGAGCCTCTAGGAATACTATTCAAATATGATACATCAATTTTTCTTTCCAATACATTATACATATCATAAAATGCAAATCTCCCAAATCTCTCTAGGAGGAGGGTTTTTCCATGGTTTCAAAGAAACTTATCTTATTAACAATCATTCATAAAAATGTGATGATCAATCCACCTCATTATTTTTGATAAAACTTTTTATTTCCATGGAAAATCATCCCCTAAAACATTTGGGTCCCATACAAAGAACATAGTTCATAACAAGCATAAGAAGGTCAACTTTTAGCATAAATTTTCACTCTTGCAAACCTGATTTTACCAAAAAAAATGACATATCTTGCAATTCCTTTATTATTTTGACATAAAACTTGTCATGAAGCATCATGAAAACATTCTCTAACTGATAAAACTCACTGTTTATCTCAAATAGGCATGAAAATCTCCAGCCACAATGACTTATATGTGCTTACTTAGCTTGTCTTCACCTTCTTACTTTCCAAAGAACATGAAACACCACCAAACCTCTGAGAACTAACCTAAAACTCATCATACACATGTTATAACACATCACCATACTGTGAGCATGCTTCACCAAGAATTATAAAATCCAAAAATCATACTATTCAGAGAATTTTTTACTTTCAAATTTTAAATTAATGAAGTGAAATAACAAAAAAAAAATGACCTTAGAAGACAGCGGGGTGTATTGATACCCGTGAAGATGAATTTTGATGTTGATGTTTTTTTGAATCTATCGAGTCTAAAAGAGTGTGCAAGTCCGCTTGTCCTAAAAATCAATCTGTGATCAATGACATTAAACATAATGATTAGACAAATGGATAAATGAGCTACTCGGCAAAGGCCGATTCCAGGAATCCAAAGGGACTTCCTTCGAGGATGTCATCTCATTTTGTAACAATTAAGTGAATTAACAAAGATAGTGATAATGATTGATAACAATAAATAAATGATAAACAGATGCTAAAATCTGTAATTCAAGGTTGAAGGGGAGGTCTTGTGCAGCTTTGAATGTGGCCCAGGAAAGTGTATATGTGATCTGAGTGGACTCAAAGTAGTCGTACCATAAGTCCTCGGTATATTGTTAGATTTCATGTAGTAATTAAAACTGGTCTTCAATGTCTTGTTTGTCAACGAAAAATCAGATTTTTCAAAGTGTAAGCTCATGTAAGATGTTGTAATGTTCCTAGAAAAGGGGGTTTTGGACTATGAGGAGATCATAAATGCTTGTAATAAGATGTGAACGGCTAGGAAATGTCATCTACCAAAGATCCATACTTGGAAACAACATGTTAAACTCAAAGGATTTGATAAAAACTGATAGAAAGATGATAAATTGATAAAAAGATAATTTTTTCAGGAATCACTGGTGATTTAGGTCAATCGCAGGCGATTACGGTGAATCACTTGAGATTGCTGTAAATTTGGATCAGTTTTTATAAAAATGATAATTGAAGACTTATAATGATGTTTTTGATTGCTTAATAGGTTTATGATGGACTTGAAAATGACAAAGAGAGATATAGGAACTAACTTTGAATGTCAAGTGAGAGCTAAAAGATGCCTCTAGTCTTCAATCAAGAAGGAATATGAGTTGATAAATTGTCTTGTCACGTTCATGTGAAGATGGGTGATGGAATGAACCACAAGTGTTCTTGAAAATGATTAATGTTAATGCCTTATTATGCTTGAAGATGTCCTCGATCCTGTAATGTTGAAAAATAGAGTGCAAAATTAAAAAAGAAGGCCCAAGATTCGAGATTGAATATCCCTTAGAGAGAGCATTAAGGTGTTATTTATAATTGCATTGGTGATTCAGTTAAATCAGTTGGTGATTAACTTTTTTCTGGGGAATCAGTTAGAAAAGTGGTTGAAACCACTTCTAACTAGGGTTTTTTGTTTTGGGATGTCAGGTGAATTATTAAGTGAGGGTGTTGGAGGATGAGGTGTAGGAGGTTGAGGAAGGGTATGAAATGGTTAGTAATTTATTGATTTGGTTTTGTCTTTAATTAATTTAGTCTTCAAATGGTTTGGGTTGTTTTAATGAGGAGTAAAATTATATTTTATAGTTGTAAGATGATTTAATGAGGTGTGAGAGAATATTTACATGGATTAAATATTGTGGGGGATTTTAGGATAAGATATGTGTGGCTTTAAATGTGTTTATATGATTTTTTGATTTAATATAATTTGTGAAGATGATGCGTACATTGAAGTAAATTAGCGGTGCAAATTTTGTATCTACATTTTCCCCCTTTTGTTGAGTAGTTTGGTGTAGGAAAAGTTATAGAAAAAAATGATTGTTTGATCGATTGATTTATATGGGTGACCCCCCCTCAAAATAGGGTGACTGCAGTGTAGTGTAAGGAACACCAGTTTGACAGGGTTTATTTTGATAAGTTTGACATGCGATTTTTTAAAAATTTCCCCAAGATGGGGTATCAAAATGATAGGTGTTACTATGGAATCAAGTGATATGGATAACCAAGGGGTTTATTTCCTATAGACATATGATTCTTAAGGGTAAGATATGAGGATAAGGAAGTCAATTGATTGGGAACCAAATGGTGTGTGTCCCGTAAACGTATGACATATCTCATGGGAAAGTGAATTTTTTATTTTAATTAATTTTTTAGGATGAAATTAGATGGAAAATGTGATAAAATGGTTTTCATTTTCAAAAACGATGATGGGGGTAAAAATAGGTGGAATCACTAGTGATTCATAATGATTGCTGATAATTTAGATGAATTGTCGGTGATTCCTGTGAAATTTTGGGGGAGGCTATAAAATCCCTATGTCGATGGTGAATAGTTCATTTTTGTGACTTGTGTTTTTGAATTAGAGATCTCAAGGGAATGAAAAAGGTGGTTTAGAGAAATGGCGTGGAAAAACAAGCACCAAAAACCTACATTGCAGAGGTAAGTGCCTAACGTTAGTGATTTTTGTTGAATTTTTAGCTTTTTTAGATTGTGTTTTCATTTTTGAGGGTATGGAGGGTTTGTTTTTTAAATCATCGAAATCACAGGTGATTACCAGCTATTCAAGGAATTTTTGGTGATTTGTATGTGTTTTCTATGACCGGATTTATTTACTAGAGAGTCATGTTTTTGATGAAGTTTTGATTATTTTTGTAATAAATGTGGATTCTAATGTGTGTTTGTATACATTTGTGATTACAAGTAGATGTGAAACTGACCATCCAAGATAGTATTTTGATAATCCTAGAGGAGGTATGGGATGATATGTCAAAGGATGATTGGAGTCATGTAGAGGTAGTGGGGTTTGTAGGGATGTTTGAATATAGAAGTATCCAAAGATGTAGAGGATTATTATTAGCATTGGAGAGGTGGGATCCAACCACCTGCACATTTTGGCTACCGAAATGTGAGGTGATAATCACTATGGAGTATGTTCATAGGATTATGAGACTTCTAGTTCGAGGAGAGGGAATTTATTTTATTGATGAAATGGAGAGGGAGGATGTGATGAGGAGGTTGTATGGATCTGATGTGGATGATTTGAGGTATACTTTAGAGGTTTTTTATTATCAGTTTCTATATTATATGGGGAGAGAGGGTTGTGTTGGGATCACAATTGTTGTTAGACCAAAACCCATGAGTTTTAGTCTCTGATACAATCACCAAAATTAATTAATACACAGGAGGAAGTTAGTCCATGTCACGAATCCCACGGAGAGTGCTGACAACTAGCCACAAACCCCCCCCCCCCCAGTCTTACCCGAGGGGATTCGAACCCATGAACCCCTTGCTCTGATACCATTTGTTGGGATCACAATTGTCGTTAGACCAAAACCCATGAGTTTTAGTCTCCAATACAATCGTCAGAGTTAATGAATTGGTTGTGCACAGATGACTATGTTGATGATGGGTATTTCATGTTTTGCTTTTCTTGATTCCAAAGGGGAGAGATTTCCATGGATGATGATGGGAGTAGTTGAACATATGATGGAGCATCCTACAATTTTTTCTTAGGCCCCTACATTATTAGCATAGACATATAAGGAGATGTGGGCTTGTAAATTCCACGAGAGGTATGGGATAGATGTTGCATTTTTGTTACAGTGTTGAGAATTTGAGAACATTTCCATAGCTTTTCCATAAGGTTTACCATGTGGATGTGTGGATATGATAGGAATATCTATAGAAATATGAGATGGCGAGGTGATGTGGGTCGGTCAAGAGGGAAACATAAGGTGACACATTATAGAGATCTTCTTACTGGGTTACACATAGGAGATGTGTTGTGGAGACCTTATCTTGATTTTCCAAAGTGGACAGAGTAAGAGCCTAATCTTGATGGGATACAACAGGATTTATGGGTGCAAGGGAGATGAGGGGGAGAGTGGGAGCTTGTCAAATTCATTCATGTTAGATGATAGTTTATTTTGATATAGGATGTGCATGAGGTTCCAGTATTATATAGACGATATGAGGGAGATACGGATACTCCCAAAGAAGTTGTGGGACAGAATCCTATTATAGTTGATGAGCAAGGGGGCCATGGGTCTAGATGAACATGGCAAACTTAGTGTTGATTGATGATGTTAGAGTGACTATTGGTTACATGCGGTGGTGGGTTGGTTCTTATGCATAGTTTGAGAGAGATAAATTTATTCAGAGAGGGAGGAGGTTGCATGCTCAAGTACAGGGAGAAAAATAGATTTTGATGTTAGTGATGATGAAAAGAGTGATGGAGATGAGGAGGACCTTGCAGAAATAGTTACATAGCTGACAGATGAGAAGGCCACCGTAGAGGCTGAGAGAGATGGCTTACGACAGGAGAGGGATGATTTGATTAGAGTGAGGGTTACTTTGATTAGTGAGAGGGATGGTGATATTGTTGAATGGGATGGGCTTAGAGCACAATTGGAACATGCCATGACTAATCGGGATTGGTATAGACAACAACGAGAGACCCTGAGAAGGGATCTTGGTACTATGAGGACTTCAGTGTCAGGTGAGGATTTGACAGCCCAAGCCCAGGATAATAGTCATATGGGTGCACATGGCATGATTATTTATGCCCACTATCAGTATTTACGAGTGTATTTGGCATATTATGAGGATATGGTGATACATAACCTACCCAATGCAGTTCTATATGCTAATCATATGGTGCAGCAAGGAACATCTCCTAGTTCTAGTGTGAGGAATGTGGGTCAGCCACCTCGAGGACTAGATGGAAGAGATAGAGGTGATGGGAGTTGTTTTTATGATAGCGAGTATCTTAGGGGTGTCTAGTTTACTAGATAGATATAACTTGTATTTGTATTTTGATTTTTTTATGTCTTGTACACAAAGCCTTGATGTATAGATTTTGATGTGCAGAGTGAGGGGACTCCTTAACGGTGTATTTGAGACTTTGATCGTGATATATATATATATATATATATATATATATATATATATATATATATATATATATATATATATATATATATATATATATATATATATATATATATATATATATAGATATATATATAATGTGGTGTTCTATTTTGTCCTATTGATTCATGTGTTTATTACGATGTATGTTTTGATATGTTTTTGATGTTTATGTGATGATAAAGATTGATGTGACTTAAATGTGATCTAGAATTTTATCAAAGTGTATTCTAACTTTTTAAGATATGAGTAAAAAATGGAATGATTGCATTGATATTAGATTTGATACATACGTGATGGGTATATGATCCATAAACTTTTCAACTTTGGAATTATTCACAAATCAAAAATTATTCATTGTTGTTTACTTTCTAATAGAAAATAACAGAGATAGCTATTGAATGAATTATTGTTGTGCTTAGAATCAAAAATTATAGTAAAGGAAAAGAATATAAGCTCATAACACCAACAATTTTATCCTAGAAAACCTCTAATGGAGGAAAAACAAGTTGGGAAGGGAAATTTCTCTTTCTTCCCACTTCTATTGGCCAATTTAAATCAACAAGTGCAAAATTTACAATAAGTAAGAAAGAGAAGTAGATAATATCTCAACACTTCCTTTTAGTTACTTGCTTACTCTGTCTCCACACTCCTTTCTTCTACAAAATACAATTTCTAGCACTAAGATTTCTTGCTCACTTGCTCACATGCTTCGATGATCTTCTATACTTCTACAGTCATGTATTTATAGCCTTTCTCATGTCCTCCCATGCACTGGAGAATGGGAAAGGTCATGAAGGAGAAGAGAAACGAACATCTGTTCAAATTCAGAGGTTCATTTCAAATTTTTTTTTCTATCCATAATGGCAAAGACTGCCACCCTGTGCAAACCGGCAATTCTGGGACCGCCGCTCTGGCTGGGCAGTGGTTCTATAACCGCCACCCTGTGCAGGGTGGTAGTCCTATTACTTAAAAGATAGAACCTCCATTTTGTTGTTTTTCTTCTCTGTGCTAACTATTTTTTATTAAGTAGAGTTATTTCGGATCCCTATGGATCAGTATAAGATGTGAAAGCACTTACAATTTTATCTTAAATGAATATTAACATGAGATTATCAATGGGTAGTTATATGTAGGATCTTGGTTATGGAGATGAAGTGATAAGATGTACCTTCCTAGGACATAAATGGAGATTAAGATGTGTAGATCAATAGTTTATTAGAGAAATTCCCCGACTATACATATTTATTTTTTACGTAAATTGATCGATGCAGGAAGTTTTCTTTTGATGAGAAAGCTTATCGATGAGGAAAGTTTTCTTTTGATGGGAAATTTGATCAATTTAGGAAGCTTCCCTAGGATGCTTTGATATTTTACTTTTTTAAGGTTAATTGATGCAAGAAGCCTTTTAACATGGGTAACAATCCTTCGAGGGAGTGGTCTACAACTTTTTACTTTTGATTTTGATTTTTTACATATAGTCATCCCTCGAGGGATCGGTCTATAATTTTTACTAGTAGTTTTCCTTCAAGGGATCAGTCTACTTTTATTTTTTATAATATGATTTTGATACTTGAATAGTTGTGCTTCGAGGGATTAGTCTATTATTTTTACTTTCTATAAAGAGCATCCATATATTTTTTTAAGTTTATAAGCTTAGAGAAAGACCCTAATAGACTGTTTCAAGGAGGGAAAGAAATATGTGTGGATGACCTACACGTATGTGCCCCATGACATTTCTTTGATTGGTAAATAAGGTAGATGGATGTAATGATCATGGGGTTCCTGCTAAGGAGGAACTTTTATAGTTTGAAAGATGTGATGAACAAAGTCATGTTGTTCATCTTTAAGGCTATTGAAGATAATGATGGAAGACCACATACTTTCAAATCATTACGATGAGAAGATGATTGGTTGATGGTGGAATAAGATCTTTGATTTAATTATTGTCATGACATTAAAAAGTTAACAGTAGAAAGGACACAAGTGCAAGGCATTCAAAGGTTCCTTTTAGGTGTACCCTCAAGGGAGGCTAGGCGATATGCTCCCAACCCATACTTGTGAGTAATAATGTATGGACCAATCTAGTTGGGGGAAAACTCTCCACGTTTACTCCTTTCTAAAGTAGTGACATTTTGATTTTATTTGAGAATGATATCACCTATTTTGAAGTCACATTATTTTACACGTTTATTGTAAGCACATTTGATGTATTCTCGATAGACTTGATGATGTTCAAGGGTTGTCAAATGGTTTTCATCTAATACTTCGAACTATTCTAAACGATCTTTTTGATATTCTTCATTAGACATGAAGTCTATAAGAGATACACAGAGTGATGGGATTTTAAATTCAAGGGGGGGGGGGACCTCCTTAGAGCCATAGATCAACAAGAAGGGCGTAGCACCTATAGAAGTACGGATGCTAGTCCGATAAGCCCAAAGAGAAAATGAGATATGGAGATGCCAATTCTTGTCTACTTCATCTACTGTTTTAAAGAGGATTTTATTAAGTGTTTTGTTAGAGGCTTCATCTTGACCATTTTCTTGGGGATAGTAGGGTGATGAAAATCTAAGTTTTATGTTGAAGGCGTCACAAATTTTCTTAACATACTTTTTTTTAAAGGATTTTCCATTGTCCTGTGACAAGCTTGTGAGAAACACCGAAGCGACATATAATGTATGGATAAATGAAATTGATAATTTGATTTTCCTTAGTTGAATTTAATGGAATGGATTTGGCTCATTTAATAATGTATTTAGTGGTTTTGATGATGGAATGATGTTGTTGAGATGAGAAAGGATTGATAGTTCCAATGAGGTTCAATCCCCATTGTAAGAAAGGCCATAAGTCATGAGAGGGTTGTAAAGCTTGACTAGGGAAATGAATGAGATCTGAGTGTTTTTGAAATTTTACACTCTTCTTAATGTATGCACAACAATATTGATTGATGGTAGGTCAGTAATAGCTTAGCCATAAGACACGTTTAGTGAAAACGTTACCATTGAAATTTCCACCACATATATTGTCATGGACCTCTTAGATTGCTTCGTTTGATTCACAATACTTAATACATATTAATAGAAGGCCATTGAATCCAAATTTATACAAGATACCGCTAATAATGACATAGTGAATTATGTGTTGAATAAATTATCTTTTAGCATTTCGAGATAAATCAAATGGTATTTTGTAGATTTAAAAGGTGTTCAAATATTTGAGAATATCATAGATTAGTTGGATGAATTTCGATAGTGTTGATAGAAGGGAGTTTTCTTTTATGAGATGGTTCATCTAATTTTTAAACAACAAAAAATATTTTAGAATTTTCAGTTGATTCTTCGGTTGATAGAGGAATAAGGGATCCTAAAGAAGCCATGGTGTCTGTGAACTTATTAGAGGATCGTGAAACTATTTGAATGTTATAATTATCGAATGCTTCAAGGATAAATTTGACATTAGATTTATATTTATGCAAGATTTCATTTTTACATTGATATCCTACTTTAATTTGATTAATAACGAGTTTTGAGTCTTTGTATATTTATAAGATTTGATCGTCTATCATGATAGTGGTTTGAAGACCCATTATTATAGCTTCATATTCTTCCATATTATTAGTGCACTCAAAGTAAAGTTTGAATGATAGAGGAATAGGAGTCCCCCAGGGAGGTATGATGACAATACTAGCTCCTCCACCTTATTGAGATTTAGATCCATCGAAGAAGAGGGTCATTTTTATAGGAGTGAACTCGTTTTCATTAATAGTGTTGATGGATACGATAGGAAATTGTTCATGATGAAGTTGTGTGTGAGGAAGGGATGATTCAGCAAGCTGATCAGCAATGGCTTGTTTGTTAACAACAAATAAGATTGCACAAAGTGTAGCTTGTGTAAGATATTGTACCATTCCCAGAAAAAAGGGGTGTTGGACTATGGGGAGATCATAAATGCTTGTAATCAGATGTGAATGGCTAGGAACTGCCATCTAACAAAGATCCATACTTGGAAAAAACATGTTAAATGCAGAGTATTTGATAAAACTGATAGAAAGATGATAAATTGATAAAAAGATAATTTTGTTAGGAAGCGCTGGCAATTTAGGTCAATAATTGGTGATTAAGGTGAATCGTTAGCGATTGCTATGAATGTGGACAGTTTTGATAAAAATGATAATTGAAGACTTATAATGATGTTTTTGATTGCTTAAAAGGTTTATGATGAATTTAAAATGAAAAAGAGATATATAGAAATAACTTTGAATGAATGTGGAGATAAAAGATTCCTCAAATCTTCAATGAGGAGTTGAGTTGATGATTGTATTTTCACGTTATTGAGAAGTTGAGTGATGGAGTTACCACAATTGTGCTTTAAAATGATCGATGTTGATGTGTGATTAAGCTTGAAGATGTCCTTGATGCTATAATGTTGAAAGACAGAGTTCATGATCAAAAAAGGAGGCCCAAGATTTGAGATTGAATATCATTGAGAGAGAGAGAGAGCACAAAGGTGTTATTTATAATCCTTGACGATTTAGCTGAATCATCGGTTATCCACGTTTTTCAGGGAATCAGGTAGAAAAGTGGTTAAAACCACTTCTAATAAGGGTTTTTTGATTTCGGATGTGATTAAATGACTAAGGGGATGTTAGAGGATGAGGTGAGGAGGTTGAGAAGGTTGTCAGATTGTTGATTTCGTTTTGTGTTTATTTAATTTATTCTTCAAATGTTTTGGGTTTTTTTAATGGGATTAAAATGAGATTTTACAGCTATAAAATGATTTGGTGAGGTGTGAGAGAATATTTACATGGAGTAAATATTGTGGGAGATTTTAGGATAAGAGATGTGTGGATTTAGGTGTGTTTAAATGATTTTTTTTATTTAATATAATTTGTGAAGATGATGCGTATGGTGAAGGAAATTAGCTGTGTAAATCATGAGTGTCTACACATACCTCCAACTCAATCTACATGTTATAGGACTGGGAAAGGACTAGACTAACCAATTCACATCATGAATAACCATGAAATAACCATGATGACTCAATGTAGATACTTGGACACCTATAACACACATATATGACTATGTATGACCTCATGAAAACCTTTGGAGCACATCCCATGACCATATATGCTTATATCATTCTCAAAACCATGCTTAGACACCATAACAACTTGACCAAATCATGACACTACCAATCAACCTTCATTTTTTACTCTAAATAACACCTCATGGAGACTGATATGAAACCTCAACATCCTTTTCCATCAATGGATTTGACATCAATGACAACACCTAGACATAATCACCAACACTATCAATGTAAAATCTCTAGTGTAATCATCCTAGACCTCAACATAATGGTTTTTCTAATAGGGCATAATTTAATTATGTCATGGGGAATGGCTGGTTGCATGCCTCATTGGTTGCTAGATCAAATGATGAAAAATATATTAAAGCTTGCTTTTAGGGTAAATATATGGAGTTTTCGGTGAAGATAAAGAATCAATATAGTCATAATAATAGGGCATGGGTGGAAGATGATAAATATAATTATCTTTATGAGGTATTTTTTATGTATCTATAACAACATTTGTATGCATGGATTGTAGCATTGACTATTGGAAAAATATGAAATCTTCTGAGATTGAAGGTCTAGAGAGATACTAGAATTGAAAAATTGGATAATAATGAGTGGATGTGTGGCAGCAAGGAACTTTATAGAATTATGTGCTAGAATTTGCAGTCACAACACACTTTTCTCCAAAGGAGGTAGAGTTTGAGTTTGTGCATGAGTCTAGGTGGGTATTTTTACAGAGATCCTGTTATGGATAAAATTCTCTTGGTGAATTTGATATTTGAGCATGTGTGAATGATCACATCAGTTGGTGTTGAGTTAAAATATGAAGTATTTTATGTCATGTTTTAGGGTTAGTTGGGAGTTTTGTGATGGAGGACTTGGAGGAAAGGGAATTTCGATTGGAGAGGTATGTAGAAAGATGACAGAGAGAGGTCAAGATGAGGGATCCAAGAAATGCAATAATGTCTACACAAGAACATGTTTAAAGAACCTACAGAGGTCAAGGAGAATATGGGGTTGAATTCAACCACCTTGGAAATATCAATATGCCATAAAAATAAGAGTTATGGAGTTTTAAAAATGTAGAAATTTGAGATGAAGTTGAGAAATATGTGGATTTTGAGAAAGACCTTGAATGTAGCCATCATCTAGTAGATGTTGATGCATAAGACAATGGAAAATCCTTATATGAGAGAGAGGGTGAAGTTGTTTGAAGAGATAAGTTATTGAATGAAAATGAGTTTTAAATGTAGTAGAACAAGTCATCGGAATCGAGGCCATGAAGACTAATATACTAGAGATAAGTATAGAAACATTTGTGTTGATCAGAAGTTTCAAATGGAAAAAATTAATGTTTTGAAGATAAATTGCATCTTTTTTATTTGAGGAAATGAGTTCCTCATAGATATTTGGGATGTATACAAGCCCAATTTCTACACTCGTAGCTTAGGGAGTTTTTATTCCATTGGGGAAGATAGTGCAATGCACTAGGAGTATTATAGTTGAATTAATAAGGACTGAGGGGATAAATCCCATGAGTTTCTGGAGTCTATTATAGCTTCAGGTATTTTACCCACTGAACATGAAGTTTCTAGGGATTGAAGATGATTTAAAGCATGTCCACAAATGTGAACTTGCATGGAGGGTGAAATGTATAAAAAACACCAATGTTAAGGAAAGTATTATTGCAACAAATCTATAAAAAATAGTGCATTTTTGGTATAAGAAATATGACCCCAATCAGACTATGGAAAAAATTTATGTGTTTGAATTTGGATTCCTATAAGAGTTTCACATTCTTGAGTTTTAACAATAGAGCATTTTTGGGCTCAAAGAGATTAAATTGGAACCAAGTGAAACTATGTGAGCTTATGATGCATGATTTAAGAAATTGTTGTTGGATATATTCTATGACATACATCTAATGCAACATATATAGTGGTTTGTGTGTTGTTTGTTAACTCCTTTTCACATGCATTTTACTAGAGTTAAGGCAAGTATTTTTGCAACAAATTTTCAAAGAAGAGTGCATTTTTGGTATATAAAATATGACCCTCATTAGACTAGGTCAGATTTTGATGTGGTGAAAGCAGATTCCTTAAAAGAGTTTCACATCCCCAAGTTTGAACAAAAGATAATTTTAGGATCAAAGAGATGAAATTGGACCAAGTGAAATTGTGTGAGATAATGATGTAGGGATTAAGACATTGTTGTCAAAGATATTTTATGGCATCCATCCTTTACAACATAAAGAATGGTTTGTGTGTTTTTTGTTCACTCTTTCTCATAGGAAATATGCCACAAATAATTTCAAGTATCCATAGCAAGAATTGGATTCAAATATATGAGTTGAACTTGTAGGAAACTTTGACATAGGCATCAGTCCATTCTTGGAAGCCTAGATTTTGACAATGGCATCATAATTACAAAAGTGCACTGCAATTGAAATAACACATGAGATAAAAAAGGACTTTTAGTCACAAAATCACGCACTTATTATTACATTAATACTATTGGGTGTGTTATTTTACAGATGGATCTTACCTTATAAAAGTATTCATTAGTGACCCATCCTTTGGTCTTGTTTTTAATTAGTCAGACGTCATTGTTGTTTATCTCGTTCAGTCGTCATTTGTCTCTGTAGTTTTGGGAATATTTTAGGTTGTCTCAAGTGTTGCAATTTTCTTAGCTTTCATCTTTAGGTCTATGCTAGGGCACCTTGGATTTCACTGGGATGCCTCAAGGTGCCCTAGTCTATGATTTTATGCACCCGTGTCATCATAATTTTTTGGTCTTAACTAATTTTTTTGAGGTTGGTCCTAACAGTTAGCCTGTGTATTCTCGTAGGTCATAGTCAGAAATTTTGAGTCACTAGGGTCAAAATTTGAACAAGATATCCCTATATAAACATAGCATACTCAGTACATTCTTAGCAGACATCTCACTATCAAGGGAAGCTATCTACTAAGAAAAGGGACTACATTTTAGCATCTTCTACATCTGCATCACACACTGCATAAGGGGAAAGGGTTGTATTCTTTCCATTCCATCAACCACTTGCATTTTACATCTAGTTAATTCCAATATTACCTGTCATTAGCGTTAGGACATCCTAGGCACCAAATTTTACACACATGCACATAGAACTACATTGGGTCTGAAATGTAGTGCAGTGCTCAGTCATAAGGCCACTAGTTTGGAAGTTGAGGTCAATTCAACCTATTTATATGCTTTTTTTTTAGGAATTGATGCTTTGGATAGGGTTTTTCTAGGTAACATTCACAGTGACATAGGAGACATTATTGTGATACATGTGCGATAGGAGCGAAGGTATTTCAGAGATACTGCGAAACCACCAAATTCAATCTCTGAGCTTTTCTAGCAGTCTACAGCACCTATATTATATACTAGGGTTCTTAAGGGTGCGCCATTATCCTCCTTGGCACCTCAGTATAATAAAACGGTCAGCTCTTGCCATTCCCGAGGCCATTTCATCACAACTTTCCTAGTCCACATACCAGTCTCTATAGTCCAACACACAGTGAGGTAAGTTAATTTAAGGTTAGTACCATATCCCTCTTATTTCTATTATTTAAATTCATTCAAATATTAAAGAAAAATATTTAGATCTAGAACTTCAATATAACACTTATTTTCTATTTAGATTAACTTATAAAATAGTTAAAACCCTCCTATTTTTAGTGAATCATTTTGGTGAACCCTACGTTTCAAAAAAAATTCTTTTGGATCCTCTCTTATACCCTAGTGGTTAGCATAGTTTTTATTTTCCTTCATCATGTCTCATTTTAGTGTCAATATTATTTATGATGAGGCTGTCATAGCTGAGCTTATGGATTTATATATTGCTCATATGATCTTACCTAGTGATATTCAACAAGCCCTCCTAGAAGGCCAACAACGTGTGCTAACTAATCCTACTGATTCCCCTATAGGTATATGCCTTGTTGATGATCATGTTTCTTTCACTTAATGTACACCATGCCATCCAGTTGCATATGATCCTTCTTATCCTTCTTCTGATCTTTCACCCATGTTTTAGATCCCTCTATCATTGATTATTTACTAGGCATTGACTCCTAATCCAGTGTACCTCCTACCTCTCCTCCAACCACCCCTATAGTTATTCCTATATCCTCTACTGCTTCTGATAGCCCTCTTAACACATCTCCCTTGAGCATGCATTCTCCTTCTTATTATAGTGATGATCCTATTTATTCTTATGATGACCATACCATTCTTCTGGGAACCCCATCTTCTATTGATCAACATCATGGGTCTCATTTTTTCCATACTGCTACATGTGACTCCCCCACTCCATTTTTATCCTCTCCTAAAGTTTTATCTACTATGACACATGAGTCACCCCCAATGTTCCTTATTCTTCTTCTATTCCCATATCCTCTCCCACTCCTACAATATATTCACCTATTGATGTTTCTTCCTTTCTCACTATACCTACTATAGTTTGTGTTGATACTATTCATACTACCACTCCTACATCCTCATATACCACCACACCTTTAGCCTCTGATTCTAATCTATCACCTCTTAACATTCCCATGATCACTCATAATGGAAAAAATCAACCACTTAATACACTTTTTCCATCGCATGTCATCCCCTCATAGGATTTTCTGTCTCTCATGCATGTTGTAGGGCAGCTCCAATCACAAGTTCATACTCTTACTTTATAAAGTAGAGCCTATTATGCCTCCATTAACAACAACTCTTTACATAGAAAACTTATCCCCAAAAATATTCATAATTATACTTTCCTAAAAGACTTTCTCATGCCTACTTTCACATGCTTTGACAGTATTGGTGATCCTCATGCCCATGTTCTACATTACCACACACTTATAGATGACTACTGTAATGATCACTTGTTGCTTAAGGCCTTCCATTATAGTCTTATTGATGACACACTACAATGGTATACCCATCTCCATTTTGGTTCTATTGGCACTTTCTATGAGATGGAGGATGCCTTCCTTCATAGGTTTATTATCAATAATGGTCTTAGGGTCACATACGATCACATTCCTACTCTGCATCAGGGATCTTCTGAACCTATTCAGGATTACATCTTATGCTTTAATGCATGTATACATCAACTTATTTGTCACACTAGTGACTTGGAAAAGTAGACCATCTTCTGTCATGGTCATATTCCTCCTCTAAAGAAACGCTTACAGTATGATACTTGTGAGTCTTTTATACTTTTGTGTTACAAAGTTATCGATCTAGAACAGGGCCTTCTCTCTTCTCCTCTCGCGCAGCCTCCTCACATTTCTCTAATTACTATGTCCTTTGTTGTTCCACCTACACCTCTAGTTGTACATCCTAAGAAAACTCCACCCTTGGATAAAACTCAAACAAATCGTTCTCCTCCTACTCCACCTCCTAGTAACAATCAAAAGCAATTTGTATCCCAACCCAAAGTACAAAGGCAACAACCTCATTCCCCTTCTCCACCTCCTACACATGTTTCTTTGGCACCGTGACCAGCTACTACTGCCATTATTTCACCACAGTACCGTGAGCCTATATGTTTTTCACCTCACGATGTGTTGCATGTATTACTTGATGAGTGATTAATTTGACTTCCTTCCAACCAACAAACCCTCCACACCGTTTACAACATCAACATGATCAATTGTACTGTAATTACCATCGTATTAGTGGCCATCATGACAATGAATGTATTTATTTATGTGAGAGGTTGCAACAACTCAAGGACACTGGTGTCATATATTTTGCATCTTGGGAGAAATCATCATCTCTTTCACCACGACAATGTAGGCATACACTCCCTGAGTCTTCTCTGCTTGGTACTCAGTTTGTCCATCATTCACCACCCTCACATGCATGTTGTCCACCACCTCAATTTATTCCACCACCACATTCATTGCATCCACCTCATTTGCACTATCTGTCATATGCATCCCATGGGTTTCCACCAGTCTATGCACACCCCATGGTGACTCCATATGACATGCACTTCGGTTCATACACTCATGCTCCATCTATTCCATATACTTCCACCTCCACCCACCATCTTGGTTGTTGGTAGGTGATAATTATCACCTCACTCCCTAATGGCGCACTTATGTTATTATGGTTCTTACATGACTGTTGAGGGTTTCATTCTAAGAACCTTTCATCACATGCTCCATTGTTCATCTAACACACCTCAATCTTTTCCTGATGACTCACTCTTTCTTACATGGCTCATACTTGACTGTTGAGGGATCTTATCGCATTAGCCTATTCATCCATATGCCGGGGGGCATCGTTACTCTCCCCCCCTCTTATTTTCATCACTTTATCCTATTACATTACATTTTCCCATATTCATTATGATGGATTTATCTATTTTCCACACTTATTCTATAATCACCATTATGTTGCCTACGTGCTACATATTTTATTCATCTCATATTTCATCATTCGTTATCTACTACAACATTCACCATATATATTTTATCTACCATTACTAACATTATCATTCATCACATACGATACAATACACATGTTAGGACAATAACCATCGAAACATACCATATCCATTACATTTCCAATACCAAAACATCTCAACATTGATGTCATATATATCAAAAATAGGTTTCCATACATATATTGTTCATACAATCATCATCGCAAAAATATGTTTCATTACTCGGGGTAAGGCCCCCTACATCATATACAATCATCACTATCAAACATCATCATCACTATCACTCTTTTGCACCTTGAGTGCCTTAGAATTAGATGCCTCACCACCAACGTGATGCCGCATTTCGCAGCCCAAATACTTCTCCACTTGCCTATATAACATAGCAATCTCCATGTTCTGCTCAGAGAACTTACACTATAAATCTACATATCATGTGAAAACATCTTGGGCCAAGTGACCACCACTTATCACCTCTCAGGCATGTCAAGTCTCCTCACGTGCCTTGTCCCTCTCACTAAGTAGCACTGTATAAGTCAGCACTACTATGGCTACTGGCTCAAAAAAATGGTCATGTTCTCCTATAATATTCTCCACGTGCTCTAGTATCCCTCCATATAATACATTTCTCGGCACATTCCACATCAATGTGTAGATCGATGTGTCTACTATCAACGACCAATAGGCGTCTCCTGAATACAAAACATACAACCTCATATTATTTAACCACGTACAAAACCACATCAACAATTCATTAACCACAAATATTTATGATCTGCCACAGACACTATTATAGGATTAGGGACATCTCCCTCACCCGCTCCTCTTACCAATAACTCCATGGATTCTGCAAACATTAGATATAACAACACTCATTGATGTGTTGCCCACCATGCTCGATAATCCTCCATGCACCTTGCATCATCTCCCTCTACAAATGTTATCACTGGGTCTACCACATCTGTCCCAGGTGGTATTAACTACTTTTTTGTGGACCCAGGCCTTGCACTTGCCCTCTTTGGGGACCTAACAACTCGTAACCATATGTACGGCTCTAGGGGCACTTCCTGTGCCATACCAAACTATCATGATACCCTCTCCACCTAAAACAAGTCCACCACACCTGGAAGTTGGTCCTCTAGCCATATGGTCCTCCGAATACATCGTAACTTTGTAGCATCCTCATGAAATACCTGATAATCATGATATGGCCTCCCTATCATTGAATCCAACACCATCCTATCTATTAGGGATATGAAACTATTTGTGTCCATCTTCCTAGTGTGAATATCCACCCAGCATCGAGAAAATATCTCCAGTCAAGCCCTTTCTCCTCGTGGCCCTACAACTGGTGTCAATACGGCTATATTCTCAATGCCCATACATGTAGCAGTGTGTTGGCCCCTATACCCCCACCATGTTCATTATGTGTAAACTGGTATATATCCCTGTATAAATGGGCCAACACACATCATGCCCACCCATATCTCATCCCATCCTCCTCTATATGCTGACATATGTCATGCATCTTTTATAAGATGCTAACACCTCCTCCATTCACTACTATACATGACATTATCACCACTGTAATGAACTTATGTAACTGTGAAAACCTAGACTATAATATCGCATCCAAACTGATATGGGCCTCGACAGCCACCTGGGGCCCTGTAAAATATCATCTAGCCAAGTGTATTTGGTGCTCCATATCCACTACTGCCATAACTTGTAATCTCTCTCAAACCATTGGCAATCATAGTATGCGCTATACATCCTCCAATGTCACTATCATCTCCCTTATGGGAAACTAAAATGCGTAAGTATTGGCACACCACCTATCACATAATGCAGTCAACATGGGCATATTATGGGGCACATCCCTCATCCATGCTATATGTCGCAGGCTACCATGGTCCATCACATCCCAATCATCATCTTACAAACCCAATCCCAGTAATGTACTCAAGTGTCGACCGCCATGGAACTCCCTCGAGTGAATATCCCTCTACACAACATCATACAACAAGAAATATAACATTAACACACCTCCCAAAATTAAATACAACAATTCAACATATTAGAAACACATTCCCTATCATTATCCATCAAACCAAGCATTTATGGACCAGGGCACCTAGATGTAGGACTGAGGCGCCCCAAAGCAAGACACTAGCACCCAGGCGCTCCAATCCCAGGGGTCACTAGCACCCTCACCGCTCTTGTCCACTTCCCATATTTCAAGAAAATAAAAAATCCTTAATTTTCAAAAATTCAACTCAGATTCCTAGTACACCATACATTTTTGCAAAAACACTACACTTACCAACTCCGCAATAGTACACAATGCCACAACAGTCGATACTCTCTCAAACCAGCTAGGATACAATGGTCTCACTTGAGGCATCTCTACTCACTCTGTATACACCCTCACACTCGCATAAAAGATAAATGAAGTGATAAATTACCTTTTCACTTTACTATTTATAGCCATTTTCAATACTAAATTTACTATGGTCCATATTTCACACTTATTACAACAACTAATACATGCTACACTATTTCGATCATATCTTGCACATATTTGCTTCGATTTACACCCTGTTTGCAAAATTATTTTTAGAATTCCACCTGCCATCATATGGTCCAAGTTTCAGATACATTATATCTCTTCACTGCAATATTCTATCCACCATGTGTGTGTTTTAATCTCTTGCCTTTACTTTCGGCTTAGAGTTTTTTCTTCTTCATCAATTAATCTTTCACCGAAAGGGGGGCATATTATTAGGGGTTCCCTTCTAATCCCCCTTATATCACCACATGTTTCAGTATTGTGAATCCAACACCTAGAAATTTATATTGTGAAATTTCACCATCAATCCCCCCTAATGACCTAATCTGGGGGCAACAATCGTTTAACACTTCCCAAACATGATCATGCGTTATAACCTATCAACTCCCCCTAATGACCTAACTTGGGGAAACAAGAAACTAAAAATAATTTTACGCGACATCTCATCAAATTTTAGCAACTTTCTCCTAATGACCTAACCAAGGGGCAGTTAGCAAAAAACCTCTCCATGAGTAACCAATCAAAACAAATCAATCAACCAATCAAAATCAACACATTCAAATCAAATCATATCATTAGAATCTACAAGTGGTCTCCCAAATGACCTTACTTGGGAGTTGCATTCACCACTTCTTTCCTAGATGGCCTAACTTTGGATTTTATTCTATTTTTCATTTTTGATTCCAAATGAACTAACGTGGAAGTCGTCTCTTCCATTCTACATTTTCTTCTTGATGACCTAACCTAGAAGCTATCTATTTCTATTGCGTTCACTTCCAGATGACCTAACTTGAAATCCATCTCATTCTCTATCACGTTCACTTCCAGATTACCCAACTTGTAAGCCTTTACATTGTGGTGATACCCATGGAGTGGGGGCAAGAGTGACTTTCCCCTTTCCACTCTTATATGGGTTGATTGTTTCATCAAAATCATTTGGATCCAAAATCTCAACATTTTGATCTGAGTTTGTCTACAATGGCTAGATCTTGAGGATGTAGTTAAAGTTTGGAGATTGTTGGTTTGAAAATCTGTCGCGCGGATAGATCTATGGATAGACGAGCCAACAGTGTTGCAGGGCTTAGCCCCTCTTTGAGACAGCAAAGCGAAACTGGTTTATTGCTATTTCTACTAGCAGGAACCTATGCAAGTCTCACAGATTCTGCCTTCGGGGGTTGGGATCTCATCCCAGTAGAGTGTTCTAGGCTGCGAAAAGAAAGGAATGAAAGAGGGAGAAGAGAAAGAACAGATCTGAAGGGAGAAAAGAAATGAATTCCAAAGCAGAAAGGTCAGAAGATTTATGTTTTTAGTTTGGTAGTAAACAGAGCCAAACTTACTTACATAAATAAACAAAGCAATACTGATAAACAAATGACGGAAAAGTAGATATGAATTCAACAGAATAAACACATACAGATCTAACATAAGGAATATCTAATGTATAACACAGTTATTGACCACAAAGTCTGAATAATTGTATTACTGTTCTTTTCTGTTACAAGAAAGCTCAAAGTATTTCTCTCCTCACTTCTATTTCTATCTGAAAAATGTTCACCTTGAATACAACAAGTATTCTCATATTTATAGAAGATGAGGGAGAGAGAAGGCAAAATGGAGCCAACCACTTATTTACAAGATATTTACAAAATATCCAAAAGTCATGTTGACTTTGACAACTTGGATGGATGACATCATCCCATGATGCAACATGGATGATGTCATCATTTGTGCCAACACATTTTTAGACATTTCGAAAAGAAAGTCGGAGAATAGAGAGAGGAAGAAGAAGAAAAAGAAGAAGAAGCTATTCAGCATCATCATCCTGCGGCCGAAAAGGGGTTGCCTGTTTCTGATGCTGCTCAGGAGATGAGATGTGGAACTGAGCACGGTATTCCAAGAACTTGCTGATTATCGGCCCAAATTGATCCTGTGATGGATCCTTGTGCCGTTCACTGATTGCTTCGCAAGTTTCCCACTCATCTATGAGCTTTTCTGGGATCTTGGAATAGTCTTTACCCGCCTCGATTAGGAAACCGATGAAGTCCCTACAAGCCAGTAGGTTATTGATGGATTCAGTGTCGAATGTGACCTCTGGCCCTGTCCCTTGGGAAGCTATCTCCTCAAAAATCTGGATAGTATCATCAGCTGATCTCAAGGTGAGGGAAGGAGTGAGCAACCCTGGAGTCATAGATAAAGCAATCTTCTCCATTTGATGCATCGCATCCAGGGCCTCTTCCTTCACCTTGTCTATCTTTTCCAAAATGAATTCGAGCTGATCTATCCGATAGTCCAGAGTGGACATGGTCTTGTTGAGGGCCCTTGGATGGCCGAATACTCCGAACTTGACCAGATCTTCGACTGAACAGTCGAACATTTGTTGGAAGGTCTCATGCTGGAGTCTAGCGTGTTCTAACTCTTCTGATATTGGAACTGCTAATGCTTGGAGTTCCTTGTTCGCATTTCCGATGTTCAGGTATAAGCTGATATACTCGGCGATTACTCTTTCACTATCCTTGAGGATCTAGCTCCTCCAAGCAGAAACAGCCATACCTTGCTCGCCGATCTTTGAATACTCGTTGATTTTCTCCTGACTGAGCAGCTCAGGAGTCTCGGCGGCAGTTGTGGGAGGTGCACTTCCCATCTTCTGTAAGGCGTGAAGCAGGTATTTATTCTGCTCCTTCAGTAGCCTTTTCTCCTCTTTTGTTTCTTGAAGCTTCTTGCAGAGTGCATCAACTGCGGAAAGAGCTTCCCCCTGGAGACTTTCTGAGGATGTCCCCATTGTGACTTGGGTCACTGTGAAATATGTCGGAGACAGATCTTCTTTTTCTTTGAGGGGATCAGGGTATGCTATTTCCAGGACCCTCTCACCTGCAGCGCTCTTCGAGAAGCGTGTAACCAGCTTGTGCTTCTTTGCTCCTTTAGCCGGAATTACCGAAAAGTCCATCGGAGCGATGGGGACTTTCCTCTTTTGTTGGCTTAGCTGCTAAGAGATCCAAGCTGGTCCTATAGAAGAAGTACCAGAGACAGAGGGGGGCGGCAGCAACGGTAGAGGAGGGGAAAAACATGGAGACACGCGGGTGGCGGCATGGAAAGAAGAGCCGAAGAAGTGTCCACGGGAGGAAGGGAAACCGCAACTGCAGAAGACATAGGAAGGGAAGGGAGCTCGGAGATGAGGGAAGAAATGGAGGAAGACAAATCAGCGAGAGAGGAGAAGATGGACGAAGAGGCAGGGGAAAGGGTAGAAGAAGGGGCAGAGGAAACAACCAAAGGAGTGGTTGCCTGAGACACCTAAGGAAGGGGAGGAAGAGAAGAAGAAGGAACCTCAATTTCTGGAGTGATGCCGACATCCTGAGTGGATGGGCCTGTGGGAACATCCTCTGTCAATTCCTCTTCGAGAGTTAACGACTTGTTCTGGCTCTGAGGGAAGAGGACTTTCAGGGGCTTCCTCCTGAACGGTGCTAGGTTCACCTTCTGCACCTTTGCTTTTCAGCTGCTTCTTTGACCTTGGAGGTGCGCTGCCCAAAGGGGAAGTTGTGAAATCTACCCCGAGGTAGATTAATCCGTTCATGCGGCACCCAATGTTCCGTTCTCCGCATAGTCTCTTTGACTCTCTCTTCAATTGTTTGAGGAGCCTTATTTCTGTCAATGGCTGGGAAGGGCCAATTATCCCCATCTGTGTCATTGTACACTTTATCAGTTTCATCTTCCGTGGTTTGGAAGCCTTTTGGGATGATTGCCACTCCATACTGAATAATTTCTGCCAATGCTAAGCGAGAATGATCCTTTCTCCTTATTTCCACCTCGTGGATGAGATCAATGTAAATATCCTCAATTTGAGGAACGTGGATCGGATCAAGCTTAGCCCTTGGCAAGCAGCCCCTTGGGTCGAAGGTAGGCCTGGCTGGGAAATCGTGCTTCAAATTGAGGAGTTCTAGCTCAGCATACATCTCCTTCGCCTTGTGGTAGGTGAAGCATGTGTATCGGCCTACAGTGAGGGGGAAAGGAGTTCCGCCCTTCTTTCTCTTGAGGCACTTTTCATGGTATGTGACGAGCTGTCTTGATAGTTCCAATAGAATCAGCTTCGGTCCAGCATACCTTGGCAACCTGGTTGGTTCACCCAAGAAGTTAACCGCCCTCAGATAGGTGAATGTGGGAAACTGTGTGAACAAGGCCCCCCACTTCTCCACGGCTGACACTGAATTCTTGGTCGTGCGGCCATGAGTTAAGCTTGGTCGCAACATGCACATGATGTGATAGAAGAAAGCATCATTGATTTTAGCGAAATGTTGGATGCTATTCTCCAGCTTCAGTTCTGGATAATATTCATATATTTTGGCCTGAGGCCAAGTTCCACTTCGGTGCAGCCCTGGATAGTCTCTTTCAGCTGCGGCAGCGTATACTATGTAGGAGTTCATGTGGAATACTCTCCGTTGTGGCAAACTGTTGCAGCTGCTCAGATATGGTGCTGCTTATTATTTCCCCCCAGCAAAAACACTGATCGGGCAAATTCTTATTCATTGTCTCCAGGTACCGCAGCATCCACTTATGGAAATAGTGGGCATCTGAAAGCCCGAAGACTCTGCTCAGGAAGGTGATCGTGTCACTGAGTTCCTCTGAGAAATCACTTCGGTGGATAGTCTGAGGCCACCGCGTCACCACCTTCTTGTTTTTAAGGTAGACCTCATTCATTAACTGCATGCACTGGTCTTCGTTGTCCTCCCAAGCCTTAATGCATTCTTGTTGGCTAACAGCCACGTAGTTCCGGTGGTGAGGGATGCCAAGCATCAACTCAAAACGACAGGTAGTAAAGTTTATAACTACCTCGCCCTTGCTGTCCTCGACACACCTTGTGTCTTTGTTGAAAGATTGCGCAATTACCATCATGAATTCGTTATTTACAGCGCTGACAGGGATTCCTCCGGTGAAGTGCAGGGCACTGCCTATTAGCTTGTCCATCCATGGACTTCTTGTAACTTTCTGAGTTCTAACCCAGAACTCGTCCATGTCAATGTGACCCAACTCTGAGTCCCTGACATCCATACTGCATTCAGCCAATGATTCGGGCATTCTGACCCTTTGATACTTATACTTCATTTCTTCCTCTGTCAGTTTGGCCTTTCCTCTTAATTTGGTGGGTCTCTTGCTTGACGTAGACATGTGTCTTTTCGAACTCAGCTGCTGATCTGCACGAAGAAGAAGTGAGACCCAATCCAAGAAGGTTGAATTAGTCATTTGATCTTCCATTGGAATGCTAGTAGAAGAAAGAGTTAGAGATTTTCAGGCTCAGGGCGCAGGGCGCATGAAAAATGCATGTTGCAGGCCTAATAGATAAGGCGCACAGGAAATGTATGTTGCAGAGGTTAAACTGGCGCCAAAGGCGCATGGCGCATGGATGAAGCAGGTTACATTTTATAGAAGGGCGCACAGGAAATGTGTGTTACATTGATATTTGGTGCGCCCTTTGGCGCATGGGCAGATTGTGTAACATGGATTTTTGGTGCACCAAAAGGGATATGGCGCGGGGCATGAAGGGTCTACACAACATCATGTTATTGCAATGGAGGGTGCGCCCGCGCCTTTCTAGCTTTATACTTGCGCGAATAAGACTTGTGTTGCATGAAAGTTGGGTGCGCCCCTTTTGCGCATAGAAACAAGATGTAACATGGATAAAAGGTGCGCCAAAGGGTTTTAAGGAGGCGCAGGATTTATACTTGTAGCAGGAAAAAAGGGCGCGCTTGGAGGGCGCATGAATTCAAGATGTAGTAGGTCAAAAGGTTGCGCCGTTGGCGCGGGCTTTGGTCATGCAACAGGGCTGGTAGATGCGCCGAGGGGCGCAACTATCTTTATGGTAACAAGGCGCACCAGTGTGCCACAGAACTACTCTAACTACTCAAATCCTTTTCATTCTTTCTCCTACTTCAAAAGCTTGCTTGGACAAGTAAGGTTTTACAAAAAGTTTTTTAGGCAGACCAAGCCATTCAAGACAGCTCCCTTTACCAGCAGATCTGGAAAGAGGGAGGGAGAGGAGGAGGAAAAGCAGAAGAAGGAACAAAACATCACAGGGGGGAGACCAGCTCAAACATATTCCATTAAAATCCGACTAGCAGTCCAAAACAAAGACCAAGCACACCAACAGAACCGAAAGCACAAAATGTAGAAGAGGGAGAACCTCTTACCTTGAATATATATCAAAAATTTGGAAAGTGGGTCCACAGGGCGATGATAACGACAGAGCAGAGCTGACAAGTCCAGAGTGATCACGTGCTTGAAAAAAAGGAATGAAAATGACATGGGCGCGCACTGATATTTATAGAGAAACTTGTCATCAATGTGCCAACCACTTTTGAAATGGCGCATGAAAACTGCTGTCGACAGGGGAAAGTGTGCGCCCTTTGGCGCACGGAAGTAATTTTCAACAGAAGATAGAGCGTGCCTTTGGCGCACCAAAACGTGGTGTAACATCGAAAATATATGCGCCCTTTGGTGCACATAAAAGTGACTCAACATCCTTTGGCGCACCAAAAGACGTGCTAACATGGAAAACCATGTGCCAAAGGTTTTTAAGGGGGCGCATCAAAACCTAGTGTTACAAGGCAAATCCATGCGCCCAGCCAAAAAAGACTAAGTTCAAAAACTAGATTTCCCGAGAAGGGATTTCACAACGTTTCAAACGTTAAGGATCCCTAACGAGGGATCGAAACAAAATTTTTGGTATGGTTATCGGTAAAATTGCCCTTGTCAATTTTACGGGATAACAGCTGGCTCTTTCTGGGGACTATCCCTGAGCAAACTCAGGGGTAGAGAATCCCAGATCACATGTGCCTATCCATTGGGTACGAAGTCAAAAACAAGGGGGACCGGAGGGAGAACAAAGGAAACACACAACAACCGAAAGCAAACACACGACGAAAGCAAACACACAACGAAAATAAACTGTACAAAGAAGAGAGCAAGCTCTACTTCCTGAAGATCTTGAGATGTTTCCCACTATAGGGAAGCGGGAGTTCAACTCCATCCAGATATGAGAGATAGAAACTATTCTCTCCATTGAGTTGCTTGATTTTGAAGGGCCCTCTCCATAGGGAATCAAATTTTCCGTGCATGCCCTTTGGCTCTCTTCGCTTGTCCCACAAGAGGACGAGATCTCCCACTTGAAAATTCCTCTGCTTGGCCTTCTTATCAAAAATCCTCTTTACTTGATTCTGATGTTTGGTGATCTTGTCGACCACCCTTACTCTCTTTTCTTCAAGTTCCGCAAGATACATGATTCTCTTTTCTAGAGAATTCTGAAAAGTTTCATCTTCGATTACTCATGCCAAGCGCAGAGCAGGAAGTTCCGCAGAAATGGGAAGTTCGGCACCAGTGCCATATAACACTTGAAAAGGTGACATGCTGAGAGATCTCTTAGGAGTAATGCGGTCCGCCCACAAAGCGTCGTACAAAGACTTGTGCCACATCCGTTGATTCTCATCTACTAATTTCCGTATGATGGTCACCAAGTTCTTATTACTGGATTCTGCCTGACCATTTCCCTGAGGGTAATAATCCGAGGCATGTGTTAAAGTTATTCCATATTCATAGAAAAAACTAATAACTTCCCGAGAGGAGAAGTTAGAAGCATTATCAGCAACGATTTTGTTTGGAACGCTGAACCTGAAAATGATATTTTCTTTGATAAAACTGCAAACCACCTCAGAAGTGGCATGCTTGACAGGTATGGCTTCCACCCACTTGGTGAAGTAATCCGTTGCTGTAAGGACATAGCTATGTCCAGCACTCGATTGAGGATTGAGTGCACCAATAAAATCAATTCCCCATTTCCTGAATGGTTCATTGATGATGAATGGCCTTAGGGGAAGGGCAGCCAACTTGGGCTTGCCGACAAATTGTTGACAGGGTTCACACTTTGCCACCCAGGTAGCCGCATCTTGAAAGAGCATTGGCCAATAGTACCTGGCTCGGATGATCTTGTGTGCTATCATGGAAGAAGAAAAATGGCCTCCACAGGCTGAGTTGTGAAAACTTTCCAGCAATTTTACTTGCTGGGCCTTGTCAACACATCGCAGGAAGACACCGTCTATCCCGCGCTTGTATAAACCTTCATCCCAGATGACATATTTAGCTACCCTGAGCTTTATAGTGCGCTTCTCCTTTGCAGTTAGGTGCATTGGGCATTCGCCATAGGTAAGGAAGAAAGCGATGTCGGAGTACCACTCGTCACTAGTTGCAACGAATAGGACCAGAGGCAGAGAAACAGGCTGCTCTAGAGGGCTTTGCTCTTTATTGGTACAATCCTCTTTCCCTTTAGGGCCTTCTGAATCTTCATTTTCAGCCATTAGCTGACATAGGCCCTTGCCCCTCACTAGCTTGGTGGGTTTAATGTCCAGGTCATATTCCTGGACCTTTGCGATCCAATTCCCTCTCAAACTTCCTAACTCTTGCTGAGTTAGAATGGATTTTACCGCTGTGTCAGGAACCAGCACTACCGTATGCGAGTTCAGAATGTAATACCTGAAATTCTTCACCGCTTTGACAACGGCGAAGGCATGCTTTTCCAATTGAGTCATCTTCAACTCGTGAGGCTTGAGGGGAGAACTCATGAATGCAATCGGGGATTCGATGTCCTCTGAATTCTTTTGCATTAAGATTGCAGACACAGTATGCTCTGATGCGTAGCTATACATGATGAAGTCTTTGGAGAAATCAGGACATACCAGGACTGGTGCATGGGCAACAGAAGTTTTTATCTCTTCAAATGACCTTTTCCCTTCTTCACTCCATCTGAAAGTTGGTGATCCTTTCATCATGTTCGATATGTGGCGAGTCTTCTCAGCAAAGTCAGGAACAAAACGCCTAAGAAAGTTCACCTTTCTGAAGAAAGAATGAACACCAGTCTTGCTTGTAGGCAGAGTAAGGCTCTAAATGGCCTTAACCCTTTCAATATCTATCTTCGTTCCTTCCTTGCTAACCACATGCCCTAGCAACTTCCCTTCCGTGACCCCAAAAACAGACTTTTTGGGATTTAGGGAAATTCCATGTTCTCGGCACCTGGCCAGTACTTGCTCCAAGTGATCACAATAGTCACTTCGTTGTTTAGAGAACACGGTTAAGTCATCTAGATAAACTACAATGACTTTTCCCATCATACCTTTGAAAGCAAAGTCCATGGCCCGTTGAAAAGTAGCACCTGCATTAGTTAGGCCGAAAGGCATCCTGCTGTAGGCAAATGTACCCCAGGGAGTAGTGAATGTTGTTTTGAACTAATCTTCAGGCGAGACTTCAATCTGATTGTAGCCTGAAAAACCATCAAGCATGGACAGCATCTCTGATCCAGTTACTGCTTGCAGAACTTGATCCATTATCGGAAGAGGGTAGTTGTCTTTCAGCGAAGCTTGATTCAGATTTTGAAAGTCTATGCAGATGCGTATTTCACCATTTTTCTTGCGCACTGGCACAATATTCGCCACCCAGGTACTGTGACGGATAGGGAAGATGATTCTCGCATCCAGCATCTTCTGAATTTTGGCCTAGATGGTGCCCGAAATCTTAGGATTATAATGCCTTTGCTTCTGGCAAAAGGCTTTGGCATCTTCTTTCAGCGGTATGTCATGTTGAACGTCCTTTGGCTTGAAGGACTTTAGATTGGCATAGGACCATGCCAACACATCCATATATTTCTTCAGCAACTTGACAAATTTCCGCTTCTCTTCAGGCGTGCAACATTTGCCAATGTTTACAAATTGCGGATGTGCCTCAGAACATATATTGACTGGTTCTGTTTCTGGGGATGAGTCAGGATCATCTTGCTTTTTCTTTTTCATAAAACGGTCGTGCCTATCAAACAAGCGCTCCAGAGAAACTAGGCCCTTCGGAATTTTATTTCCTTTGAGCTGACATATACCGTCCTTCTCCTCTGATTCATGGTTTTGACCGTTGATTGATTCACGGCATGTAGAGGTGGATCCTTCAAAGTACAACTCATCGAAATTTTCTGATTTTTCTAGAAAGGCAATGAGGTGGTTATCATCGTTGAATACCTGCCAATGCTGAGAGTTGTCTGGCACGCTCGGGTAGAAAACCACTTCAATGGTGTATTTGTTCATTTTCAAACCCGGGTGCGGGAGCATGAGAGATGCCGAAACGGCCAATGAATCGGCCATATCATTTTGAGCTCTTGGAATTGCTCCTATTGAAAAGGCATCAAACTCTTCGATGCTGTCCCATACTGCATTACGGTAGTGCCTGAGCCTCTCATTTTTCACTTGGTAAATCCTTTTGACTTGATTTACAACTAGCTCAGCATCACCTTGGACTTTCAAATTTTTAATTCCCCTTTCCTTTACAGCTTGCATGCCGAGCAACAGAGACTCATACTCAGCAGTATTGTTAGTGTTGAAAAACTGCAACTTGAAAGAAAGAGGAATTACCTCCTCTTCGGGAGATATCAGCACAACTCCAGCGCCACATCCACTGGTCGCGCAACTGCCATCAAACTGCAGGGTCCAGATCACATTAAGATCTTTTTCTTGAACAAAAACGCCCTTTGTACCCGTCTCAGTAGATAAAAAGTAGTTCCCCATCCCTGATGATTCAAAAAGGATTTGGGCTTTGGGGTCCTCAGAGCTGGTAACCAAGTACTTCTTCTGCGATTCTGGTTCTAAAGTCTGCATCACACCTTTGACGGGTATTCTAGCTTTAGACCAGTCCATGTGAATTTCTCCACCAACTTCGTTGCAAAAGCTTCTTCCCAGCAGAATTCCATAGGCTACTGGAATGTCAGCAACGAGGATGGTCATCTTTACCCTCTTTTCAGGAAAGGCCGCAAACACAAATTGCGCGTCTTTGATTTGACCAATCAATGGCACTTGTTTGGTCTCCAATGAATAACATCTACCAAAAGGTTTGGTAAGAGTGAGGCCCAAAGCATGGGTGACTTTCGCCGGCATGACGTTATCAGAAGCTCCAGAATCAATTATGCAGTTACTCAACTTGTGCCCATTGATTAGGAGAGAGAGATAGAAAGGTTCTATCTTGCCTGATGCAGATGTTGAGGCAACATTTATGTGGGATTCAGGAGGAGTGGAAAGGATTCCTTTCGGGGAAACCTGTTTAGACGTAACAGCTTGACTCTGAATATATTTAGTTAATCTTACAAGCTATTCAGGATTTGACTGAAGGTACTCAGCTTCAGACATTTGGATCTTGGTCTTTTTTGCATGATCTATTATATCGAATGCGGCCAAGGGTTGCATTGGTGAGGAAATGAGTCCTTCACTTCGCGATAGTGGAACAGGGTTACTGATCTTAACAGGAATATGAGGGGGTTGATTCGGAGGAGAGATGGGTGGAAAAGACTTCTTCGCAAAAGACTTAGCAGGGAGTTGAGTAGGAAGAGGATTACCTCTTTTAACAATGGTTGGAGGCGCGTTTGACACGACCTTCTCTTTCTGCGCATGGGCAGCAACTTCTGCTTCTTTTCCTTGCGAGCGGGTAAAAACAGCGTAGGATTGTCTGCTTGCATAGCCCTGAGTACTCTCTTCTTCATCAGATTCATCCTCATCGAATTCCATGTATCCAATAGTAGAGTCGCCAGTCGGCTCACCGACATCTTGATCATCTTCACCTTGAAGCGAAGGTTCTTCATAGTACTACTCTTCCTCTTCAATTTCGGCCAAAGCATTGACCGGAGGAGCTTCAAGCGCCATCCGTGGAGCAGTTGCAGGTAGACGCGGTCTTTGCAAAACATTGTTTGGAACGAAACTCCTTCGTGGAACATCTCGGTATGAGGAACTAGGAGCCTGGGCCAACTTCTTTTTTAATGCGAGCAGATCATTTGCCATTTTTTGGAATGCTGGATCAGACGAAGTAGCGGGCGAGGGATCTGAATATTTAGACTTTGATGATTCCTTTTTCAAATCACCAAATATTATCAAATTGTCTTCTATCCGAATGGCAGCGGCCTGAGCGAGAGGTAGGGTAGCTACTCATTCTTGAAGGAGCAAGAAACTAACTTTTGAGCTCATGGCGTTCACGAAGAAACACTTCTGATTCTCTGGTGTTGGAAGCATGGCAGTAGGGACACGGTTGATTAGTGCATTGAACCGAGTGACGAAATCGCGCATGGTCTCATTGGCTTCCTTTTTCAGGTGCGTGATCCGTGATAGTTTCGCAAATGCATCTTCTGAAGGCTTGTACCTGTCTTCAAAAGCTTCCCGCAAGGTTGCCCAACTGGTGATAGATGCGGCCGGTAAATGCTGAAACCATTCGGCTGCGGGCCCTTGTAGAGTTTCCATAAAAAGGCGAACCGACACATCCTCGTGAGTCACGTCCAAAATACTGCATGACATAATAAAAGTAGATATGTGGGAATCCGTGCTTTGATTTCCACTCCCGTCGAATTTAGGAAAATTCTTTCGATTTCCGTGAGGGAGCACGTGAACCGGATGTGGCAGTGCGAGAGGACCCATAGCATTTCCCCATGGTACCACCATTTGGAAGGCTGGAAAAAGTACACGAGCTGGGAGGGTGGTTCCACTGAGCAGCAAGGCACTACAAAGGGATGTAGATGCTCCTTGTAAAAGACTTTTTCTTCATGGAGGTGAGACACTCCTGGATGGCCGGCTAGCTGAGCTTAACGCTGAAAAACGTGCCGGTGTTACGCTGAAATTATGCCTTTGAAGCAGATCGAAAGTAGGATCAACTTCTCCACAGGCTCTCCTGCTGCGCGTAAAAGGTTCACTTGCCAGCGTACCTTCCGGATCTGCGATATTATGGCGTAGATTTAAACTTTATTTTTGGGTGTACTTGCTGATTTTCTGGTTTTTTTTTTGACAAAAACCAGCAGCATGCACTTTTCAGATATTTAAAAACTATCCTCCTCGAAAAACCGATTGCGGTTAATGACAAATAGTAGCAAGGATAAGATGGCAGGGAAGAATAGCAGGCTGATTTTCAGATCTGATCTTTACTTTTCAGAGGGTTTCAAACATTTTTAGAAAACAGTCTAAAACTCAGATATACAGAAAAATCTTAACTTTGATAAAAAATCAGCGAACTAAAGATCTGTAACTAGGCCCGATATATGGATCTCAGAAGAAGATTTTCAATTTCGGGCATTTTTGCAAATTTTTGAATTTTTATGAAAAAGTTCAGTTTTGCAAACAGGCAGTGATTTTCTTATATTTTTCTGATTTTATATTATACCACCACCATAGATCTGACAGATCTATTTGATCCCCAACGGAGTCGCCAAAAACTGTTGGTCCAAAAATCTGTCGCGCGGACAGACCTATGGATAGACGAGCCAACAGTGTTGTAGGGCTTAGCCCCTCTTTGAGACAGCAAAGCGAAACTGGTTTATTGCTATTTCTACTAGCAGGAACCTATGCAAGTTTCACAGATTCTGCCTTCGAGGGTTGGGATCTCATCCCAGTAGAGTGTTCCAGGCTGCGAAAAGAAAGGAATGAAAGAGGGAGAAGAGAAAGAACAGATCCGAAGGGAGAAAAGAAATGAATTCCAAAGCAGAAAGGTCAGAAGATTTATGTTTTTAGTTTGGTAGTAAACAGAGCCAAACTTACTTGCATAAATAAACAAAGCAATACTGATAAACAAATGACGGAAAAGTAGATATGAATTCAACAGAATAAACACATACAGATCTAACATAAGGAAGATCTAATGTATAACACAGTTATTGAGCACAAAGTCTGATGGATAGATGAGCCAACAGTGTTGCAGGGCTTAGCCCCTCTTTGAGACAGCAAAGCGAAACTGGTTTATTGCTACTTCTACTAGCAGGAACCTATGCAAGTCTCACAGATTCTACCTTCGGGGGTTGGGATCTCATCCCAGTAGAGTGTTCCAGGTTGCGAAAAGAAAGGAATGGAAGAGGGAAAAGAGAAAGATCAGATCCGAAGGAAGAAAAGAAATGAATTCCAAAGCAGAAGGGTCAGAAGATCTATGCTTTTGGCTTGGTAGTAAACAGAGCCAAACCTACTTGCATAAATAAACAAAGCAATACTGATAAACAAATGACGGAAAAGTAGATATGAATCTCAACAGATTAAACACATACAGATCTAACATAAGAAAGATCTAATGTATAACACAGCTATTGAGCACAAAGTCTGAATAATTGTATTACTTGTTCTTTTCTGTTACAAGAAAGCTCAAAGTCTTTCTCTCCTCACTTCTATTTCTATCTGAAAAATGTTCACCCACTTTGAATACAACAAGTATTCTCATATTTATAGAAAATGAGGGAGAGAGAAGGCAAAATGGAGCCAACCACTTATTTACAAGATATTTACAAAATATCTAAAAGTCATGTTGACTTTGACAACTTGGACAGATGACATCATCCCATGATGCAACATGGATGATGTCATCATTTGTGCCAACACATTTTTAGACATTTCGAAAAGAAAGTTCGGAGAATAGAGAGAGAAGAAGAAGAAGAAGAAGAAGAAGAAGAAGAAACTATTCATCATCATCATCCTGCGGCCGAAAAGGGGTCGCCTGTTTCTGATGCTGCTCAGGAGATGAGATGTGGAACTGAGCGCGGTATTCCAAGAACTTGCTGATCATCGGCCCAAATTGATCCTGTGATGGATCCTTGTGCCGTTCACTGATTGCTTCGCAAGTTTCCCGCTCATCTATGAGCTTTTCTGGGATCTTGGAATAATCTTTATCCGCCTCGATTAGGAACCCGATGAAGTCCCTACAGGCCAGTAGGTTGTTGATAGATTCGATGTCGAACGTGACCTCTGGCCCTGTTCCTTGAGAGGCTATCTCCTTGAAAATCCGGATAGTGTCATCAGCTGATCTCAAGGTAAGGGAAGGAGTGAGCAACCCTGGAGTCATAGATAGAACAATTTTCTCCATTTGATGCATTGCATCCAGGGCCTCTTCCTTTACCTTGTCTATCTTTTCCAGAACGAATTCTAGCTGATCTATCCGATAGTCCAGAGTGGACATAGTTTTGTTGAGGGCCCTTGGATGGCCGAAGACTCCGAACTTGACCAGATCTTCGACTGAACAGTCGAACATTTGTTGGAAGGTCTCGTGCTGGAGTCTAGCATGCTCTAACTCTTCTGATACTGGACCTGCTAATGCTTGGAGTTCCTTGTTCGCCTTTCCGATGTTCAGGTATAAACTGATATACTCGGCGATTACTTTTTCACTATCTTTGAGGATCTGGCTCCTCCAAGCAGAAACAGCCATACCCTGCTCGCCGATCTTTGAATATTCATTGATCTTCTCCTGACTGAGCAGCTCAGGAGTCTCGGCGGCAGTTGTGGGAGGTGCACTTCCCATCTTCTGTAAGGCCTGAAGCAGGTATTTATTCTGCTCCTTCAGTAGCCTTTTCTCCTCTTTTGTTTCCTGAAGCTTCTTGCAGAGTGCATCCACTGCGGAAAGAGCTTCCCCCTGGAGACTTTCAGAGGATGTCCCCATTGTGACTTGGGTCACTGTGAAATCTGCCGGAGACAGATCTTCTTTTTCTTTGAGGGGATCGGGGTATGCTATTTCCATGACCCTCTCGCCTGCAGCGCTCTTCGAGAAGCGTGTAACCGGCTTGTGCTTCTTTGCTCCTTTAGCCGGAATTACCGAAAAGTCCATCGGAGTGATGGGGACTTTCCTCTTTTGTTGGCTTAGCTGCTGAGAGATCCAAGCTGGTCCTATAGAAGAAGGACCAGAGACAGAGGGGGTCGGCAGCAACGGTAGAGGAGGGGAAAAACGTGGAGACACGCGGCGGCGGCATTGAAAGAATAGCCGAAGAAGTGTCCACGGGAGGAAGGGAAACCGCAACTGCAGAAGACATAGGAAGGGAAGGGAGCTCGGAGATGAGGGAAGAAATGGAGGAAGACAAATCAGCGAGGGAGGAGAAGATGGATGAAGAGGCAGGGGAAAGGGTAGAAGAAGGGGCAGAGGACACAACCAAAGGAGTGGTTGCCTGAGACACCCGAGGAGGGGAAGGAAGAGAAGAAGAAGGGATAGAAGGGACCTCTGAAGTTGTAGCGACGCCGACATCCTGGGTGGATGGGCGTATAGGACTATCCTCTGTCAATTCTTCCTCAAGAGTAATGACTTGCTCTGGCTCTGAGGGAAGAGGACTTTCAGGGGCTTCCTCCTGAATGGTGCTAGGTTCACCTTCTGCACCTTTGCCTTTCAGCTGCTTCTTTGACCTTGGAGGTGCGTTGCCCAAAGGGGAAGTTGTGAAATCTACCCCGAGGTAGATTAATCCGTTCATGCGGCACCAATGTTCCGTTCTCCGCATAGTCTCTTTCACCCTCTCCTCAATTGTTTGAGGAGCCTTGCTCCTGTCAATAGCTGGGAAGGGCCACTTGTCCCCGTCTGTGTCATTATAGACTTTGTCGGTTTCGTCTTCCGTAGTTTGGAAGCCTTTGGGGACGATTGCCACTCCATACTGAATAATTTCTGCCAATGCCAAGCGAGAATGATCCTTTCTCCTTAATTCTGCCTCGTGGATGAGATCAATGTAAATATCCTCAATTTGAGGAACGTGGATCGGATCAAGCTTAGCCCTTGGCAAGCAGCCCCTTGGGTCGAAGGTAGGCCTGGCTGGGAAATCATGCTTCAAATTAAGGAGTTCCAGCTCAGCATACATCTCCTTCGCCTTGTGGTAGGTGGAGCATGTGTAACGGCCTACTGTGAGGGGGAAAGGAGTTCCGCCCTTCTTTCTCTTGAGGCACTTTTCATGGTATGTGACGAGCTGTCTTGATAGTTCCAATAGAACCAGCTTCGGTCCAGCATACCTTGGCAACCTGGTTGGTTCACCCAAAAAGTTGACCGCCCTCAGATAGGTGAACGTGGGAAACTGGGTGAACAAGGCCCCCCACTTCTCCACGGCTGACACTGTATTCTTGGTCGTGCGGCCATGAGTCAAGCTTGGTCGCAACATGCACATGATATAATAGAAGAAAGCATCATTGATTTTAGCAAATGTTGGATGCTATTCTCCAGCTTCAGTTCTGGATAATACTCATATATTTTGGCCTGAGGCCAAGTTCCACTTCGGTGCAGCCCTGGATAATCTCTTTCAGATGCGGCAGCGTAGACTATGTAGGAGTTCATGTGGAATACTCCCGTTGTGGCAAACTGTTGCAGCTGCTCAGATATTGTGCTGCTTATTATTTCCCCCCAGCAGAAACGCTGATCGGGAAAATTCTTATTCATTGTTTCCAGGTACCGCAGCATCCACTTATGGAAATAGTGGGCATCTGAAAGCCCGAAGACTCTGCTCAGGAAGGTGATTGTGTCACTGAGTTCCTCTGAGAAATCACTTCGGTGGATAGTCTGAGGCCACCGGGTCACCACCTTCTTGTTCTTAAGGTAGACCTCATTCATTAACTGCATGCACTGGTCCTCGTTGTCTTCCCAGGCCTTGATGCATTCTTGTTGGCTAACAGCCACATAGTTCCGGTGGTGAGGGATGCCAAGCATCAACTCAAAATGACGGGCAGTGAGGTTTATGACTACCTCGCCCTTGCTGTTCTCGACACATCTTGTGTCCTTGTTGAAAGATTGCGCAACTACCATCATGAACTCGTTGTTCACAGCGCTGACAGGGATTCCTCCGGCAAAGTGCAGGGCACTGCCTATTAGCTTGTCCATCCATGGACTTCTTGTGACTTTCTGAGTCCTAACCCAGAACTCATCCATGTCAATGTGACCCAACTCTGAGTCCCTGACATCCATACTGCATTCGGCCAGTGATTCGGGCATTCTGACCCTTTGATATTTATACTTCATTTCTTCCTCTGTCAGCTTGGCCTTTCCTCTTGGTTTGGTGGGTCTCTTGCTTGACGTAGACATGTGTCTTTTCGAGTTCAGCTGCTGATCTGCACGAAGAAGAAGTGAGACCCAATCCAAAAAGGTTGAATTAGTCATTTGATCTTCCATTGGAATGCTAGCAGAAGAAAGAGTTAGAGATTTAAAGGCTCAGGGCGCAGGGCGCATGAAAAATGCATGTTGCAGGCCAAATAGATAAGGCGCACAGGAAAGGAATGTTGCAGAGGTTAAACTGGCGCCAAAGGCGCATGGCGCATGGAGGAAGCAGGTTGCATTTTATAGAAGGGCGCACAGGAAAAGTATGTTACATTGAGGTTCGGTGCGCCCTTTGGCGCATGGGAAGATTGTGTAACATGGACAAATGATGCGCCAAAAAGGGATATGGCGCGGCGCATGGAGGGTTTACACAACATCATGTTACTGCAATGGAGGGTGCGCCCGCGCCTTTATAACTTTATACTTGCGCGAATAAAGTTTCTGTTACATGAAAGCTAGGTGCGCCCTTTGGCGCATGAAAACAGGATGTAACATGGAGAGAAGGTGCGCCAAAGGTCTTTAAGGAGGCGCGGGATTTAAACTTGCAGCATGTAAAAAGGGCGCGCTTTGAGGGCGCATGAATTCTAAACTGCAGCAGGATGGCAGGGTGCGCCATTGGCGCGGGTCTTGAGCATGTTGCATGGCGGGTAGGTGCGCCGAGGGGCGCGACTGTCTTTATTGTTACAAGGCGCGCCAGTGCGCCATTTGAAATAAGCTAACTACTCAAATCATTTCATTCTTTTCTTTCTCCTACCTCAAAAGACGCCTGGACAAGTAAGGTTTCTATGAAAAGTTTCTAACAGACCAAGCTACTTTCAAAACAACTCCCTTCCAGCAGATCTGGAAAGAGGGAGGGAGAGAAGGAGAAAAAGAAGAAAACGCGATGGAAAAGCACAGGGGGAAAGGCTTAAACATATCTCTTTTAAACACAGACCAGCAGACCAAACACAGACCAAAACACACCAAAGAACACAGACCAAAACATGAAAGCATGCAATGAAAAAGAGGATGAACCTCTTACCTTAAATATATGTCAAAATTGGAAAGCGGGTCCACAGGGTGAGATAATGACAGAGCAGAGCTGACAAATCCAGAGCGATCACGTGCTTGACAAAAGAATGAAAATGACATGGGCGCGCACTGATATTTATAGAAAAACTTGTCATCAATGCGCCAACCACTTTTGAAATGGCGCATGAAAACTGCTGTCGACAGGAGAAAGCGTGCGCCCTTTGGCGCACGGAAGTAATTGACAACAGAAGAATGAGCGCGCCTTTGGCGCACCAAATGTATTGTCGACATGAAGTTATGTGCGCCCTTTGGCGCACCAAAACTTGGTGTTGCAGCGAGATTATATGCGCCCTTTGGCGCACCAAAAACTTACTCAACATCCTTTGGCGCACCAAAAGACGTGCTAACATGGAAAACCATGCGCCAAAGGCTTTTAAGGGGGCGCATCAAAACTATGTGTTACAAGGCAAATCCATGCGCCCAGCCAAAAAAGGCTCAAAAAGACTAAGTTCAAAAACTAGATTTCCCGGGGAGGGATTTTGCAATGTTTCGAACGCGAAGGATCCCTAACGAGGGATCGAAACAAAATTTTCGGTATGGTTATCGGTAAAATTGCCCTTGTCAATTTTACGGGATAACAGCTGGCTCTTTCTGGGGACTATCCCTGAGCAAACTCGGGGGTAGAGAATCCCAGATCACATGTGCCTATCCATTGGGTACGGAGTCAAAAACAAGGGGGACCGGAGGGAGAACAAAGGAAACACAAAACCAACCGAAAGCAAACACACGACGAAAGCAAACACACAACAAAAATAAACTGTACAAAGAAGAGAGCAAGCTCTACTTCCTGAAGATCTTGAGATGTTGCCCGCTATAGGGAAGCGGGAGTTCAGCTCCATCCAGATACGAGAGATAGAAACTATTCTCTCCATTGAGTTGCTTGATTTTGAAGGGCCCTCTCCATAGGGAATCAAATTTTCCGTGCATGCCCTTTGGCTCTCTTCGCTTGTCCCACAAGAGGACGAGATCTCCCACTTGAAAATCTCTCTGCTTGGCTTTCTTGTCAAAAAGCCTCTTTACTTGATTCTGATGTTCAGTGATCCTGTCGACCACCTTACTCTCTTTTCTTCAAGTTCTGCAAGATACATGATTCTCTTTTCTAGAGAATTCTGAAAAGTTTCATCTTCGATTACTCGTGCCAAGCGTAGAGCAGGAAGTTCCGCAGAAATGGGAAGTTCGGCATCAGTGCCATATAACACTTGAAAAGGTGACATGCCGAGAGATCTCTTGGGAGTAATGCGGTCCGCCCACAAAGCGTCGTACAAAGACTTGTGCCACATCCGCTGATTCTCATCTACTAATTTCCGTATGATGGTCACCAAGTTCTTATTACTGGATTCTGCCTGACCATTTCCCTGAGGGTAATAGTCCGAGGCATGTGCTAAAGTTATTCCATATTCATAGCAAAAACTAATAACTTCCCGAGAGGAGAAGTTAGAAGCATTATCAGCAACGATTTTGTTTGGAACGCCGAACCTGACAATGATATTTTCTTTGATAAAACTGCAAACCACCTCAGAAGTGGCATGCTTGACAGGTATGGCTTCCACCCACTTGGTGAAGTAATCCGTTGCTGTAAGGACATAGCTATGTCCGGCACTCGATTGAGGATTGAGTGCGCCAATAAAATCGATTCCCCATTGCCTGAATGGTTCATTGATGATGACCGGCCTTAGGGGAAGGGCAGCCAACTTGGGCTTGCCGACGAATTGTTGGCAGGGTTCACACTTTGCCACCCAGGTAGCCGCATCTTGAAAGAGCGTTGGCCAATAGTACCTGGCTCGGATGATCTTGTGTGCTGTCACGGAAGAAGAAAAATGACCTCCACAGGCTGAATTGTGAAAACTTTCCAGCAGTTTTACTTGCTGGGGCTTGTCAACACATCGCAGGAAGACACCGTCTATCCCGCGCTTATATAAACCGTCATCCCAGATGACATATTTAGCTGCCCTGAGCTTTATAGTGCGCTTCTCCTTTGCAGTTAGGTGCATTGGGCATTCGCCGTAGGTAAGGAAGAAAGCGATGTCGGAGTACCACTCGTCACTAGTTGCAACAAATAGAACCAGAGGTAGAGAATCAGGCTCCTCTAGAGAGGCTTTGCTCTTCGTCGGTACAATCCTCTTTTCCTTTAGGGTCTTCTGAATCTTTCATTTTCAGCCATTAGCTGACACAGGCCCTTGCCTCTTACCAGCTTGGTGGGTTTAATATCCAGGTCATATTCCTGGACCTTTGCGATCCAATTCCCTCTCAGACTTCCTAACTCCTGCTGAGTTAGAATGGATTTCACCGCCGTGTCAGGAACCAGCACCACCGTATGCGAGTTTAGAATGTAATACCTGAAATTTTTCACTGCTTTGACAACGGCAAAGGCATGCTTTTCCAATTGAGTCATCTTCAACTCGTGAGGCTTGAGGGGAGAACTCATGAATGCAATCGGGGATTCAATGTCTTCTGAATTCTTTTGCATTAAGATTGCAGACACAGTATGTTCTGATGCGTAGCTATACATGATGAAGTCCTTGGAGAAATCGGGACATACCAGGACCGGTGCATGAGCAACAGAAGCTTTTATTTCTTCAAATGACCTTTTCCCTTCTTCACTCCATCTGAAAGTTGGTGATCCTTTCATCATGTTCAGTATGTGGCGAGTCTTCTCAGCAAAGTCAGGAACAAAACGCCTAAGAAAGTTCACCTTTCCGAAGAAGGAATGAACACCAGTCTTGCTTGTAGGCAGAGTAAGGCTCTGAATAGCCTTAACCCTTTCAATATCTATCTTCGTTCCTTCTTTGCTAACCACATGCCCCAGCAACTTCCCTTCCGTGACTCCAAAAACAGACTTTTTGGGATTTAGGGAAATTCCATGTTCTCGGCACCTGGCCAGTACTTGCTCCAAGTGATCACAATGATCACTTCGTTGTTTAGAGAACACGGTTAAGTCATCTAGATAAACTACAATGACTTTCCCCATCATACCTTTAAATGCGAAGTCCATGGCCCGTTGAAAAGTAGCACCAGCATTAGTTAGGCCGAAAGGCATCCTGCTGTAGGCAAATGTACCCCAGGGAGTAGTGAATGCTGTTTTGAATTGATCTTCAGGCGAGACTTCAATCTGATTGTAGCCTGAAAAACCGTCAAGCATGGACAGCATTTCTGATCCAGTTACTGCTTGCAGAACTTGATCCATTATCGGAAGAGGGTAGTTATCTTTCAGCGAAGCTTGATTCAGATTTCGAAAGTCTACGCATATGCGTATCTCACCGTTTTTCTTGCGCACTGGCACAATGTTCGCCACCCAAGTGCTGTGATGGATAGGGAAGATGATTCTCGCATCCAGCATCTTCTGAATTTCTGCCTGGATGGTGCCCGAAATCTTAGGATTATAATGCCTTTGCTTCTGGCGAAAGGCTTTGACATCTTCTTTCAGCGGTATGTCATGCTGAACGTCCTTTGGCTTGAAGGACTTTAGATCGGCATAGGACCATGCCAACACATCCATATATTTCTTCAGCAACTTGACAAATTTCCGCTTCTCTTCAGGCGTGCAACATTTGCCAATGTTGACAAATTGCGGATGTGCCTCAGAACCTATATTGACTGGTTCTGTTTCTGGGGATGAGTCAGGATCATCTTGCTTCTTCTTTTTCATAAAACGGTCGTGCCTGTCAAACAAGCGCTCCAGAGAAACTAGGCCCTTCGGAATTTTATTTCCTTTGAGCTGACATATACCGTCCTTCTCCTCTGATTCATGGTTTTGACCGTTGATTGATTCACGGCATGTAGAGGTGGATCCTTCAAAATACAACTCGTCAAAATTTTCTGATTTTTCTAGAAAGGCAATGAGGTGATTATCATCGTTGAATACCTGCCAATGCTGAGAGTTGTCTGGCACGCTCGGGCGGAAAACCACTTCAATGGTGTATTTGTTCGTTTTCAAACCCGGGTGCGGGAGCATGAGAGATGCCGAAACGGCCAATGAATCGGCCATATCATTTTGAGCTCTTGGAATTGCTCCTATCGAAAAGGCATCAAATTCCTCGATGCTGTCCCATACTGCATTACGGTAGTGCCTGAGCCTCTCATTTTTCACTTGGTAAATCCTTTTGACCTGATTTACAACTAGCTCAGCATCACCTTGGACTTTCAAATTTTTAATTCCTCTTTCCTTTGCAGCTTGCATACCGAGCAACAGAGATTCATACTCAGCAGTATTGTTAGTGTTGAAAAACTGCAACTTGAAAGAAAGAGGAATTACCTCCTCTTCGGGAGATATCAGCACAACACCAGCGCCACATCCACTGGTCGCGCAACTGCCATCAAACTGCAAGGTCCAGATCTCATTAAGATCCTTTTCTTGAACAAAAACGCCTTTTGTATCCGCCTCGGTAGATAAGAAGTAGTTCCCCATCCCTGATGATTCAAAAAGGATTTGGGCTTTGGGGTCCTCAGAGCTAGTAACCAAGTACTTCTTTTGCGATTCTGGTTCTAAAGTCTGCATCACACCTTTGACGGGTATCCTAGCTTTAGACCAGTCCATGTGAATTTCTCCACCAACTTCGCTGCAAAAGCTTCTTCCCAGCAGAATTCCATAGGCTGCCGGAATGTCAGCAACGAGGACGGTCATCTTTACCCTCTTTTCTGGAAATGCCGCAAACGCAAATTGCGCGTCTTTGATTTGACCAATCAATGGCACTTGCTTGGTCTCTAATGAATAGCATCTGCCGAAAGGCTTGGTAAGAGTGAGGCCCAAAGCATGGGCGACTTTGCCGGCATGACGTTATCGGAAGCTCCGGAATCAATTATACAGTTGCTCAACTTATGGCCGTTGATTAGGAGAGAGAGATAGAAAGGTTCTATCTTGCCTGATGCAGATGTTGAAGCAACATTTATGTGGGATTCAGGGGGAGTGGAAAGGATTCCTTTTGGGGAAACCTGTTTAGACGTAACAGCTTGACTCTGAATATATTTAGTTAATCTTACAAGCTGTTCGGGGTTTGACTGAAGGTACTCAGCTTCAGACATTTGGATCTTGGTCTTTTTTGCATGATCTATTATATCGAATGCGGCCAAGGGTTGCGTTGGTGAGGGAATGAGTCCTTCACTTCGCGATGGTGGAACAGGGTTACTGATCTTGATAGGAATCTGAGGGGGCTGATTCGGAGGAGAGATGGGCGGGAAAGACTTCTTTGCAAAAGACTTAACAGGGATTTGAGTAGGAAGAGGATTACCTCTTTTAACAATGGTTGGAGGTGCGTTTGACACGACCTTCTCTTTCTGCGCATGGGCAGCAACTTCCGCTTCCTTTCCTTGCGAGCGGGTAAAAACAGCGTAGGATTGTCCGCTTGCATAGCCCTGAGTACTCTCTTCTTCATCAGATTCATCCTCATCAAATTCCATGTATCCAATAGTAGAGTCGCCAGTCGGTTCACCGACATCTTGATCATCTTCGCCTTGAAGCGAAGGTTCTTCATAGTACTGCTCTTCCTCTTCAATTTCGGCCAAAGCATTGACCGGAGGAGCTTCAAGCGCCAACCGTGGAGCAGTTGCAGGTAGACGCGGTCTTTGTGAAACATTGTTGGGAACGAAACTCCTTCGTGGAACATCTCGGTATGAGGAACTAGGAGCCTGGGCCAACTGCTTCTTCAATGCGAGCAGATCGTTCGCCATCTTTTGGAATGCTGGATCAGACGAAGTAGCAGGCGAGGGATCTGAAGATTTGGACTTTGATGATTCCTTTTTCAACTCGCCAGATATTATCAAATTGTCTTCTATCCGAATGGCAGCAGCCTGAGCGAGAGGTAGAGTAGCTACTCGCTCTTGAAGGAGCAAGAAGCTAACTTTTGAGCTCATGGCGTTCACGAAGAAACACTTCTGATTCTCCGGTGTTGGAAGCATGGCAGTAGGGACACGGTTGATTAATGCATTGAACCGGGCGACAAAATCACGCATGGTCTCATTGGCTTCCTTCTTCAGGTGCGTGATCCGTGATAACAACGCAAATGCATCTTCTGAAGGCTTGTATCTGTCTTCAAAAGCTTCCCGCAAGGTTGCCCAACTGGTGATAGATGCGGCCGGCAAATGCTGAAACCATTCGGCTGCGGGCCCTTGTAGAGTTTCCAGAAAAAGGCGAACCGACACATCTTCGTGAGTCACGTCCAAAATACTGCATGACATAATGAAAGCAGATATGTGGGAATCCGTGCTTTGATTTCCGCTCCCGTCGAATTTAGGAAAATTCTTTCGGTTTCCGTGAGGGAGCGCGTGAACTGGATGTGGCAGTGCGAGAGGACCCATAGCATTTCCCCATGGTACCGCCATTTGGAAGGCTGGAAAAAGCACACGAGCTGGGAGGGTGGTTCCACTGAGCAGCAAGGCACTACAAAGGGATGTAGATGCTCCTTGTAAAAGACTTTTTCTTCGTGGAGGTGAGACACTCCTGGATGACCGGCTAGCCGAGCTTAACGCTGAAAAACGTGCCGGTGTTACGCTGAAATTGTGCCTTTGAAGCAGATCGAAAGTAGGATCAACTTCTCCACGGGCTCTCCTGCTGCGCGTAAAAGGTTCACTTGCCAGCGTACCTTCCAGATCTGCAATGTTATGGCGCAGATTTAAACTTTATTTTTGGGTGTACTTGCTGATTTTCTGGTTTTTCTGACAAAAACCAGCAGCATGCACTTTTCTGGATATTTAAAAACTATCCTCCTCGAAAAACCGATTGCGGTTAATGACAAATAGTAGCGAGGATAAGATGGCAGGGAAGAATAGCAGGCTGATTTTCAGATCTGATCTTTACTTTTCAGAGGGTTTCAAACTTTTTAGAAAATAGTCAAAAACTCAGATCTACGGAAAAATGTTAACTTTGATAAAAACTCAGCGAACTAAAGATCTGTAACTAGGCCCGATCTACGGATCCCAGAAGAAAATTTTCAATTTTGGCACTTTTGCAAATTTTTTGGATTTTCAACAAAAAGTTCAGATTTGCAAACTGGCAGCGATTTTCTTATATTTTTCTGATTTTATATTATACCACCACCATAGATCTGACAGATCTATCCGTTCCCCAGCGGAGTCGCCAAAAACTGTTGGTCCGAAAATCTGTCGCGCGGACAGATCTATGGATAGACGAGCCAACAGTGTTGCAGGGCTTAGCCCCTCTTTGAGACAGCAAAGCGAAACTGGTTTATTGCTACTTCTACTAGCAGGAACCTATGCAAGTCTCACAGATTCTGCCTTCGGGGGTTGGGATCTCATCCCAGTAGAGTGTTCCAGGTTGCGAAAAGAAAGGAATGGAAGAGGGAAAAGAGAAAGATCAGATCCGAAGGAAGAAAAGAAATGAATTCCAAAGCAGAAGGGTCAGAAGATCTATGCTTTTGGCTTGGTAGTAAACAGAGCCAAACCTACTTGCATAAATAAACAAAGCAATACTGATAAACAAATGACGGAAAAGTAGATATGAATCTAACAGATTAAACACATACAGATCTAACATAAGAAAGATCTAATGTATAACACAGCTATTGAGCACAAAGTCTGAATAATTGTATTACTGTTCTTTTCTGTTACAAGAAAGCTCAAAGTCTTTCTCTCCTCACTTCTATTTCTATCTGAAAAATGTTCACCTAGAATACAACAAGTATTCTCATATTTATAGAAAATGAGGGAGAGAGAAGGCAAAATGGAGCCAACCACTTATTTACAAGATATTTACAAAATATCTAAAAGTCATGTTGACTTTGACAACTTGGACAGATGACATCATCCCATGATGCAACATGGATGATGTCATCATTTGTGCCAACACATTTTTAGACATTTCGAAAAGAAAGTCGGAGAATAGAGAGGAGAAGAAGAAGAAGAAGAAGAAGAAGAAGAAGAAGCTATTCATCATCATCATCCTGCGGCCGAAAAGGGGTCGCCTGTTTCTGATGCTGCTCAGGAGATGAGATGTGGAACTGAGCGCGGTATTCCAAGAACTTGCTGATCATCGGCCCAAATTGATCCTGTGATGGATCCTTGTGCCGTTCACTGATTGCTTCGCAAGTTTCCCGCTCATCTATGAGCTTTTCTGGGATCTTGGAATAATCTTTATCCCGCCTCGATTAGGAACCCGATGAAGTCCCTACAGGCCAGTAGGTTGTTGATAGATTCGATGTCGAACGTGACCTCTGGCCCTGTTCCTTGAGAGGCTATCTCCTTGAAAATCCGGATAGTGTCATCAGCTGATCTCAAGGTAAGGGAAGGAGTGAGCAACCCTGGAGTCATAGATAGAACAATTTTCTCCATTTGATGCATTGCATCCAGGGCCTCTTCCTTTACCTTGTCTATCTTTTCCAGAACGAATTCTAGCTGATCTATCCGATAGTCCAGAGTGGACATAGTTTTGTTGAGGGCCCTTGGATGGCCGAAGACTCCGAACTTGACCAGATCTTCGACTGAACAGTCGAACATTTGTTGGAAGGTCTCGTGCTGGAGTCTAGCATGCTCTAACTCTTCTGATACTGGACCTGCTAATGCTTGGAGTTCCTTGTTCGCCTTTCCGATGTTCAGGTACAAACTGATATACTCGGCGATTACTTTTTCACTATCTTTGAGGATCTGGCTCCTCCAAGCAGAAACAGCCATACCCTGCTCGCCGATCTTTGAATATTCATTGATCTTCTCCTGACTGAGCAGCTCAGGAGTCTCGGCGGCAGTTGTGGGAGGTGCACTTCCCATCTTCTGTAAGGCCTGAAGCAGGTATTTATTCTGCTCCTTCAGTAGCCTTTTCTCCTCTTTTGTTTCCTGAAGCTTCTTGCAGAGTGCATCCACTGCGGAAAGAGCTTCCCCCTGGAGACTTTCAGAGGATGTCCCCATTGTGACTTGGGTCACTGTGAAATCTGCCGGAGACAGATCTTCTTTTTCTTTGAGGGGATCGGGGTATGCTATTTCCATGACCCTCTCGCCTGCAGCGCTCTTCGAGAAGCGTGTAACCGGCTTGTGCTTCTTTGCTCCTTTAGCCGGAATTACCGAAAAGTCCATCGGAGTGATGGGGACTTTCCTCTTTTGTTGGCTTAGCTGCTGAGAGATCCAAGCTGGTCCTATAGAAGAAGGACCAGAGACAGAGGGGGAGGCAGCAACGGTAGAGGAGGGGAAAAACGTGGAGACACGCGGCGGCGGCATTGAAAGAATAGCCGAAGAAGTGTCCACGGGAGGAAGGGAAACCGCAACTGCAGAAGACATAGGAAGGGAAGGGAGCTCGGAGATGAGGGAAGAAATGGAGGAAGACAAATCAGCGAGGGAGGAGAAGATAGATGAAGAGGCAGGGGAAAGGGTAGAAGAAGGGGCAGAGGACACAACCAAAGGAGTGGTTGCCTGAGACACCCGAGGAGGGGAAGGAAGAGAAGAAGAAGGGATAGAAGGGACCTCTGAAGTTGTAGCGATGCCGACATCCTGGGTGGATGGGCGTATAGGACTATCCTCTGTCAATTCTTCCTCAAGAGTAATGACTTGCTCTGGCTCTGAGGGAAGAGGACTTTCAGGGGCTTCCTCCTGAATGGTGCTAGGTTCACCTTCTGCACCTTTGCCTTTCAGCTGCTTCTTTGACCTTGGAGGTGCGTTGCCCAAAGGGGAAGTTGTGAAATCTACCCCGAGGTAGATTAATCCGTTCATGCGGCACCAATGTTCCGTTCTCCGCATAGTCTCTTTGACCCTCTCCTCAATTGTTTGAGGAGCCTTGCTCCTGTCAATAGCTGGGAAGGGCCACTTGTCCCCATCTGTGTCATTATAGACTTTGTCGGTTTCGTCTTCCGTAGTTTGGAAGCCTTTGGGGACGATTGCCACTCCATACTGAATAATTTCTGCCAATGCCAAGCGAGAATGATCCTTTCTTCTTAATTCTGCCTCGTGGATGAGATCAATGTAAATATCCTCAATTTGAGGGACATGGATCGGATCAAGCTTAGCCCTTGGCAAGCAGCCCCTTGGGTCGAAGGTAGGCCTGGCTGGGAAATCATGCTTCAAATTGAGGAGTTCCAGCTCAGCATACATCTCCTTCGCCTTGTGGTAGGTGGAGCATGTGTAACGGCCTACTGTGAGGGGGAAAGGAGTTCCGCCCTTCTTTCTCTTGAGGCACTTTTCATGGTATGTGACGAGCTGTCTTGATAGTTCCAATAGAACCAGCTTCGGTCCAGCATACCTTGGCAACCTGGTTGGTTCGCCCAAAAAGTTGACCGCCCTCAGATAGGTGAACGTGGGAAACTGGGTGAACAAGGCCCCCCACTTCTCCACGGCTGACACTGTATTCTTGGTCGTGCGGCCATGAGTCAAGCTTGGTCGCAACATGCACATGATATGATAGAAGAAAGCATCATTGATTTTAGCGAAATGTTGGATGCTATTCTCTAGCTTCAGTTCTGGATAATACTCATATATTTTGGCCTGAGGCCAAGTTCCACTTCGGTGCAGCCCTGGATAATCTCTTTCAGATGCGGCAGCGTAGACTATGTAGGAGTTCATGTGGAATACTCCCGTTGTGGCAAACTGTTGCAGCTGCTCAGATATTGTGCTGCTTATTATTTCCCCCCAGCAGAAACGCTGATCGGGAAAATTCTTATTCATTGTTTCCAGGTACCGCAGCATCCACTTATGGAAGTAGTGGGCATCTGAAAGCCCGAAGACTCTGCTCAGGAAGGTGATCGTGTCACTGAGTTCCTCTGAGAAATCACTTCGGTGGATAGTCTGAGGCCACCGGGTCACCACCTTCTTGTTCTTAAGGTAGACCTCATTCATTAACTGCATGCACTGGTCCTCGTTGTCTTCCCAGGCCTTGATGCATTCTTGTTGGCTAACAGCCACATAGTTCCGGTGGTGAGGGATGCCAAGCATCAACTCAAAATGACGGGCAGTAAGGTTTATGACTACCTCGCCCTTGCTGTTCTCGACACATCTTGTGTCCTTGTTGAAAGATTGCGCAACTACCATCATGAACTCGTTGTTCACAGCGCTGACAGGGATTCCTCCGGAAAAGTGCAGGGCACTGCCTATTAGCTTGTCCATCCATGGACTTCTTGTGACTTTCTGAGTCCTAACCCAGAACTCATCCATATCAATGTGACCCAACTCTGAGTCCCTGACATCCATACTGCATTCGGCCAGTGATTCGGGCATTCTGACCCTTTGATACTTATACTTCATTTCTTCCTCTGTCAGCTTGGCCTTTCCTCTTGGTTTGGTGGGTCTCTTGCTTGACGTAGACATGTGTCTTTTCGAGTTCAGCTGCTGATCTGCACGAAGAAGAAGTGAGACCCAATCCAAAAAGGTTGAATTAGTCATTTGATCTTCCATTGGAATGCTAGCAGAAGAAAGAGTTAGAGATTTTAAGGCTCAGGGCGCAGGGCGCATGAAAAATGCATGTTGCAGGCCAAATAGATAAGGCGCACAGGAAAGGAATGTTGCAGAGGTTAAACTGGCGCCAAAGGCGCATGGCGCATGGAGGAAGCAGGTTGCATTTTATAGAAGGGCGCACAGGAAAAGTATGTTACATTGAGGTTCGGTGCGCCCTTTGGCGCATGGGAAGATTGTGTAACATGGACAAATGATGCGCCAAAAAGGGATATGGCGCGGCGCATGGAGGGTTTACACAACATCATGTTACTGCAATGGAGGGTGCGCCCGCGCCTTTATAACTTTATACTTGCGCGAATAAAGTTTCTGTTACATGAAAGCTAGGTGCGCCCTTTGGCGCATGAAAACAGGATGTAACATGGAGAGAAGGTGCGCCAAAGGTCTTTAAGGAGGCGCGGGATTTAAACTTGCAGCATGTAAAAAGGGCGCGCTTTGAGGGCGCATGAATTCTAACTGCAGCAGGATGGCAGGGTGCACCATTGGCGCGGGTCTTGAGCATGTTGCATGGCGGGTAGGTGCGCCGAGGGGCGCGACTGTCTTTATTGTTAGCAAGGCGCGCCAGTGCGCCATTTGAAATAAGCTAACTACTCAAATCATTTCATTCTTTTCTTTCTCCTACCTCAAAAGACGCCTGGACAAGTAAGGTTTCTATGAAAAGTTTCTAACAGACCAAGCTACTTTCAAAACAACTCCCTTCCAGCAGATCTGGAAAGAGGGAGGGAGAGAAGGAGAAAAAGAAGAAAACGCGATGGAAAAGCACAGGGGGAAAGGCTTAAACATATCTCTTTTAAACACAGACCAGCAGACCAAACACAGACCAAAACACACCAACAGAACACAGACCAAAACATGAAAGCATGCAATGAAAAAGAGGATGAACCTCTTACCTTAAATATATGTCAAAATTGGAAAGCGGGTCCACAGGGCGAGATAATGACAGAGCAGAGCTGACAAATCCAGAGCGATCACGTGCTTGACAAAAGAATGAAAATGACATGGGCGCGCACTGATATTTATAGAAAAACTTGTCATCAATGCGCCAACCACTTTTGAAATGGCGCATCAAAACTGCTGTCGACAGGAGAAAGCATGCGCCCTTTGGCGCACGGAAGTAATTGACAACAGAAGAATGAGCGCGCCTTTGGCGCACCAAATGTATTGTCGACATGAAGTTATGTGCGCCCTTTGGCGCACCAAAACTTGGTGTTGCAGCGAGATTATATGCGCCCTTTGGCGCACCAAAAACTTGACTCAACATCCTTTGGCATCACCAAAAGACGTGCTAACATGGAAAACCATGCGCCAAAGGCTTTTAAGGGGGGCGCATCAAAACTATGTGTTACAAGGCAAATCCATGCGCCCAGCCAAAAAAGGCTCAAAAAGACTAAGTTCAAAAACTAGATTTCCCGGGGAGGGATTTTGCAATGTTTCGAACGTCGAAGGATCCCTAACGAGGGATCGAAACAAAATTTTCAGTATGCTGCTCAGGTGAAATTGCCCTTGTCAATATTACGGAACTAAGCAGCGGGGTACTCCAAAAACTTGTTAATCATTGGCCCAAATTGATCCTGAGAAGGATCCTTGTACCGTTCGCTGATTGCCTCACAAGTCTCCCACTCATCTATGAGCTTCTCTGGGAGTCTTGGAATAATCTTTTTCCGCCTCAATGAGGAACCCGATGAAGTCCCTACAGGCCAATAGGTTGTTGATAGATTCAGTGTCAAATGTGACCTCTGGCCCTGTTCCTTGAGAAGCGATCTCCTTGAAGATCCAGATGGTTTCATCAGCTGACCTTAAGATAAAGGAAGGAGTGAGCAACCCTGGAGACATAGTTGAGAACAATCTCGCTCCATTTGGTGCATGGCATCCAAGGCCTGCTTCCTTTACCTTGTCGATTTTTTCCAGAACGAATTCAAGCTGATCCACCCGAGTAGTCCAGAGTGGACATGGTTTTGTTGAGGGCCCTTGGATGACCGAAGACACCGAACTTGACCAGATCTTCGACTGAATAGTCAAACATCTGTTGAAAGGTCTCGTGTTGGAGTCTAGCATCTTCTAGCTCTTCTGATATGGGCCCCGCTAATGCTTGGAGCTCTTTGTTTGCCTTTCCGATGCTCAGATACAAATTGACAAACTCGGCGATCACTCTTTCACTATCCTTGAGGATTTGGCTCCTCCAAGCAGAAACGGCCATACCTTGCTCGCCAATCTTTGTATATTCATTGATTTTCTCCTGGCTGAGAAGCTCAGAAGTTTCGGCGGTAGGTAGTTGTGGGAGGTGCACTACCCATCTTCTGTAAGGCTTGGAGCAGATATTTGTTTTTCTCTTTTAGTAGCCTTTTCTCTTCTTTTGTTTCTTGAAGCTTCTTGACAAAGGGCATCGACTGCGGAAAGAGCTTCCCCCTGGAGACTTTCAGAAGATGTCCCCATTGTGACTTGGGTCACTGGTAAAATCTGTCGGAGACAGATCCTTCTTCTTCTTTAAGGGGATCGGGGTATGCAATTTCCATGATTCTCTCACCTGCAGCACTTTTAGAGAAGCGCGCAACAGGCTTCAGCTTCTTTGCCCCTTTGGTTGGGATCACTGAAAAGTCCATCAGAGTGATGGGAACTTTCCTCTTTTGCTGGCTCAGCTGCTAAGAGATCCAGGCTGGTCCTACGGAAGAAGTACCAGAAACAGAGGAGGCGGCAGCAACTGCAGAAGAAGAGGGGGAAAATGTGGAGACACGCGGAGGTGGAATTGAAAGAATAGCTGAAGAAGTGTCCACGGGAGGAAGGGAAACCACAACTGCAGAAGACATAGGAAGGGAAGGGAGCTCGGAGATGAGGGAAGAAATGGAGGAAGACAAATCAGCGAGGGAGGAGAAGATAGATGAAGAAGTGCAGGGGAAAGGGTAGAAGAAGGGGCAGAGGACACGACCAAAGGGGTGGTCGCCTGAGTCACTCGAGGAGGGGAAGGAAGAGAAGAAGAAGGGATAGAAGGGACCTCTGAAGTTGTGTTAGTGATGCCGACATCCTGAGTGGATGGGCCTATAGGACTATCCTCTGTCAATTCCTCGAATCAAGAGTTATGACTTGTTCTGGCGCTGAAGGAAAGAGGACTTTCAGGGGCTTCCTCCTGAATGGTGCTAGGTTCACCTTCTGCACCTTTGCCTTTTAGCTGCTTCTTTGACCTTGGAGGTGCGTTGCCCAAAGGGGAAGTTGTGAAATCTACCCCGAGGTAGATTAGTCCGTTCATGTGGCACCAATGCTCCGTTCTCCGCATAGTTTCTTTGACCCTCTCCTCAATTGTTTGAGGAGCCTTGTTCTGTCAATGGCCGGGAAGGGCCAATCGTCCCCATCTGTGTCATTGTACACCTTATCTACTTCATCTTCCGTGGTTTGGAAGCCTTTGGGGACAATCGCCACTCCATACTGGATAATTTCTTCCAATGCTAAGCGAGAATGATCCTTTCTTCTGAGTTCCACCTCATGGAGGACGTCAATGTAAATATCCTCAATTTGAGGAACGTGGATTGGATCAAGCTTCGATCTTGGCAGGCAGCCCCTTGGGTCGAAGGTAGGCCTGGCTGGGAAGTCATGCTTCAAATTGAGTAGCTCCAGCTCTGCAAACATTTCCTTCGCCTTGTGGTGGGTGGAGCATGTGTATCGGCCTACTGTGAGGGGGAAAGGAGTTCCACCCTTCTTTCTTTTGAGGCACTTTTCATGGTATGTGACCAGTTGCCTTGACAGTTCCAGTAGAATCAGCTTAGGCCCAGCATACCTTGGTAGCCTGGTTGGCTCTCCCAAAAAGTTGGCAGCCCTCAGATAGGTGAATGTGGGAAATTGGGTGAACAGGGCCCCCCATTTCTCCGTGGCTGCCACTATGTTTTTGGTCGTCCGGCCATGAGTCATGATTTGGCCTCAATAGGCAGATGATGTGATAGAAGAATGCATCGTTGATTTTGGCGAAATGTTGGATGCTATTCTCCAGCTTCAGCTCTGGATAATAATCATATATTTTGGCCTGAGGCCAAACTCCACTTCGGTGCAGCCCTGGATAATCCCTTTCCGATGCTGCAGCGTAGACTACATAGGAGTTCATATGGAATACTCCCGTTGTGGCGAACTGTTGTAGCTGCTCAGAGATGGTGCTGCTTATTATTTCCCCCCAGCAAAAGCGCTGATCAGGAAAATTCTTATTCATTGTCTCCAGGTACCGCAGCATCCACTTATGGAAATAGTGGGCATCCGAAAGCCCGAAGACTCTGCTCAGGAAGGTGATAGTATCACTGAGTTCCTCTGAGAAATCACTTCGGTGGATAGTCTGAGGCCACCGGGTCACCACCTTCTTGTTTTTCAAGGTAGACCTCATTCATTAACTGCATGCACTGGTCTTCGTTGTCTTCCCAGGCCTTGATGCATTCTTGTTGGCTAACAGCCACGTAGTTCCGGTGGTGAGGGATGCCAAGTATCAACTCAAAATGACGGGCAGTGAGGTTTATGACTACCTCGCCCTTGCTGTCCTCGACACATCTTGTGTCTTTGTTGTAAGATTGCGCAATCACCATCATGAATTCGTTGTTGACGGTGCTGACGGGGATTCCTCCGGCGAAGTGCAGGGCACTACCTATTAACTTGTCCATCCATGGACTTCTTGTAACTTTCTGAGTTCTAACCCAGAACTCATCCATGTCAATGTGACCCAATTCTGAGTCTCTGACATCCATACTGCATTCAGCCTGTGATTCGGGCATTCTGACCCTTTGATATTTATACTTCATCTCTTCTTCTGTCAGCTTAGCCTTTCCTCTTGATTTGGTGGGTCTCTTGCTTGACGTAGACATGTGTTTTTCGAACTCAGCTGCTGATCTGCACGAAGAAGAAGTGAGACCCAATCCAAAAAGGTTGAATTAGTCATTTGATCTTCCATTGGAATGCTAGCAGAAGAAAGAGTTAGAGATTTTAAGGCTCAGGGCGCAGGGCACATGAAAAATGCATGTTACAGGCCTAAATAGATAAGGCGCACAGGAAAGGAATGTTGCAGAGGTTAAACTGGCGCCAAAGGCGCATGGCGCATGCATATGGAGTGAAGCAGGTTGCATTTTATAGACAGGGCGCACAGGAAATGGCCCTTGCATGTTACATTGGGATTTGGTGCGCCCTTTGGCGCATGGGAAGATCGTGTAACATGGAACTTTGGTGCGCCAAAGGAAATATGGCGCGGCGCATGGAGGGTCTACACAACACCATGTTACTGCAATGGAGGGTGCGCCCGCGCCTTTATAGCTTTATACTTGCGCGAATAATACTTGTGTTGCATGAAAGCTGGGGTGCACCCTTTGGCGCATGAAAACAGGTGATGTATCATGGAAAGAAGGCGCGCCAAAGGGTTTTAAGGAGGCGCAAGATTTAAACTTGCAGCATGGACAAAATGGGGCGCGCTTGGAGGGCGCATGAATTCTAGTTATGCAGCAGGATGGACAGGGCTGCGCCATTGGTGCGGGCTTTGTTCATGTTGCATGGCTGGTAGGATGCGCCAGTGCGCCCACTGTCTGAAAAAAGGCGCGCCAGTTTGTCACAGAACTACTCTAACTACTCATCCTCATTCTTTCTTTCTCCTACTTCAAAAGATTTCTTGGACAAGTAAGGTTTCTACAAAAAGTTTCTAACAGACCAAGCTACTTCAAGACAAGCTCCCTTTACCAGCAGATCTGGAAAGAGGGAGGGAGAGAAGGAGGAAAAGAAGAAGAACGGAACAGAAAAGCACAGGGGGCTAGACTAGCTCAAACATATCTCCATTAAAACACCGACCAGCAGACCAAAACATAGACCAAAACACACCAACAGAACACAGAAAGCACATGAAATGCACGAAGAGAGGATGAACCTCTTACCTTAAATATATATCAAAAATTTGGAAAGCGGGTCCACAGGGCACGTTGATAACGACAGAGCAGAGCTGACAAATCCAGAGCGATCACGTGCTTGACAAAAAGGAATGAAAATGACATGGGCGCGCACTGATATTTATAGAAAAACTTGTCATCAATGCGCCAACCACTTTTGAAATGGCGCATGAAAACTGCTGTCGACAAGGGAAAGCGTGCGCCCTTTGGCGCACGGAAGTAATTGCCAACAGAAGATATGAGCGCGCCTTTGGCGCATCAAAAACGTATTGTTGACATCGAAGTTATGTGCTCCCTTTGGCGCACAAAAAGTGGCGCAAAAACGTTGTGCCAACACAGGCGCATGCCCCTTGGCACATAGGGAAGGCTCGACCTTTGGCGCACCAAAAGATGTGTTAACATGGAAAACCATGAGCCAAAGGTTTTTAAGGGGGCGCATCAAAACCTATGTTTTACAAGGAAAATCCATGCGCCCAGCCAAAAAGGCTCAAAAAGACTAAGTTCAAAAACTAGATTTCCCGGGGAGGGATTTTGCAATGTTTCAAACGCGAAGGATCCCTAACGAGGGATCGAAACAAAATTTTTGGTATGGTTATCGGTAAAATTGCCCTTGTCAATTTTACGGGATAACAGAGATTAACTCACTGTGGTTTCGCGTCAGGATTCCTTTGGAAGGCTAGGATTATCAAGTTCCTCCCATTGAGTCCATTCAGGTGACAAGTGCCTTACTGGTCTCTATGGAACTGATCATTCCCTGTCCACCTATTCATAATCTCAAGACTGACATTCAAAATCATACCAAGCAGGTTTCCTAATCCTCGAGGATCACTTCCCATAGTTTGGTAGGTGGTAACACTTACAAATTGTAGGTTGCAAGAGAAGGTCATCTAGGATAGTTGCATAACGCCCCCTAGGAACAGATGTGGATGGTAATGAAGTTCTATTGTGTACGCTTATCCTTCGGAGGGATCTAAGACATTTGATTGCGATTTGCTTGGGTTTTTCAGGAGTTTTCACGGAGGTATGCATCTCTATCTACTTTATGTGACCAGACTGAAGGATGACCAGCCTAATGTGGAGGAAAATGTAGGTCAGGCAAAATCACACACTTGATTATGATAGGATGATTACCAGGTGTGGTGATGTTATTTTATCATAGGGATCTGGGACGATAAAGGTATTCACTAGGGACCACAAAAATTGGTATTTGTTAGGAAAGGTATAATAAGGAATTTTAAAAACTTGAACAACACCTTGTTTAGTTCAGGTCCTTTTGTGATTTCTGGATGAGCTAGGTGTGGATGTGGAAGTACTAGATGTGGAGGGTGGATCATGTGTTGCAATAATGATCTTAGAAGGAGTTTTGGAGTCTATTTATTGGATGCATATTTGGAAGTATCTTTAAGAGGCGCCCCAATACATGGACTTTAGATTCACCATAGTGACATGTGATGAGGATGGGAGAATGGTCTTCAGTAGTTTATCCTAACTGATTGAGGTCAGTCATAACGGTTACGATCGTGTGATGTCCCCTAGGTTCTGTAGCCATGTGGATTTTCAGATTCAACCAGTGTTGATGATTTGACTCGAGAATTCCCTATATTTTTTAGTGATGGTACTCAATAGTATGGTGAGCATGACATGGTCATTTGTTTTTGGTTGCTATCTGACTAAGGCATGGGGAGTGCATTTGGAAAGGGTTGTTCTGACATATACATCACAGATTTTTTTGGGGGACTGTGTTTGGATTCTTTCTAAGTGGAGCTCACCCTTTGCATTAATAAAATCTTGAAAGATGTTGCGGAATGTTCGACACCTTTCGATTGTTGTATCCAGGGCACCCTATGAACAAAATTACACATACATGCACATAGATCTTGATACCAAGAGGGTTTGGAATATGGATGTATCATTAGGTTAGATGGGTGGGAGAGATACTCATGTTTGGCAGTTGAGAAAACTTGTCAAAGACTGCACTATAAGTCTCTCATATGGGTGTGTTACTACGAATTGTTGATGGGAACGATCAGTAGTGTATTTTTCCTTAGGTAGCATATCATGACTACTATAGCATTAGCAGATGATTTTGTGATTTTTCACCCAGTGAGAAGATGACTTAGATGGGAATTCAAAGATAGGTGGTTTCTTAGGACTGAACTTTAAGCTCTGACCATCTTCTAGGATCTTCACATTTCCAACTCATAGACCAAGACACCCCGTGGCACCCCAATATTCATCCTAGGAACCTAAGTACAAGAAAGATTGGTCAGCTCTTGTAGTGTCCCGATGAGCCATGTTTTTCACAACATGAATGACAGAAAATTCGCATACCAATTTGGTTTATGGTCCAACACATTGAGGTAAGTTACATTTGAATGATTAGTACCTTATCCTCCTTATTTCAAGAATTTCAATTCAGTCAACATATGGAATCACCCTCAAATTTTTTAATGGTGTAGCAGGTCGGTGATAGCACTTAATATTACATTTATATGTAACTTATGGAAAAGTAGTTCTAGGAAAAGTCCTGTTTTTAGTTAATGAGGACTATGATGCACACAATGTGAGATGTAATGACATGATACTATTATACCAATTTTTAGGGTAGCAACTGGTGACGATCTTCATGGGGAATTTCCACAGCATGAGATCTTGAACATGGTGGCATATTAGATATCAAAGACTATGACAAAAAGCTATGGATGGAGTTGTTGAGGATCTTCCTTGTTATAAAATTGGTGATAAACTTTGGAATTTCCCAATGGGGTGGATATGCTTTATACCGAGAACTGATGGGTTGAATGATGCTCATTACAATATTTGAAGTTGTAAGAGAGCTTACATTATAACTTTGATCCCGAAATAGAGGTTAGGGATATCAATATCTGGATATGATGGTTCATGGAAGAGGCTAATCGAGGAATGGAAATAGGTTAATGTTGTTTGTTGTGAGGATGAGCCAGGTATGAACACTGATGTAACTAGCTAGGTTGTGCATATGTCTGATACTACTGAGGGATGTATTCATAACCCAGGACATGAGTTCTTGCTACACTAGAGACATTTTTTGTATGAGGAATTTTTTGCATCGATACGAGATGTTTTGTTGAGACTTCTCATGCTTTGTCTAAGGAATGTTTCACTTACATACATTATAGTGATTCTCTTGATTGAGGACATATTTTTCAGGGGTAGTTATAAGTAGGTTAGGACACTAACGGTTGATGGTAGTTGACATATAATGATAAGGATGTGGGATGTGATGTGGTGGTGAGAGGTTGTGAATAAGTGGGTAGGTTATTGGATCTCTATTGTAATGAGGAAAAACAATTTGTGATTATGATAGTGCTTGTTTGTGGGAACACTGTATCTAGGACTCCAGGAATACCGATTAATGGTATGTAGTTCATGGTTAGCGACTGATTGTGGTATATGTTGTGAGACAAGGGGTACAAAATATTGGACCTGAAGATCGTGGATGAGTGCTGATAATCGGAATTTCTAGCTACTTGATTAAGGGAATGGATGTAGGACATAGACATAGTGATGTATTTGGATGGGATCGATGAACTGGTTGAGAATATGGTGGCTGAGATATGGAAATAGAAATGATAAAAGTTAGACTTACCGGAGGTGTCCGGACATTCTGAAGATCCTTAGAGCGGTGGATGATTTGAAGCACGACTGATTGTTTATGGTGGAGGTTGATGGAACCAGTTTTTAAGGCATGAGTGAAGATGTGAGTTTTTGGGTAGATGTGTCTTGAGAACGATGCATCTATATTGAGACTAAAAATAATTATGGACATCGACTATCAACAATAGATGTTTAGAAAGTTTGACTTGTTAATAGGATGTGGAAGGCGCAACATTTGATGAAACTTTAGGTTGACATGTACGGGTGAATATGAATATATTTTTTTGGATAATGGGTTATTGGTTTAGATCGTATTTAAGCTATGTATGCAAAGGAATGTGTGGAGGTGGTTCATGTACAAATGGTTGGAGTTGGACACCCCTAGTTACACAGATAAGTGTTAAGGGAAACTAGAGGTTTGAATAAGCTTATATTTGTGTTCTCTTTACAAAAGGGCAAGGTCTCCAGTGATCAACAGAAAGTAGGCTCGCACACATTATTTTGATCTGAGAGCTAGGAGAATACTGGTATGTTTAGATTCTCTTGAGAAACAGATAAGGGTTAGGTCTATGGGAGGTTTGACCTATTGAGTGTTGGCAAGGTGTGCGAATACTGTAGAGATGTGGTCATATTTCTTCATTATGAAGATTTCCTCTATTTCATTCTGGGAAGGTTTGCCTGTAAATATTAGTGCAAGAGGAGTCAGATGTGATTGGTTGAGACAATAAGTGAGGGATACTGAAGTTGGGCCCATGGAAATATCAGAATTCCTTGTGGATAATGGTGGTCATGATGCAGCCTATTAATACGAATTAATGCAAATAAAAACCCAGTCGCTCTTAGCACAATCACTCAACCTAGGCTAAGCACTCACCCAAAGCGTGCAATAGAGTACCAAGCCTACTCAATAATAAAATGTCATGTTGTTATAGGATGTTAGTCACTGATGAATACTTAATGCATTCAAATAAATAATTAATATAACATTCTATAGAGCATGTTTAGATATAGATCTAAAGAACAACAAGTTTAACTAATATCCATAATGAAATAAATCATGCAAGAACCAATTATACTCAGGATTAATACTCTGATTCAGCCAATACACTCCATTATATTAAGCACGATAAATATACAAAATCTTATTACAATGGGTAATACCATAAGCTTATGTGCGCATTAGATCTGACAGCATAACTTCATAGTACTTTAGTTCTCTCTCACACACACACACCTTATGCTAGGGCAATATAGGGGTGGATGAATGAAAGTTAGATGCAGGGTACTACCGGGTGGTAGATCTAGGAGTGAGCTTATAATTACTATGAATTAAAAGTTCAGGAAATGGTGTTTAGAAACATACAAGATACTACTTACTAGTTCCTGATGAAGATACAGGTCCAAGGAATGTGGTGACAATGGCAAGGCTCAATTGGGATGATCCGGCAATGGAAAGTGAGCTGATGAAGCTATCCTCTGACTTTCCCAATGCTTGGATGAGTGTGACAGTGTTCTAGTTGCTCAGTTACAGTCTTGGGCTCGATACTCTTCTCTGCAACCTCTTCTCTCTTTCTCACTCGTCTCTCTCCTGCAAATGAATTTGGATCCTTTGTTTTTGGCTGGGGAAGGTCATTTACAGGGAACTGATGGCGGTTACTCAACCGACGGCGGTCGAGTAGGAACCAATTTCGGTTAGTTCAAAGTGGCTATTTTTAGTAAAATAGCCAACTTTCCCTCCTTTTCTCCCGAGGGATCAATTGTGGGCTTAGTTAAGTCATTATTAGATTCATTTTGGTGTGGGTGAGGGGTGATGAGTCATGAGTGTGGGTGTAGACCAAGTTAAAGGTCTTAATTAGGTCAGTTTAGGGTTAGGGCTAGGTCACGATGAGGTGGCGAGGTGAGGTGGTAGTGTTGGAGATGCGGATTTATTAATTATAAGGTAATTAATAAATCATTAGGTGTGTAAGGTTTAGGTGGTGAGGTAGGGTTAGGTTACGGGACGAGATACTGGGTACAGGGCGTCGTAAGACCCAAATTTGGTGTCTACATTTGCCCCTTGTTGTCATGTAGCTTTTCGTGTAAAGTTGCACTGACAATAATAAGAAGTGGTTGCCCCAATTAAGGGTATAGGTAATCCCCCTCAAATCTATCATAGATTAAGGTGATGTGAAATCAGGGATAGGGTTGATAAAGGGTGAATGATGATGAGATGATGGTAAGATGGTGGGGTAAGTTCAAGCAAGCAGACGCACGTTGAAATGCAGTAGTGTGACTAGGGTACACAATTTTGAAGAGAAAACAAGCAATTCATAGGCAAAGGTCGATAGTTTATCCAAACAAGGTTGATATAATCCTGGTATCCAAGGCAAAGGAAGTAGCTCTAAGGGATATAATGGGTAAGGTACCAGAATGTTTAGGCATGTTCGGAAGTACCAAATGGTTAGTTTGGTTGAGATAAATGTCACGGTCTCGGTCTAGGAATTGCTGGTCGGCTGATCAATTCAAGTATCCTAGCCATGCTAAAACACGAACAGGTGAGCTCGATGGAACAAACAGCTACATGATGGGTGGATAAAATCATAATTTGCGGGCCTCGGTCAAGGTACTTAATTGGTGCGGCCGTGGGTTGGGCTGATTGGTTGGGTGCGGCCTTGGGTTGGGCCGATTGGTTGGGTGCGGCCTTAGGTCGGGCCTGATTGGGTGGTTGCGGCCTTGGGTCGGGATGATTGGTTGGTTGTGGCCTTGGTTTGGGCCGATTGGTTGGTTACGGCCTTGGGTCGGGCCGATTGGTTGGTTATGGCCTTTGGTCGGGCCGATTGGTTAGTTGCGGCCTTTGGTCGGGCCGATCTGTTGGTTACGGCCTTGGGTCGAGTTGATTGGTTGGTTGCGGCCTTGGGTCAGGCTGATTGGTTGGTTGCAGCCTTAGGTCGGGTCGATTGGTTGGTTGCGGCCTTAGGTCAGGCCGATTGGTTGGTTGCGGACTTTGGTCGAGCCGATTGGTTGGTTGCGGCCTTTGGTCAGGCCGATTGGTTAGTTATGGCCTTTGGTTGGGCTAATTGGTTGGTTGCGGCCTGGGGTCGAGCCTGATTGGGTGGGTTACGGCCTAAGGTCCGGCCGATGAATTTAAAATAAGGTTATTTTAGCAAAGCCGGGTAGGCGATGTGGTGAAAAATGGATATTGGTGGATAAGGGTAGGAGTCAAGAGAAAATAGGCAGGTAACTGATATCGGTTATGCCTAACCGATGTCGATTAGAAGACCGATATCGGTCTTCTAGGGTGCGCCCTAACCGGTATCGGTTAGAGGTCAAAAACTATAAAAAGAAAAAATGCGGCATGTCCTTGTCACATTGTAAATTTGAACGCCAAAATTTGTCTTGTTGAGTTGTGAAGGTATTTTGTCGAGTAGTTGGGCTGAGTTGGCACTAGTTGAGTGGGTGAGTGAATTATTAGTGGGCCCCAGAGATCAGGAGGCAGATCTTGATTGGTTGAGGACCCTGCTGAAGAGATTTAGAGCTATGGCACAGGTTGGAGGAGCAGGAGGTGTTAGAGGAGCTGGGGGAGCTATACCACCACCACCTATCCCACCATGATGACATGTAGTCGTACCGGTAAGCTCTAAACCCCTATTTTTGTTAATTTGATGAATTTAGCTGGGATGTGGGTATTGGGGTAGGAATCCAAAATTTGATAAAATAATGAATAAATGAAGGTAAACAGTAAAATAGATTGGGTAGATATGTTAGGTAGGCCAAAACATTAGGGTGGGTAAGTTTTTAGGCAATTGTGCTGGGTAAATGGGTAGAAATAGGAAAAAAAGGGGATTCGGGCGCTGTTTTCGGTTTGGCCCCGAAATCCCATAGTGGCCGATGTCGGTCACTAGTCGACCGGCATTGGTCACAGTGTAGTTTTGTAGTTTGCAGAGACAAAGACCGGCGTCATTCATGTGTCGACTGACGTCGGTTCATAAAATTCGGGACAAAGATTTTGATGGAGGACCGATGGCAGTCGAGGGTGACCGGTACCGGTCACTATGGGTAGGAGGTAGGGTTGTAAATTTGTTTTGTTGGGTGTTGTGTTAGGCGGGTAGGATAGATTATAGGGTTGAGGGGGGGAAAGGTAGAGTTGTTGGGTGAGGTGGGTGAATTGCTAGGTGGGTAAATTGGTAGGGTGTGGGATAGGTGAAGCGGATAGTTTACAGTTTTGTTTGGTGGGGTTATTAAAAGATGGATTGTAGGAGTGAGAGGTATTTATAGATGTATAGGGTAAGATAGGTGGGTGTATATGTGTTACAAAGTTGGTGATGATTGGGTGGGTGAGTAAGTATAGAGGGTTAGGCTGGTTGTTTTGTTAAAGGTAGGCCTGACAGAGTGGGTTGTTTTGTGCAGGCATGCCAGCAGTTGACCATGTGAGATCGGATGCCGCCTCTACTGGAGCAGATGCGGCCACATGTGACTATAACACAGTGGGCAGTTATGCGAGAGGTTGGACTCAGTGGAGTGCAGAGGTATAGGGTTGTGGATAGAGACCACAGCTTGATGGTTGCTGTCATCAAGAGATGGGATCCGGTAACCAATGTCTTCTATCTCCCTACTTGAGAGATGACAGTCACTCTAGAGGATGTGTATCGCATCCTGAGACTAATGATCATAGGTGAGGTGGTGTTCTAGGTGGATGCTGAGACAGCAATGGATAGCATCCTGTAGGTATTCGGGGATGCAGCCCCATTGGTCACATATCATAGTGTGAGCATCTGTTATGGTGATATGTATCGTGCACATCGATAAGAGACACGGCTCGCCATGCTGATAATGATTGGTATCACCTGCTTCGCCCTCCCTGACTCAGAGGGAGGCCACTTCCCACGGGCTCTAATGGGAGTTTTACATGAGATGGTGGAGGAGCACACCTGCTATGCAATGGGCACTAGTGTATCTGGTGCAGCTATATAGTGGGGTTATCGCCGTATGAGGTGATTCGGTATATGTTCGACATTCTTGTTACATTGTTGGGCATACGAGCACATCATGTGCATACGACCAGTAGGGTTGCCCTAGCAACCGGGGGCCACAGGTAGTCTACCGATATGGTTTTCAGAGGTGGTTGGGGGTCATGGGCCAGCCACGAGCAGTAGTCGCAGGGCATGATGTTACTTTTTACAAGCATATGTTAGAGGGCCTGACTGGCATTAGATATTATATGGAGGCCATACAGAGGCCATCAGCCCCATGGAGGAGCCCGAGCACAGACTGCAATGGATCTAGTACATCTTCTGGATAGGTAGACGGAGGCTCGGGGAGTATGAGCGGATTCCCCTAGAGAGGGTACGACGACAGTTGGGCCTACGGCAGGATGAGCCACCTTCCTTCCCACAGTATTGGAGGGAGGATGTAGAGGCACCACTGCCTATACCATAGCCATTTGGACCCAGTCTGGGTAGCAGAGAGACCGGCTGATGAGATACGGTGGATGATGCCTGAGTGACAAGTTCATTTTTGGTTTGGTGGGCAGGGCAGAGGGTGGTTATGAGAGCACAACCAACACAACCAGATTTAGCGGACTGTTACAGTAGAGATGGACCATCTCCTGGGTCAGGTGTAATTACTACAGGGGCATCTTGCTACTGCACAAGCACAGATTGGGGTATTACAGGGGTAGTTAGCCTAAGCACAGGTACAGGAACCGGCATAGTTGCACAGCCTCAGGTATAGGTGCAAGCACAGCCTCAGGTACAGGCATAGGCACAGGGACAGCCTCAGGCATAGGCACAACCTTAGGTACAGGCATAGGCACAGCCTCAGGCAGGGCAGGGTCCACTTCTATTAGGAGCTGGGGGACCAGCCACTACCAGCCATGGTGGCACGGGCCCGGTACATGGAGGCGAGAGAGGAGGCCCGACTACTATCAGAACATACTAGATGGTACCAGATGTAGAGTATCAGCCATATGCGGCTCATAGAGCCGAGACTACCTGGATTCATAGGTCATAGGGGGGCTGCAGCCAGAGTCGGTGGGTCGGCTGACAGGTAGGAGGCGAGATCCGGCACAAGGGACCAGCTAAGGGACGGGCCGAGGGCGGGGGAGAGATCTGAGTCACCCCAGGAGAAGAGATGTTTTTGGTTGAGTTGGATAGTTGATGTGATTATTAGGATTTGTTATTTATGAGAGACACATCGTTCTGTGAACCGAGTGTGTATATAGAGGCCTGCGTGCCCATCATAGGATGTATATGTCCATTTTTGTTGTATATGTCGGCCTGCGAGCCGAGTACATTTTGTATAGTTGATACCGGCCTGCGAGCTGAGTATATTTTTGACATGAGAGACCGGCCTGCGAGCCGAGTCGAGATTTTGACAAAGACAGCGGCCTGCGTGGCGGCTTTGTATTTTGGATGACATAGGCCCCATGCAGGGCAATTTGTACACTTTGACATTGATTTGATGATATATAGATGATGATTTTGATCCATATGGTGTGTATATTTGTGGATTTAATGCATATATTATAATGTTTCATGTGTTTTGTCGATGGTATTAGAATGGGATGTATATAGATGATTTTGATGATGTTTTGATGATTTGCATATGTGTTTATGGGATTATGATGATGGATGTTGATGATTGAAGTCATTATGCAGGGAAAAGAGGCGGGTGCCGCCAATTTTTTTTAAAAAAAATAAAGAAAAGAGCTAGGTATAAGCAAAATGTGAGATTTGAACGATATCAGTTAGACAACCGATGTCGGTCATTTTATGACCAATACCAGTTACCTAACTGATGTTGGTCAATATATGACCAATACCGGTTACCTAACCGATATTGGTTACGCTAAAACGAGCTTTTCTAAATATAGAAAAGCTTGGGAGGTAACTGAAGTTCTTATTTTTAGAGTCATGCAACATGTTAAATACAAGGAGGTGCAAGGTTGTTTGACGTCTATACAGGTTAATTACATGGGAGAATTGAGTGATAAGGAGGAAAGAGATAAGTAAATTGATCATGGGCTTGAATTAAGAAGGCGTAAAGGTAAGTTATAGTGAAGAGGGTGGTGAACATGGCTGAACAAGGAGAAGCATCCAACGGGAAGAGAGGAGAGGGAAGACAGGTTCCACCTCAAGCTATTGCATCCCAAGAGGTATAATTTTTGGTTGGAATTAAATCTTTTCATGCTTATGAATAGGAGGAGGTAAGGTAAGTGGGTAGAGATGAAAAGGAAAAGGTGATAGGAAAGGGTTTAGGTATGGGGTGAGTGTTATGGGGAAGGTAATAAGAGTGTTTCAGATATGTTTGTAGGTACAGAGAGGGGTAAACGAGCAAATAAATTATCGTAGGTGGTGTTTTTGGGTAGGGTGGCTAGGAATTGACAGTGATCGATATCATTTAGAAATAACCGGTATCGGTTAGGTAACCAGTATCGGTTATGAATAAATGATATCGGTTAATGTGTAAAGTTGCAGATTGTGATAAACAACACTTGGGGATTTTATTTTTTTTGATTTTTTGTTTGTTGGTTTGATGTGTGCAGGTAGAGGCTAGGGTTGAGGATGAATGATAGGGTGTCAGATTTGTTATCACGGGTCTGAGCGGATATAACACTAGCTGAGTGGGCATTAATAAACCATGTGGGGTTCAGCGGAATCCACTATTATTCACAAATCGCACGCAATCATGCGATGTTGTAGGCGTTGATTGAGAGATGGAATCCATTAAATAATACCTTCTATCTTCCAATAGAGGAGATGATAGTGACTTTAGAAGATGTGTTTCAAATTTTGAGACTTCTAATTATAGGAAGACCAGTGTATCAGGCAGGGGCCTAATGCGGCGTGGGTAGCGATAACGGCGGTATTTGGTCCAGCCGCACGAGATTTGACACAATGAGGTTTGACATTCACTTATAGTATAATGTTTGTGGCACACCCTGAGGTAACAAGGTTGGCTGTGGTATTAATGATAACGGTGGGGTATTATGCATTACCAAGAGCGGACGGGGGAATATTTCCAAAATCATTGATATGTATTATTCAGTGAAATGATATAAAGGTAGAGTTACTTTTGCATGGGCACCTGCATATCTTGCAGAGCTATACAAGGGTTTATGGGCATGTCAGGCGAAATCACAAGACTACACTGGATTGTGCTTACTTATTAAATTGTCTGGGCCTATGAGCACATTGTGTGTGTGCGACCAATAGGCTAACCAATCCAGGCAGGAGAGATAGGAGTGCAGAGGTTGGGATTCAGACGATGGGTCCAGACAGAGCAAGAGGAAAGAGCCGAGACCATGACAGATGATGCTGAGTATTATAGGAAGATGTGGGAGATGGTGATGATTGCGGGTATCCATTGGAGGCCTTACGGGAACTACATGGAGACGGTGAACATAGCCGAGGATTTGAGGGGTGTAGAGCGATTGAGGTGGATCGTAGGGCACAGGCCAGGTGAGTACGAGAGGAATCCTCTAGATTGTGTGCAGCGACAATTTGGATTTGTTCAGGATATACCCATGGAGTCATAGACCATATAGGAGGATCGATGCCGAGGCACCATTCTCACCTCCATGGCCGACACTTCTAGAAGGACCAGAAGAGACAACATTCGATCGTAGGGTAATGGATACAGGAGTGATAGAGTCTTATAGATTATGGTGGGCAGCAGAGATACGAGGTACATATGAGAGGGCCAATCATCCTGACATAGCTATGATTACAATGGAGAGAGACCACCTTCAGGGTTTAGTTCACCAGCTTCAAACACAGGTGAACAAGACCACGGGATTGTTAGAGGTTTCACAGTCATGAGTGGAGAGACTAGAGGCCAAATTCTGCCATGCGAGAGGGCATATTCGTATGTTAAAGGAGATATTGGTGGATCAGTGGGAGGAACCAATAGCAGTGGCACCGTTGGAGGATGGAGAGACCAGGTGAGTGGCGTCGACGATCACCATCACTACCTAGTTTGGGATGAGGCACGGGGGCCTAAGTGAGTTTCATACATAGGGGTAGAAGAATAAATAATAGACTCTGACCTATGCATCGATGATAGAGAAGATGTATTTGTTTTGACATCTAAATAAAACTTAATATGTATGTTGATTTGAGTTTATAATAATAATAAGAATGTTTGTGTTTTGAATGTTTGGTTTGAAAAAGGGACAAAGATGAGTGTTATCAATAGAAATACACAAAAATATTTATATTTTTAAGTAAAACACAACACATGATAGGTTATGGTAGGGGATGGTCGAGCTAACCTTGGGAGACCCCATGTCTCCTAAGTGACTGCCTACATATCCCATTGCGCAAAGAAAGGAGGGGCCTCAGACCGATGTAGTTCTCCCTTAGGACTAGGGAGAGGTGAATTCAGGCAATTTGGTTGTGGTTAGGCTAATTTTTTGGTTGGTAAGAATTTTGATGTTGGTAGGGTATTTTTGTTGGTGTTGGTAAGGTATTTGCGGTGTTGGGTGTGGGCATAGGTGGAGCGAGGGTTAGCTTACCCAAGCATAGGGAATCATGTCCTGATTAAGGTCAACACATAATCCTAGATTCGGGTAAAAGAGGCAAAAGAGTCCCGTAGTTGGAAAGAGCTTGAAAAAAAACCATGTATTATCGTAGGATGAGCTTGAATCCCTAGGTACCTTGCATAGGCGAGAAGTCAATAGGTGAAAAGAGTTGTATAATCACAAAGATATCGGATATACGTCACGTCCCTTGAGTTTTTGTTGTTTTGAAATGGTGAGGTGAGGTGGATGGTATAGCTGGGGTGTAGAGAACTTGTTATAAGGTGATTATTCTGACGAAATAGAACCAAACCTAAATAGACAAGTCCATGACTCAAAAGTGCTTTTGAATACTACTTTTATTTTTCTGGATATAGACTGATCGATGCGGGAAGTCTATATGGGATATGCATTTTGTTGTTCTTGAGGTCTTCACGAAGCTGATCAATGCGAGAAGCTTCTGATAGAGGCTGACTTTGTATAGCTGTCCTTCAAGGGAGAAGTCTATTTATAGTAGCAGATGTAGCTTTGCATAGCTGTCCTTCAAGGGAGCAGTCTATTTATAATAGCAGAAGTGGCTTTACACATAGCTGTCCTTCGAGGGAGCAGTCTAGTTTATAGCTTAGAGGTCTAGATGTCCGTTTGGCATGAAGCATCTAGTTTTGCAGGAAGTTTGACTCAAGAATATCCTAGAATTGTATAATTGAGAACTTGTTATTTGGATACTTTTAAGTCATGGACCAGACTAAAAAGGGGAAGGCATCTTTAAGAGGAGGTGATGATCAAACCACGTGAGTTTGATTCTACTTTGAGATGCACGAAATAAGTTGTATGAAGTGGTAAATGAGCTCAAGGGACGAGCGCAAGGTAGATAAGAAGTGATGTAACACTAAATTCAATAGTAGAATGGTCAGAGATGCAAGGCATTAAGGGGTTCAGGCTCAGGTTTACCATTAAGCGAAGCTAAATGATAAGTACCTGATCCGTAAGTGTGAGTGATAATGTAAGGCCCAATCCAATTAGGAGAAAATTTTCCACGTTTGCTCTTTTCTAGCTTGGTTACATGTTGATTCTCTTTGAGGACAAGATCACCAATCTTAAAGGTACACTCATGAAGTCGCTTATCATAAGCACGCTTGATGCGCTTTTGATAAATTTGAAGGTGGTCAAGAGCTGTAAGATGACGCTCGTCAAGAAGCTCCAATTGGGCTAACCGCTCTTGGCGGAAGTCATCATTGGTGAGAATATCCTGGAGAGATATTCTTGAGGGAAGGGATTTGTATTTCAAGAGGTAAGACAGCCTCAGTACCATACACCAAAGAGAATGGTGTGGCATTAGTGGAGGTACGAATACTAGTACGATAAGCCCAAAGGGCAAAGGGAATGTGATCATGCCAGTTTTTCCCAGAATCGTTAATGACTTTCATGAGAATTTTGGTTAAGGTTTTGTTAGAAGATTCGGCTTGACCATTTTCTTGTGGATAGTATGGTGATGAGAAGCTAAGTTTGATACCAAAGTTGTCACAAAGGTCTTGTACCAGCTTATTTTTGAAATATTTTCCATTATCTGTTATCAGGCGATGAGGAACACCAAAACAACAGATAATGTGATGATTGATGAACTCAACGATTTTCTCTTTTTTGGTTGAAATGAGTGGAACGGCCTCCACCCATTTAGTGTAATATTCGGTTTCCGTGATGATCCATCGGTGACGCTGCGAAGAAGGCGGGTGAATCTCACCAATAAGGTCTAAACCCCATTGTGAGAAAGGCCAAAGATCTCGTGCGACCTGTAGTGGGTGGCTGGGAGTATGTTGAAGGTTGGCATGCTGTTGACACATAACACAACACTTAACATATTCACAGCAGTCATTATTAAGAGTAGGCCAATAATATCCTAGGCGAAGGATCCGCTTGGCCATTGCAAGGCCACTAAAGTGCCCACCACAAATTCCGTCATGGAATTGTTGGAGGGTATGGGTGACTTCAGCGCTGGTTAGACAGCGAAGGAGGATACCATCGAAGCCACATTTATAGAGGAGTCCCCCCATGATGACATAACGAGAAACACTTTTAAGAAAAGCACGTTTGCCATTACTAGTAAGGTCAGGTGGGAGAACAGAGGTTGTAAGGTAGTCGTGAAATTGGTGATACCAGGTATCCTGCGAATCAACAGATACATTATTTACCATACAAACATCCAGGACTGAGTAAGATGGGGCAAAGAGTTGTTGGACCAAGACAAATATGTCAGAATTAGTTGGTGAGGCAGGAATTTGTGAGGCCAAGCAAGCCATAGTATCTGTAAATTTATTAGTTGAGCAGGGAATGGTTTGGATAGAATAATGAGTAAATAAGGTCAAAAGTGAATCCACGTAATGTTTGTACTTTTGAAGTTCCTCATTTTTACATTGGTAGATGCTAGTAACTTGATTTACTACCAATTGAGAGTCGCCGAAAATGTTAATAGACTTCACACCTAAGTGTAACGCAATGTGGAGACCCAAAACAAGGGCCTCATATTCCGCTGTATTGTTAGTGCAAGGGAAATCGAGCCTAAATGAAAGAGGCATAGGTTCACCTTCAAGAGGAATGAGAACAACGCCTGCCCCTCCACCGCGTTGACATTTAGATCCATCAAAGAAGAGGGTCATTGGATACGACACATCACTGAGTGAAAGAGTTGCGATGAGTTCATCAGGGAAAGTAAAATTGGTAAATTGTTCCCCAGGTAAAGGGGCTTCCGCGAGTTGGTCTGCGATAGTTTGTCCTTTGACTGATTTCTGGTGTACAAACTCAAGGTCGAGGTCGGCGAGGAGCATAAGCCATCGAGCGATGCGTTGGTTTAAATGAGGTTTGGCGTACATATAATGTATGGGGTCAGCGTTGGTGATGACAAAAGTTTTGTGATTCAGGAGATAATGTCGGAGTTTGGTGGCCACGAATGATAGGGCTAGGCACAACTTTTCTACGTGTGTATACCTAGTCTCGTAATCCACAAGAGTACGGCTTATGTAATAAACTGCTTGTTCTCGATGCTCGGAGTCACGATGTGCAAGCATGGCTCCTACAGCATGGTCGGTGGCAGAAAGGTAAAGGTAGAAAGGGTGATCGTCCTGAGGTGGGACAAGCACGGGTGGCTGCAAGAGATAAGCTTTAAGAGCCTCAAAGGCTTGGTGGCACTCCTCACTCCATTGAAAAACAATGTCTTTTTTAAGGAGATGATGGAAAGGTTGACATCGATCTGAGAGTTGTGAGATGAAATGCCAGATAGATTGGAGTTTTCCCTGCAAACTACGCAATTGTTTGAGGTTAGTGGGTGGGGGAATTTCTAGGATAGCTTTGACTTTAGCTGGGTCGACCTCAATGCCACGCAAAGAGACGATAAATCCAAGGAGTTTTCCCGAAAGGACGCCAAAGACACATTTCTTTGGTTGAAGACGAACACAGTATTGTAACAGGCGATCGAAAATAATGGTTAAAACATCGAGATGTTCACTGCGATGTTTGGATTTTCCAAGAAGATCATCGACATAATCCTCCAGGATAGTGTGCATAATGTCATGAAAAATATAAGTCATAGCCCGCTGATAGGTCACACCAGCATTCTTAAGGCCAAACGGCATGACACGATAGCAGAAGGTTTCCCCAGGGGGTAATGAAGGTGGTTTTATGTTGATCAACCGGGGCTACCAAAATTTGATTGTATCCCGAGAAGCCATCCATGAGAGAAAGCATCTCATGGCCCGCAGTGAGATCAACAAGTTGATCAATGCTAGGTAGGGGGAAGTCATCCTTTGGGCAAGTGAGGTTAAGGTCCCAGAAATCCATACATATCCAAAGTCCCCCCGTCGCTTTAGTGACAGGTACGACATTAGAAATCCATTGAGGATAGTCAATAGGTAAGATGAAAGAAATAGAAAGGAGTCGTTGAAGCTCTTCTTTAACCAAGAGGGAAATGCGTGGATGCATTTTTCTCAGTTTCTATTTAACTGGTTTGGAGTCGGTTTCAGAGTGATGTTATGGATAGCAATGTCAGGATCGATTCCTGGCATGTCAGCGTAGGACCAAGCGAAAGCTTGGTTGCGGGACACGGAGGAAGGTAGTGAAGGTAGCTTGTTCTGATGCATCAAGAGATTGTCCAATCTTCACAATGTGAGGATCGTCCTCTGTGTGGATGTTGATTTCTATAGTCGACTCATTCAACATGGTTTGGGTTTCAGATGGTAAGGCGCGTTGAATATAAGAGTCATCCGCACCAAGGTAGGTGAGGATGGAGTCGTCATCCTGGCACTCCACAACATTAATCAAAGGCGAGTCTTCTTCAATCATGTCTGGATACAAAAGGGGGAGAGAAGATGGGTCTTCACCATCGTGTTGATAAGTGAGAGGACCTAGGAAAATAGCATTCACGAAAAAAAAAAGTTAGGAGGGATAGATTCCGGATCTATCGACTCTGTGGGTGAAGATGGAAAAATGGGTGATGATGGTTCTGGAAGGGGTGAACTTCGTCATCTTCCTGGATACAACTGACACGAGGTTTCTTCGGTGTAGGTGGTTCAAAAAATCCAAGACCAGGACGATCTTTTTGTTTGTGTGTAGTCACGGGAATGATCGTATGTCGGCCTTGTTCATAAAGACTAAAACCAAAACCCTTCCAAGCACAGTGCGTCAGGAAGGTGAGGGCGAAACGATGATTAGTTAGATATTGAAAATCAGATTGGAAGGGAACCACACCAAGGGGAGGTTCAGGGGTGATAGAGGATGCGATTGACACCCCCATACATTAGGTTGGTGTAGGCAATTAGGTGGTCCGTAGGAGATCACCTCCCCCACACGACGGTCATAGGTAGGATGCACATGTAACTGTCCATACTCCTATGGGGTATGGAAGGTGCTAACATTATATAGGTAGTACTCCCCCAGTGTAAGGCATTGAAAAACATCTACCAAGGGATCTGAAGTTGGGATGTTGTCCACGGGGAAGGAAGTGGTATTCGCGGCGGTGGTTTCATTGGTTGAAGGTGTGGGTGCGGCTAAGGTGGATGGTTGAGGCGTGGTTGAAGTAGATGGTTGGGTTGGATCAATGGGTGCCTTGACTGGTACAAGCACATCATTAGGGCGATATAACATATTGCAGGTTTTGAAGGGGGAAGCGTCAGCTTTTACGGTGTATGACTTCCCCTCATACTCAAATTTTATGCATCTATGTAAGGTGGAGGGAACGCATCCCATAGCCCAGATCCAAGGGCAGCCTAACAACATGTTGTATTGGAATTCTCCCTCAAGGACATAGAAGAGTTCGGGTAAGGTACGTGGCCCTACATGAATGTTAAGGATCACGGTGCCTAGGGTGGAAGTAATAGCATCGTTGAATGAACGTAACATGGTGGGGTTGGCACACATGCAGCTAGGAGGGATATTCATCTGTTGGAAGGCTTTGGAAGAGACAATGTTTAGGCTAGTGCCCCCGTCGATCATAACACGATGTACCCGGATGTCCCAGACATAAGCTGAGATGAAAAGAGCGGGGTCAGGATCTTCTGCACCAAAGACGACAATTTCTTCTTCAGAAAAACTGACAGCAGCGGCTTGCTGTATAGGGACAGAAGTGGTTGAGGAGGTAGGTTGTTTGGTGAGAGAAGCAACGTGGTTGGGTGTTAAGATGGAGGCGACGGGAAAGGTTTCGTTAGGTAGGACCTCTATCCCTTGGAGGATCTCAATTAGAGCTTGTCGATGAGATTCAGATGTTTGAATGAGATCATACAGTGTCATTTTTACAGGTGATTGGTGAAGTTGTTTGATCATGGTGTGATGGGAAACTCCATCAGAGATGGGATAGGCAGGTCCACGAATGACCACTTTAGGTGGGGGAGCTATCGGGATGGCGGAAGGAGAAAGAGAGGCCGCATGTGTGCTTTCTTTAGCTTTTCCATTGTTTTTCTGCCCTTGAGTAGCAATGTTAATCATGTTGATCTCATGAATACGAGAGGAGGAAGATGGCGGGGATAAGTCATTATTCTCAAGAGGTGGGGTTGCAATGATGATAGATTTTGGCAAGGCGGGGACAGGTGGTATAGGAGAGGGGATTGAAGCTAAAGGCTTCTCCCTCTGTAAGTTGTCTTTCTTAGACTTCCTATCTGAGATAGGTGACTGACAAAGGATGGCTTTCAAAGCTTTGCATCCTTCTACATCGTGTCCTGGTGTGCGGTGGTAAGCACAGATTTTAGACTCATCATAACCTATAGGTCGAGGTTTAGATGGATCATAGGGTCTGAGTGGGGGTAGGGAAATGGTCGCATCCCCTACCAACATATCAAGGATCTTGGCATAAGATCCTTTGAGCGGGTCAAATTCAGATGAAGATGAGGCTATTGATTGGGTGGGTGAGATTATTGTTTGTTTTGGTAATGGTTGGGTATGAGTGGTTCGTACAGGCTTGTGGTTTAGACAAGGGATTTTGATGATTGGGTTTAACTAGGTGTGGCTTCTTTGGCGCAAAAGTCATGTTTAACTGGTTAGATGATGAGGCCACAGATGACGTGGTGGTAGGAAACAACCACGGGGAAAGAGGAGTGACAGCAAACAAATCCTTTGATGATCGAGTTTGCTTAGGGTTGGTAGGTGGACAGGATACTTGGGGTGACAGTGTTGATACGCCCGTGGATTTCTGTATGGGTGCAGAAGGTGCAGGTCATTTCAAACAAGACGTGGGAGGCATGATGTATTGAGACAAGGTGGAGGGGTGAGGCCCAATATAGAAGGTAGGTGTGACAGCGAGGGTTGAAACCGTGCCTGTTGTATTGGTGTGATCGGGTGTGAGGGTTTTTAGTTGTGACAGAGGCATAGATTGGACTTGAGGAGATTGGGTCTGTCTCCTAGGTGGATTGACAGCTTTAGTTTTGGATAAATCTAACCGTTTAGGTGGGTTTGTCAGACTGGGTATTGGTGAAGTCCCAAGTGTAGGGGAAGGTTTGGTTAGGTTAATAGAGGTGGATGAGGTATTCGGTAGAGATGAGGGGGGTGAAGGTGAGGAGGCATTTTGAGCTTTTGTAAACATCTCGGGTATATGGTAGAGGTGTCTAGATTAGTCATCTGCATTTGAGTAGAGCATGGTGTACTCAAACATTCCCATAAGACTCATCTATCTTCTGGGGGATGACAATCTTCACGTGTGAACAGGAAATTTGGTATGGAAGAGAGGTGGGTTGTGATTCCGGTCCACTGTGGGTGTGATACAGGGGGTAAATGAGGTGCTGTATCAATGAGTGTTAAGAGGTCAACTGGTCGCTGGAAATATTTAGGCGATGAAGAACTAATAGGTAGGAGGGCATGTTCGAGGGGATCTATTATGATTAAGGAGTTTGGTGATGTAGGCTCGAGGGGTTTCTCCTCTAAGGATGACAAAAAAAGTGGCGAGCCTTCTTCTTTTACAGCAAGAGTGATGGAAGGAGATGTTTGGGAAATGGATATGTTAGATAACATCCACTCACAGTCTTGCAGGGATGTGGTGTAAGAAGGCTCATTCTGTGAGAAGAGAACTCTGGGCGGTTAATTCCTTTATGGGTAAAGGAATAGTGGGTTTATCCTCTTGTCTTGATGAAGGAGAAGGGGGCGAGGATCTGTGTGTTGGTGAAGAGGTTTGATTCAGAATTTTCTCAATGGAAGTCCTTGGTTGGGAGTTGAAAACCGCATGGATTTCATGCACACTCTTCTCCTTCAGCTAAGGTTTCTTGGTTTGTGTTACTGTTAGATGAATGGTTTGGAAATGGTTTGTTGAAGATTTTTAAATTTCGATTAGCAGGGGCATTAGGATTATCGAGGGTTATATCCCCTGCATCAACCATTTCCTGCACTATATTTTTCAACATCTTGCAGTTTTCGTGGTTGTGTCCCTTCACGCGATGGAAGTTACAGAAGTCATTTTCTTTATACCAAGAAGGTATAGCACGGGCGGAATCAAACCCGGAGTGAGGTTTAATAGGAGGCAAGGTGATAGCTCCTACTTTCAGCAATTTTTCCAATATCACACCATAAGTTTCTCCTAAGGGAGTGTAGTTGATGGGCTCCGCTTTATACTTATAGGTGGCTTTCGGTTGGGGTATTAGATGGTGCTTGAGATTTGACCATCACCGCGTGTACAGCTCCTTTTTATTTCGAAGCAGCCAATGTGTGAGAGTTGGTGGTGTTAGGTTTGTTGGTGGAGTCTTGGGTTTGGAAATTTGAGTGTTTGTTGCGCAACCTCAATTTCTCCTCCTCTAAGGCTCGAATGTCTAGTTTCCAAGCCATAGTAAAGGCCTCATCAAAGGTGCAAAAAGTTATGAATTTGGAGGGTGGGAGAAATGTTCTTAGCGCAGGCCCCGCGTAAAAGAGTTCGATGAGTTCGGCCTGAGGTAAGGCATAAGTAAGTTGGTTGATGAGGCCCCGCCATCGTCCTATGAAATCTACGATAGATTCGTATTCAAATTGTCGGATGGAATAGAGGTCGGTAATGGATAATTTCTTGGCAATATTGATGGAGAAATGATCCAAGAAAGATTGGGCTAACTGGTTAAAGGAGAAGATTGAGTGCTGGGCTAAAGCACTGTACCACTCCAGGGTAGGTCTTGATAAGGACATGGGGAAGGTTCATGGAGTAGTAAGGCATCATCGTGAGCAATCAGATAGCAGGCATGTATAAATGATCGCAAGTGTTGTTGAGGGTCCTCCTTACTATTAAAGCAAGTAAATTTCAGTAATTCCCATTGAGGAGGATATGTATGAAGGGGGACAGAAGGATGAATAGGCTCCCGACAAACTTGCTCATATGTCAAGGTGTTACGGCTTCCTGAAACAGAAGCCTTAAGATTTTGCATCTTGTCCATCATCTGTTTGATTAGATCATTGGTTGGGTTAGATGATGGTGTTGTTGTCGTAAAAGGAGGAGGATTGGGCCAAGAGTCGCTACTAGACAATGGTGGGAATGAATGTTGATAAGAAAATGATGATGAATGTGCTGGGGTGGCCGAATAAGGGTGTCCTATATAAGATGTTGAAAGCCACCTGATGAGTTTGCAGAAATGAAAAGGTGGGCGGAGCCTGAGAGGGAAAGCTCGTGTGGATAGGTGGTAGAGAACAAGTTATGAAAGAGGCAATTTGCGAGAGAGATGAGGTAGGGGCAGTGGACGATAGTGATATGTAGGGCCCCAGATTAACCAAAGGAAAGCCAATCGGTGCAGTATGAACCACCGAAGCCACTGAGCTGGGAGACGGAGCTAAGGATGAAGACGGTGAAGCAAAGTTATTAGGTGAGAAAGGGGGTAAGTGAGCAGCTATACTAATAGGCATACCAACAAGGAGCTGACCGTCGGGTGTACAGTCAGTGGCATGAGACAAATAATATTGTACGGTGCTAGGATTAGCATCCAAAAATTTGGCAAATTCCTTATCTCCTATAGGGATCTTGGGAAAATTACTGGTATCTGTAGGATTCCCCATAGGATGTGAAGGGGGTGACTCAGGCAAAGGCACGGAACAAGCATGTGAAACCATGGCTGCAGCTTGTTTCCGAGTGATAACAACCATGGACAAGAGGACACAATAGGGATTTAATCAATCAGGAACAGAAACAACAACAAAATGTTGGAATTGGTAGGTTGTTGGTTTGTCAAGAACTGTGAAACACAGTAATCGATATCGGTCTAATAACCGATGTCGGTCAGACTGTAGCCGGCGTCGGTCAATTAACCGATGTCGGTAGTATAGGACCGGTGTCGGTCACTGTGAAAGAAAAGAGAGGATGTAAGAAGTTGCTGGTTTGGGGATAACAATGCTTAGTATACCAACCAAATTGTCTTGAAGTAATCACTAAAACAGGGTATAACAAAGAAACAAAACTAAAAACAAGCAAGATGCACAAGCAAATCAAGAGACTAACCCTAGGATTAGTTTTAATCACTTTGGGCTTATGCCTTAAACGCCAGATGATGTCAATCCTAAACAAAATACCTAAGGGAGGTGTCAAGTTTGTTTTGGCTTGTAAGGCTACCTCAATCGGGCGGAGGAATACCGTGGGAAGGGGGGATGTTTGAAATGTTGTGTAGATTATGATGTGATTTGGTATGTGTTGTGCAGTGAGAGTAAGATTAATTTCTTGTCAATACTGTGGATATCACCCCCACGTGTATGACCTGTTACTTAATCTACGTTCACTAGGACTAAAAATAGCAAGCAAGAATGTGATGCACGTGTTTTAAACCCAAATCGAAAATGATATTCGATGAAGCAAAGAAAGAGAAGAGGTTAAGAATATGACTTTCACTAATGCCAAGATGCTAAAGAAATACAAGTTCTTTTACCAAAATGACAAAATATTTTGTGAATATTTAGAAGAAAGAAATAGCAAGTGTGTTCCCGATATGAAAACAAGCAAGAAAGAAAGAAACCCGAGAAGGGTCCCACCGGGCGTGCCAAAATGTTTCGCACAGAATTTTGTTCCAGAATAGAGTTACTTCTATCTTTTCATTCTCTTGAGAAACAGATAAGGGTTAGGGCTAGGAGGAATACCTGTTGAGTGTTGGGAAGGTGTGTGCATACCGTAGAGAGATCATATCGATTGTGAAGGACTCCTTTTTGTCTGGGAAGGACTACCTGTAAATAATAATGCAAGACCACCAAATCTTAGTTAGACAATAAGTGAGGGAACTGCCTTGGGCCCAGGAAATATCAGACTTCCTTTCAAAGGTGGTCAGTTCCCCTTTTAATATGAATTAATGCAAATGATAACAAAGAAACTACTGCGAAATCACGATTTAGGTACCTCGTTAAAAAGCAATAGAGACTAAACTACCAATAATAAAATGTCATGATGTTTTTTTGGTCACTGGTTATTGATACATTCAGATCAAGTTACAGGGATAGACCGGGATGGATATGAGATTGTTTGGGGGTAAATAGGGGAAAGGTTGGTTTTGGTATAAGTCACAGTGACCGATGCCAGTCATTGGATAACCGACCGCGGTTATAACATCGGTACCGGTAGCAGATAACCGGTATCGGTAGGGGCATTGATTTAGGGGCTTTGAATGGAGGTCAGTTGTAAGGTGGTTATGGTGTTTATAAGGTTGGTAAATTATTAGGGGGGGTAGTAGGGTGATGGAGAAGACTTCGAGAGTGAGAGAGTTGTCCTTGGGGCAATATAGGGGTGGATGAATGAAAGTTAGATGCAGGGTACTACCAGGTGGTAGATCTAGGAGTGAGCTTATAATTACTATGAATTAAAAGTTCAAGAAATGGTGTTTAGAAACATACAAGATACTACTTACTAGTTCCTGATGAAGATACAAGTCCAAGGAATGTGGTGGCGACGGTAAGGCTCAGTTGGGATGATCCGACAATGGAAAGTGAGCTGATGAAGCTATCCTCCAACTTTCCCAATGCTTGGACGAGTGTGACAGCGATCTAGTTGCTCAGTTACAGTCTTGGGCTTGATACTCTTCTCTGCCACCTCTTCTCTCTTTCTCACTCATCTCTCTCCTGCAAATGAATTCGGATCCTTTGTTTTGGTTGGGGAAGGTCATTTACAGGGAACCGATGACGGTTACTTAACCTACAGCGGTCAAGTAGGAACCGATGTCAGTTAGGTCAAAGTAGCTATTTTTAGTAAAATAGCCAACTTTCCCTCCTTTTCTCCCGAGGGATCATTTGTGGGCTTGGTCAAGTCATTATTAGGTTCGTTTTGGTGCGGGTGAGGGGTGATGAGTCATGAGTGTGGGTGTAGACCAAGTTATAGGTCTTAATTAGGTCAGTTTAGGGTTAGGGCTAGGTCACGGTGAGGTGGTGAGGTGAGGTGGTAGGGTTGGAGATGTGGATTTATTAATTATAAGGTAATTAATAAATCACTTAGATGATGAGGTATTATCCAAATAACCAACATTCTTCCACAAGGCATACTTTGTTGGGCATGTTGGCCCAGGAATCCACCTTTAAACATGTGTGTTGCTTAGTGACAAGGAATTTAGTACATGTGGAAACCAAGCAAGGCCTGTCCAAAATGTATAAAGTTTTTTATACAAATCATTTACTATGGATTGATGGTTCATATATGTTTGTATAATGATGATGACAATGATTTTTATAAATATTTACAACTACTAAATCAACCAAACCTCCTGAAAAGTAAGGAGGCCTTCGCTTGGTGTTATTTTGACATGACTAGAATCAATATTGAGATATTTTTCCAGAACATTGTCTTCTACCCCAATATGGCTCCCATTTAATGAAAGATATGAAAATTTCCCAGAGAAATTTTTGAGCTTTTTCATAAAGAGCTCAAACTACCGGATGCCAAGTTTTTCAAACCGATAAACTATTCCAAATTGATCTCCAATATTGTACCCATCCCCAAAAAGGTCACCCTAGCCACCCACATATGTATCATTTTTCACAACCCCAACCTTTCTTATCCTAAAGATAATTTTCCTTTACCATTCATTAATGTCGTATTTCACACCATGTCTATGTACGAGATGTTATCTCTCATGGATATGTTTTCAATCACTCCCAAAGACTAACATAAAACCACCTTTACAACTGAGTAGAGTAGAGCACATATTTCTAAGTGAAGTTGCCCTTTATCCTTTAAAATGTTGAAGTAACTCATCAACGTGCAATGACACACACCTTCCAAGACTTAATACCCAAAAGCATTGAAGTTTATGTAAGGAATTTGGTATTTACATAGTTATGGGTGATTTATCATATGGTAAATATTATGGTCATATGTAGAATATATTATTATAAAAATAATATATTCATATAGTTTGGTTATACCCGTAAAACTATTAACGGGGCACTTGTTATTCTCTTTCCTATTTATTAGGAGGTTTTTTTTGTCACTGTTGAATTTTAAGCTACCTTTCCCATTTGCATGAATATTCTTTGCAAAATCCATGTTTCTTAAAATTTTGATGCAATCCAATTTTACACTTTTGTGTATTTCAGAGGTTGAGTTCCATTTTGTACTTTTGTGCATTTCAGAGGTTGAGTTTCATTTTGCACTTTTGTGCATTTCGAAGGTTGAGTTCCATTTTGCACTTTTGTTCATTTTGGAGGTTGAGTTCCATTTTGCACTTTTGTGCATTTCAGAGGTTGAGTTCCATTTTGCACTTTTGTGCATTTTGAAGGTTGAGTTCCACTTTGCACTTTTGTGCATTTCGGAGTTTGAGTTCCATTTTTCACTTTTGTGCATTTCAGAGGTGCATGTCAGAAGTGCAAGTCGAAACTGCATACGTGCATCGTAGGTCCCAAGTTCCCTCAGGGAAGTCAACAGTTGAAAAGTAGGTTTGAATGGTCAAAGTTGTACAACCATCAGGCTATTTTTAAGGACTCTTTCATAGATGTAAATGTATTATTTTTTTAGAATGTAATTAGTTAAGAAGAGTAGTTAATATTTCTCCACCTTCTTAGCTATATAGAGGAGGATACATTATGTATTCAAGGACTTTTGATCATTTGTATAAAGAGGCTCTACCATTTTGAGAACTTGTATACAAGCTTAAGCCTCAATATTATATATAGAACTGATATTTAACCTTCTTTTGTTTTAATGTGTTATGTATTTAAGTATTAATCTTGTACTTGAGAATATTTCTTTCCTTGTACTCGAATGATCCTTTTTACCTTCACATTTAGTCTTTCCTTCTTAGCAATTTGTATGTTGTGATTCATAAAACCTATCAGTAACGAGTTGTGGAATCAAATTAAGTCCCTTATGTTATTGTTAAGTTTTACCTTCATATAAAAAACCCTTGTTACGAGAAAAGGAATAAATTTGTGTAAGTTATTATCTTTCTATTAAATATTTTGTGTTTGTGGAAGCTGATCTTTTGTTCCTTCAACTATTGGTGCATCTCCATTTTTAATCAGTTCAATCATCCCTCTCCTTTTTCTCCAGAAAGATCGGATAGTGTAGTTTGTTTTTAGCATCATAAGTTTCGCATCCTGATCTCCTATTAGACGCATGTAATTTAGAAGGAAGTTGGCCTTCTCTGGAGGTTCATCCTAAGGAGCCAAGGTCCCACACCTTGGGGATGTTCCTATGTCACATTAGATCATCTAACGATTCAGCAGGTGCACGATCCAAGTGACAATAGTCACTATGGCTATATAATAGCCTATGTAATGTTATCCAAATATGTATCCTGAATATATTGCTATATTGTGTTAATTCGGCTCTCCTGCTACATAGACTCTGACCAAATTTAATATTTGGTATCATGATCTTCTTGAAATCTCATTGAGTGGATGATCATGCTCGTGACTTTGTTCAACACATTCGGAAATACATTCACTACATATAGAAACCCAATTTTTAAATTGGCTTCTCTAAGCAAAAAGAAAAACTATTCTATCACCAAATAGGCACAAATTTTGAGGTTCACTATTTTTATTGAAATCTCAAAAGATTACTTTCGCTCCTCCCATTGTGTTATCTATCAATGTATAATATATCTAGTATAGATATCTTACATACATTTATCTAAAATACGCAATACGCCGAGAAATATCAATTAAGAGGCACATATTTAACTATGCAAGTGTAGTAAGATATCTATAACAATTAAAAATAAATATAATATAATAATTATATTATAATAAATGTATTTATATGAAATCCATCAATAGAGATCAATTTCAAGGTTCTTAAGATTGATTTTATATACCTCTTTAATTAACAATTTCATTAATTTCTCTACCAATTTCCCATTGATTTGTGGCAAATTGTATCATTTAGTTACGCAATTGTGTCAGTCTTAAAAATATATATACAAGAAAAAAGGACCCAAACAGTCCAATAGAAGTCAAATTTATGAATAAATTGTCACATGACAATCAAATGAATGCCAAAGTTAATGTCAAGAATAAAAATGAACAATGCACTTCATTATTACCTTGCCTATTGTAGAATGCCTCTCAGTGTAAATATGCCTCTTAACATAAAAATCATGTACCATATATTGAAGTTAGAACAAAACTACAAATTCAAATTTGAATAATAGAAACTTTTTCTCAATCATGTAATTCTAGGTAGTAGGGATAGTGTCACGCTCAATGAACCATTAATTAGATAGAGATGGGCACGTCTTTTTTTTACACGCTACACATCTGTAAGCACATAATATTTATGATGGCGAAGACGTTAGGAGTTTTCTTGTTCTGAACACGAAGTGAACCACAAAAACCAAAGTGTTTATATTTTTCCATTATTGCTTTGAAGTGAACAGTTCAATAAAATAAAATAAATTGCTACAGAATGCTTAATTCATGGTTATTCTGTTCAAGAAAGAATTTCAAATCCTAATCGCAGGCTTGGATTTCTAGCTTCAGTGGTGAATCCGAAACCAAATGGAAACAAGGGATCATATTGTTTGTCCCCTATATTCATGGGCAACTGATCAACACTCCTAAACCATGTTCTTGGGAGCTTTCCTTGAAAAGCATAATCTCCAAAAATCACATCTGTCACACCTTGGCCCTCACTACCAGGAAGCCATGCTGCAACGAAGGCATCCATCGATGCAATGTATGGTTCTATAACAAGTGGCCTTCCAGATACCAAGATTACAAGGCATTTCAAGGAAGCACAGACATTGTTGATTGTGTTGCCTCCATCTAAGGGTATTGTCAAATTCAGATTATCCCCATCCATTTCTGCATAAGGTGGCTCACCCACAACCACTATGGCATATGAGAATCCTTTTCCTTTAACATAGTTTGCATCTGGATTTTGCTCAAAAACAACCTCAGTAGAGGGGCTAACAGCAGATTTGATTGCTGTAAGAATTGTAGTTCCTGCACAAGATAAAACAATACTAAGGAAATTAGTTGAATGATTAGCTACTAGACCGCTTGTTTATTAAATATCAACTGCCATCACATGTGGGATCTCACCTATGGTTGAGTTACCACTTAAACCTTGCCATGTTTCCGTCCATCCACCACACTGATAACCTAGATTGTCTGCATGTGTCCCTGCAACAAGAATTTTGGGAGCATTCTTGTCTAATGGTAGAAAAGGATCTTGACTTCCCGACTTTCCATTTTGCAGCAATACAAGAGACTTCCTAACAGCTTCTCTTGCCAAATCCCTGTGTTCCTGTTATTCCAGAAGCTACTGTTAGAAATTATTTAACCAAAATAGCAAGTCAAGCACCAGGCTCTAGCTACCCTGCAGATGAAAGCTAAGAAGATTGCAAAAAAGAACATTAAAACGTTTATCTTTCAAAGAAGTACCAATGAATTCATATTATACAAAATTCACCTTGCTGCCGAGGTGTTTGGCTGGGCTCAAGTCTGCCATAGGATTCTCAAAGAGCCCCGTGGCAAATTTAACTCTCAAAATTCTTCGCACTGCATCATTTATCCTGTTCATGGAGATGAAACCTCCCTTGACATGCGCAGTCAGATCTTTAATGAAGTCTGTAAAGTTGAACGGAATCATCACCTATTAAACAAATTTACAACGGAAAAAGTCAGGTATAAATCTCATAGCCAAAAATATTTGGTAGCCCCTTATGAATTATGGTTTGCTTATTTTTTGACGTCTCAGTAGAAGGTGGCTCTCTATTGATTAAAAAAAAAAAATTAACGATACCAATGAAAGTGCAAGAAAAAATACATTACCATGTCAATTCCTGCACCTACACTTTCAAGGACTGACAAAGAATAATTAACACCAGGTGGGCTAGTTATTCTGTCAATACCTTGCCAGTCTGAAATAACCATGCCCTGCAACCCAAACAATACCAACACTAAAAAGACAATTCTCCAATAGGACCATGATGTGCTATCCAAAAGGATGGAATAAAATACCAGTGTTGGTCATGAATAGAATAATAACATCATAAAAATAAAATGTAGAGTAATTTTGTGTTGATATCTGGAATCAATTGTGTTTTATCTTCTTACAGTAGGTAATACCTTGAAGTGAAGTTGCTTCTTGAGAACATGAGAAACCAGAAAGCGGTTGGCATGCATCTTCATTCCATTCCAGCTGGAATATGAAATCATGACAGTGGAGACCCCTTTATAAATGGCATCGAAATAGGGAGTCATGTGGATACGAACTAATCCTTTGTAGTCGATGATGGTATTGTTCTCATCTATACCATTAATTGTACCCCCATCACCCACAAAGTGTTTAGCACAAGCTGCAACATTTTTCCTGATCACACATGCATTATATGGCTTAGCAAGTTAGGAACTTATGCAAAAGCACCATAAGTGATTAATGTAAATTCTAGCCGAAGTACTGAATGCACAGTTTAATGAATTCAACAGATCCATTTTCCATTTGAAGCAGTTGAGTTATTTAGAATGTGGAGATAATCTTACGGTCCTGCTACAAAGGGAAACCCCTTTGTATGGTTCTCAGGAGGCTGCCCCTGCAGACCAAAGATCATATCTGTCATAGATTTCACCACCTCTGGATCCTCACTGTAGCTCTCATAGCATCGCCCCCATCTAGGATCTCTGCAGACCTGTTCGCGGCAGAAACAAAAGCACCATAAGTAACCTAAAATGTTACATATTTGAAGCATATCTTCCAGAGACTTACAGCAACACATGGAGCAAACACATAAGGTATGCCAGTAGCTCGAACTTCCAAAGCTGTGGCAGCACCAATTCTTTTCACCAGCTCAGGATCTCTGCATGACCAAAATGAAAATGTAAGAGCTATATAGGGTTTCAAGGGATCTCTACTATGACTAAATTGAACAATCTTCTAAACAACTAAGAATGCATTGAAAGCACAACATTTTGGCCGCAAGGGTTTCAAGGGATCTCTACTATGACTAAATTGAACAATCTTCTAAACAACTAAGAATGCATTGAAAGGTACTCCACAACATTTTGGCCGCAAGGTTGTTAAAGCTATCTGTTCTTATTTTATGGGTTATTCTAGCACTGGAAGGTGATGAGTCTGGGAAAAATTTCCTTGGGAATTGCATCTCTCTCGGATGCCCTATGGGCAAAGAACCTGAAAAAGCCGAAATTTGGAGTCCCATTTGCTTGCTCAGGTTTTTGTCTAAATTATTGGCACATTTGTGGCCAAAAGCATCTAGAAAGCTTGGAAGCTTCTGAATCCACACTTAATCTGGGATGGGGATGATTTCCATTATGGTCTCTCCATTAATTCCCTCTCCCTTTGGTGGTCTCCAGTTCTCTCTAACTACAACGTGCCGTTTTCCCTGGTTCCTTGGATCAAAGGCATCAAACTATTTAGCAAGGGCATCAAAGTCATTGTCGACCTTTTTTGTAAGACATCTAGAGAATGGTTGTTTTGGCCTATGCTTAAAGAAAAGTATCAATTACAATCCAATGATCATGAGTTGATAGTTGAAATACATAATCCCATACCTAAATACCATACTCAAAAATGTGGTGTGCAAGCATCCCTCAAATAGCGGAATGACTATAAATGCCTTGTTGAAACCCCAGTTAGGGTATCGACTCGTCTCCCCTTAACATTTGTAAATTGAGCCTTTCAATGCTTATTATAAAGTTTGTTCTTATGAACAAGTTTGGAAGAGGAGATTTTCCAAATTTGGGCAGCCATTATTGAACCCAAACAAGCTCAATTCCTCTAGTGCATCCTTCATCAAGGTCTCCCAATTGGTTCTTGGCTAGTTAACCTTGGCATGGCTCATCCCAATGTGTTTATATTTGTAACCATTGAGAGTCTATTAAAAACATATTTTGGTTTTGCAAATGTGCTTAATCCACTTGGCATTGGATACATACCATTTTTCATTTTGGGGGACTTAGTGATGCTCCTTGCTAAATACATGCAAATCTAGCACATTTTTCATTCAGGAATTCTTTATCAGCTTTGGAATGATAGAAAAGATGTTAATTTCAATCAGATTTCTATTGAAGCTATTTTTTTAGTGGCCAACAAAACCAATGTGTTGTCTAATGTTACTCTCTAGATTCAGGTGCAAGCACAAAAAGTCAAGTTGGGGGTGGCACATCTCCAACAATTGCTTGACCATTGGGGCAATACAACTTGTGTTGTGTAGACACTTAAAATTGGTTATCCAATTTAGTGTCCCTCACATTCGTTTTTCCTACTTAGGTAACCTGGGGCACGTTTACGTCACCAACTATCCCCTTGGGATAGTTTTCCAATTTGTGATTTAATCACTTACTCTAAATTTAATTCATCACATCACATCTTACCCATGAGTAATTAAATATTAAATATTTAATTACGCTTCTTCCCATGCATCTTAATCACTTATCTACCCCAAATTTATTCTATCTATGCATCACATCCATTTTTAATCTTCCCTAAGCGGGATATTTCCCGTGGTCGGGATAAGTCTTGTCTTTCTCGAATCGATCAATTTGGCCATCTCGGGAGTCTTCTCCGCGATCGGCGCCGACCCATATGGTCGGCGCCGATTTTATAGGAGCGGCGCCGATTATAAAAGCAGGTCCATAGCTCAGTTCGAAGGACCGAAAAAGAGACTAACGAGCGAAAGAAAGCACTTACGCACGAACAGAGAGCGAGAAAGATACAGGTTGCAAGAAGGAGAGATCTTTTTAGCATCATTTGTCTCAGTTACGGCAGATCCTGTCCTAATCAATCCCTGAGAGGAGCACCGTTACTCTGCCCGTATCATATCAACATCACACACCACCGTCTATCATCTGGTAACTCTGTTCCAGTGTCTCTCCATCTTCGGCACATCCTGCAGACTACATTCACCTTCCAATCCCCGAATCTCATCGCACAGTCCCTGATTGGTCAGTCTGCCTTCAGTTGACACTGATCTTATCCAGTCGACGCCGATCACATCAGTCGCCGCCGATTATACCCAGTCGACGCCGATTTCACTGCAGACAGGTAAAAGGTCACAGGTAACACAAATCCAGCATTATTTCGCAGTTCCCTGTTTTCTGTACTTTCTGTCTGCTGTTCAGTTTCTGTTTTATTACTGCAATCAGAAAATCTAGTCTTTATTTACATATTTTATCATGTATGCTTCTTTTCTTTATTGAAAACGTGGACTGACATCCGCCAAGGAAGCTTATCACTTCCCGGACCCGCTTCTCGGGCAGTCCACCCAAATATCTTCTAACGCCATCTTTTTCTGTCAAGCACCGGTGTTTTGCAGGTTACTCGGATCTATTGTGCAAATTGCTCGTGTGCGCCCGTCTTGTCTACATCGGCTTCCTCATCCGTCTACATCTTCATCAGGTATCGATTTCATTGGAGTTTTTCAGGGTTTTTGTGTTTAGTTTGGTGCATTAACTTGGACAGGTAACAAGCGCAAAATTCTTGATCTACATGTTGTTACCAAGTTCTTTTTGACTCACCTCGCCACCATTTCCCTCCTTGAGGCCGTAGTTGTGGTCAACATGAAAGATCTTGTTCTTGTAACAAATGCTAGAGTGTCTCCAGATGGCAACAATATCATTCTCCAATTTGCAACTATTAAGGCAAAAGAAGTGGTGGTGGCGGCCATATCGAAAAAAATCTATTGGTTGGGTGTCACCTTCACAAGGGAAATTCCCGTGTTTGGCTCTAGTCACGTCTCCTTCTCGCTAGCATGCCAATGAAGAAGAAGGAGATAAAGATGATAGGTGGAACAAACTTGATGATCCCCCTTCTCCTTTGCCTTTGTCGGATGTGACTTCTGTGATTAAATGCTTTATGTCCTTGGTTTTTCCTCTCCTTCTTGATTGAAAAACTTGTTTAAATTGCTACGTTGGTAGCTTTCTTGAGCCGGTCAACGTGATGTGTGGAGTGAGATTAGACCACTCACTTTTTTGTAAGATTGCCTTTCAAAACATAATAGTGTGTCTCCCCTGATGGCTAGTTCTTTTATTTAAAAAAAAAGATGACTATTGATTAGATCCTAAAATATAGTTTACAGACTTTCATCTTTTACCAAAAAAAAAAAAAAAAAATGTTTGAGCCTTATAAATATGTCTTCGAGTAGTTTATACATGTTTGATTAAGTTTTGTTTGTGAGCATTATTTTTGTTGGCGAATAGAATGTAGGCATTGGTTGGTTTGTTTGGAAAAGGAATACATAGAATGTAATATGTACACGTTGATATGCATGTTTGTTGTTTTGGGCGGTCTGCCTTGATGCAATGTATTGTTACCTATATAAATAATCTGGCTCACATGTGGATCAAAAGATTGACCAAAGTGAGATTAGTTTCATATAGTATGAAAGAAGCTAAACACAATTACAATAGACAAACTCATATCATTCAAATGTTCACATTATGCAGGGTATCAAATGAAAAAATGGAAAAAAGGTGGTGTAGGTACTATTGTTATTTACCTGGTTGCTCCAAGGCCGATATTGTGGGGGAAAATTGTAGCCCCGTAGACATTGTTATGGCCATGCACAGCGTCTATGCCATATACTGATGGGATCTGAAGACGAGTTGACATGGCACCTTTCTGAAACTCGTTCACCATATCAACCCACTGTTGAGGGGTTGCCTGAGCCGCAGGTTCGCTTCCTCCTCCACTAAGCACACTCCCTGGATCATATCATATCATACAATAGTAAGTCATTATTACATTCAACCCTAGACCTCAAAACATGAATCATGTATCTTCTAATTACCAATTTTATAATATTGCATAACATCCGCAGAAGCCACTGATCTTTCAATCTGGATCATCTGTCCAATCTTCTCTTCTAGTGTCATCCGACCCACCAAATCCTTCACGCGAACACTGATGGGTTGTGATGGATCTTTGTACAGAGCATTTCCTGTATCTCCCCACTTGAACAAAAACAGAAATGCAAGGCATGAGAGCAACAACTGCTGCCCTCGCCGTCCAGAAGTCTTCATCATGGATTGGATTTAGAAGCAAAATGTGGCATCCAGATTAGGCAAAATGCCAACACCCGTTCTTTATAAATACTAGCAAAGGAAAGAAAAGATAACCGCCATTCTAAATATTGGTGATCGGCATTCGAAAGTTATGGGATTTCAAATTCCAATGTGGGACTGGATTCAACTAATACAACTGAAATTAGAAGAGGGGTGTAATCAATGTCTAATGAGATAAGAGTGAGGACAATTCTTACAATTTTTTCGCTTTCTTTTATGGCTAACTATCTATCTTCATGCTGCTGTTTCTTTTTACTCGGCCCAAAGCTTACCACCTTCACGCCATTTTCATGGCAATGACTTCGGCCACTGCTTGAATTTGCAAGGTATTTTGACGTTTTGAATCACTTTTCGACGGTTTTTCCTATTTTTTATTTATTTATTTTTTGGGTGGGTGAGGGCTAGGTATCCCTTGGTCAAGTCAACATAGGTTGGTCTTGATTGTTAGAATGGGATAGAGGCAGTGAAGTATTATGGAGACACCTACATTTATCTTCATTTTAATATAGTTTTCCCTATTTTTGGGTGGTTCATCTACTCTGGGGTATGTCCCCTTGTTGGTTCACCATATCTCAATTGTCTTGGTATTCTTTTGAAGACTCTAGTTTTTTGGGTAGGTTTATTTGTAATTTTGTTCCTTGATTTTAGATTTTTCAACCTATTATGTATTCCAACAAGTTTTGGCATTAGTGGTTGTAGAGGACATTAGCATGTCATACCTAATTTTGCCACTTTAAAAAAAGATCCCTCTAGTATATCAGTAGTATTTCCACTAACACTTGTTAGATTATCAGTACACATGCTTGATTTTCTCTTGTTATACATCAGGTTTCTCTTTGCGCCATGGTGTCATATCTTCGAAGACTCATCCACTGATTCATCAAATATGTTTTTTCCCATTTGTAAACACAACAATAACATGATTTAAATTTTATTTTCCTTGAAACGTGTATTATTGTAAAAAGAAGCATAAATATAATTTGGTTTCAAATTAGGTTAATGTGACAAATATACTTGTGTCAAAAGAGCATAAAAGGGAAAATTCACATAGTTGTACATGATTTGAACAATATTCTCAAACTTAATGTAGACACACTAAAAATACATACCTAATTCTAGCCATTCTTAGCTATCAACATCCTTTGTATAATATGCCAAATCTACATCCCTTTAGAATTAATATTAATTCTATCATGCTTTAAGTATTCACCCACATCCCTTTAGAATCAATTAGTTAATTCTAATCATGTTTAAACCATATTATATCTTGGATAATTTAATTAAATAGTTAATTATCCACTCAACCTCCACTTAGCTCCACTTCACTATCCTAGTCACTCAAGTTGAACTAGCTCACTCCACTCAAGTTCTAGATCCCTACAAAGGTGGAAGCAACAATAATTCACGCACAACCACCTTCTTGAATAAAATCCAAAAGCCAATAAAATATTCATTGCCCTTTAATGGATACTCAAACCATATAGCTGCACAAACCAAACTTGTTGGGCCCCTAAAATATTGACTAAGTACAAAAGGCGTGTAGATGCACAAGGTCCTAGTTAAGGAAAGGCACGTGCAAGGACAAAACATGCAGAGAGAAGGGTTTAATGAAGCCCGTGGGTGCGCGCGACACTGTGCGAGATAGAACCAAGGGTCCAGGACTTAGTCAAATTGGGCATTTGGGGCAGAACACGTGAAAAGCATGACCCTGCACTGTTGTGTGGATAAGGTGCCATCCTGGCGACAGGTTGGCCCATGAAGGAGCATGCTATGCAGTAGAAGCTTCTAGAAGCACATCATGGTATAAAGTGGAAAGCTCAGGCCTGGAGGAGCATGCTCGCATGGAGGACCACATTCAGACACTTGGCATCAGATCTAAGGGTGTTGGAGGATGAGTTGGCAGCCCAAAAAGGCTATAAATACTAGCACCTACAAAGTAAATAGGGAGAGAGAACAAGAGAGTGGGTGGAGCTCTGCAGAAATACTGCAAGAACTCTATTAGTGGGTAATTACATTTGGGAAAGGATGTATTGGGCATGGGGATTGTAATTTTTCTTTTTGTTAGTAGCCTAGCTACATTAGTCTAGTTGTAATGCATGACTGCAGTCTGCTTCTCTATGACATTCTGTAAATGGCTCCATGGATGTAATGAGGTTACCAGTTTATATATATATATATATATATATATATATATATATATATATATATATGAATATCAATGATTCTGATACATACATATTTTTCATAGGTTCTCTTTCATTTATGTTTATGCTAGGTATGGATGTTTGTATACTTCTTTTTGTTATGATACAAGTCATATAGTCTGTTAAGTACTATCTGTCTGGAATGGCTGCAAGGATCTAGAGGCCGTTCTGAGCTCTATGGTTCTTGTATGTCTTAAATCCTCTTTAAATCTCTTAAACACAAATCATAGATGATGTTTCCCACTTAACTCACATAAAAGAGAGACTCGGCACCCACACGTGTGCCTCAGGTGAGCACCCAACATCCATTGGGTGATAGGCCGATGCGCATGGGGTTCCTTTCTTTTGTGATAGGGGTAAAAATGACTACATCTTGGTTCCATTGTCGGGACCTCTTTTCAAAGTTGTAGTGGGAAATAACATACATCATGATCTTGTGTAGTGAGTAATGACAGAGCGGTTAACATTGGAAAGTGTTGAATCATGGTTCAAGAGCATGGAGGATGAATTTTCTTAGAGATTCAGCACTGGACCTGAGTTTGATGCACATAGATGGGTAGAAGAGAACCTCTACCATGATCTATATGAAACTTTTTTCTGCTGCTTCCCAGTGGAACTGTATGAATGGCTCTCAGCCTATGCATCTAGATCAAGTTAGGTCGTTATGGATCACATGTGTGGACCCAAGAAGAATACCAGAGGCTGCAGGATGCAGATCTGATGTGGACCCATGCTGTGGATCATTGGTGGAAAGGAGTACTGGCTAGCTACACTCTGGAGTATGCCATTTCCACATATTCTTGTCCGGAGGTTGTTGAGTTTGAGTTTCTGAGGGAGCCTAGAGGATCATTTCTACATGTTTTCCCTCTAGCTATGAAAATCTTGATGGTTACCATGAGTTTAGAGGCATTCCCAATGGCCGGCTAAACCATTCTGAGCACTGGGCAAGGAAGCTAGAGTGGAGGAAGATGGTAGATGTTGCGATGGAGAAAGAAAGGGAGGAGAGATGACTCAAGTATGGTGAAGCACATGAAAGGGAGATTGCTAGACAATGTGAGGTTACAGGTGTGATGGATGTATGGCAGCAGATGTTGTGGGAGGGATTTGAGGTTCACATAGAGGATGTGGAACCTGAGTAGTCTGTGTGACCCCATCTTGGCAAGTGCAAATGTAAGAGAGACCCCTTCGGCTTCTGATGAGAGTTCATCGCATGGAGAAAGAAGAACCATTGGCACACATCTGAGCCCACCTAGTGACCAAACCCTGGCACTTGGTTTTCTAGATCAGGGGGAAAATATTGCTAGTCCAGTTGGTTACATTGGAAGTGATCAGTCTACACCCAGGAGGTATAATTTCTCGTTCGGGCCTTCTATGGCTGAAAACACCAACCTAGTGTTAGGAGGATTTTTGGGAAAGGTATAGACACACAAGCTTTTGGTCTCACGTCTGGGAGTGGCGCAGGGTATACTATTGGTAGTGGGGCATTGTCACAGACCATAGGTGCAGCTTAGTGGAACTGTGGGGACCCTTGGCACGACCACTATAGGACCTGGTGGGTCTGGTGGATCTGGTGGTTCTAGGAGGAATAGGACCTGGTGGGTCTGGTGGATTCTGGTTTAGGAGGAATAGGATCTAGGTGTCTGGTGGATCTGGTGGATCTGGTGGTTAGGACCTGGTGGATCACGCGGTAGAGGAAACACAGGTGGAAACCAAGGCTCTAGCTCAGGAGGATTCGGGCCCCAACCACCCCCACAAGTTTTCTTTGAAATGTCTCTACATTTTCCTATGATTACAGAGGTATTGAGGATGTTGTGGAACATGTTCACAAGTGTGAACTGCTATGGCACACAAAGGGTATCACAACCCTAGAATGGAAGGCTAGTCAGTTTGTAACCACATTGCAAGGGCGCGTGCATAGCTGGTATAGGAAATATGACCCTCATCAAACAGTGGTGGACTATACTACTTTAAAGAATGCATTCTTAGTAGAATTCCACATCCCTGAGTTTGAACAGAAGAGCATCAGTGCTTTGAAGGAGATTCAACAAGGAATGGTAGAGAGTGTGCGAGGAGTATGATGCATGCTTTAAAACTCTCTTGTCTAAGTTGTCATATGATATTCACCCTTCACAGCATGCTCAGTGGTTTGTTGGAGGATTGATCACACCCTTTAGAAGGGCCTTATCTCATAAAAATTTTATAGACCCGTGCAAGGCATTGGAAGTTGCTCTACGTGCTGAGGTTATTGGTAGTGTTGATACTGGCGTTAGCCCATTCCTGGAGGCTCAGATTGTTGTTATGGCCAAGCAGCTGGAAAATTTGTCTGCGAACTCAGCCCATGAGACTCGCAGTGGTTTATGGTGCACAGATTGTGAAGTAGAGGGGCATGTTAAGGATAATTTCCCCTAGAGGATAGTACACATCGTGGTAGTAGACTGTGAAATTTTTCATGGGGATCATGATGCAAGTAGATGCCCCTTGCTACAGTGTGCAATCCGGAAGAATGTGTCTTGCTACTGTAAGATATACACCTCTACAACCCATGATACTAAGGACTGTAGGCTCATTGATCAGATCCATGAGGCCATTGATCATGGGGTGTGCCAGACCAGTGTTGCTAGTAGTTCCAAGGGTGATGATCACCATTATGAGGAGCACAAATGGAGGCATGCACGGAAGGGGTTTTCGCAGGAGGATTTTGTGGTCATGGTAACCGTAGAGGAGGAAGGACTGAGTTCCCATGTGGAACCTATTTCAATTGTGGGTCTACAGAGCATTACAAATGAGAATGCCTGGACCTGTTGTAGTGCTCATGGTGTGGAAAGAAGCATAAGTATGAGGAGTTCCCAGAGTTGTTTGAGCACATGAATCAACAGCACCAGAAAGACAAGGGCATTGCAATGGTCAGTATTAAGAAGGTAGACACACAGTGGATGCCTCGGGTAACACAGGATGTAGGTTTGGAGCCTATGTCTTGGTAACAACAAGGGTAGAAGTCCACGCGTGCAAAGAGATACCAAGGTAGAAGAACCTGGTTTCAAGGGAGGAAGTAGTTCATGGAAAGTACCCAGACCCCACGCATCAAAAGGAGGTATATCAAGACACCATGGATGTCATTCAGAGTTTACAAGGGGAAATCCAGTGTCTAAAGGAGTAATCTAGGAGGGAGGAACAAGGGAGGAGAGTCGAGGCACCAAAGGATGACCTGGATGAGGTCAAGGAGGTGTGTAAAATGCTAAGGCAAGAGAATATCATTCCCTTGCTAGGATCATGGTTGAGAGAGAAGGTACCATGTGCTAGAGGAGAGCGTGAGAGGTAGGTCTTGCATGAAAACCTTCCCCCTCACAGCCTTGACTATGACAAGGAGATCACATTGAATGCAGTTGTAGATGGATGGCTCCTTAGTAATATCCTCATTAACACTAGGTGCGGAGGTTAATGTTCTAACTTTGGATGCATGGCATCAGATGGGAAGACCTACATTATAGCCATCTTCGAATGTGTTGTATATGGAAAACAAGACTAAGGAAATTCCCATTGGTGTCTTAAAGGATGCAGCTATCACTATCCAGGGAGCTAAGTTTACTGGAGACTTCGAAGTCTTGGTGCTCACCGAGGCAGACAATTTTCCAACACTCCTTGGGCACCCATGGTGTTACAAGAACAATGCAGACCTTCGGTTCAACAAAGGGTACATCAGCTTTGAAAATAAGGAGGAGTGGGTCATTATACCCCTGGCTAATGGGAAGTCGACACCCTATACTGAACCCCTGGGAGAAGAAGTTCTGGATAGGATATATGTGCGCTCAATCAGGGACCCAGAGATAATACATCCTACCAATGGAGTTATCTAGTTTGAAGATGCTCAGTCAGAAAGTGATACCACCAGTCTAGCATGTGATAATTGGGTGCATGGAACTTATGAATTGATGGGATGGCAGTTGAGAGGGTCAGTGACCAAGGTGACAAAGGTGCACACAGTCTCAGGCACCTAGGAGGAAAGGATCTGCCTAAGTATTCAGGAGGAGCCTTCCCTGAGATCTTTCTGCGAGGAAGATGGAAGCTCAGTGGAAGAATGAGAAGGAACGGAGAGGGATGCTAAGTTATGTCCTACTCGGTACAGTGGCATGGTGGTGGGCTACACATCAGGAGAGCCTTTTGGAATGGCACGAGGTAAGAATTGTTCTCTCTCTGTCAGATTCTCTAGGAGCAACGTGCCCACCGCCATCAAGGACTACCATGGGAAGGAGCCCACCTCTTTCCATATCCAAGAGTGTGAAAGGATCTGGAGAGAAGGCACAGAAGCTTTTCCACCATCCCTTTGGGTGCACAAGTTGTATTCTACACTACAAGGTTGTACACGCATGGTACATTCATTCAGAGACACGCCGCCAGACAGGGAATTGGCAAGAGCTCACGGCTGACCTCATTCAAACCTTTGAGTATCAGAGTACCAAGCCATCAGTTGATAAGGCCTTGTAGGGTATCAAGTGCCTTACCATGGGGGATAGTGCCATGGTGGAGGATAGGTTGTTGGAGTTACTAGGTGGACCAGGTTTGGAGGTGCGCTTTGAAGAAGAAGTAGAGGAAACAGAAGAGTTACAACTTGAGCGCACATGTTTGGAAAAGGAGAAAGGGAAGTTGGTGTATGTGATTGATGGAGAGGAAGCAGAAAGCTTGGATGTTAGCCATTCTGTAGGGATGCGTGAGGTGGTGGACAGTGTTGATACTCACGTGCGCGTGCCTACCATGAGCCCTTAAAGATAAAGAAGGTTAACATCGGTTCAGGAGAAGAACCTAAGGAAGCTATTATTGGAGATTACTGGTCAGAGAAGGAAGTCTCTAAGATCATTGATCTATTGTGTGAATTTGAGGATTTATTCTCCATGGGTACCATGAGCTCAAAGGCATTCACCATTCCTTGGGGGAGATGAAGATAAAGTTGAAGGATAGGTGTGCCCCAGTCAGGAAGAGACCCTACCAGATGAATCCCAATTTACGCGTAAAGGTTAAGGAGGAGATAGAAAAAATGATAGCTTCTGGGATCATTGAAGCAGTGGAGGAATCAGAATGGATAAGTCTGATGGTAATCAACATCAAGAAGGATGGGCAGATTAGGATCTGTGTGGATTATAGGGAGCTGAATGTAGTTTGTGTCATTGATCCTTTTCCAACCCCCTTCATTGAAGAAATTTTGGAAGGAGTCATTGGGTGTGAAATCTATTCCTTTACGGATGGATTTTTAGGGTACCACCAAGTCCGGATTGCAAAGGAAGACCAGGAGAAGACAACTTTCACCACTGAGTGGGGAAGTTTTGCATATACGGTCATGCCCTTTGGGTTGAAGAATGTGCCTACTATTTTTTCACGCATAGTGGTGCAAGTGTTCCAGGACTTCATCCATAAGTTTCTTCAGGTCTATTTGGATGATTGGACAGTGTATGGTCTAGTAAAAGACCATTGTGACAATTTGAGGTTAATGTTTGAGAGGTGTAGGTAGTTGAGGATATCCCTCAATATTAAGAAATGTGTATTTTCTACACCCTTTGGCATGTTATTGGGGCATATCATATGTAAGGAGGGCTTACTGGTAGATCCCGCTAAAGTTGCAGTTATTGTGGGGTTAGGGGAGCCTACTAGCCAGAGCGCAGTGCGTGGATTCCTTGGGCATACAGGTTATTATAGGAAATTCATCAAGGGGTATGCCAAGATCGCCACACCTTTAGAGGAGCTACTTAGACATAAAAGTGCCTTCCATTGGGGAGAGGCACAACAGAGGGCATTTGATACATTAAAGGATAGGCTTGTCACCACACCTATATTACATTTTCCCTCTTGGGACAAGCCCTTCCATGTCCATGTAGATGCCTCAGGAACCACTATTGGAGTAGTGCTTGCACAGCCAGGTGAAGGAATTGTTGATCATCCTCTGTGTTTTGCAAGCAGGAAGTTGACACCAGTAGAGCAAAATTACACCACGACTGAGCGCGAAGCATTGTCAATGATCTACGTGCTTTTCAAGTTCAAGATAGTATCTGCTGGCAACACCCTTTGTATTTTACACTGACCACATGGCATTAAAGTATTTGGTGAACAAGCCCATTCTGCAAGGGCGCATATGTCGATGGGTATTGTTATTTCAAGAGTTTGAGTTCACCGTAGTAGTGAAGCCTAGGAAGAGCAATTGTGGACCTGATCATCTGTCAAGAATTGATTCAGGGGAGGATGCGTAGAGTATTGAGGAGACAATGCCAGACGTGTAACTATTTAGGTTGTAGCATGCACCCTCAGATTTGGAGGAAATTGTGGTATTTTTAAAGGAAGGTGTGGCACTGGAAGGAATGAAGGCATTAGAGAAGAAGCAACTAGCCATACGTGTTGCACCCTACATGTTGATCAGTGGAGACTTGTACAAGTTGGGACATGATGAGGTGTTGCACAGGTGTGTATTAGAGCATGAGCACCTCACCATCATGGAGGAAGCACACAGAGGAAGTGCAGGTGGGCATTATGTAGGTGATGCCACCGCACGTAAGATATTAATGGCAGGTTTGTGGTGGGAAACCCTGTACAAGGATTGTAAAGACTATTGTAAAGCATGTGACCATTTTCAGCACATTGGCAAGCCAAGAAAGAGAGATGAAATGCCTTTGTGCCCTATCCCTAGCGTGGAACCTTTTGAAAAGTGGGCAATAGACTTTGTAGGCCCTATTACACCAGTGGCACATAGGACTGGGTCACGCTATGTCATCACTTGCATGGATTATCTGACAAGGTGGGTAGAGGTAGCCCCAACTAAAGACTACACAGCAGCCACAGTGGCAAGATTCTTGTGGGAGAACATTATCATGAGGTATGGATGTCCTTTGAGTTTAACCAGCGATAGGGGTACACATTTCTTGAATGAGACCATGAGGATCCTATTAGCAGAGTTCATGGTGGCTCATCACAAGACTACACCCTATCACCCACAAGAAAATGGAACCATGTGGAAGCATTCAACAAAATACTGAGTCATACCCTAACCAAAATTTGTGATGTCAGAAGACAAGATTGGGATGACAAAGTATCAGCAGTATTATGGGCTTACAAGACAACTTATAAAAGGTTGAACAAAGCCACACCATTTCAGTTGGTGTTTGGCATGGAAGGCTATTCTGCCAGTTGAATTCATGTTACCTTCTCTACGAATAGCACACGCAGGAGGGTTGGCTGATGAGCAAGCGCTGGAAGAGAGAATTGATGAGTTAATGAAGTTGGATGAGAGACGATCACTCACCAGGTGGAGCCAAACAATAGAGAAAGTAAAGTAGAAGGCTTGGCATGATCACCACATAAGAAACAAGAAGTTTGAGGTTGGGTAGATGGTCTTACTTTATGATTCTAAATTTTTGTGCCATCCTGGGAAGTTGAAAGTCCATTGGTTGGGTCCTTACACAATCTCGTACATCCTTGATTCGGGTGCATGCCAGTTATAAGCGCTGGATGGGACGAAGTTTCCTGGACACTTCAATGGGAGTAGGCTGAAGCCCTACTATAAATAAGTCTTCTTGGTGTTTGTAAATAAGGTAGTTTTTCCAGTTAGTTTAGAATTTTCCTTTATGCATTTCTTTTCTTGTGTTTCCCTTTCGCGTTGTTGTTTTGTTTTGTGCCTTGGGTGCTGGTAACCTTATTGCTACTTTTTGAGAATTTGTGAGTGCGTAGAGGACCACATTATTTTAGTGTGGGGTGGAGTAATGTGAAGGAGTGCATGGTTAAAGTGCCAAGGACGTTTGTGTTAAAAATCCCGATTGAATGGCCCTGTTGAAAGAGGTGCTTGAAAATAAAATATGGAAAAAGGATGGTTGGTGTCAAGATAAAGCTACTTTCAGATCCCACGTACAAAGGAGGAGAAAGCGCATTAAGCAACACGAGGTAGGCGAGAGAAAAAATCAGGACAGAAGAAGTGCCTTCGGTGCTAGTGGGTACATGTGCGCATGTAAGAGTCTCCTGTCAGGTTGGATTGGTTACACACCAGAAGGTTGGAGGTTTTTCCATGCAGGTTGGGGTGCATGAGTGAAAGCGCTGAAGATGGGCTTTGTTTGAAAAATCCACATTAAATGTAAAAATTATGGTGGTAGGTGAAGTAGCACTTAATGCTTAAAAAGGGAAAAAACTATAAATAAAGGGGTCAAGGCACTTCATTTTTCACTTTGCGTATAAGGAGAATGAAGTGCTTTTTACACCTTTGCAAACTAGGGCTTCCAAAAAACTGATCCGTGTGAAGAAAAATTTGGAGAGATTGAAGCATGGGTAACTAGTTCAGGTTTGCAAACCAGGAGGAAGGGATTTCACGGGTGTAGGAGAAGTTGTGAGAAGGCATCATCTTGTGAAGGGAGTATCCCAGTTAGGGTTTGAAGAACTAGGGCATGGGTTTAAGTAATTTTCTTCACAAGTTTGAGATCTAAGGTTGGAGAGACCAGAAGAACAGAGTAACACGGAGTGATTGAAGTGGGAAGAAGACCTAGATAATGGCACCCAAGAAACCAGCTAGTACACCCAAGAAGGGCAAGGGAAAGGGAAAGGGAAAGCAACAAGAAATTGAAGCACACACAAATGAGGAGTGGTATGCAGAAATGCAGTACCCAGATGGAGTGTTGTTGGGGAAGGAGTGGGAGTCCCATCTTAGGAACATGTCTGTAAATGATTATAATCATCGAAAAACACAATCGAGAAGGAAATGGTGCACTGGAGTTAGTGCACCCAACAAAAAAAAGGACACCAGAGGGTTTGCCCATATATAATGATGATGTGAAGGTCAAATTGGAGAAGGCAGGGTTATTACAACTCTTTGAGTTGCCCTACTTTGGGAAACCTGAGCGCTTATATCAGTGGCTGATGTCACACATACATGAGGACTATTTCCACTTCGCAGGGCACAAGATGCACATAACTCCTCAGCTCATTTCACATTTCATAGGCCTCATCTGTGAAGGAGACGGTTTGGAGGATGACTTGACTGACAAAGAAGTGATTAAGGAAACTATCACCACTTTTGCATGCAAGAAGGGGTCAAGGTATTATGATGTCATAGACATTAAGGATCCGGTGATGAAGATGGCCATGCACCTGGTGTCAAAGTTAAATGGCCAGGAGAGATGGACCCAAGTCAATAAGCCATGGTTGAATGTTGTAGGAAGATTTTAGAGGGCACCATCTATAATTTGTCTGCATTCATTGCAGATGAAATTATCAACTGCGCGAAGGAAGGTGATAGGATCCTCTTTGGAAATGTGCTGCTAACCATCGTGTTCTCAGAGATTGGGGTACCAGATGCATCAGATAAGTTTGTATGGGAGTACCCTACTGAAGACCCCTCACCCACCAAAAGGTTTGAGAAATACGCTTGTGACACTATGACAACAATGCACAAGGCGTGCTTGGAAAAGTGGTACACATGCCTAAGGAACGCATTCAGGGTAGAATGGAGAATTCCCAACAACTGCCAGTAGCCACCAAGGGGAGAAGTAGAATTTGTTGTGTACCAGCATTTCTATTTGGGTAGATTCAAACTGATAGATGGGATATGGAGCCCATGGTGCAAGCTCCCCTTTTCCTTCACAGCTCAATACTTCCAAGCGGGAGTAAATAGGTTCAAGGAGTCCAAAAAGTTTAAGTTGGACCTTGGTAATCTGGACCAGGACCATAGGGAAATGCGCAAAGGGTTGGTGTACCCTGGCAAGCATGCATACATGGAGTGGTACATATCGCATGAAGTTCAGATGACAAGGCCCATGACTCTGCCCATTGCAGAAGGATCCACGTGCACGCGTTTACATCCGCATAAGACCCAAGTCTGAGAAGGGCACATATCTGGAAAATGAGGTATCTATACCTCAGGATCCAACTGGTAGGAAAAGACCCACGCCCAAACAGGAGGAAAAAGAACCAGAAAAGAAAATACCAAGTGTGGTAGAGACACAGGCAATAGGTTCCCCCAAGACAAGCGCCAGAACTAGTATGTACACATGCAAGAAGAAGCCCATAATCAAAGAAAAGACTCCAGAGCTAGAAAATCCATCAGATAAGGAGTCATCAGAAGAAGAAGAAATAAAGTCACCTACACCGGAATCTCTGGTTAGGAAGAAGCAGAGGGTAGAAGAGGAGACCACCTCGGAAGAAGTTGGAAATTTGGACAAGTGCATAGGAGAAAAGGATGATAGTGAAGAAGAAGTAAGTGGGGAAGAGGACCCTGGGAAAGATCAAGGGCCACCTATTTTCAATGTACATGATTCAAGAGGAGGAAGGTGGAGAAGAAGAACAAGGGTTCCTTTTTGTGTGGCGCAAGGATAGCCAGGTAGGAGGAAGCACCCAAGACATGGGAAAAGATGAGGAGGCTAGTGCGTAGAAGCAAGAGGCTCCAAGCTCTGCGTAGGAGTAGACAACCAAGGTGGTAGAAGAAGAAGAGACAAGGGACATTGAGACCCTGGTGAAGGACAAATTGGAACACAATGCTGAGCCAGTATTGAACAAGGAGAAGGAGAGTGCAGAAGAGGAATGCGACAGCACTAGAGGCCCAGTTTTAACTGTAAGTATACCCAAGGGTACGTGCATGGGAGGAAGGCACGTAGAGGGGGAGAGGCCAGAGATGGGTTATATTGATGACCCCAAGAAAGTGTTTTGCATGTGGTTCCAAAGTACCATTCCGGTAGAGGAGCTTGTAGCAATGTCATCTTTTGACAAGGAGGCTGCATATCCATGGACAAGGAAGATGCTCTCATGGGCTATAGAGTCCCACCTTGATGAGCCAGAGTTTGAGGTAAGCCACGGGGCAATAATAACATTGCCAGGACCAAGAGAAGATAACCCAGTGGTGGATACCCAATAGCTCTCGGATGAGCAACTATGCAACGCGCTCAACAAAGTCTCCATTGAGATAGAAGGCTAGACTCTTCAGGTGGAATGATAGGGTCAGAGACCTGGAAGGGGAGCTAAAGAAGAAAGAGGAAGAGCTCGCTACTTTGACAAAGGAGCTAAGCCAGGAGAGGTTGATCAGCGCCCAGTGGCAGCGTGAATTGAAGGATGAAAAGGCCAAGGTGAGCGCTTGTGTATAAGAAAGTAGAATCCATCAATGAGGCTATACTATTGAAGCATCTGGACCTAGCATCGCCTGTGCAGAAGTATGGATCTTCCTTGGGATGCCTGGAGGATTTAACAAGGGTCCTCACCATGGAGAGATAGCCACTAGCCTTGGAGTCTACAGAGGAAGTGGCCACGTGTGCCTGGAGAAGGAAGATAAGTTGAAGATCATAGCGCTCATTATGGAATACAACAAAGTGCTTGCTGATGTAAGGGCTGCTTCCTAGACCACTGAGGCCACGTACGACAATTACGTGGATAGAGACAAAGTGGTAGGTGCCTTGGTCACCACTCATGAAGTAGAACTCAAGGAGTTCCAGGAGAAAAACAAGGGGAATAGGGTGGAAAGGGATAAAATCCTTGCCGAGGTCGAAAGGAAATCTGAAGCCATTGAAACCTTAAGAGGTTCAATCAAAAACCGGTTGAAGGAACTATATCTACGCATTACACATGAAGAATGGATGCACTGGAGGATATATGCAAGGAATTGGAGAAGATCACTGATACCATGAGCACGCAAGGAGATGGACTAAATTTTGGGGAGGTGAGCACTCTGGTCAGTGACCTCTGTCAGAGGGCACAGGATGAAGTCGATGCCTGGAATAAATTGGAGGCCGACTTGCAAAAGGATTTTCCTAGTTTGTTGCAGTGATTCTTTCACTCTCCCATTCTTTCTTCTTTCCCCATTCTTTCATCCCCTTATTCTTTCTCCTAGGCATAAGCCTATTGCATTCTTTCTTTCACTTGAGAAGTGTTCCCGTAGATGGAGAATAGGCCTAGTGTGGGGTGATGTTGGGCCCCTAGAATATTGACTAAGTACAAAAGGCACGTAGGTGCAAGGTCCCAATTAAGGAAAGGCACACAAGGACAAAGCACATAGAGAAGGGTTTAAGGAAGCTCGTGGCACATGCGACACGTGGATAGAACCAAGGGTTTGAGACTTAGTCAAATTGGGCATTCAGGGTAGAACACGTGAAAAGCATGACCCGACTGTGCGTGGATAAGGTGCCAGCCTGGCAACAGGTTGGCCCAGGAAGGAGCATGCCTGCGGTAGAAGCTTCTAGAAGCACATCATGGTATAAAGTGGAAATCTCAGGCCTGGAGGAGCATGCTCGCATGGAGGACCACATTCAGACACTTAACATCAGATCTGAGGGCACTGGAGGATGAGTTGGCAGCCCATAAAGGCTATAAATACAAGCACCTGCAGAGTAAACAAGGAAGAGAACAAGAGAGTGGGCAGAGCTCTACAGAAATATTGCAAGAACTCTGTTAGTGGGTAATTGCATTTGGGAAAGGATGTATTGGGCATGGGGATTGTAATTTTTCTTTTTGGTAGCATAGTTACATTAGTCCAGTTGTAATGCATGACTGTGGTCTGCTTCTCTGTGACATTCTGTAAATGGCTCCATGGATGTAATGAGGTTACCAGTTTATATATATGAATATCAATGATTCTGATACATACATATTTTTCATAGGTTCTCTTTCATTTATGTTTATGCTAGGTATGGATGTTTGTATACTTCTTTTCTGTTATGATACAAGTCATATAGTCTGTTAAGTACTATCTGTCTGGAATGGCTGCAAGGATCTAGAGGCCGTTCTGAGCTCTATGGTTCTTGTATGTCTTAAATCCTCTTTAAATCTCTTAAACACAAATCATAGATGATGTTTCCCACTTAACTCACATAAAAGAGAGACTCGGCACCCACACGTGCCTCGGTGAGCACCCAGCATCCGTTGGGTGATAGGCTGACATGCATGGGGTTCCTTTCTTTTGTGATAGGGGTAATTTAATCAATTGTAGAAAAAAAATATGCTCATTTGTCATTTAAATTCACATATTGAAAGGTTTTCCTTGTGTTCACTCTTTCTCGTAGCATTTATTCTTCATTTGGAGACCAAATTAGAGCATCCACATTCAAAAAATATAAGAGATCCAATAGGTTTGTTAACACTTCAACTATCTCATCTTGAGGTGGTAAGAATACTATAAGGGAGGTTTTTTTTTCATTATTGGCTTACTTATGATTTTACTTGTAGTTTTCCTTGTTTACATTTTGGCACACCCGATGGGACTCCCATGCAATTATTTATATTTTTTAGATCATTTATTTTAAAACTAACTTTTGATTAAGAGACCATTATCAATTTGATACATTCATCAAGACAACAACAACCAATAACATTCATTCCTACTAGTACCCTTTTTTGGAAGTCTTTTTGACTGGTTTAGAATAACTTAAACATGCTAAAATATGACCTTATTCACCTTAAAGGTCTTCACCATCACTTATACCCTTGTTTAGCAACCTCATGCAATGATAATTCACCTATCAAGATGATCTTGTCATCACCAATCCGACACTATGATAATTCTTCACCGGGAACTCCTCGTGCTATGATTATTTACTAATGCACAGCCTTAAGTTTGGTGGATGTAATCTGGAAACACAACAACAAACATAACACAAGAATACCATAGACTATGATAAGAAGGAACGATGATAAATTTGAAATATCAGAGTAAATTATAATATTAACATGAAATTGTTACAATCTCACCCATGAGGTACTTCAAGTGTTATTGACTTCACTTGCCTTTCACCAAGACTATGGGAGAAAATTTACAATTACACCTCTTAATGGCTTCTTCAACACACCTTTAAACTGATGGCTTCCTTTACACACTTCCTACAATATTTCTCACTACTTCCTTCTACGCTAAATGAGGGGGGTGGCCTCTTTATTTATAGAACTTCCAGGCTTATCCATCTTATCTCTAAGATAGGATAAGAAATCCACTCTGACGAATCATATTCCATACCTTAACTCTTATCTGTACATGTAAGATTATCTTTTAAGATAAGATAAACCTTATCATTTCACATGTGTTCCACATTTTTAGACTTTTTACAAATAAAATACACAAAATATTTATGACCTCACTCCTTGTCCTTATTACCAATATAATATTTCTAATTCCTAATCATGTAGACCCTACTTCTCTACTTACCCAAAATTTGACATTTTAACATTACCCGACCACTTACGACAAATATTTACTTTTTACCACAACATTCCTATTATACTTTTGATTATTACCATACTATACATTATTGGCAGCGTCGTACTGACAGCACCGTTATCTTCTATCGGACGCTACTACTAATTATACTTAACAACATCATATTCCTAATACATACATTAATGAAATAGAAATTACGGAGGAAAATTTTAGTGTCGACATCTTCCCCCTTTCCTAGCTTCTACTCTGTCCTCGGAGTAGACTATTCTAGTGCTTGGAAAATATTCAACTTGTCGTGGTTGACCCATTTCGTAATGGGAGTGCCATCCAATTCCTCCAGTCGGTACGTACCATTTTCATGCACAGCTGCTATTTTGTAGGGCCCCATCCATTTTGGAAGAAATTTTCTCTGTCTTCTTTTTTTGTATCTGGAATCATATACTAGAACCAAGTCATTCACATGAAATGGAGACCACCGGATCTTTTGATCAAAGTATTCCTTCTGCTTCATTTTCTTCTTATAGCTTGTATCCTTAGCTATTTCCCTCATTTCCTATAGCAAATTAAGATGTACCAACCTTTCTTTTACTGAATCACTTTCATCCATTCTTTCATTTTCCATTACTCTGACTGTGGGAATATCAAACTCAATAGGAAGAACTGGATCAATGCCATAAGCCAACTGAAAAGGGGAGTATCCTGTTGCTGACTTTGATGTTGCCCTATATGCCCACAATGCTGCATGAATCCTCTTATCCCATTTATGTACCTGCAAGGCTACATCTTTTTTTACAATTTGACACAACACAAAATTTGTTCGTTCCACCTGTCCATTTGTGCTTGGCTTGTATGTTGTTGCCTTCCTGTGCTTAATAGAAAACTTATTGACTAGGGCTTCTACCACCTCATTAATGAAGTGGCTTCCTTGATCTGTTACAATTTCTAATGGACAACCAAATCTGGTGACAATGCGTTTATATATGAACCTTGCCACTTCATCCATGGAAGTTGTTTTCAATGGCCTAGCTTCAACCCACTTGGTTAAATAATTTGTGGCAACTACAATATACTTATTTTGGCGCGAGGTAGTTGGAAGTGGACCTACAATGTCTATTCCCCACTTTTCAAAGGGACCAAGTGAAAGAATAGGGCATAATGGAGCTGATGAAGTCTTACGGTTACAATCTATTTGAAAAATATCACATGTCTTACAATAATTATAACAATCTTTAAAAAGAGTGGGCCAGTGATAACCTACATCCAAAATCCTTCTTGCTGTAAGTTGTCCAGAGAAGTGCCCTCCACATGTACCATTATGGAATTCTTCTAACAGTTCCTTCCCTTGATCACGTCCAACTGCCCTCTTGTACTGTCCATCAGGTCCTATTCGAAATAATACTCCATGCAGAATAGAATATGGACGACTGGCTTGAGTAATCTTTCTCTTAGTCTTTGCATTGGCACCATCATGAAACTTGAATTCATTCAGATAATTCCAAATATCTATGTATTCACTGGGGATTGTGTCAAGGGATAACAATGCTGCATCGGGGAAATCATCATCATCACAAGATGATCTTAAACCATCATAGGCTCGAGAGAGTGCATTTGCATTGACACGCTTCTTTCCTGGCCTATCTATAATATCAAATTAAAAATCTTGTAGCAAAATTATCCATCTTGCTATCCTCCCTGATGGGTTAGGCTTATTTACAATATATTTTAGAGCCTGATGATCTATTACAACTAGAAATTTTTTCCCTAGCAAGTAATTCCTAAACTTCTTTACAGCAAAAATGATAGCCAGAGCCTCTTTTTTCAGTTACAGTATAATTTACCTCAGCACTGCTCATTTGTCTGCTCCCAAAGTAAATTGGATGTTCATTCCCATTTTCATCCTTTTGGCTCAAAGTGCTTCCTAGTGCTACATCTAAGGCATCAGTGTACACAATGAATGGCTTGCTCCAATCTGGATTCTTTAAAACAGGTGAAGACACCAGGGCTTCCTTCAGTTGTCCAAAAGCTTCATGCGCCTTATTTCTTGGTTCATAAGTAACATCTTTCTTCAAGAACTGGGTTAGTGGCTGTGCAATCTTTGAGAAATTCTTGATGAACCTTCTATAGTAACCCACATGGCCTAAAAATGATCTCAACTTACTTCTATTCATAGGAAATGGTAACTCTTTGGTTTTTGAAACTTTATCAGGATCGGTACCAATACCATCTCTGGATACAACATGCCCTAACAAAACGCCTTTAGAACATCCAAAGACACACTTTGTAGGGTTTAGTGAGGCTTGTGCTTCATCTAACCTTTGAAATGTTGTCTCCATCTAGTGCAGATGGTCCAACTTGCTCCCATAGATGCAAAAATCATCCAGAAATACTCTGATGAAGTTCCCAATGTAGGGTTCGAACACCCTATTCATCAAACGTTGGAATGTTGCTGGAGCATTACACAACCCAAAAGGCATAACTCTATAAGCAAAAATTCCCCAAGGAGTGGTGAACGTGGTCTTCAGCTGATCTTTCTCTTCTATACAAACTTGGTTGTAGCCGTTATATCCATCAGCAAAATTATAGCACTCCTGGCCAGCTACTTCGTCCAAGATCTGATCTGAAAATGGAAGAGGGTAATGATCCTTCTTTGTTTCCTTATTGAGCTTCCTGTAGTCAACACAAATGCGTAGCTTCCCATTTTTTTTATTGAGATCACAATGGGAGAAACCCATTCTGAATTCTCCACAGCAAATATGAATCCTGCATCAAGCAACTTATCTATTTCTTCTTTTACAGTCTTGGAAAAATTAGGATTCATTCTATATGGCATTTGCTTTATGGGCTTAGCACCATCTACCAGCTCAATAGAATGTTCTATCCAACTTACTTGACGGAGTTCCTTGTAATCAAAAGTGAATATGTGTATGTACCTTCGAAAGAGTTGGAGGTAGGATTCCTTCTCACTCTCCATCACAGCATCACCAATCTTTATTTGTTGGAGATGATCATCAACTTCTTCTTCAGATAATTTTATGGGGTCATGAGTTGGTGTGACTGGAAGGATATCCATGACTGAAACATCAACCTCACTTTCTTCATCTTCAGTGTCCACTTCATTGGTACTAGAGTAATCAGAGGATGTCCAATCATCAGTTTCATCACTTGAATCCACAGGTTCTGCCTTATGATGTCGAGGGATCACGTTTATCTTCACCCTCTCTCTACCACGTCCAAGTGTCATGAAACCTTCATTCCAGTAGTTTCTTGCATGAACTCTCCTTAGCCATGGTCTTCCCAGCAACATTGGGTACGCAACAGTACCATTTTTCATCATCTGAAAGTCTAACACACATACAACACCCATAACATTATTGCCACATTTGAAACTACACCTTCTAGTTTAGTTTTTCCCTTATTTAATGACCTTAACATAAGTGTTGAAGGGCGATCAATTTTTAAACCCAACATATTCATTACAGACTCAGTCATTACATTAACTGCAGCACCTCCATCAACTAAGACATCATGAATTGAAATACCATTACATAATACCTCAACGTGTGGAGCATAGGGATCTACCTCTACCTCCAAAACAGGGACCTCAACCTCCTTCCTTCATCGAGCATTGAGTCCACTTCGCAGCTCCCACCTCTTCTCAGAAGACATAGCCAAGAGTTGACTATATGTAATATTTGCAGGCCTTTTGGATAGATCTTCCAAGATGGAGTATGGTCCTTGCCCCTGTGAAATCAGAAAATCCTGCACACCCAACTTTCTTCTCCTATATTTCTTACTAGTTTCTCCTTTCATCTTCTTAGGATCATTTCCATCTTGATTATCTTTTTCTTTCTTTCTTTTTGTTACAAACACATCTACTTCATTATTTCTACTCTTATCTACTACATCAAAAGAATTCACAGGTGCTTTTCCTTTATCATTATCTCCTTTACCAGATGTAGAAGCTCTATCTGGACAATTATACTTATAATGACCCTTTTTATAACAACCATAACATACACCTTCAGAAATATTTCTTTTTAGACCTCTATCTCCTCCCTGAGAACTAAATTCTTTTCCTTGAAGAAGATTAATAGTTAACTGACCCATCTTTTTGAGCAGATCTTCATACTCAGTAGATGTACTAGGAGAAATATTTGTGCTCACCGGGAGTGGTTGTGGATTCTGGACCAAAGGTGCTGGTGTAGGCTCTACTTTAGCAACAATTTCTTTGGGCTCCTCTTCCATGCTTTCTTCTTGCCTTCTTGCAATCTCCTTTGCTTGTTCAATGGTAGTTGGGCGGTCATACTTCACTCGTTGTCTGATCTCTGGCTTCATCCCAAGAATGAAGTGCTTACATAGGAGATTATCCATGCCATTCATCAACCCATCCGCTAATCCTTCCTTCCGGATTTGGGCATCGAGCTTCCTCCTTAGCTCTAGAACACGAGCATGATAATCCCTTATCTTCTCCTTCTCTCCTTGGGATAGCTTTATGATCTCGATCATGAGATCTACATATTTCTGTTGTTCACCAAATTCTTCAAGAAAACTTTCAGTTAATAAATCCCATGAATTTTTCACATTATCACCTAGTGTTTCAAACCACCTAAGTGTTGAACCATCCAAAAAGGTAGGAAAAAATTCAGTCCATTGTTCCCTTCTTATGAGGCCATTACAAATACAAGATCGTTTAAACTCTTGAATGAAAGAGGAAGCATCTTCATTAGATTGGGCTGAAAAAATAGGAATCTTCCCCATTTTCAAAAGTAACCACCGTAAAATACCAACCCACAAGACTTATGTGCACAAATAATTGGAATCACTGTAATAGAAAGTGAATTTATACCTTTCTACAGTAAAATAGAAATGACCACGGTAACTATGGTAAAACTTGACTTACTGCGGTAAAAACTGACTTTACTGTGGTAAACACTATTCACCGTAAAAAGTGAAGTTACTGCGGTAAATACTATTCACGGTAAAAAGTGACTTTACTGTGATAAATATTATTCACAGCAAAAATGACTTTATCATGGTAACTACTATTCACGGCAAAAATGATTTTACCATGGTAACTACTATTCATCGCAAAAATGACTTTACCATGGTAACTACTATGCACAGTAAAAATAAGGTTACCCTCCAATTGATTTTTGACTAAGTGAGAATATCTCTCCAAAAAATCCACCAACGAGGAATGGTCCCGGCAACGGAACCAAAATGTCATCACCAATCCGGCACTATGATAATTCTTCACCGGGAACTCCTCATGCTATGATTATTTACTAATGCACAGCCTTTAGTTTGGTGGATGTAATCTGGAAACACAACAACAAACATAACACAAGAATACCATAGACTATGATAAGAAGGAACGATGATAAATTTGAAATATCAGAGTAAATTATAATATTAACATGAAATTGTTACAATCTCACCCATGAGGTACTTCAAGTGTTATTGACTTCACTTGCCTTTCACCAAGACTATGGGAGAAACTTTACAATTACACCTCTTAATGGCTTCTTCAACACACCTTTAAACTGATGGCTTCCTTTACACACTTCCTACAATATTTCTCACTACTTCCTTCTATGCTAAATGAGGGGGGTGGCCTCTTTATTTATAGAACTTCCAGGCTTATCCATCTTATCTCTAAGATAGGATAAGAAATCCACTCTGACGAATCATAGTCCATACCTTAACTCTTATCTGTACATGTAAGCTTATCTTTTAGATAAGATAAACCTTATCATTTCACATGGGTTTCCACATTTTAGACTTTTTACAAATAAAATACACAAAATATTTATGACCTCACTCCTTGTCCTTATTACCAATATAATATTTCTAATATCTAATCATGTAGACCCTACTTCTCTACTTACCCAAACTTTGACATTTTAACATTACCCGACCACTTACGACAAATATTTACTTTTTACCACAACATTCCTATTGTACTTTTGACTATTACCGTACTATACATTATTGGCGGCATCGTACTGGCAGCGCCGTTATCTTCTATCGGACGCTACTACTAATTATACTTAACAACATCCTATTCCTAATACATACATTAATGAAATAGAAATTACAGAGGAAAATTTTAGTGTCGACAATCCCATTTCATAAAAACCTTCATTTACTCACATATATTCTCCTTCCACTAGCTCCCAAAAGACTTACCTCCAATTAAGCAAGTTTCTTTGGATTTTATCAGTTACTGACATATCACACCTTGTCCCCTATTCACAAGCTTAGAAAAATGTTATCTCAACCATTATAATGATTAGAAACAAATTTTTGATCTACTTCTTCAAAAATTGCCTAAAACTGCCCATTGATTTAAATAATATTGAAATAATGTTAAACCCTAATTGTAGAGTCACAACGAAATACTAAGCAATAAAGTACATATCTTACCTAAGCAATAAGAAATAAAAATATGAAACCCTAAGTGCAAGGGAAGGGATAAAGTACTTATTTGATTTCACAATTAATTTTGGACTGTGTCAAATTGGAAAACTGGTAAGCAAGAGGAAATTGTCGTTACTGTGCCTAGAATTTTACGCGACTATTAGATATGCCTTGACTGGGGTTCCTGAATTAGGTCAGGGGCACTTGAGTGATGTAGACTACTTCTGGGCACCTGTGACTATGAAAATGGTTGGAAAGTGATTTCTTCTATGTCAGTTCTATGTCATTTCCCTTCACTGTTAATCACATGTGTGTCGTACTATGCCCATAGAATTCACCTGTAACCTGTAAAGAGAAAGAATGTCTACAAAACCCCAAAACACATCAAATCCTAAACATAAAAATATGTAAATGGGGATTCGAACTTACCTCAGCAGTCACCTAACTGAGTGAACTTACAATCCAATAACTGCACTATATTTTAGACTCCATGTAGTTCTACGCGCGTGTGTGTAGAATCATGCCCTAGGTGGCTCTTATGCAAGATGCACTTGATAGTGATAAATAACTAGATGTAGTAATCTAAGTAGATGTGTGGATGTCAAAATGAACTTCCCCTCCTATGAAGTGTATGCATAAGAATCCAGTCCCTTGTCCTTTGAATGAAGCTATATGGATGTTTTGATGCTCTTGAAATACCTTTGGATGCAACCTTAGGTGATAGTAATAGATGCTTAGAGATTGGTCCTTTATTATGGTTATATACCTTTGTATTTATATAATTCCCTTATTTGAATTTTGTAATTAACCACTAAAAGGTCGAACCATATGAAAAAAAGATACCCAAAGACTAGAAGAGGCCCAAAATAAGAGAGAAAGATACAAAGATGTTGGGGCCTCCAAGAGGGGACGAGGGTGCTGGCATCAAAAGTCAAATTGGGCAATAGGGTGTGTAAGACCAAGAAGGAAACAAAAAAGAAAGCAAAGAGGCCAAAAATAGTGATTAATTAGTACTTTTCTCGCTTAGGAATCATAAAAATGTAAGTATGTGATTAGGACTTAGAAATGTACCCAAGTGCATGATTTAGTGTCTACACCCATATAGAGCTTTTAAGAACAATGTGCTTGGAACATTCATGTTGGATGATTGGTAAGCACCCAAAACAAGTGAAAACACTTTTAGCCACCCCTTTATCCCCAACATGGTGTTGGGTAAATTAGAAACCTAACTCTAAGACCTCTTCTTCCAATCCCTATTTTCTCCTTTCAAGCTTCTCTAAGCATACCATCCTTGCTTTCAATATTTTTTAGGCATATATTTTCTTCTACAAGTTTCATGGGAAAATATGCATTTATGACTACCCATTTAGCCCTTCTTTTGTGTGTAAAGTTTGGATATGGCTTCCTTAATCAAAATTTAATCAAATTCCACAATATTAGGTTTTAATTAGGTCTTAGCGACTGTATAATCCTTCTCTCTAAGGTCTTTCACCAATAACTTATGAATTTTCCATTATTTTTGTTGTCATGCAAATGTGCAACAGGGAAATTAACACTTTCCAAAGCACAGACGACAACGATACCCCCGTGCTAATTTTGCATTTTTATTTTTTTTTTAGTCCATTGTTATATGTTACCAAGACACCCCGGGTCTGTCCAATCAGTCCACATGACCTCTTGATAATCTGTAATCTCAGCCCCATAGGTGATTTAGGTAGTCTATCTCATTCCCCCTAGGTTGATTTTCGGGAGTTCTGAAAAGACACTATCTTCTGGCAGTATCGATAAGGGGCTATGTTGGCCTCCCAGGGACTAGATCAAACCCATGGAGCGGAATGAATGGTTAAAATTCCAACATGGAGGTAAATTGTAAGACATTATAACCTCATGGAAATGATTTGGAAGGTTTCGGGAGTCTGAAAGACTTGGAGAAATCTGAGTAAACAAATAGGGTTCACAAGCCTAGGTAGTTCAACCGGCTACTCTCTAAAACAGTTGTGGGCTTCAAAAAGAGGAATATGGGAAGATCTGGAGGGAGTTAGAAGAAATAAAAAGAGTACCAAAGAAAGATGGATTCCTAAATACTACATGAGTGAAATATATTTTTTCACAAAACCTGGCACATAATATTTGTAGGCAGTTTTTTTTTCTTATCCGGGAAACAAGTGGACTTTCAAAATAAAAATATCTGATTTTTTAAGGATCCCAATTAATGCACTGAATCAAGACATGAGACCCCCACACCTTATTAGATTAAAAGAAATTTATTAGTCAAGCTCATTTAAAATGTTTTCCAAAACAGTCCATCGAGAGCTCAAGTTACACTATCACAAAGTTCAGGACTTAGCTAAACTTTTGGGAGGACAAGTGTCAAGCTTCGGAGGCTGGCGGATTTATGTCCTTGATGTCCCTAAAAGTCCAAGGACATCAAGGTTTTTTTTAAAAAGTGATCAGCCCCTTAAAGCCATACAGCACACATGTGACATCTTGGACCATCATATGACCTCCAGGGGAATGACAGTAAACCTTTGAGGTGCAGTTTGGCACGCATCCATTCTTGTGTAGGATCTCCCCCGGCCATGAAACCTTCACTATACAGTCATGCCCACCCCCCACAAGTCCAGGACCCCATTTCACCAACCCATCCCCTTACCCCACCTTGCATGTCCATTATTTCCCTAAGGTGGGGGACTCAGACATTTAACCTGTTTCCCAACCCCATGGTGGAGTCATTTGGACACCCACGTGACCGAAGTTCAGCCCCAGGTGCATTTTGGAGCATTCACTTGTTCCTTCCAACCAAGACTATGGAGAAACTTTCATGACACTCTTAATGGCTTCTTCAACACACCTTAAACTGATGGCTCCTTTACACACTTCCCTACAATATTTCTCACTACTTCCTTCTATGCTAATGAGGGGGGTGGCCTCTTTATTTATAGAACTTCCAGGCTTATCCATCTTATCTCTAAGATAGGATAAGAAATCCACTCTGACGAATCATAGTCCATACCTTAACTCTTATCTGTACATGTAAGCTTATCTTTTAAGATAAGATAAACCTTATCATTTCACTTGGGTTCCACATTTTTAGACTTTTTACAAATAAAATACACAAAATATTTATGACCTCACTCCTTGTCCTTATTACCAATATAATATTTCTAATATCCTAATCATGTAGACCCTACTTCTCTACTTACCCAAACTTTGACATTTTAACATTACCCGACCACTTACGACAAATATTTACTTTTTACCACAACATTCCTATTGTACTTTTGACTATTACCGTACTATACATTATTGGCGGCATCGTACTGGCAGCGCCGTTATCTTCTATCGGACGCTACTACTAATTATACTTAACAACATCCTATTCCTAATACATACATTAATGAAATAGAAATTACAGAGGAAAATTTTAGTGTCGACAATCCCATTTCATGAAAACCTTCATTTACTCACATATATTCTCCTTCCACTAGCTCCCAAAAGACTTACCTCCAATTAAGCAAGTTTCTTTGGATTTTATCAGTTACTGACATATCACACCTTGTCCCCTATTCACAAGCTTAGAAAAATGTTATCTCAACCATTATAATGATTAGAAACAAATTTTTGATCTACTTCTTCAAAAATTGCCTAAAACTGCCCATTGATTTAAATAATATTGAAATAATGTTAAACCCTAATTGTAGAGTCACAACAAAATAATAAGCAATAAAGTACATATCTTACCTAAGCAATAAGAAATAAAAATATGAAACCCTAAGTGCAAGGGAAGGGATAAAGTACTTATTTGATTTCACAATTAATTTTGGACTGTGTCAAATTGGAAAACTGGTAAGCAAGAGGAAATTGTCGTTACTGTGCCTAGAATTTTACGCGACTATTAGATATGCCTTGACTGGGGTTCCTGAATTAGGTCAGGGGCACTTGAGTGATGTAGACTACTTCTGGGCACCTGTGACTATGAAAATGGTTGGAAAGTGATTTCTTCTATGTCAGTTCTATGTCATTTCCCTTCACTGTTAATCACATGTGTGTCGTACTATGCCCATAGAATTCACCTGTAACCTGTAAAGAGAAAGAATGTCTACAAAACCCCAAAACACATCAAATCCTAAACATAAAAATATGTAAATGGGGATTCGAACTTACCTCAGCAGTCACTTAACTGAGTGAACTTACAATCCAAGAACTGCACTATATTTTAAACTCCATGTAGTTCTACGCGCGTGTGTGTAGAATCATGCCCTAGGTGGCTCTTATGCAAGATGCACTTGATAGTGATAAATAACTAGATGTAGTAATCTAAGTAGATGTGTGGATGTCAAAATGAACTTCCCCTCCTATGAAGTGTATGCATAAGAATCCAGTCCCTTGTCCTTTGAATGAAGCTATATGGATGTTTTGATGCTCTTGAAATACCTTTGGATGCAACCTTAGGTGATAGTAATAGATGCTTAGAGATTGGTCCTTTATTATGGTTATATACCTTTGTATTTATATAATTCCCTTATTTGAATTTTGTAATTAACCACTAAAAGGTCGAACCATATGAAAAAAAGATACCCAAAGACTAGAAGAGGCCCAAAATAAGAGAGAAAGATACAAAGATGTTGGGGCCTCCAAGAGGGGACGAGGGTGCTGGCATCAAAAGTCAAATTGGGCAATAGGGTGTGTAAGACCAAGAAGGAAACAAAAAAGAAAGCAAAGAGGCCAAAAATAGTGATTAATTAGTACTTTTCTCGCTTAGGAATCATAAAAATGTAAGTATGTGATTAGGACTTAGAAATGTACCCAAGTGCATGATTTAGTGTCTACACCCATATAAAGCTTTTAAGAACAATGTGCTTGGAACATTCATGGTTGGATGATTGGTAAGCACCCAAAACAAAGTGAAAACACTTTTAGCCACCCTTTATCCCCAACATGGTGTTGGGTAAATTTAGAAACCTAGCTCTAAGACCTCTTCTTCCAATCCCTATTTTCTCCTTTCAAGCTTCTCTAAGCATACCATCCTTGCTTTCAATATTTTTTAGGCATATATTTTCTTCTACAAAGTTTCATGGGAAAAATATGGCATTTATGACTACCCATTTAGCCCTTCTTTTTGTGTGTAAAGTTTGGATATGGCTTCCTTAATCAAAATTTAATCAAATTCCACAATATTAGGTTTTAATTAGGTCTTAGCGACTGTATAATCCTTCTCTCTAAGGTCTTTCACCAATAACTTATGAATTTTCCATTATTTTTGTTGTCATGTAAATGGTGCAACAGGGAAATTAACAATTTCCAAGCACGACAACGATACCCCAGTGTTAATTTTTTCAAGTCCCATCATTCCAAGACACCCAGGGTCTGTCCAATCAGTCCAAATGACCTCTTGAATAATGTAATCTCATCCCCCTAGGTGATTTAGGTAAGTCTATTCATTCCCCCTAGGTGATTTTAGGGAGTTCTGAAAAGATACTATCTTCTGGCAGTATTGGGAAGGGCTATCGTTGGCCTTCCCAGGACTGGATCAACCCCCTTGGAGTGGAATGGAAGGTAAAATTCAACATGGAGGTGAATTGAAGACCTTAAAACATCATGGAAATTATTTTGGAAGGTTTTGGGAAGTTTTGAAAACTTGGAGTAGTTTGAGAAAAAATAGGGTTCACAAGCCTAGGTAGTACACAGGCCTAAAACAATGTTGGGCTTCAGAAGAAGATTCTGGAGCTCTAGATGGAGTTATAAGTAAAAAAAACATACCAACAAAAGATAATTCCAATACCTACATGATGGTGAAATAATATTTTTCACAACACCTTGGCGCATAATATTGGAAGGCAGTTTTTATCAGGAACAAGTGGAGTCTCAAATCAAAAATATGATTTTTTTAGGGATCAAATGGATGAATCAAGACATGATACCCCCACCATTGGATTTAAAAGGAAATTTACAGTCAAGATCATATAAAATTTTCCAAAAAATTCCATCGGGAGCTCAAGTTATCACTATCACAAGTTCAGGACTTAGTCAAATTTTTGGGAGGACACGTGTCAGCACCAGGAGCCTGGCAGGATTTTATGTCCCTGATGTCCCTCAAGGTCAAGGACATCAAGGTTTAAAAAATTCCCATCCCCCTTGAATCCCTCTCATCCCCCATGTGACCTCTTGGACCCTCATATGACCTCCAGACTTGACAGTTCAGCCCCAAGGTGCATTTTTGGAGCATCCATTCCCTATCATCGGATCAGGTGCCACGTGTCAGCTCCAGGACCACCGTGGAAACTGATGTCCCTTATTTCCCTAAGGTGAGGGACATAAGACCTTGAAAATGTTCCCATCCCCTATGGGGAGTCATTTGGACACCCACGTGACCGACTTTCAGCTCCCAGGTGCATTTTTGGAGCATCCATTCCCTGTCGTCAGATCTGGTGCCATGTGTCAGCTCCAGGACCACCATGGAAACTGATGTCCCTTATTTCCCTAAGGTGGGGGACATTAGACATGGAAAAATTCTCACCCATACCCTATGGGGAGTCATTTGGACACCCACGTGACTAACTTTCAGCTCCCAGGTGCATTTTTCAAGTAAATCCCCTGCGTCGGATCGAGGACACATGGCATCACCTTGACCACCATGGAAATTGATGTCCCTCACATCCCTGAGGTCAAGGACATCAAGGACATAAAAATTTTCCCAGCCCCTCCATCTATAAGTTTTGAATATTCAAATCTGACACTTAGCCATTTCTTTCCCCTCATTTCTCCTTCACAACTTCTCTCCATGCCATGGCCATGTTCTTGCTTATCCAGACACCCAGTCCACCATTGCTGATCTGAACCAGCTTCATCATGATCACCAAAATTATCCACATCATGAATACATAGAAAATATGCAGGCCTCAGAGAAAAATGGAGTGGAATGATGAAGAATGAAGAGAAAATGGAGATTTTTCACCAGATAACTACAAAGCCACCCGATCAAAAACTCATCATATCTTACAAAGTACAAGTTGGATCAAGATGTCATCTTTTTCAGAATTTCACATTTTGCAAGAAAATCAAGATGCAACAAACAAGAGGTCAAATGGTGCCCAGAATCATTTTCTCCAACAAAAATCCCACTTCATGTGCACCGGCTCACATTCGTCATATTTCCCATCATTCTGGCAATAGGAGTGAGCTAAAAACTTGCACACGAGCTCCAAATGAAAAAACTATCACAATGGAGTTGTTTTCATCTCAAACAGAGACAAAAACCAGACCTAGGAATTTCAAGCTCCATTAATGGCCACCATGGTAGCTCCGTGCCCGAAGCCACTGCCAGGTCAAAATTTCAAAATTATTTCCAATCATTCTAGATGGAAAAACTATGTGAAATTTGGAGGGTGTGATCATAACAAAAAGACGAGTCCAAAAAATTATGTTTCATCTCAAATCGAGCATTGGAAGCACACTTTCTAAAAATAGTAAGTTTTCCTATATAGACTTGCTATGTTTGGAAAGTCATCATCAAAAGAAGTTGAGACAAAGGCAACATGCATTGAAGATCATGAGGAAGTTAGAATGAGTGTTCAGAGCAGAAAATAGTGAAAATGACCACTTACTAAAAATAGTAAGTCCTTTATATGGGTGCTTACTAAAAATAGTAAGTCACCCCAAGAAGCAGGTGAGGCAAGGGTAGTGTGCACATGATTGAATAAGGGAGTTCATTACATCACGATGGTCAAGAAGAAGCAAGAATCATCCCTTACTTAAAATAGTAAGTATCTCATCTGGGCATTTACTAAAAATAGTAAGTCACACTCAAAGGGTAGTTTTGGCACAATGGGACATTCAGAACTTTGTCACATCAGAACTTTCCATCAGCGAGGATCATTGGACTTCATCTGGGATGACATCTCCTCTTCTTCTTCCTCTTCTCTTCTCTCTCTCTCTTCTCTTCTCATACAACACTCCCTCTCCTCAATGTTATATTTTTGCGTTGAGGGTTGCACTTTTAATATGACTTAAGTGACTTTAGAAATATAATGTAACTTTAAGTCACCTTGCTATTATAAAAGGGACTTAAATATTTAAAGTGGAATATGAACAATCTTAAGTCATATTAAGGTATTTGAAAGGTCATGAGGAAGATGAGGAGTCAATTCTATTCTATAAATTGTAAAGCCATTCCCATTTCAAAGGGTTGGTGATTGATCTTGTAAACTCAAGAGTGCATTATACTTAGAGAAAGCAAAGGAGATAGCCATTTTCTTCTACTTTCCCCCCCTTCTCAATTTCCTCCATTTCTCCACTATGTACAACTTTTGTTTAAGCATCAATACAAGAAGGAGTTTCTAGCTTTCTTTGACTAAGGGATTTCATGATACTTTGTGTTCATCAAATTCTATTTGGTCTTATTGCCATTTGTAGGGTTGTTTCCTCTCAATTTAATGCATGTGATGAATTTTCTAACTAGTGTGTGTGTAGGAATATGATTTTCTACCTGCAACATTAGTTCTCCTACCTCAATTCTCACTCCCTTTCCCACTTTCAGACAAAGTCTTCCCTAGCAAGAGATTGCTAGCTTTTCCGTAGGGTCAGTGGAGTGCCCCTGTTGGATCCTCGGTCGAAAGGCCACCACATAAATCCACATTTTCTTACACATGCACATACAACAAATGCACCAGTTAAGTAGAGGGACTTAGATTCCTAGAGCATTGGCAAGAAATCCAAAAGTTTTTCCACTTGAAAAATTTTCTCGCCAACAGTTTTTGCACCCACCATGGGTAGATTTAGCAGCATCTGCACCTAAATATGACCGCAAGGTCCCAAAATTCAAAAAAAAAATCAAATATTGAAAAAATAAAAAGAAAAAAGAGTTCATGAAAGTCCATTGCTAAAAGACACATTGCTGATTTCTACACGTGACTTTTCAGATTCTACGGTGTCTTTTCATATTCCTATTGCATAGAGATTTTTCTAGTGCTATAATTTGAAGAAGAATTGGCTGAAGTAAAAGCTGAAATAGAGACAACAATGGAAGATGAAGAAGAAATACCTCAACCCATTGTTCCATGGGAAGGAATATGGGCCCACTTGCTCTTGAACCACCTCTCCATGATCTACCAACAAGTTCCCGCAAGAACTTTCCAAAGTTCAAAGGTGACAAAACACAACATCTGGAAGAACACATCACTGCTTTCACAACATCATGTGGAATTCTTGGTGTCCAACATGAAGATGTTGCTGTGAGATTGTTCATGGAGTCCCTCCAAGAAAAAGTAGTAGAATGGTTTTACCTCCTTCCTTCCCCATCCATCACTAGTTGGGATGACATCAAGATTGCCTTCGAGGAAATATTTAAATCAACTGAAGACTGTCAAGACCTCTTGGTGCAGTTGGCTCAAATGAGGAAAGGAGAAAATGAAACCATGAGAGACTTCATGGCTCATTTCAAATGGTTGCTTCATAGGATACCTGAAGAGGATTCACCATCTCAAAACAATGTCAAGAGATTCTTCATCAATGCTCAATCATCAGAAGTAGGGTTTTTTCTATGAAGAGCCCAACCAAGGAATGTTGTAGAAGCACAAAGGATGGAAATTGAACTTGATGATGATCTCATCCTCTCTGGAAAGATCAAGAATCCATCAAAGGGAAAGACCCAACATCTTGGAGATGAGAGAACCAATCCATCACTGTAAAAGTTGGCAAATGAGATGGCCTCTTTGAAGAGGGAATTATTTGAATGAGTATCTTCTCAAAGAAGCAACAGAAATCAGATTGTAGGAGCACCCCAAAGGCTCACCTTGGAGGCCCCACCCATGAACATAAATTGCAGATTTCAAGAAGGTGAAGAAGAGTCTTGAACAAGAAAGTGAAGGTGGTGATTTCCTAGAAAATGACGAGTTTGAGAATGATACAAAAATCAGATTCTGTGAGTATTCTGGATGTGATGAAGAAGATGAAGAAGATGCACCTAGTTTCTCATGTGTGGTATTCACTCATTCTCAGTATGAGAAAGGAAAATCTCCCTCCACTACTTTAAAGAAAAAGAAGACTGAAGATCCTCCTATGGTGACTCCACAAAAATAAAATAATCAGTCGAGGATCCCCACTTCCATCTTCCATGAAGTTTGCATTGTTGGAGCCTGACCCTGTAGAAAGTAAGAAGACTCCCGCAATCCCAAGTAAGTCTTTCCGATGTCTCTTCCAAGTCTAAATCTAAATATTACTCCTGTAAAATCTAATACCTTGAAAGCTCCTAGTGTGCCATTCAAAATATCATCCATCCCTCAAACATCAAATCCTACTCCCAAGCCTATCCAGACTCCAAAATCAGTCCCTTCACCCCCCTTTTCCGCATCTTCTCCCTTTGACTTTATAGAATATGCAAACAAGGCCAAAGTGCAAGATTACTGAAACTGAATATTTGCGGACTCATCCTGAACAATTTGAGAGGTTTGTCTGATATATCAGGAGTGGTAGTCTAACACCCAATGTTGTAACATCTAGTCATCCTAAAGGCATGTTACCAAACTCACCTACACCTCCCTCACAGAACATGCTTTCTCTGAGTGCATCAAAGACTGATAAAGTTGAACCTTTCTATGTCTCCCTTCTTGTTGGAGAATATGTACTGAACAATTACATAATAGATTCTGGTGCCTCAGACAACGTGATGCCTTTGAAGGTTGCCAAGGCTCTCAAACTTTCCATGACTCCACCTAGTGGCTCTTGTTACTCTTTGGAGTCAAAAAAGGTCCCACTTGTAGGGAAGGTCAAAGATGCACAGGTGGCTCTTGCCATATTTCCAGACAAGAAAGTTTCAGTGATGATTTTAGTAGTAGACGTCCCAGCCTCATTTGGAATGTTGCTGAGTAGAAATTTCTGTCAAGACTTGGGAGGTAAAATTCAGATGAATTGGTCTTCTGCAACCATACCAGTGAAGGGAGACATGGAGAAATTACTTCCCGAGAAGAAGATGAGGTACACAGTACGAAAGTCTGGAAGCCCAGAAGCTAACATTTTGTACCAAAATACCAGGTGGATGAATCACTTGGTGGAAACCGAGGAGGAAGAGGATATTCCCATCTTGATAGGGCCAGACATGCCTTCTTAGAAGAGATTTGGACTTTGAAGAAGCATTGAGGAGATTCGAGTTACAAGACGGAAGCCCCAAATCACCAGATGATGTAGACCATGAGGAAGAGGAGATGGTTCTCGATGAATTTCAAGAAGATAAATCAAGCTTATATGTTTTTCCAAGATGAGGAGTTATTCTCATTCCCATTTGGGGATGAAGATGATCTTAGTTAAGGCCATCTATGGAGAGACAAAATCAGCTTGCAATGATCCTTTGAAAGGCTTGAAAGAAATTTCCATACAAGGACTACTGAGATCCACAGAAGAAATAGAAGACCCTGAGATAAGTCTTGAACTCTTGATGCAAGCCATGAATATGCAAGACAAACATGAAGCTGACTTGGAAGCCTCAACCAATGTGAAGGTTGGCTATGTTGAAACAAAGAAAGATGTGAAATATGATGTCCCTCTCGAACCAATGGTTGATGGATACAATGACAAAATTGAGGTGTTTTCTTTCCCATTTGAAGAAGAAGAACCTTTCCATGATAAAGAAACTAAAGAAAATAGTTTTGAGACCTCTGAAGATGAAGATATTTTCGATGAAGGATCGGTAGAGTGTAGTGATTCCCAAAATGATGAGGTAATCCCTCTAGATAGTTTCCTTGAGCTACAAGATAAAGATTCTTCAAAGGCATACAAAGAGGAGCTGCAGGAAATGATGAAGCATAACTCCATGTAAGAAATATTGGATGCAGTAGAAGTTGGAGAAGATCCCAAGCTGATTCTTGATCTCTTCACTAGTGCCATGGACATACAAGACAAGTATGAGTTCACATCCAATCCTTCCATCAGTACTCAAGCACCTCACAGTGGAGTGAAGGAAAAGGATAAGTATGAGGTTTCTCATGAAAAGGATGTCAATGAACATAGACCCAGGAAAGAAAGTAACTCAGAAGATTCAAGGAATTGGAATGAAAATCAGCTTTGGGGTAGCAATGAGATGTTTGATGGAGAATCCGCTATATGGATAAACATGGAAGGAAACTGCACTATGAAACTGATTTCAAAGAACATGAAGGAAGTGGAATTTCCAAGCAAGGACTTAGGCATCAAGAAGCTCACATGGAATCACTCCTACCAAGTACAAGACAATTGTGAAAGCACCTGGCTTTCATAAGCAGCTGAGGAGGGGAGGCTACTTTCTGGAACCTGTCAACAGGCTTCGCAGAACATCATCATTCAGTGTTTCCCACTCAAGGGTAACTCTTGAGAAAAGAAAAGTGCTTCAGTGAAAGTGGGTTGTCCCCCACCTTGTACCATAGGTGATTTCTAGGTGTGTTTTCCCTTCCTGTTGTGTGTGTCTTTTTCTCATTTTGTGTGTGTGTGTGTGTTTCCTTTGTCCTTTTCATGTGTGTGTGTGTTTCCTTCTTCTCTCTCCTCTCTCTCTTGTAAGTTGTACATGACTCCACAGGGCCCAATGGATAAGGCACTGGTCAATGAACTATATGGTCTAAAATTGAGATTCTGGATTCCCATGTCATGTCTTCACTATGCTCAGTCCATGTCATGTCCCCAAGCTAGAGCCAGTTGTTGTCGTGCAAATGTGCAACAGGGAAATTGACAATTTCCAAGCACAACAACGATACCCCAGTGTTAATTTTTTCAAGTCCCATCATTCCAAGACACCCCAGGTCTGTCCAATCAGTCCAAATGACCTCTTGAATAATAATTTCATCCCCCTAGGTGATTTAGGTAAGTCTATTCATTCCCCTAGGTGATTTTAGGGAGTTCTGAAAAGACACTATCTTCTGGCAGTATTGGGAAGGGCTATTACTGGCCTTCCCAGGACTGGAATCAACCCCCATGGAGTGGAATGGAAGGGAAAAATTCAACATGGAGGTGAATTGAAGACATTATAACCTCATGGAAATTATTTTGGAAGGTTTAGGGAAGTTTTGAAAGACTTGGAGCAGTCTGAGTAAAAAATAGGGTTCACAAGCCTAGGCAGTTCACAGGCCTAAAACAACTGTTGGGCTTCAGAAGATGATTCTGGGAGCTCCAGATGGAGTTAGAAGAAAAAAAAAATACAGAAAATAGGATTCAAATACCTACATGATGGTGAAATAATATTTTTCACAACACCTTGGCACATAAGATTTACAGGTAGGTTTTATCAGGAACAAGTGGAGTCTCAAATAAAAAATCCTGATTTTTTAGGGATCATATGGATGAATCAAGACATGAGACCCACACCATTGGATTTAAAATGGAAATTTATAGTTAGGATCATATAAAATTTTTCCAAAAAATTCCATCGGGAGCTCAAGTTATCACTATCCCTCTCAAAGGCAGTTCAGGACTTAGCCAAATTTTTGGGAGGACACGTGTCAGCTCTAGGAGCCTGGTGGGATTTCATGTCCCCGAACATCCCTCAAGGTTCAGGGAAATCAAGGTTGGAAAAGTACATCCAACCCCCTTGAAAAATCCCTCTCAGCCCCCATGTGACCTCTTGGACCCTCATATGACCTCCAGACTTGACAGTTCAGCCCCCAGGTGCATTTTTGGAGCATCCATTCCCTGCCGTCAGATCTGGTGCCACATGTCAGCTCCAGGACCACTGTGGAAACTGATGTCCCTTATGTTCCCTAAGGTGAGGGACATAAGACATTGAAAAATTCACCCAGCCCCTATGGGGAGTCATTTGGACACCCATGTGACCGACTTTCAGCTCCCAGGTGCATTTTTGGAGCATCCATTCCTGTCGTCGGATCTAGTGCCATGTGTCAGCTCCAGGACCACCATGGAAACTGATGTCCCTTATGTCCCTAAGGTGGGGGACATCAGACATGGAAAAATTCACCCAGCCCCTATGGGGAGTCATTTGGACACCCACGTGACCGACTTTCAGCTCCCAGTGCATTTTTCAAGCAAATCCCCTGTCCGTCGGATCGAGGACACATGGCATCACCTTGACCACTGTGGAAATTGATGTCCCTCATGTCCCTGAGGTTAGGGACATCAGGGACATAAAAATTTTCCCAGCCCCTCCATCTGCAATTTTTGAATTTCAAATCTGGCACTTAGCCATTTCTTTCCCCTCATTTCTCCTTCACAACTTCATCCATGGCCATGTTCTTGCTTGTCCAGACACCCGGTCTGCCATTGCTGATCTGAACCAGCTTCATCATGATCACCAAACTCTCCAAATCATGAATACACAAAAATATGTAGGCCTCAGAGAAAAATGGAGTGGAATGATGAAGAATGAAGAGAAAATGGAGATTTTTCACCAGATAACTACAAAGCCACCCAATCAAAAACTCATCATATCTTACAAAGTACAAGTCATGGATCGAGATGCCATCTTTTGCAGAATTTCACATTTTACAAGACAATCAAGATGCAACAAACAAGAGGTCAAATGGTGCCCAGAATCATTTGCTCCAACAAAAATCCCACTTCATGCACCGACTCACATTCGTCAGATTTCCCATCATTCTGGCAATAGGAGTGAGCTAAAAACTTACACACGAGCTCCAAATGAAAAACCTATCACAATGGAGTTGTTTTCATCTCAAATAGAGACAAAAACTAGACCTGTAAATTTCAAGCTCCATTAATGGCCACCATGGTAGCTCCATGCCCGAAGCCACTGCCAGGTCAAAATTTCAAAATTTATTTCCAATCATTCTAGACGGAAAAACTATGTGAAATTCAGAGGGTGTGATTGTAACAACAAGACAAGTCCAAAAAATTATGTTCCATCTCAAATCAAGCACTAGAAACACACTTTCTAAAAATAGTAAGTTTTCCTATATAGACTTGCTATGTTTGGAAAGTCATCATCAAAAGAAGCTGAGACAAAGGCAACAAGCATTGAAGATCATGAGGAAGTTAGAATGAGTGTTCAGAGTAGAAAACAGTTAAAATGACCACTTACTAAAAATAGTAAGTCCTTTATATGGGTGCTTACTAAAAATAGTAAGTCACCCCAAGAAGCGGGTGAGGCAAGGGTAGTGTGCACAGGATCAAATAAGGGAGTTCATTACATCACGATGGTCAAGAAGAAGCAAGAATCATCCCTTACTTAAAATAGTAAGTATCTCATCTGGGCATTTACTAAAAATAGTAAGTCACACTCAAAGGGAAGTTTTGGCACAATGGGACATTCAGAACTTCGTTCGCATCAAGAGCTTTCCATCAGTGAGGATCATCAGACTTCATCTGGGACAACATCTCCTCTTCTTCTTCCTCTTCTTCTCTCTTCTCTCTTCTCTTCTCATACAACACTCCCTCTCTCAATGTTATATTTTTGCGTTGAGGGTTGCACTTTTAATATGACTTAAGTGACTTTAGAAATATAATGTAACTTTAAGTCACCTTGCTATTATAAAAGGGACTTAAATATTTAAAGTGGAATATGAACAGTCTTAAGTCATATTAAGGTATTTGAAAGGTCATGAGGAAGATGAGGAGTCAATTCTATTCTATAAATTGTAAAGCCATTCCCATTTCAAAGGGTTGGCAATTGATCTTGTAAACTCAAGAGTGCATTGTACCTAGAGAAAGCAAAGGAGATAGCCATTTTCTTCTACTTCCCCCCTTCTCAAATTTCCTCCATTTCTTCATTATGTACAACTTTTGTTTGAGAAATTAATAAGAAGAAGGAGTTTCTAGATTTCTTTGACTAAGAGATTTCTTGATACTTTGTGTTCATCAAATTTCATTTGGTCTTAATGATGCTTACAAAGTTGTTTCTTCTCTTAAATGCATGTGATGATACTTCTAACTAGTGTGTGCAGGAATCTGATTTCTTACCTGTAGCATTAGTTCTCCTACCTCTTTTCTCACTCCCCTTTCCCACTTCAGACAAAGTCTTCCCTAGCAAGAGATTGGTATCTTTGCCGCAAGGTCAGTGGAGTCCCCCTAAATATCCCCAGTCGAAAGGCAACCACATAAATCGACATTTTCTTATGCATGCACATACTACAGTTGCACCGGTTAAGTAGAGGGACTTAGACTCCCAGAGCATTCACAATAAATCCACAAGTTTGTCCACCCAAAAACGTTTCTCACAATTTTTTTTGTAAAATTTATTCTTGAATGTGTCTTAGGGGCCTTGAAGGTGATTAGTTCCAAATTTCAGAATTGGAAAAATGAGCAAAAGATCCTCATAATTCCTTTTTTATGCAAACCCTAGCTAGGGTTTCTTGGAAACTCGGGAGGACAGAAATTGGTATAAGAACATGTAAACTTAATTTTAAGACCCAAAATATTTACCAGATGTATTCCCTTTCTCACTATAATTTAACCTTGCTCTTGTCTTAGATTTTGTGAAATTAAATACCTTGGGTATTTAATTGTTTTGGGTCCCTTAACCCTAAAAATCTTATTCAGGGAATATTTAGCTAAAATGTCAATGTAATCAGTGATTAAATTAATCCCTAAGGAAATTTGAGCTAGGTGTGGACTTATTACACTTGTTGTTTTATAATGGGAAAAGTTATCAGTTGAATTTAATTGTCTTTGAGACTTTGGTCTTTAACTCCTAATCAAAAAAATTATTCCATAACTTTCTAACTAAACCTAGTTGTTCATGGGTTTTGAGTGGGTTGTTTTAACCGAGAACTACAAGTTAACTTCCATCATTAACCGTTCAATATCAAAATAACACATTAATACTTGTAACAAATGTAGACGATGCAATATATGGGATTGAGTGTTGATTACAGGTGATTATGGGTAAATCTAGGTGATCTGAATGCTGAAATAAGGGTATTTGGACTTGAGAATGTTCTGGAACTGAAATTGTGACTTGAGAATCTCCTTTAGAAGTATTGTACAAAAGGGTAGGAACATTTGTATGGTATTGAAATCTTTGTATGGTTTTATACCTGCTCAAAACTATGGTCTACAACTTTTTGGGTTTGTCGCTTGTCTGAATCTCTTTGTCCCTCTTTTTCAGTCACACTATGAGGGACTTCAAATGTTTTACTCAATATTTCAAACCCTAACTTTGGATGATAAGTCTTACAAAAAACCATTAGTTATCTTGTGGGAACCCTATACACCGTTGACATTGACACTACTATGAAGAGGCCTCAAATCACACATCATCCTCCACCTAACATGTGATATCTAGTTGTAGTGTAATAAGATTTGACATTCTTCCTTTAAAAATGCTTCAATTGAGTTTCTCTCTTTTCAATCTACTTGAGTGAGTTAATTTGACCGTTTGTAAATGTGGGAAGAAATCCTCTAGACCTAGTGGGAAGATTTCGAATTGTTAATGGTGTTTCCCTAATGAATGTGCATAGGTATTTTTGGAGTGTACGGAGTTTTGAGTTCCTTTTGTGGTATCTTTTGCAATAAGAGCACATCAAATTTCTAGGCTACAAATGAGGTGAGTTTCACTTGTTTATATATTTTTCCAAAGGTGATTTAATCTACAAAGGCTGATTGAGGAGTAAGTGATCCAAAGAATAATGTGCAATAAAAAGTTTGGGAACAAAGTGAGCAAGGTCAAAACCATACAATATGGTCAGGACCATATGAACGTTACTTCCCATACTGTACGTTTTTGACCTAAGAGTGATAATATGAAATGTGAAGTTTGAAAGATGATGAGTTGAGTTTCTTATTGTGTTCTATGCATTCAATTATCAAAAACTATTGATAGATGAGTGTATAAGATCAAACAAGCTAGATAAGAGACCTAGGGATGTATCATATGAGAATGGGTAAAGTGAACTTGTTGGAGAAAGAAAGAAATGTCAAGAACAACAGTGTTAAAGAGTAGAATTACCAAATTTGAGTGTTTACAACGAGAACATATTGGTTATCATAGTTTGTTATTGATGTAAGTGATTAATATGTCGAATGCTGAATTTAGTAGGATCATTGGTTGAGGGAGGGTTAGTGTTGTTGGTAGTATCATCATATTATCTACTTACAGGAGGCTTCGTGTGGCTAAAATATGAGTCTATTTTCTAGAAAAATAATCTTTAATTCAATTTTTTAGCATATCAAGTGTCTCTCCTATAAAGTTAGGGAATTGTTGAAGAAGTTTTTAGATGGTAGGAGAATAATTGGAACTAGGAATATCTTCATTCTCTCCTTGCTCTTCTAAATCAATGACAAGATTATGAGTGCTAGATATAGTGTGTATATTATGGGTTAGTTTCTTATGATTCTTGTTGTTAAAAACTCCTATGACCAACCAATCAATGTAATGAGGAATGAGCTTAGGAAATTGATCAATTTCATTGTGAACGTCACTTTACATGTATTATTTAGAAGAAAAATCAGTAGAACCACCAGTCAAATACTCTATTGATGAATTTTTCTGAGTCAATAGTGACTGGAAGGGAGGTTTAAAAAGATAATTATGATGGGATTGGCCATGCAGAAAAAATTACATAGGGGTCGATGACATCAGGGTAGAAAGCTAAAAAATAAATCTATGAAGCTGATTAAGATAAAATGTGAAATATATGCCTAATCTGATGATATTGTAGCAGTAAAATAAATATGCAATAAGGACATAAATTACACCCAAAAAACTAAGCAATAAATTATGAAACCCTAATTGTAAGGGGAAGAAATAGGTACTTAGCTATTTCGTAATTAATTTTGAACTATACCGAAGTGTTGACCAAGTGAATAGAGCAACAAGAGTGTCGTACAGAGACGCAAAAAATGTAGATTTGGAGAAATAAGCTGGATTGGGGTGCCTGGAGAGGGACAAGGGCGCGCAAAGAGGGATAGGGGCACCCGTGGGTGCTTTAGGCCTATTTTTGGGCACCCGGGTCTACAGAAAATCTCGGGAAACCTCCTCTGAGGTGTCATAAGTTATTTGCTGTTAATCACCTTTAGTTGCTTCGAGGTTGCACAATGATCATCGAGGTTGCTGAAAACCTGCAATGAAATATGAACCTGTAAAACCCTCAAATAGACATCACAACCTACAAAAAGAAAGATGCAGAATGAGGGGTCACACTATCCTCAATTGTCACAATGGTGAACTTACGACTGAGTGTTGCACTACATCTCAGACCCAATGTAGTTCTATGTGTGTGTGTGTATGTGTGTGCAGAATCGTGCCCTAGGTGGCTCTTTCTGCATGTCGCACTTGATAGCGAGCAAGTAAGCTAAATGTAAAGAAATGTAATAGATGTGTGTATGAAATAAAATGAAATTCCCTCCTATGAAGTGTATGTGGAATAAATAGCCCTTGCGTCCCTTGAATGGTGCTAGATGGATGCAATAGAACTCTTAGATGCTTGATGGATGCAACCTCAGGTGGTGATAGCTAATGCTTAGTGTTTGGTCCTTTATTGTGATCACATAACTTTATATTTATACTATTAATTTGCATGAATTTCATAATTAACCCCGAAAAGGTCGACTACAAAAAAGATAAAGATGCTCAAATGACTAAAAAGGACCCAAAAAGTGTGAGAAAAGTACAATGGGGACAGGGGCGCCCAGAGGGGACGAGGGTGCCTGACGCTAGTGTCTTGGTTGGGTGTCGGTGTTCAGGATGATAAAAGTCAGAGTGTAACATGGTAGAATGAGCAAGTAAGGGTGAAAGACTTAAATAAGAAAAAGAAAGAAAATAAAGGTGGCCAAAGACATGGGTTAATTAGTACTCTTCTTACTTAGGAATCATATGAATAGTAGTATGTAATCAGGACTAGATAATTACCCAAAGTGCGTGATTTTGTGTCTACAGAAGCATATGTGATTGAATGACTGAAGTTACACAAGGGTTAATGCGTTAAGATGGAGGGAATGTAGAAATAAAAAATAACCTAACGAGATCAACTGTGCAAAGGAATTTACACAATGGTTGATCACGTAGGAAGTACAAAGAAAAATGAAAAACAAAAGCAAATCTAACTTGATCTAAGGAAGAGTAAGAATCATGTTGGGTTCACTAGAATGTATGATGAGATAAGATGGATCCCACTTACTCTCTTACCATTGAGGATCAAATCTAGGTTTGTACACAAGAAAACATGCATATACTCTAATAGTAATCTATAACAATGAATGATCAACCATCCACACAAAAATAAACATGGAACAAAACACAAAGAAGGATTATATATACTTACCTGTGGTGTGATTGTTGATGCATTGATCCTTCATGGAGACAACAACACTAGGATCTAGAATCACTCAAAAATGGAAATCTCAAGAAGAAGACCTTAGTCTTGGCTCACTATGGTGACCCAAATGCAAAAGGGCAAGCTCCAAAACCTCAAGTCTAGCAATTAGATGTGAATATGTATGCAAGTGTACGGTGTGCAAGTAAGATGAAGTGATTAAATTAATGATTGATTGGCTATAAAATGAGAGAAGAGGATGTGTATATATATCCAACAAGACCGACCATGGTTATTCGCGTGGGAAAAACAAAGCCCAACATGATTCACCATGGTCAATCATGTTGGCTTTGGGGGAGAACCTAAGAACAAGGGTGCAAAATGATGAGGAATGGAAGGCAAAGACATAATGGAGGCATGGAAAAGGTCCATGATGATCAAAAGTGATGAGAAGACTAGGAATGAGTGAAAACAAGTCAATATAACGATAGTAACATGTGAACAAGAGAGGAAACAAAGCGAGGATAGGGTACATATGGTATAAAGGATGACGTAACGACATCTCTCAAATGTTGTGGTCTAGCCCATGCGACCAAGTTTGATCACACCCTAATCTTAGTAGCCCTCTTGATGCATCTTCTTGGGAGGATAATGCATCAATAACCACTACACAAGAGAAAATGTTAGAAATCGTAAAAATGAGGTGTACATAATTACGAAAAATGTGAAATGAGAAAGAGAACATAAATAGGTGCAAACTGAAAGTGAGGGGTTTATGGTTTAGGGCATAACCAACATTTAAGGATTTTTATTACATCTTAACAACCTTGTTTGGGGGCCGGAGCATACTTTTAATGCCACCAAATAACAATAAGTTTGCAAGACACCCCAACAAGAGACTAACTAGAAATGTAGACATATGACATCTCAAAAGAAAGAATTAATTGAGGTAGACGTTGAAGTGGCACTTGTTATGGGAATAATTAGTTTTTGATTTTTTGACTAATTGATATTACATGTCAAATACAACTTAAGAAAATTTTGATGGTGAAATTTTTGTGCTCCATAAAGGAGTTACATGTTTAAATATAAGATCAGGTAATCGAAAACTAGTTACTAGTATCAAAAAACAAACTTCAGAAATGTCTGTTTGCTAAGAAATTACTTTCAAAACATAACAGTTCTAGTGGTTCCATTTTATGTAATATATAATAAATGTTTACACCTCATGGCTATCATTTTTTCAACTTTAATTTCAGAGATGTGAAGATACCCACTATCCTAATCAAGAGTCACGAGTTGTCTTAACTCTTGTGTTTTATGGTTTATCTCATTTTTCTCTTATAAATTTTGGAAAAGTTATAAATGATATAATGCATTGCCATTTCTACTTATAATCATTTTTTATACAAGCTACTAAAAAAAATAAGAAACAAGGCCATGATATGGCAAATCCTACCGAAGATGAGCACTAAAAGCAATTTTGTGTCCTTCAAGCAAGAATAAAACATGAAACAAATTGTTTTCAGTTTAGGTGACAGTTCAAGCAACATTTACGACATTGACTTCAGTGAGAGGGGTGATGATAAATGGCACATGATCTTATTGTTCTCATATTTTTTAAGAGCATGCAAACACATATTAGAATTCCAAATCAGAGTGCATTTATTCATTACACTAATCTTTTGTAGATATTGTTTCTTCTGCAACCTACTTGCATGATATCATTCCCACCGTGCAAAATGAAGATCCTACCATGGACTACAATAATAAATTTGTGAGAGCGAAGCTCAGAAAAACTTACTAAAAAATAAATACAACCAACAATAATATTAATATGGAAAAAAATTCATTCTATTAAAATGCACATGGGTGCCTATTAAATAGCATATACAAAGATGATTTCATAGCTAAAAAATATTTTGGCAACCCAACAATAAGAAATACGTTAATCCCCACAAATGAAGGAAAAATAACCACATACATAAAACACCCCCGTATGCAGGACCAACCTTTGAGAGTTATCCAAGTAAGGGAATTGTGTAGCGGTGCTGGGATACAATTTTGTGAAGGAGGATAAGAGAGCAGAGACAACCTTGATGACATCGTCGTAGTGCTCTTTCATTACCTCAAAATCAAAATAAAGTGGTCTATGTAGAGTCCTAGAGACCAATTTGTTGCATACGGTGGAACAGGTGTGACCATCTCATGAGAAAATCCATGTCTTTTGTTATAGTGATGTCGCAACAATAACAGGTACAAACCAACCAATGACAAAGTGTTAATAAGTGATGGTTTCAAATATATCGATGGTGGATAATCTTCTGCAAACAACATTGATGTACGCAAGTTTGTTTGGTCTGGTATATCTTAGAGTTAATCATTCCCCACTCAACTTTGGAACACGCCTTTTAGCGCAATTACGAAAATGTAAATACACTCTTGCTGACACCAAAATTAACTTCAAGAAACTGCTTAGCATTTTATATAGAAAGTATTCCGTAAAACTAGATGTATACTTATCCCAAGGGACAAGGCACAAAAGTTGTGTAATGCATTAAATAATTGTTTAATAGCTGTGTACAGTACATTAGTAACATATTGGGCACGACCCATTCGGTAATTTCAAAGGTGATATTTATGTCTCCTATTAAACTGTTGCGTGCCCACTAAACCGCTACGTTCTTCTTACATGATACGTTGGAAATTCCACTGAACTTCTAGCTAAAATGGCTCCGGCATTGACAACCGATCTATCAAGAAAATTTCTAGGCAGAAAAAATTATTGTTGATCATATTTTAAATTTCAAATTGCAGAAGAGAGGAACCATTATATTTTGCAGAAAGTATCAGACGAGCAAGAAATCTCTGCATATATCGATTTTCGGTGAAGGAACTTGTTCTGCTGATTTTTATGACATGTAATAATAGTCTGTGCGTTAGAACCAATGCTTTGTTGAATCCCATGACCCCAGCTATTCGAGAGCTCTATTTATCCAATCTTAAGTTTCCCAAGGATCAGTAAAATCCCATCTTTGAGTAGTTCCACAAAACTTTCATTACAACCACTGACTTGGTAAAGAAATGTGAAAATTCCCACCCTCTTTAACTTCATCGCAAATTATAGGTATGTTTTTGAGATCCTGAATCCACCTTATTAGTGTCCTCCTAACTGAATCCTAGCATTTTGGATCCTGTTAACACACTCATAATTAATATCTGAGAATAATTATCTGCACAACCAAAATCATATCCACCTTCAGTCTAGAAAAGGCCAAAAAAGTTTCAACAATCGCAAACCCTAATACTTGAAAATGAAATATTACTCACTTACGAGGGAACTGATCAAGTCGATGGGTGAGCGGCGGCGGAGCTGTGCTTGACCAGAATGGTTTACAGAGCTTGGGTGAGGACTCAGGGACAGATGGAAACCAAAAAAACATCATTTTGGGTCATTTTGCAAACCAAACCATCAAGTACAGGAATAATAACTGCCAAGGAAATATTATGCATAATAACATGTATCCATCTGTAACATAATAATCAACAGGATCATGATGCATACTCCCAAGGGTCGTCTCCAAGGAGTAGGACATACTTCTCCTTGTCAACGAATACAAGTTGCCAGCGTGATCTCTGAGGGTCCTCCAGTTGGCTTTCTATACCAAACATACGATTTAGCTTAGCACACATTTCTGGATAGCCTCTGAAGCGTGTTACATCCACTGATCTCCGAACACACCCTAGTTTGTAGACCTGGTAACAAAGAAAAGTATGTATTGTTAATAAGTTAGTGAAAAGAAACATTATGACGATGTAAAGAGAAAGGGAAAGGGAGGAAAAAAAATAGCTAACCTGGCACCATGTTTGCCGGCTTTCTGTGCTTTTGGGAGACAACAATGTATTACTAAGAAATCAGAAGAAAACAGAGGCCCAATTGGGAGGACAAGAAGATTGTGGGGGTGTAATAGAGGATGAACCTGAGGAAGATGCAGTTGAGATGTGTGGCTGCAAAAGGAGATTGCCATTGGATAATGCCATTAACCACATTACAAAATGCAAAAATAACAACCAATATGAGGCACAAAAAAGAGCTTGATCTTGAGTGCAGGATACTTGATTGCTGTAATACTTGTTGAAATGTTTACACGCCATGAAAGCATGAAATGTTTTCAAAACAACAATTAAACTTTGGAAAAACACAATTCAGATAAATTACCATTTAAAACAAATGAATGGTATTCGAGGTATTTATACCAAAATAAAATCTACCTTGAAATGTTTGGCACACATAGTTTCCTGCACTGATATTTATGAGGGCAAAGAAGGACAGGCAAAGGACAGCCCGTATATTTCCAGACCCCATATTTCATTCTTTGCGGGGTTGTACACTGCTACATTGAATCCCCTTTATAGTAGTTACAAACTCTGAACAAAATCCGTTCTCCTAGTTCAGATCAAGGAATACTCTTCCTACCTGAAATAATTTGATATATCTTCCTCTGTGAAGGTTCTTTCACCAGGAAAAGCCAAGTAAATTTGACGAGATCCTGCAATCACATATTAATGGATTAGTAATGTATTGAAAATACAGAGACGCATACTATAAAAATGAAAATCAAAATGGAAAAGAATCGTAACCTGCTTGTTGTCTGGGAAGAGAAGAGCAATCACTATCAATAAAGCTGAGAAAGACAGGCTGTGCAACAGAACCTTGAGCCCCGTAACCAGACCTTTGGTGTCATGCACAGTGGCTGTCATTAAAGCAAGGCAGGACAATATTTTTTCTCCCATCTACAGTGCCAAATAAAGGGGCAGACCAATAGAATGTAAGATAAGTGATATTTTTAAATTGTAAAAGAAAAAATATTTTCAAAAAACTATAATGTACAAATGAAATATTCCACATGCCAAGAGTTGATTGAAAGAAATGAAAAAAATTTAATAGATGTGGTGAAAACTATATCCACGCCTTTCGGCAGCGATAATAAAAAACATATCTAACTAAAAAAATGAATAAATGGTACACAACTTAAATAGTAACTAAAATGTCTATGTCTTATACCTTGAACATATAATTTGTTATCAACCTAATCATTACACCTCCTTTAAATACAAATGCTAGTTCACTTACCCATTACAACATGCAATTAATAGTATTAAAAAAGGGGAAAAATATAGCGATAAGCTGTTGTTTCGCCCACCATTAAACCACTTTTAAGTCTCCATAAGAATCTCATGGTGAAGGGGTTCTTGGCAGGTTAGGTTTATTGTGACCCATAACGCAACTACATAACTATGAAACATCTACAGGCTAGAAAACTCCCCTGCTTCAACAACGCCTCGGATTATACATTGATGGTTTTTCGGTGGAGTCGTTGGGAGATCCGCCTACTTTCGATATTTTCGAAGTACCAACTACAAATTTACAATAATCTTTGCTCCATCCGTCGATTTCAATTTTTTTAAATGTCAGCTTTGATTTTCTTAAGTTAATCCTTAGATTTAAGGCCTAAACTCTCGTTGCGCACCACATTTTTGGGCTAATCATCGGCACATCTGGTGTAAATCATTTTGGGTCTGCCCAAAAAAGGAAACAAAGGGGAGACCTCAACTGGTTAACGATCTTTGGTTCCATTGAATTATCTCTAGAGACACTCACCTGGACTTCTAAAGAAAAATAGCGTGCAGGTATTCTGTACCTACGTAGCCATTTTTTTGTGTTATAATTTTCAAGGATATTCCACACCTTAAAAATTGCAAACACGGATCTTTTTTTCAGTTTTAGTAGGTGGGTTGAAGTTAGCAGTTGCGTTTAGAGCAGAAAGCAGATATATAGGTAATGTGGGTTTTATGTGTTTGAATCATGTAATTGGTTTTTCAGGGCAGGGAACGGAACATTCGAGTGGGATTTTTTGGATCATAAAGCAGTTTCATAGAAGGGAGGTAGCATTTTTGCAAGTTCAAGGATGGCGGGACTACTGCATGTAAGTGGGTCTATGGCATCTTCGTCATTTATGGGCAATAGAGCCCTTTTGAATCCCAAGATCCCATCAGCTCCTGTGGGTAAACATCGAAAAACCTTGAAAATTAATGCAAAAATAAGGGAGATATTCATGCCTGCCTTGAGCTCCACCATGACAGAAGGAAAGATTGTTTCTTGGGTGAAATCTGAAGGAGAGAAGCTTAAGAAGGGGGAGAGTGTTGTTGTGGTGGAATCAGATAAGGCAGACATGGATGTGGAGACATTCTACGACGGTTTTCTAGCAGCCATCATGGTGGAAGAAGGAGATGTTGCTCCCGTTGGCTCTGCAATTGCCCTTCTGGCAGAAAGTGAGGAAGAAATCGTAGAAGCCAAGTTGAAGGCATCCAATGGTGGTAAGAGCACTTCATCTCCACCACCTGCAACGCCACCACCTGCAACGCCACCATCCCCATCCGCTCCACCTCCAATTCCTACTGAAGTTGTTTCAGCTTCAAAACCAGTCTCTGTAGCTCCTCGTCTGGCCTCATCAATCCACCCTGCATCTGAAGGGGGCAAGAGGGTGGTTGCCTCCCCTTATGCAAAACAGCTTGCCAAGGAATACAAGATTGACTTACCCTCAATTGTAGGAACTGGTCCAATGGGGCGCATTGTGGCTAAGGATGTGGAAGCAGCTTTAGGAAAACCAGAAGCAACTCCTGCTGTTGCTGCCGCAGCTGCTTCAACCCTCCCTCCTAAACAGTCTGTTGCTACGCTTGCTGCAGCTCCAACTATTGTTCCTGGCACCTCCCTGCCATTTACTACGATGCAGGGTGCAGTGAGCAAGAATATGGTGGAGAGCCTTACAGTTCCAACCTTCCGGGTTGGATACAGCATTGTTACTGATAAACTCGACGCCCTCTACAAAAAGGTGTGTTATTTCTGGTTGCATTTTTGAAATTTATTAGAAGTGTGGGCGCAAGAGTTATGCTGGGTCTTTCTAATAATTAGGTGAGCATGATAGAAATATACCCCAAAGGGGTTTGAGTGTACGCTGCACATCCAAAATATTCCCTTGGCCTAGATGCTTGGTTTTAGGGGCAGCTTCCTCCTCCTTCATTTAAATGCCCAGCTCACCCATGGTTATAACCTTATTTTGTTCAACCACAATAACATTTTACCTCTTCATCGGCAATGCACCTGTCCCTAAATAAGCAATGCATTGAGCCACAGCTCAACAAGCAAAGCATTTGAGTATGGTACATGGATAGAAAACTACAGAGGTTCCAATTCAGAGCCTGACAGGGTACGGATTTTTGGCAATTGATAGATATCTAGAACATAAATGTGTTGAAGCAATTCAATAAATAAAACTAAAAATTGCAGCCATAATGTAGTAACTTTCTTGACATTCTTATAGGGGATTCTAATTTTTTCCTCCTACATTCATCTATATTGTGGGATTTGGTTTGGAAAAGGATTATCAGATGACCGAATCTGAACTCTGCATGGAAGCATAGAGGAATCTGTAACATAGGCTTTTTTTATGTGTCTTTCAATTGTGTTGTGGTATTCTGTTTTTTAGTTTTCTTTTGCCAGTATGTTAATCAATTGATTGAAATAATAAGTATACGAAGGTTCTTATTTTTACCTTTAATAATGTCTGGGTTAGGGCCATTTTGCACTGCCTGATGTCCTAGGATACATTCTATTAAGTGTTCTAAATTGTTTAAGTTATAGGAAGCTCCAGTAGTTTCTTGAATTAGGTTGTTACTCCTCGGCTACTTAAACATTTGGTTCATTTTATTTTTTATTAATATTTAATTAATCTTAATAGAATGCCTGTTGTATATGAAAATATCACTTTAAAGCATCAGAAAATAAGTTGAGCTCACTTTTATGGGAGTTACATTAATTATTGTCAAGTTGGTTTTTTAGATCAGTTGCAGCATTTTTATCAAGTACTTACTTCTATAGATCTAATGAATGTATTGTTGATGCAAAATCACAGCACCCCTGGATGCAGATTAGGGTTCTAGGTTGATCACTCAGGCATCCAGTGTGATTGCACAACATTGAATCCTTTCTCCAAGTGTGGGACCTGTAAAATGAGAAAGGAATCTCCAGAGAAGGCTGGTTCCTGCTCCTAAACTACTTGCCACAAGCTATTCCAGTGCAGGCAAGCTAATCTAATCCTAATCTAACCATGCCAAGGAGACAGAGAGAGAGAGAAGGGTAAAACAACAAAAGCCTACACTAAAACGGTGATACACCAGAGAAGGAGAATGTTGAACCTCTATCAAAACTGCCATGGGACAAAGAGAGGTGAGCAATGGGAAGGATGGATAGATGCATCACAGGCCCAAGGATAGATTTCACACAGAAAATGTCCCAAAACTCCATGAACACAGCTCCAGACCTGCAATGAACATTCAAACATGCACAAATACCTGCAATGAAGAGAGGCAAGAGGAAAACAAGCGAAGAACGAGCAAGGATGGACAGATGCATCACAAAACACGTTTTTTGTTGCTCCAGAAGTTTGCACAGAACATCATTTCATTAGTAAAAGGCAAAAACGCCATTACAGAGCAGGGAGGAGGTTCGAGCTCCATTTTCAACCCTAGAGAAGAAAAGAAGGGAGGGCAGAGCAGAAAAGATGAACAACTTGTTATGTCCCCCTTTTGAAAGAAGCCCCTCTGTACAATATATAGGAAGAAAGAGAGAGGGAAGAGAGGAAATTCGAAACTACCACAACCACTTCTAGGTCGCATTTTAAATCATCTCATTATGGTAGAAGCGGCGGATCCTGGCAAAACGGCGGGCTGTCTGCTGCATTAAAGCTGGTTGTTGAAGCGTCACTTCTGGCATTACCATGCGTCAGAGCCGTTTCTTAACTTTCTCTCTCCAGACTACACCAAAATGGAAGATTGATCCCAGAATCATGTAGAGAATTTCAACAGCTTTCCGTTGATATAAAGAACGTGCAAATCCGAGCTCTGGATCAAAAGATATGACGATCTGAAGATTTAGGGCACGGAACAGACCAAAACGGATTTTGAAATATTTTCCCGCGCTTTGCCACCTGGACGACACGTGGCAGGCTCTGATTCGCTGAATAATTCTCTCTCCTCCACCTTTCCGCGGGCTTTCCTTTGAAATTTCCTTGTGGGCCCTAGCTGGGACACGTGGCACTATCCCATTGGTTCGAGCTGACCCTTCAAAACTCGCCCTTTGACTTTTTGACCTTTTCCCTTGTGACACGTGTCATGATTTGATTGGTCCGCGGGCCTGCCGGCTCTTTCGTGCCCTTCGCGTCTTTTTGTCCCGGATGTCCCAGTGCTGTTTGGGACAGAAACCTCCGATCCGCCCGAAATGGGCTTCCTTGTCCCTTATCTGCCGATGACATGTGGCGCAATTTGATTGGCTCTCGGCTTTTTCGGCTATCCGCGTCCCTCGCGTCCCTGCGGCCCAGATGTCCCAGTGCGAAAGTTTCCCGTTCCAGGCCGAACCGGCCGGTTCGCGTCTTTCGCGTCCATTTGTCCCAGATGTCCCTTTGCTGCTTGGGACAAATTCTTCCGAACCGCCCGAAATGGGCTTCCCTTGCTTCACCGCTTCACCTTTTCGCGCCCTTCGCGCCCTCGCGGCCCGATTGTTCCTTTGCGAAAATTCTCTGTTTCGGGCGAACCAGCTGATTCGCGCCCTTCGCGTCCCTTCTGTTCCAATTGTCCCAAAGGCGACCTTGAGCAGGACTTAGCCAATTTTCACGATTTTTCCTGGATCAATCTACATGCTTGGAACTGCAAAACTCTGATACATGTTATCGAAATTTACCCTGGGGGGGTGAAATTTTGACAACAGTTTTGACGACTCAGCGGGGTCACCTGCCTGCTAGGTGAATGATCAGTAGCCTGAAGCAATCCATTGGGCATGGAGTCATAAGCAAGCCTGAAAACTGATCTGAACTTTGAAAACTTCCCTCTGAGCCACTTGAATCCCACCGGACATGGAGTTGTTCTCACCAAAATGCCACTGAAACGAACTGTGCAAGAGCAGAACCAGCAACACCAAAACTATGTACAGAACTAAAAATCATACATGCTCCAAATGGAACATGCAGAGTGTGCACAAGCACTTCTTCTACTGAAAGCAAACCTAGCTACTCTACTCTAACTGGAAGCAAAGGCAAGCTAAACAAACCCTGCAACTGGTTGTGAGAAATAGCTTCCTTTCTTCAAAATTGGCAGCCATGCAATTGATTTGGAGCTGATCATGGCTGTTAGGATGAGTGGAAAATCAACAAAAAGCTGGTATTCCACCCAAATCATCAAGGTATCAGCTGAAGGCAAATTCAATACCTCTTTTAGTTGCTCTGCATTTGGGTTGAAGAGGTATGACAGCTGATCCTTGATACTTTGTAGCTCACCCTCATGCTCAGAAGCAAGCATGACTGGTTGTGACTTCTCCTTTGGCTCCAATGAAGCCAAATACCTGATTGGGCAAGGTCTGATCCGTTTGATATGCCCATAGCTCTGATTTTCAACTCCAAGAATGGAGTCTTCTTGTAGACCTTGAATGGATGGTGTGGAAGCAATGGTAGAACCCTTCTGCCCTTTCTCTTCCTCCAATGAAGAACATGAAAGATTAAAATCTTCCAATCTTGATTCCGAAGAGCTGTTATAAGATGCAGGCTGCTGCAAATGAATGTTCTCCTTCATGACAGCAGACTCTTGTGTTTGGAATGTGGATGATGAAAGAGAGAATGGTGGAAACTCAACCGGCTCTTCTCCATCAAAACAGTCCTCCAAATCTGACAGATAAACTGCCTCATGGCTGTCCTGCTGCAAATGTTCAACTTCCTCCATGGTGTCCTCTTGATCTGTAACTTGACCACCATGGTTTCTTTCTCCCTCCAACATTGATTTTGAGAGGTCAAACTCCTCTTCAGCACTGGAACTTGAGAGAGGTGAAGTAGAAAGAAGAACTGAAGGTTCTCCTGTAGCCTGCTTTGTGCTCAGAGCTCTTGGATCTGCAACTTTCTCCTCCACAGCTAGAATGTGCTCCTCTGCTGCTGGATCTGGAGCAGCTTCTCCTTCATCCAATGTTCGAAGACAATCTTGCTCTTGAATGAGCTCCTCCTCCAGCATGAAGTTTGTCAAGTCAAACTCTTCAATCTGCTGCTCTAGAGGACAAGTTGGGACTGCAAGATCTTCTTCTTCTGCTGCAACAGAATCAGTCCTGACCACCATTTGTTCTCCAACCTTAGCCTCTTCTGTAGGCTTAACCATCAAGGGGATCTTTGTCATACCAAACTTGGCAGCCAAACTTACTAAGCTCTTAATCATTTCTTCTTTTCTTGGCTCTTCCTCTTGCTGTCCTTGATGACTGATTTTTTCAATTTCTTCTTCCCCACATGGAATTGGGAATGCAAGAGGAGGGGTGGGTTGCAACTCAATTGATTTGGCAATTTTTTGTGGTGGTAAAGGAGATGAAATCTCTTGTTTCTTTAGAGGAGGGGGGATTTCTTTTAGCTCTTGTGGAGAGGATGACTGTTTGGAAGGAAAAAGGAAAGAAGAATTGAGGTGTGGTGGAAGACTGAGAGGTGGAGACATGGGATCAACATTTGGGACAACAGATGGAGAGTTTAAAATTTGCAAGTCCAAATGAGATGATGCTGCTTGAGTAATGGGAAGAGAAAAACCAGATGATGGTGTAGAACTTACCCATTGACAAGGTTGTTCAACACCGAATGTATAGGCCTCTATTTCTGCTGTCCATTGTGCAAGTTGGGGCAGCATCTTTATCATGAAGTCCAGCTTCTCTTGAGGGCTGAAGTGTCTTGGAAAAGGGCCTCCCCATGGACAAGGAGTCCTGCAACCAATTCTGAAAGCTCTCATCTGAGCTGTTGCTCTGGACTGCACCATCTTTGCCTCCATCTTTTGGATTTTCTCCAACAGACCAGCATCTTGGATCTGATGGTCTTCATTGTATGCATACTCTTGCTCTTGGAAGGCTCCATAGCCAAACTGACTTTGGCACTGCTGCTCATATGGGTATGCATACTGATCTTGAATCTGCTCAAAATGCTGATTTGGAGGATTTGTAAAACATGTTGGAGGTGGAATATACTGCTGTTGTTGATGTGAATTCCATGATGGAAATGAAGTCATGATTGCACAACCTCATGGAATGGGAAAGAATGAAAGAGATGGAAAGAAGGATGAACGGGAATGGATGGAAAACGGGTCTGCAACTTCAGAAATGGGTTGTTGATCAGATGGAGTCGCCAGATGTGTTTGCAAGTGCCTCCAAAGGCTGAAATCTTCACAGGAACACACCAACCTGCAAAAGATGAAGTGGAAGACCTCTAAGGTCCCACCGGGCGTGCCAAAACTGTTGATGCAAAATCACAGCACCCCTGGATGCAGATCAGGCTTCTAGGTTGATCACTCAGGCATCCAGTGTGATTGCACAACATTGAATCCTTTCTCCAGGTGTGGGACCTGTAAAATGAGAAAGGAATCTCCAGAGAAGGCTGGTTCCTGCTCCTAAACTACCTGCCACAAGCTATTCCAGTGCAGGCAAGCTAATCTAATCCTAATCTAACCATGCCAAGGAGACAGAGAGAGAGAGAGAGGGAAAACAACAAAAGCCTACACTAAAACGGTGATACACCAGAGAAGGAGAATGTTGAACCTCTATCAAAACTGCCATGGGACAAAGAGAGGTGAGCAATGGGAAGGATGGACAGATGCATCACAGGCCCAAGGATAGATTTCACACAGAAAATGTCCCAAAACTCCATGAACACAGCTCCAGACCTGCAATGAACATTCAAACATGCACAAATACCTGCAATGAAGAGAGGCAAGAGGAAAACAAGCGAAGAACGAGCAAGGATGGACAGATGCATCACAAAACACGTTTTTTGTTGCTCCAGAAGTTTGCACAGAACATCATTTCATTAGTAAAAGGCAAAAACGCCATTACAGAGCAGGGAGGAGGTTCGAGCTCCATTTTCAACCCTAGAGAAGAAAAGAAGGGAGGGCAGAGCAGAAAAGATGAACAACTTGTTATGTCCCCCTTTTGAAAGAAGCCCCTCTGTACAATATATAGGAAGAAAGAGAGAGGGAAGAGAGGAAATTCAAAACTACCACAACCACTTCTAGGTCGCATTTTAAATCATCTCATTATGGTAGAAGCGGCGGATCCTGGCAAAACGGCGGGCTGTCTGCTGCATTAAAGCTGGTTGTTGAAGCGTCACTTCTGGCATTACCATGCGTCAGAGCCGTTTCTTAACTTTCTCTCTCCAGACTACACCAAAATGGAAGATTGATCCCAGAATCATGTAGAGAATTTCAACAGCTTTCCGTTGATATAAAGAACGTGCAAATCCGAGCTCTGGATCAAAAGATATGACGATCTGAAGATTTAGGGCACGGAACAGACCAAAACGGATTTTGAAATATTTTCCCGCGCTTCGCCACCTGGACGACACGTGGCAGGCTCTGATTCGCTGAATAATTCTCTCTCCTCCACCTTTCCGCGGGCTTTCCTTTGAAATTTCCTTGTGGGCCCTAGCTGGGACACGTGGCACTATCCCATTGGTTCGGGCTGACCCTTCAAAACTCGCCCTTTGACTTTTTGACCTTTTCCCTTGTGACACGTGTCATGATTTGATTGGTCCGCGGGCCTGCCGGCTCTTTCGCGCCCTTCGCGTCTTTTTGTCCCGGATGTCCCAGTGCTGTTTGGGACAGAAACCTCCGATCCGCCCGAAATGGGCTTCCTTGTCCCTTATCTGCCGATGACACGTGGCGCAATCTGATTGGCTCTCGGCTTTTTCGGCTATCCGCGTCCCTCGCGTCCCTGCGGCCCAGATGTCCCAGTGCGAAAGTTTCCCGTTCCGGCCGAACCGGCCGGTTCGCGTCTTTCGCGTCCATTTGTCCCAGATGTCCCTTTGCTGCTTGGGACAAATTCTTTTGAACCGCCCGAAATGGGCTTCCCTTGCTTCACCGCTTCGCCTTTTCGCGCCCTTCGCGCCCTCGCGGCCCGATTGTTCCTTTGCGAAAATTCTCTGTTTCGGGCGAACCGGCCGATTCGCGCCCTTCGCGTCCCTCTGTTCCAATTGTCCCAAAGGCGACCTTGAGCAGGACTTAGCCAATTTTCACGATTTTTCCTGGATCAATCTACATGCTTGGAACTGCAAAACTCTGATACATGTTATCGAAATTTACCCTGGGGGGTGAAATTTTGACAACATGTACTACTCATATTCGATTTATCCTAAGTTGGCAATACGCTTTCGATATGGATATGGATACTTTGTATCCATACGACAATTTTTTTGGTCTCAAATGTGGCTCTGGATATGGCTTGGAATAGAAGGTGCAAGTTGGAATGCATACACCAACTCCTTGGCCTTTTTTGCCCCTAGGTTGTTGCGCTTCAATGAGTGGATGTGAATGTTCCGCTTAGAGGAAGATGAACTTGCAACCTATTGAGGCAAATTCATTACAAAATAAAAATTTGTAAAACTTGAAAAGTATAAATTCAAACCTAAGTTTAAAAGAAGGTAAAACAAAAAGGAAAGAGAATTAAAAAATAAAAATATTACCTGTGACAAGACCTAGATCAAAGGGGTTGTAGGTACATGGATCCTTGACCATGGAGGTACCACCACATATGAGAATCCTTAATTGTATTTGTCTTGAAGAGCGCAAAGGCTATGACCTGTGGAAGGCTATGAAATTTCCAAACTCGGTCATAACCATGCCTTTGACCTCAAGGTCAGGGAAGAGCCTAGAGAACGCCATCATACAACCCTCACTGACTTTAGCATCCCTATATTGTGCCACCTTCCCTAGCAAAGAGAACATCTTTGTTTTGTAAAATTTAGGAGTCAATGCAAAGGCAAAGAGATGCAACAGGTTGGTCATTTTGTTCCATTGCTCAATGAGGCATGATTTTATATATTTGAAATTTCTTTCCTTGGGGTCTTGCTCTTTCGCATTTATGATGGTCTTCATCTTCGCAATCGTTGACTCAATGCCATCATATATCTTTCCTAGACATGATTGATCCTTGTCAATAAAATGGATCATACCCATATTGGGCTTGGTGAAATTCAACAAGCATTCTACACAAGCCCACTAAAACCATCCATGATCAATGCCTTCATTTTTTGGGCTCGCTCAATGTTTGACATCCTCTTTACAACCTTTAGGTTGGAAGTGACCATCTTGTAAAGTGCCTTTGGCATCTTCACAAGTTGTCTCAAGACAATCAAGTGTGATGTGAATCGAGTCCTATCAACCTAGTAAGAAATGAAAAACAAAAATTAAGAAAATTTTGAAAACTATAGAAGCTACAAGTACTATTGTTAAAAAAACTTACAACATAAACAAAATAAAGATAGCTTCCCTTACCTCCAACATCTCCAAATGCGAGTAGGATTCAAAGATGCCTTGCGATTGGTGATGGTGAGTCACAAATACCTGGATCTCTTCACCCTCGACATACACTTGCTTAATTCACTCAATTTTATTGCCCAACTTTTTTGGCATTAAGTTGAGTGAGTGGACAACACAAGTTGTCCAAAAATTGTGGCCATACCTCACCTCCACTAACATACCAGCAACTTTGCGATTTTTAGGGTTGTCTTTTATAACTTGGATAATATTTTGAGGCTCCACCACCTCAACGGATTCAATGAGGATGTTGACAATCAACTGCTTTAAAAAAATTCCCCTTTAGGGCATACTGTAACCACATTGATCAATGGCCAGTTTCTTACATCTTTTCATCTATCAGAAACGATGGACACTTCCGATTCAGCCCACAAATCTTTTATTGGCTGCAATGAGAATTCTACATTATTTTCCCTTGCCAAAATGGTGGTGTGGAGGTTCTCCTAAGCTGTCCCTTTGTATCCTTTTGGGGCCACATTGATAGCTTTCACCACATCTTGCCAATATGGTGACGTGACAACATTAAATGACAAAACATTTGCATACAGACATTGCATGATATCTTGGCTCTCATTTTGAAAGGATCTTTCCAGTTGTCTTTTCATTCTCTTTCATGAAAGAGGCGAGTCCTCGTCTTGCATGGAGAGTGTTGCCACAAATGGATGTATTGGCGCCACAATTTAACAGCCAATATGAGATGGGGCAACTATTGGCCTCATCAATTGAGATGAAGATCATTTTTTGACAATGAATAACTCGTTTTCATGGCATAGGTCGCTTCTATGTCTTCTTGTTCCTTGATCCATTCCAAAACTTTCGTTTTTAACACCCCTACATTGTTCCTCCCCTTGCAAGTTTTGATGCCTTGATCTAGTACTGTACTCAAGTGTGCTTTCACCCTACTATACGAGTCCTTGAATTTGCCATCGTAATCATGGCATTGCCAAATAAAACACCCACAGCTTGGAAGTTGCTTTAGCATTGTGACATGCCTCCATAACGGTGAATGTAGACTGATTTGAATCGGGAATGGCCAAAGGAGGTAGAACTTGTTGCCATTGTAGTAATATTCTTGAATCTTTTTAGTTGCGTCGAGAAGTTTGAAAACCAACACCATAAGGGAGGAACTCAACAAACCCTAGGGCCTACGGCAGATCATGTATGTAGTTGATAATTTGTTGAATAAATGACAAGAACATATTAAATTTTAAAATAAAAACAATAAACATCAAAATAACAATGAAGAAAGACTAAAGCATGTGAAGATTGAAAAAAAAACTTAGAAGTTAAAAACCTTATTTCAATGAATAATCCAACAGTCCTTTCAAGCTCCTCTATCACCTTGGCAGTGACTGGGCACTCGTTCTAGCGTAGGACAATGATAACAATGATTGTTAATGAAGTATCAAACCTAAATGAACAAAGAGAGCTTAGAGAGGTAAGTATGCAATGAGGGAATCAGAGGTAAATTGTTTTGCTTTTGTTTTATAACACCCTTTTGCCTATTTAGGGTTTCTTTTGTCTTTTATATTTTTTTTGCACTCTTATGTTTTAAATGTTGAAAAAAATAAAAATAAAAAAGCGTTTTTTTACCGTGGATACGGCTTAGAAACATCCAGGGTACAAGGGTGACAGGTCAAATACGCCCAGATATGTCTGCAGACATTTTCAGTATGTACACGTACCAGAAATGTACTGTACCCATTTCATGCCCTAAAGGCTTGCCATATTGGTATCCTAGAATTTATTCCATAAATAGGTATGATGATTTTAAGTATAAGTTAATTCTTTTCATGTATTTGTTCTGTTCATTGCATTATTTGCAATCTGCGTACAATCCTTTTTGAGATTCATTGTAAATTCATAAATAGGGATTTTGTTATAATGGGGATTTTTTTTGTGTTTTTTGGGCAATGTCTGGTCTCCTAAGGATTTTAGCCAGATCACATAATTGGAGGCTCTGTTTTCTTCTTACTAGCTAATTTTGTAAATTGAAAGAATAAGATAATATAATCTTATCGAGTGTGTATGCATGTTGCAAAAAATTATAGATATTTATTGTTTTGTGAAAGACCAAAAGGCCGTGGGACAATACAGTGCATAGACTATGCATCTTGAAGAAACTTAAGTTGAATATCTGCCCCAGCAATAGAACATGTTTCTTGAATTTAAAGCAACGAATATGTTTATTGTTAAAATTATCATTACCAGGTATAATGATATCTAGGAAAAAGATTGGACAAAACTAACTCAAAGATCAAGTGAAATGAATAAGTGTGACTCAATGTTCATTTTAATGTATCGCTTATTAGAGAATACAGTGCATAGGCTATTTATGATGAAGAAACTTCAGTTGAATATCTGCCCTAGTGGGAGCATAGAACCGATTTCTTGAATTTAAAGCAATCAATATGTTTATTGAAAAAATCATCATTGCCAGGTAGAGGGAAATCTACGAAAAGGATTGGGCAAAACTAACTCCAAGATCATAAGAGAAATGAGCAAGTGTAACTCGGTGTTCATTTCATTTTATTGCTTATTAGATAAAAATAATGAAAAAAGGTCTTAATACACTGGTCATTAGTAACCGTTTATGTCTATATGTGGTTTTGATTGCAATACTTTGTATTTACTAATGAACTGGAAAATTTTATTGATATTCGAAGGTTTATTCATTTATTATGTTGTAAAAGTTTCAAGTTTAGACTTTCATGCAATCTCTAATCTTTGTGGAACTTTGGGACTAAATTTGTGAAGGTTTATTATCATGCAGATCAAGTCTAAAGGAGTGACAATGACTGCATTGCTTGCAAAATCCGTTGCCCTTGCTTTAGCTAAACACCCAGTGGTGAATGCAAGCTGCAAAGATGGCAAGAGTTTTACTTACAACAGCAACATTAACATTGCAGTTGCTGTGGCTATAGATGGAGGTCTAATCACACCTGTACTTCAGGATGCAGACAAGGTTCCTATAACAGATTCCAACACCTTGATATCTTAAATCCTAATTTGCATTACTGTTCTAGACTTGGGTGCTAGTGTATTTTTGGATGACAATTATAATGTGATTAATCGTATTAATTAAGCTGTGTAAAATTGGCTTTTTGTGTTTAGGTTGATATCTATACTCTCTCCAGGAAATGGAAGGAATTAGTTGATAAGGCTCGAGCAAAGCAGCTGCAGCCTCAGGAATACACTACAGGTTTGCTAAAGTGTTTTAGATTTTGATTTTGAATTTGTATTTGATCACTCACCAAGTCATCCCCTTGTCTGTAACATTTGGCCACCTTAACCACAAAGCTACCACTGAGTGATTTTTATATGTCACCGAGTGTTCTATTTGCAGGAACTTTCACTCTGTCCAATTTAGGCATGTTTGGCGTGGATCGTTTTGATGCAATTCTGCCTCCTGGCTCTGTAAGTATCTTGTAAACTTTGTCCTCAAAGGTATCTTTCTGAAGTATGCTGGTAAATTTTCTATTAGGTCATCATGTTGAAGTATTTATATGCTTAAGGCTCTAACTGTTAATTTTATATTCTGTTATTCCTTACAGGGAGCAATTATGGCTGTGGGGGCATCTGAGCCAACTGTTGTTGCAACTGCTGATGGATTAATTGGAGTTAAAAATCAAATGCAGGTAAGGCAGTCTGTTAAGTTAGGTGTTTTTCAGAGTTTGACACTTTGGTGGGGGTAGTTGGTCTAGAACTGGGTCATAAGGTGTCCTTTGGTATTTGTTATTCTCAAATAATTGGCACCTAGGTTTCGGGCATCTGAGCGTAATTAAGAAATTTGCAACATACAAGTCATAATGAACTTGAGCTTTGTTTGACATTTTATAGCCATATAGATGTATTCAATTGACGTATATGCCAGCTGAATGTGACTAAATTAAAATCAGTCTGCTAAGGGCCTTTCTTGACATTCCTTTGTTATCACTCAGATCAATGTCACAGCAGATCACAGGATCATATATGGTGCCGACCTGGCTGCATTTTTACAAACACTTTCAAAAATTATTGAGGACCCCAAGGATCTCACTTTGTAGGCCTTGTTCAAAGAGAATCTTCTTTTGCATTGAGCCGCAGTTTCAAGGTTCATATTTCAAGATTGCTTTTAAGATTTTAATTGCAGCAAAGAGAATAGTCTCTTGTGCCATTTCCATATTTGCATGATGAGTGCAGATTTGGTTGTTTGAATAAGAATAGAAAATTCCATGCAAAATTATACTGTGGCGAGTAGAGTTTGCTTCGAAGTTGACGTGTCTACTCTCAAATTGAATTTGAAGAGGGAAATTTTGGCAGGGAACCTTGTTCAAATGAATAGGGTAGCCAATAAGAAGGTTATTTATATGTGGGTTCTATACCTCTTTGTTTCTAGACCATCACATATAAAGATTTATATGTTTCTAAAAGGCATTTGAGAAGATAAGGAACATGTTTTGACCGTTATCTTAAATATATCAGGAGCATTTTTCATGTCAGAAAACTTTCCAATACTTTTTCAGTTCATATTTTGAATAGTGAAGACCAATGGTTTCCTACTTAATAGAATAATTCAAAACAGGCATTTTTCCTCAATGAAGCTACTGATCTTCTTTGTAAGTTTGTGGTGGTATACAATCTTATTTGTCCTTCTTCACCAAACCTGTTATTTCAACAGACACTGCATGTGTTCTGTCTTAATGACTTACAATTTAAGAAAGTGATTGCAAATTGAATCCATGCATTCCAGATGCTGACAAGTGATGTTTGTTTTCTTGGTACACTTTAATGTACAAACCACTCTAATGCGTGTATGACAATGCATTAGAGGCATTGGTATGGTGCAATGCGTGGTGCTATTTGATTGTGGTAGCAGCATTTTTTTAGAATTTTGCCATTTGGGGTTTTCTCAAGTCTAGGCATTGCAATCACCAATATGGAACCACAAAATATTGAATAAGCTTTACTTGTCTTTTTAGAATTCTCAACTTATGGATCCACAAAGTGAACACATTACGATCACCTTCTACAAGCATCTTAGAGGATACTCTTAAGAGTTCTAGACCAATTTTAAATATATTCTTACTCTTGTATTTCTTATGAGTTTGTATCGTGGGACTCTCATTAGATCATTTGAGGATGTAAAGATAAAAGTTATAAACAAATTGTATTTGAATTTGACACCAAATTTTGCAGTATCCAGTAACATAGATGTAAAAATACCTCTAAACAAAATAATGTTGAACAATTGATGTTTGAAGTAAATAAAATGCTAAGTGACATGCTCTCCTAGAAAACTGGATGCAGCTGTAAAACACACTTTTTGGGTGGGGGATAATGCAGATGTCACAAGCATTGTATTCTTACAATGCATACTTATGAACATTTTATTCCAAGTATAATTTACTTGCTTGAGACTAATTTTCATTTTGATTGAAGAAAGAGAGTACTTGCTTGAGACTGATTTTCATTTTGATTATCTTGCACACAAACCCATCAAAATGGAGTAACTTAGGGTTCCTTAAATATCTGTCACAGCTTTGGTAGAAACTCTAAGAGGACAGTGAAATTAAAAGCGGCTTGAAAGTAAGTTCTAGATAACACAATAAAACATAATTGAAAGAAAAGGAGATTTGAAATGGGTGAGGCTTCTAACATCAAGGGTTTTCCAACAGAGTTTTTCAATAGCTAGGGTTTTTTTGCTGGGATTTTCCAACTGATTCAGATTGTACTAGAAAACTTCACATGGTTCAGCTCTTCCAGGTCCAGGTTTTAGCCATAGTTGCAAATTTGTTGATTCTTTATATTTTTTAGTTGCAGATTGCAGATCCCAGATGTAGATTGTCGCATAGCCAACAGAATTAGGAAACATTCTACACAAATAGTAATTTATATCATTACCCCAGCCACACATAAGATGGATTATACTGCAATGATTAAAGAATAATATTCTTTATTGCTGCTTCATGGAACTGCTACATTGGGCCCTATTGGCAATGAGCACCATGCATGTTTCTGACCAAACTCCTCAATTTTCTTTACACAAGATGCATGCTTTGGCACAAGTGACAAGAGTGTCATTGTTGCATGCCCCTATGGCATGATGATTGATCACAGCGCTGCCGGATTGGATGGACAACTAGTTGCTGCAGCTGCCATAGTATCATGAACTATGAAACTTCTTGTCAGTGGGCTGTTTGATTTTCGTTTCTCCATATGTGAACCATCATCAAGCACAGTAGTTCCAATCTGCATTTTGTTATGATAACAAATTATCATTTCCTAATACTGCAACTAGAGAAACAAATATTTTTGATGCCAACAAACTAGAGTTGATCTAATCCCTTCATGCAAAGCAAGGGTGTTCATCAACTGCTTTCATTCTTCTATTATCATGCTTGGTTGCAACTTGCGGTTTCTTATCAAAATCTAATCGGTGAACTCTCTTGTGCGAATTTCTGCAATGCCTAGTCTACTGTCTTCATTTCCCTGTAGTTACCAAAGATATGTGATTCAGGGGGTTCTAACACTTTGATCATCTTGTGGCACAAGTTTCAGGGCCTTTCCAAACACGTAGACAAATTGCGATGTCCTAACTCTTATTTTATGTTGCACAGTTCTGACAGTGATTGCTTTCTTTTGCGCAGCTGTTTTCTCAACTTTCCAGAAAAACAATGAAACAGGTGATATGAAACATCAGGTGTGGTTGCATTTGTTGCAAAGACTCCACTGTCTATATGTTTTTCTCACTTGTATGTTAATGTACTCTTGATTCTCTGGGCAGAAAGCATAGGTATCAGATAAATGATTAGATAGACATCTTGTAGCTTACATCCAATCTGTGTGATCGTTATACAAAACTTTGCATAATATATTTTTGCGATACTAATCTAGTATGGTGTCCTTGCGTTCTCCTTGTATAAGCACTCCTAAGTATCATTATTCCAGCACTATTATTCACATTTGCTTCTATTTCAAAACACATTTTGAATCCAGTTGAGTGGGCTGTTTCACGAGCATCCTTCAGCTCCAGATCAGTGCTCCCAGAGTATTTCTCTCATCATGCCTTAGTGGTATTGGAATTTATGATCTCAATCACCCTTTGTATTTTGTACAGTCACTCACAAGAAGTTTAATTTTAGGAAGTTTGTTCTCAAAACTCCTGACCCTTTGGTAAGATCGTAACAATTTCAACAATAGTTAGACCGAAAAACTTACGGGATATTTCGATAGATGATGGAGAATGCTTTGCAGCAACAATGTGATGATTTGGAGCAACCCTAATCATTGGAAAAAGTTGGAATCATTGATCACCTATATGCTTTTAATCCCCTTCAGACCGATCAAATTCATCGACACATTGATCTTTTGGTGTCAAATGCCATCTAAGGTACATGTTGATTTGGGGTGTTTGTGATTGAGGGAAAAATAGATGTTGATGCTCTAGATAGTTAGCTAAACCTCATTTGCTCGTATTAAATGGTCAATTAGTAATTTTGGTCAATCAATATATAAGTATTCCCAACTTTGCCAAAATTATGACCAATTATTGCAAGAATGCACATATCTTTCATACTTCGGTTGATTATTGTGGAGTTAAAAACAAAATGTCATTTTGAAGTTTAGGTCAAGCTTGAGGCCATGCACCAAGTTGATGTGGACTTAAAGAATAAGCCTACTTGTATGTTTGTAAATTTGAAGCAAAAATTCAATCTCGAGCCTAAGAATGAAGGTTGCAAGTCTCAGGGTAAACTCATAAAATAAGAATTCCAAGTTTGGAGCAAAACCGAAATCAAAGCAACAATATAAGTGCACTTTGTGTTATTAGAAAAACATACCATTTGAAGAATGAAAGAATCAATCTAAGACTAGCAAGCGGTGCACAATTTACATAATTCTAGCGGACACAATCAATGAATGTTGCACTTGGAGATGTTGCAAAGATGAACAATTGGAGTTCTACTCCAACAACACTAGCAGAAGGCAAACAAAATATGGATTTTAGGTGTAATGCCACAGTAACAATCACCAATATTGCCTCATCTTTTGAATCAGATCCATAGGAAGTACAAAGATTGTTTCGTCTTCAAATGTGAGTCAATGCACAATCGGTGTGCGTCATTGTTCACAATGAAAGGTAGACCCTATTTTCTCCTAAAGTACTAACATTGAACTTGCCATGACACTCCATCCATAACTATACACCATTTGATGGTTTAGCCTAGTGTCCAAGAAAGCACATCACTCATCAACATCTCTTGACATAAAAAAATCAAGCATTTTCAATATGTAGTCTTATGCATTGTTGAACCATTGGAGGTATGTGATGTTTTACTTGGGCAGCCATATCTTTATCATTGACATGCACTCTATGAAGCAAAATCCCAAAGAATGTTGGCATAGGCGTTGAAGAGAGATATAACACTACATATGTGAAGTTGTCTCGAAGCTCTCACTCAATAGTGCCAAGTAGTGCAAGAAGTTAGGTCAATTCTAATAAGGAAACTTATGCTCTTGAAAGTGAGCCTTGAATGCAAGAAAGACGTTTGTTTTTACCACATCACTTTTAGAGGAAAACCAATAGTTGAACGAAGTACAAGAAGATTGCAAGGAATTTTATATTGCCACATTTGAGCATGAATGCATTCTTTTGTAAAAACACAATCTAATTCTAGGACTAACTCTCATAGTGCCTCTTTATTTTGACATTCGTTCAAGAGGAAATAAGAGATCAAACACTAGATCTATAATCATGTTGAAAAAGGGACCGTCAATTCCAACCCTTCACTCTTATGCTTGCACAAAGGAAGGATGACACATGGAGGTTTTGCATCAACTACAAAGCTCTCAACAAGATCAATGTGAAGAATCACTATCCTCTTCCTAGGATTGGGATCTACAAGGACTAGTTCTATGGAGCCAAATTCTACTTAAGAAATAGATCTCAAGTTAGGGCGCGCCATCATATTCATATTGAACCCTCATATGAAACATGATTCAAAGCCAAAGAAGGTTTTGTTTGGAATGGTTGGTGTTTACACCTTTTTTAGATTAAGACAATGTTAATCTAAGTCTTTAGTGAATTAGATTTACACTAAGTGGATAAAGGGTTAGATACAAATGACTATTTTGATTAATCAACTTCCAACATTAATTATACAATATTATAATAACGTTCTAAATACTTGCAAACACAATATCTGAATTTGAAAACATAAGAGGATGAGTGCACTTAATTGTTTGTAGACCGATTCTAGGAAGTTAATGGAAATGTGCAATATTGGAATAGGGAGATTTGAACCCGGAGGAGCTTCAGAAATAGAATTGTTAGTGTAAACTGTCCTCAAGCAAGACTATTCCAACCTGCTAGGGCCATACCGTACGGTCTTGACCCTTTTGTATGGTCTTGGACCTATTCTACTTATGACTCTGCAACTTTCTATGTCGGTGGTTTTGCCTGGATTTGTCTGTCACTGTCAAATCTTAGTTTTTTGATCATGCAACGAGGCTTTATGAACATACTGAACATCATCTCAAACCCTAGCCATGCATGGAGAGCCTTGCAAAACAAACATTAGTTGGGTTGTGGTCACCCCCGTGCACCACCGATGTTGGCACTACTTCCGAGAAGAGGCCTCAAACTACACGTTGTTATCCCACCTAGCAGGTAATATCTAGATAAATCCAACATATTTAACAACTTCTTTGACAATACTTGCTTTGACTTTGGCTCTTGCTAAAATACTTGCAGGGATGTTTTAGTGCCTAGCAAATAAGAGAGGATGATGTCTTGACTTGGTAGGAAGTTTCAAACCTGATGTGGGTGCTACCCAAATGACTGTAGATTTGCTATTACGGAGTTCAAGGAGTTGTGATTGCCTTTTGCAAGCATAGGAAGTGAGTGTATCAATGCATTGCCATATGATCTCTAGGTTAACAACTGATGTAGTGTTTACTTGCTTATATAGGGTTCCACAAATGATTTATTTAATACGAGACGACTCAAATGAAGTAGAAGACCCAAAAAACGATATGAATTTGAAAGCAAAGTTGAAAGACATGTCCGTCCAAGACTGTACAAATCGACTAGGACCGAATATAAAAATCCCGACCAAACTGTTTGACCCTGTCCTAGAGTAGAAAAAATGCCAAATGAAGTTTGGAACTTGTTGTTTGGTGTCTTATTATGGATTTTATGCATCGTGTTTCTCATAATTTGTCGACATGTCAGTGTGCAAGGATAAACACGATAAACAAGTGACCCTCAGAAAGTGCTAAGAGAGAATATAGAGATGGTATTTATCATAACAAACGTGCATTATCAAAGTGCAAATTTTCAAATTTGAGTGTCTACATTTGCACCCCTTTAAGTATGAAATGAAAATTGCATGCTTAAAATAAAATATACCTGAGTGTGTAAACACACTTTGCCTTTGTTCTAATGTCTGTTTTGTAGTTGTCTCGTTGTGCTTGGTGTTGGCATGCTCCACAATGAAACTTGCAACATAGAGTGTAGTCAATGTCCATGATAAAGAATTGAACTTTAACTCAAATCTAACTTGTAATATGAAAGATTTGCATTTGTATAAAAGTGAAATGAAAGGATGTAAACAAAGAAGGAATATATTTGTTTGCTTTGCGGAAGGAGAGAATATTGTATTTTGCTTGTGCTTGGAGATTTGTATTGCCTAACTTGTCGAAGGATTGGGGGTGATCAGTCCCCAATTTGTATCGTGGAGAAAGTAGAGTGTTAGGTGAATGCAACCTAACACGGAATGTCGATGAGAGAAGAAGAAAAATAAAGTGCTAAAACACCCTGCTAAGGAAGAAGACGAGGTATCAAATTTATTCAATAACTTTGATATCTTCTCCTTTGATTGCAAGAGGAGAGGAAAGTTTGCCTACAAAGAACATAGCCGCTTCGCTACTTTCCATAACCCCATGGAGCACACCGCTGTAGACAAATCTAGGCCCAATTGTGTGAATTAAGACATATAATAGAAAAGAGATTGAATGTTCATGCACCCTTCCCATTTAGCGGACAACTAAATAGAAACCGAAATGTGTTGATGGAGAAAGAACACATGCCCCCAAGATCTCTGAAATTGTAGTAGAAATTGAATGCTATAGCGAAGTAGTGAAGTACTTCATGACCCTTGTACTAATACGAATTTAGTGAATTGAGCCTGAAATTGTGTCAAAATCTTGAGAATGTAGTTGAAAACTTGAAGCTATTGATAAAATTGATGTTTCCGCCTTATCGACAAGATTTTATTTTGCTTTGGTTTATTTGATCTCTTCACGGGATCGCCTGCATTGTTCGACATAAAAATTACAACATTGAAGAGATTACCTATTGACATGGTGATCTAACCTCTACGTTTGAGAGGGGCAACTCCCTCATATGTTGGGTTTGTGGGGTTTTGAGTACTTTTAACCTAGAAAGCACCCAAAAGGGGAAAGAAAGGGAAGTGGGAGAGGAATAAAAGAGGGAGGAGGATTGTGGAAAATAATGGAGGGAGGGAGCCATGTAGGGACAATAAAATGCAAATGTCATTCCTACATGTTAGAAAGTACACCATAAAAGTAAAAAGATTGAATGTTAATACTTTGCATGAAAATGAAAGATTACATTTGACATAAGAACAAACATAACCACCAAGAATCTCAAGACACAAACTTGTAGAAGTATCCCTGTATTTCTTCTTGAAAAGGAACACAAAGTTTCCCTCTTGTCTTCTTCAACAAAGTATTTACAATGGACAATCTCTTAAAGACTATTAGACTAAAAATTCTCTTGAATCTAGACACAAAGTTATATTTACTCCAATGCCTTGACACAAAGTTCCTCCAACCTCTAAGACCTTTTTACAAATGATCCCTCACTTCCTTTTATAACTCAAAAGTTGGTTATAAGGTAGTCAAGGTTTACATGACATCACTTTAGGGCACAATTAGGTCACTCCCTTAATATAATCTAATTTTAACAAAGTAAAATCACTTTATTAAAATAAAAAAATGTCTTAAAGTGAATTAATTTAAAAGTATTTATTACAATAATTAAGTGGGAACATGTAGACCCCACTAGAGTGACTTGAGCATACACCAAGACACCAAGGAAAACATCATCACATCTTTGAAACATTATTTTGAAAATCTCGGGTCTAAGCATCTTGGTGGATGTTTGGTGCCAAAATATCCAAAAGCAAATTCAATGTAGACTTTGTTGGAGATATAATCTCAACCACTGTAATTAACTCCAACCTTTGATAGCTGGAAAACTTTTGATAGTTGCATCTTTTGACAAAAGGGAAAAAGATCTTTGATTTAAATGAAATGTTTTGATTTGATATCTGACATTCTCTAATTTTGGAAAATGTATTAATTTTTTTCTCTGCCTCTGACGTGCAACTATTCAATTTTAATTTTTTGAATTGAATGTATTTGGGGTGTGTGCTGCACTTTTGTATCAAAGGGAAGAAAAGAGAAAAAAAGAAGTGTGGGAAGAAGAAGAACATAACAGGGAAGCTCTGTTGTATTTTCTAGAAATATAATATATATGTTGCTGGATTTTATTTCTGTTTTATGTTGTGCATTTGTGTGTTGTGTCCTCCATTGTTGCAAGTCTATTTTAACAGTTTATTGCTACTGTTTGCATTTCTAGTTTTTTGTTATCCTCCTCTGCCTCTTCCCTTCATCTAGTATCAAAGCTGAAGGTTCTAGTCATCAAGATTAAGTTATTTTTCTTCTAGATATTTGCGGAGTTCAGTGACAACCATTAATGACGTCCACATCTAGAGCATCTTTTTCTAGTCTGCAAACTCCACAGTTTACTAGCAAAAATTATGAATATTAGTCCTTGACTATGAAAGCTCTTTTTAGATCCCAGGATGTTTGGAATATGTTGAAAATGGGTATGCAGAACTTGCGAATGCAACAATATTCAACACACTTACACATGAAGAAAAATAGATTTTGAAAGAACAAAGGAAAAAGGATGGAAAAGCCCTTTTCAATATTCATCAAGCTATACATGACAACATTCTTCCCAGAGTTGCAACAACCAACCAAACAAAGGATGCGTGAGAAACTCTCCAAGTGGCATATCAAGGTAAGGATAAAGTTAAAGCTGCAAAACTCCAGTTGCTTAGAAAAGATTTTGAGAATCTAAATATGAAAGATTCAGATTCTGTAGAATCCTTTTTTAGACATGTTGTTGGACTTGTAAATCAAATAAAATCGCATGGGGAAACCATAGAAGATCGAATGATAGTTGAAAAAATCCTTAGAGTTCTGCCTATTAAGTTTGATCCTTTAGTTGTTTCTATAGAGGAAACTAAGGATTTAAGTCAGATGTCAATAAATGAGTTGCATGCCTCCTTGATAAAACATGAGTGTAATACCCCACAAGTACAGTCAAGAATTTAACAAGATTGTCATCTTCGACCGATCTTGACATCAAGCAGAAGAGGAACAAGTGTTTACAAGAAAGGTTAAGAAAACAAGACAAAGGGAATGGTATGGTTATTAAGAAAAGATATTGATCTTGTGATTATCTAACTAAGGTTGTTGTTGATAATTAATGCCTTAAAACATATTATTGTTACTGGCTTAAGCTTGTAAGCACTAAGTCAATAAGTCTCACGAAGTATTGCGAATGACTTACGGATCAAAAGTATCTGCTTTATGATACACATTACTGCAAATTAATCTTGGGCCATGATATCACATTAGGCCTGGTCTATATATTTCTAAAACTATTATACATATTTGTGAGATAATGTATCATTGTGACAGCCTTAGGGTAATGTGTTTTAAACATTAGAGTCGAGTGGAGAGACTCACTCAACCCATATTAATGATTAATCACTTTGGAGACTAATTGACATGGGCTTGTAAATTCTGGGTCAAGATGTTAATTTTGGGACCTTTGAATTATTGAAAACTGATTGTGTGATTTAAGGGCTAATCCTTTTAGGGTGTCGGAGTTTGTTGAACAACGATTTAATGACCGTAAAATGGTAGAACCAAACCCACTATGTATAGATCTTGATAACTTAAAGGAGGTCATATACCTTAAGAGACTTGCCAACATAAGTAAAGTTATGTATTGTAATCCATGGACTTCGGGAACAATGGGCCATTTAAATAAATGTTTTTAAGGCCATGCATGTTTTATAACGTTGGTCTTATACTAAATTATAATTCATTCTCTCCAAAGGTTATTCGACCTAAGTTATTGAAAGTAATTAAGTGATTGATATTTGGTTAATTTCATGGAAAAGGTAAATGAGGATTTAAACTGAAGTAATCCTACCAATTTTGGAGGAGAGTTGGAGGGTGGTGGTAGTTGGATGAGTCACTGGTGTGGTACTCCAGTAGTTAACACCATTAATTGTGCATTTAAAAATTACGAAAATCCATAAAGCTCCCTAAGGAAGTGAATTGCATGTAACTACTCCATTTTGTTTTTGTTGTTGAAATTTGGGGGAAAAACTCCACTTCTGGTAGCTGTGCATGGTGATCAAGCTATGAGTTCCTATAGCTATTTTCAAAAGAAGAAGTTCACTTATATGGGAAAATTGATAGACGGGGGACGTCATTCTTGGCTTTTAAGGAGGGATGAATTGTTGGTTGGTTTGAGGTGGATGGTTTTGGAATCCATAGACTCTTTGTTGCTATAACACTCACTGGAGATAGACTTCGAAGGGTTTAAGAATTGAATTCTTAGGAAAGAAACGTTCCTTATCCCCTTTATCTTGTTATTTCATCAGATATTAGAGTAAATACATATTGCAATTGTGTTTGAGCTAAGGAAAAAGTGGGTACGTGATATTTTGATGTTGTTGTTCTTATACTCTATTTTTCTGTGAAATGAAATGGTAAATTGTATGACTGTAGAATCTGGGTATCTAATACTTTTATCATTTATTTTTCTCAAATCGTGTTTACCTATTATGACTTTAAATGAGCAACTTTGTTGCATTTTGTTAAGGTGGCTGACCCAGATAATAATGGGTTTCTGTGCAAATATTATAATATTATGCAAAATCGAATTTGAGTGCATGGGATTTCTTTGATGTGACCGAAATCTTGATGTATGGACCTGGTAAGAATTGATTCTTGATACTGGTGTTTATTTTCTTTCACTTCTGGTCTGTGTGTACCAACTGTGGAAAAACAGAGGCATGTTTTTGGGTATGCACCAAGGTTGAGTTAGTGGTCCTGTTGGTGTTTCTATCTTAGGTATATGATATTTAATAGACTACTATCTTCCATTGATTTGGTTGATAGAGAGACAGGCTCTACCATTATGGCTTAGGTTCACTGGTTTTATTTAATTGGACTGCTTATTTTTAATAGGTATGTGAATGGGTTGTCTTTGTCATCTTTGTAAATCAAACCTGGGTGTCAAACTTTCCTACTTTGCTAGATTAGGAATAAAGCCTTGTTTATAGATAACACTTCGTGTTATCCTGGGTTGTTGTGTTAATCCTTGGAACTCTTTTTGGGAGTTTTTGAACATTGTCTTGGGTCTACTATTGGTTTTGTTGGACTTGAATTGAAATAAAATGCTAAGTGGTAAAACGTGGGTTTGCTATTTACCATTCAGTCTTGTGAAGACTGTAAGTTCAATAGGAACATTCTTTCACTGAGGAATAAGGTGAGTGCAGTTTGTTCATTGTGATAAGATGCTGATAGTAACAAGCCCTAGGCTCACTCAGATCTAAAAGAATGCTGTCACCAACTTACTTGCTTAAGTTGTGAAAACCAGTTTTTTTTTTGCTTAAGTTGTGAAGGCCTGAACCTAACTCTCTTATGACTGGGTATGGAAAATATTTCCTTCCTCATTTGGGAAGCTACTTCGGTTTCGATATTAGATTATATATATATATATATGTTACTAGATTTATACTAGGGAAAAAGTGTGATTAGAGCTTGGCCTTGATGGGAACGACTAGTAAAATGATAGATTGTGCCTTGTTTTTAGGACATAGGTTTAAAAGCCTTATTGAAACCAAGGGGTCTTGGTTGGTTGGCACCCTGGATATATTTGTTAAGTTATTGTTGATCCAGTTGTAAGGTGCAACCATGAAACTAAAACTTAGTTTTGTTTCCATTTCTTTAAATCAATTTTTAAGGAAGATTATTTTATTTGTATTATGTGAATCTTATGTAACTAAATGAATCTCTGTTGGATGATAAAATCAAGTGTATTACTTTTCCATTATAGAAGGAGTAGTACGTACTAGTCAATATGACAAACTCGGGAAGTTTAGACTTCTAGACATAAGTTCGATCAAGCCTTGGTAGTGGCTGTGTTTTCAGAATTCTTATTACAACGGAATGTAGTAGAGATATAACAGGAGGTGTAGTGTTGTATTAAGGAATACACAAGTCTATATAGTTGTGAAACAGAAGTCTATATTGCCCTGTGTTTTCGGATTCTTATTGCAGTGAAATATAGTAAGATATAATTCGAGGTGTTGTATTGTAATAAAGAATACACAAGACTGTTCAATTGAGAAATGAGGTTTATATTTAGTTCCTATAAGTTATTACGACATATAAATTTGAGATATATAATTCTCTTTCCTTCTTAGGATATTTTCGGTTAATACAGGATATGTTGATTTTAGGAAGTTATGACATAAAAACTTCATGGAATGAAAGCAATAAGAGTGCAGTGTGTAGACCACACTTATTTGATGGATACTTTAGTATCGCTGAAACTGGTTGGTTTCATTTGCGTAGCATGGATTACCTTGTGTGTGTCCAAGGTTAATACTGTTTGAATTGCTTGAGCAACAACAATAGTGGCAACAACTTCCAGTTATGAATGAGATGATATAAATTCATCCCGCAATTGATAATATTTGATACTTCCATTTAAGTTCTGTGGAATTCAGTTGTATATATAATAACAAGTGGTATTGATTAGTTGATAGTCATTATTGGGTATAGATACATATATCCAGATTTTACTTAACTTATTTATGTGAAGTGCTAATAAGACTCTGTCACTGAGGAATACTTAAGAAGGTAAAAGGAGCTGTACTAATAAGTGAAAATCAAGTTATTAGAGTTTGATGTTGTTGCATTACATGATTAAATTGTAAGAATGAGATTATTATTGCTGTATATATTCATTCTAACATTTAATGACATAAATTGATAAATGGGATAAAGTACTTTTCTTGCTTAGTTCAGTCGAACTGACCTTGCCTAACCATTGCAGGAAAGTGAGCGAAGATTATAGGCGTAAAGTAAAGAAATGCCTCGGTTATGTAATTGATCCATATGCTTACTTTTAAAGGATAAAGTTGTAGTCAATTGTTGAATTGAGATATTCTTATTTATGTAAAGAAGTTATTTGTTGTTTTTGAATAATGATTTCCTTGTGAAAATCTACTGAGTACATTTATGATATATGGTGACATGGTAAAGATTCCATATTTTGATCAATAGATACTTGCTTCATATCGTTGAAAGACTGTTGATCCCTCTTTGCAATCTCTGTAACAACTTCTACTAAGTTGTAGTAATGTCGGTATATATATGGCTATATGCATGTGATATTTTATGAAAATTGAATCATTAGATGATCGTATTGGAGTGCTGTTATAATTGTCTGTTTCGGAAATATAATAACTATCTTATGGACTAGATGAACCTATTAATTTCCATGGCTGGATTAGGAAGTTATAATTCAGTGATGTCACTGATAGGTTAATGGAATACATTATGGAGCAATGTTGAAGTATTCTTTTTAATCGAAACCAATTAAATTATGGAAAATTAATAGTAATGTCAGCAAGAGGTTGTGATTCCTCGCAAGTCAAGTTAAAGGTCTAATACTTGGTAGATGAGAAACCATCCAAGTATGAATCTTGATGTATATGCATATGTATACACATTTATGGGAGTTTCTTCTAGTAAAGTTGAGTAACCATACTAGAGGTAAACATATGATGATGAAACTTCTAGATGATAAGGTAAAGTTCAACATATGAGGGTTAAGTCCTTAAAAATTAATAGATGTTCCTTTTGGGCAATACATAAACCTTTAAGGGAATTAAGTTGTATTTCTATGTAAAACTAACCCAACTCTCGTAACATGACGGGAAGTTCAACATAATACTGTAAGATGAAATAATAAATAAGAATAGAACACAAATGCTCTTTGATGCTTAAGTGAAATGTCATTCCATAAAATGGAGAAATGAAGTATAAGATCTATCAGAGTACCATCATTCGAAATATAATGTGATGATCGTTAATGATGAAGTTTACTCCAACTAGTAAGGTGTAATGAAGACAATTCATTATCAATCAAGATAAACTTAAATACTAAAAGGACCCATAGGGTATGGGATGAAGTTGGTGAAGAACTTTATGGGAGACTAAACTCCCGAACACCAAACTTATATGAAACCTTGGGTATGATGCCTAATGCAAATGATGAAATAGCTGTTAGGAGCATGTAGATTATGCTTACCTTGAGAACTTATTATTAGCTCCCTAGTGACAGTTTGGTATCTTTGCTCCTAAAATAATAAGTTTAAATCAACCATGGTAAAGATATGATGGTGTAGTCATATAAAGGTTAATGATGATATGATATCTGGAATGCATAGAACATATTTTTGGACGCCAAGGAAATTGGTATGAAGATCCAAGAAAAATGAATATACTACCAAGATGATAGTAACCATGCAAACAAACCTAAGTCGGGTTTGAGCATTGTTGTAGAAGTCCTCAAGAGAATTGGGATTACTATTGAAACAAGAAACTTGAAATGAATAAGATTCATATATATATATATATATATATATATATATATATATATATATATATATTAGACCTGGCTAATATAAATGCTGAAGTAAAACTGAATAACATGATTCTAATGAATAGCAAAAGTGTTATTGAAAGGAGGTTAATCTGGACTTGTACCTTATACAAGACTTGTAGCTGTTTACAACATCATTGTCTGCAAATCCATATAACTGAATAAGTGATTAAGGTGAGATGAAAATATTCCAATGGCGAGTGTGCCGTCATGGAACCGAGCATGGCATACATGACTCAGAGACCTTGCACAAGGTAGTGTAACTGTTGATTACAATGTCGAGATTTCACCATTATCTAAGCTGTGAGATGCCTGTGGATTTCATAGGTGGAACTCAGGTACACATTTAGGGGTTATCACTTATATATCATATCCTATTAAAGGATAACCTAAGGGATACATTTTATGTATGGCTCGTAAAGAGCATTGAGGGAGAGAGTAAAGTTCAGTATTCTCTCATACAACTGCACATGGTTCATGATAGTTATCGGAAATGGATTTCATTAAGACTCATGTTGGATTTAAATATATGGGTATTTAAATCAACTACATGAGGTAAGATAATTTTTTTTCTCTAAGATTGAAGTGACAAAAGTGGATGTTACAATGAGCAGAGGTTGAATAGATCACATACAAGCATAGAAATTGCATTCTCATCTCAGGCTTCCCATGGAGGAGGTAGATTCACTCCTAGAGGTAGATTCACTCCTAGAGGAAGAGGTAGAAATACATTTAGAGGACGCAACAACAGTCCTGTAAACCAAGGTGGAAGAGGACACAACCATGATCAGTCACATGGCCATAATCATTCAACTAGTTATAGACAAGATAAGTCACACGTTCAATGTCATTATTGCAAAAGGTATGGAAACTAATCTTTTGAATGTAAGAAGAAACAATATGATCAAGGAAAAAAAATCAAAATCAACCTGAAAGTTCTACAATTTTTTTTTGTGTTTATTACGTGCACAAAGATTGTTGAAACGATTTCCACAAAATCGCCAGTTGAATGTAATATGGTTCAAGAAAGTCCACATGATATTTGGTATTTAGATTCAGGTTGCAGCAATCACATGTCTGGAAATCTAGAGTTATTTTCTAGTTTGGATAAATCAGTAACCTCTAACATGTTACTCCTGGGAACAATAATCAAGTGAATGTAATGGGAAAAGGGACTGTTGACATTCTAACAAAAAAGGGGGAGCAAAAGGTCATTAATGATGTTTTTTTATGTTGTTAGTTTGAAGCATAATTTAATGAGTATTGAAAATTGGTACAGAAAGGATACAAGGTTTACATTGAAGATAATGAGTGCATGATTGTGGAAAAATCTCCTAGCACTCAATTGATTGCAAAATCAAAATGAGCAACAATAAAATGTTTCCCTTGAGATTACAACTAGGAAAAAAGATAAAATTAGATCTGTTTGCAGCCAAAATAACAGTTCAGTTCACAGCCAAGTCCTACACTAAGCCAAATCAGTCCTTTGTTGAGTCTTGTGCTCAAGAAAGTGAGTCCTGCACTCAAGCAAGCAAGTCCTGTGCTAAGCCAAATCATTCATGTGATTCTTGCACTCCAACAAGTGATTCCTGTCACTAATGCAAGTGATTCTTGCACTAATGCAAATGATTCCTGTGTTAAGTATTTCACCAATGTAGATGAGGTCGCTATGCGCTAATGCAAGCTAGAGTCTTGTGCTAATACAGAGTCCTACGCTCAAGGATTACAATCAGCCTTTCAATCAGTTGTGAAAGATGAATCATGGCTTTGGCATCTCAGGTTTGGACATTTGAACTTTGGAGGTTTGAATTTATTACACAAGAAGAATATGGTAAAAGGTTTTCCATTGATTCAGAAACTAGAAAGAGTATGTGAAGGGTGTATTTTGGGGAAGCAACATAGAGAGTCTTTCCCAATTGGTAAATCAACAAGAGCTAGGTGCACCTCTTGAGATAGTACACTCAGTATTTATGTGGACCATGCAAACAACTTTATTGGAGGTTTTTCATATTTTATGACATTCATTGATGATTATATAAGGAAGACTTGGGTTTACTTTTTGAGACATAAATCTGATGCTTTTGGAGTCTTTCAACAGTTCAAGGCTCTTGTGGAGAAGCAAAGTGGTTACTACATCAAGGTATTAAGAACTGATAGAGGTGGTGAGTATATTTCTAATACTTTTTTGAATTTTTATAGACAACATGGTATTCACAAACAGTTTATAGCTCGCTACACACCTCAACAAAATGGTGTGGCTGAAAGGAAAAATAGAACCATCATGGAAATGGAAAGGAGTATGTTGAAGTCAAAGTATTTACCAAATGAATATTGGGCTAAAGTAGTAGCAACTTTATTTATATTTCAAATAGATGTCCAACTAAAAGTGTAAGGAATATAATTCCTCAAGAGGCTTGGAGTGGTAGAAAGCATAGTGTTGCACACTTCAAAGTATTTGGTTGCATTGTTTATGCTCATGTTCCTGAAGAGCTGAGAAGGAAGTTGGATAATAGAGGTGAGAATTGTATTTTTGTTGGGTATTCAGAAGATACAAAGGCTTACAAGTTTATTTAATCCAAGTACTAGAAAATTTATAATCAACATAGATGTATAATTTGTTGAGAATGAAGCATGGGATGGAAGTGTAGAAAAAATAATAAGTATAACAACAACTAATTCACATGATGATATGGGTGATGAAGTGTTAGAACAATAAGGTATTCCTCAAGAAATACCTCCTTCCACTCTCAAATGTGCACCACAAGTTGTAGCACAAGCTACGCCTCCATCTACAACAAGGAAATCTTCAAGAAATCATAATTTTACACCAAGGCAACAAGAGTTCACCAAGAACACCAGCCATGACACCTTTAGAAATCAGTCCACCAAACTCAGTTGATAGCAAAAATTCATCGGATCCTACATTGGCAAGTTTATTGCAACGAAAAACAAGGAGTTTAAGAGATATTTATGAATCTGATTTTAATGTTGAAACAACAAATTATTTCTCTATTTTTGCTTTATTTTCAGAAGCTTTTGATCTGATGTCTTTTGATGAAGCAATAAAAGATGAAGCATGGGCTGAAGCCATGGATGAAGAGATTGAAGCTATTGAGAAGAATAACACTTGGGAATTGGTGGATCGCCCTCAAGGAAAGGACGTCATAAGTGTAAAATGGATTTACAAAACAAAACATGGCATGGATGGTAAAGTGTTGAAGCATAAGGAAAGATTGGTTGCTAGAGGTTTCACTCAGTAGCCTGGTATTAATTACAATGAAATGTTTTCTCCTGTAGCACGTTTGGATATGGTAAGAACCGTTTTGGCCATTACAGCTCAAAACAAGTGGCCTGTTTTTCAAATGGATGTAAAATCATCATTTTTAAATGGTTATCTTGAAGAAGATTTTTATGTACAGCAGCCAAAAGGATATGAAATTTCAAGTCATGAAGAAAAGGTATACAAGCTGAAAAAGTGCTCTACGGACTCAAGCAAGCTCCTAGAGCATGGTACAACCACATTGATTCTTATTTAATTAAAAATGGATTCAGTAGGTGCAACAGTGAGCCTACTTTGTATATCAAAATGGATGAGAAAGGTAAAATGTGATTGTGTGTCTTTATGTAGATGATTTAATTTTCACAGGAGACCTTTCCATAAATTCTTTTAAGGAAGCCATGATGAAAGAGTTTGAAATGAAATGACCTTGGTCTCATGAAATACTTCTTGGGAATAGAAGTTAAACAATCAGTTGAAGGTATTTTTATTTCTCAATCAAATTATGCAAGTGATGTATTGAAAATATTTAGTATGTTGAGTTGTAAGCCAATGCCTACACCAGTTGTTACAGGGCTGAAGTTGAGCAAGGAAGATAGTGGTTCAATTGTTGATCCTAGATTATTTAAAAGACTAGTTGGTAGTCTCATGTACTTGATGGCCACAAGGCCTGATATTATGTATGGTGTGAGCCTTATTTCAAGGTTCATGGAGTCTCCAAAATACTCTCATTGGCAAGCTGGAAAAATAATACTGAGGTATGTTTGTGGAACAAAGAACTATGGAATTTTGTATTCAACTGTGGATGAGTTTAAGCTCATTGGATACACAGAAAACGATTGTGCTGGCAAGCGTTGATGATAGGAAAAGTACCTCTGGTTATGCTTTTCATTTTGGAACAGGGTAAGTATCATGGGCTTCAAAGAAACAACCCATTGTAACTCTTTCTTCAGCAGAAGTGGAGTATGTGGCAGCGACAAGTGCGGCATGTCAAGCCATATGGATGAGGAGAATGCTAGCTGAGTTGATGCATGAACAAGAAGAAGCAACAAATATTTATTGTGATAATAACTCAATCATTGCATTGTCTAAAAATCATGTTTTTCATAAAAGGAGCAAAGCACATAGACACTAGATATCATTTTATAAGAGAACTGGTCAATAACAAGGAAATATTTCTAGAGTTTTGTAGATCACAAGATCAATTTGTTGATATTTTTACCAAGCCATTGGGAAAAGATGCATTTGAATATCTAAGAATTTTTTGGGTGTCTATGCTGAAGATGAAGTAAAGAATTGTTGAAATGGGAATCTGGAAAATGGTAGCAGTAACTATGGAGATGGTACAGATAATTCTGAGAAGGATGAAGAGAATTGAGATTAAGGGGGAGTGTTGGAGATATAATCTCAACCACCGCAATTAACTCTAACCTATGACAGATGGAAAAGATTCTGACAATGAAAATTTTGACAAAAGGGAAAATGATCTTTGATTTAAATGGAATGTTCAGATTTGATTCTGACATTCTCTTAATTCTGGAAAATGTATTAATTTTTGTATCTATCTTTGACGTGCAGTTGTTTTAGAATTAATTTCTGAATTGAATGTATTTGGGGTGTGTGTTGCACTTTTGTATGTAAGAGGGAAGAGAAAAGAAAAAAGAAAAGTGTGGGAAGAAGAACAAAGCAGCAAAGTTCTGCTATATTTTCCTAGAAATAATAATATATATGCTTTTGGTTTTTTAATTTATGTTTTATGTTGTGCATTTGTGTGTTATCGTATTGTCCTCCATTGCTGCAAGTTTATTTTACTAGTTTTATTGCTTGCTGTTATGCATTTCGAGCTCTATTGTGCTCCTCTCGTGCGTCTTCCCTTCAGATTTTAATCTTGAACTCATTCTTGGTGCTTTCCCAACCTTGATAACCTACCTAGACAAATGAACCTTCTCTGATTTATCTCTGAGACATTTATTTTTCATAAGAAATAGGCTCCTCAATTGCTCTATGCTAGTTACAAAACTATTATTATCTTCGATGACCCTAAGACGTTTACATATGTTTCCAAGCATTTCAGCTCGAACATCTATTGTCTGGTGAATTGACAAGTCGGACGACAATGCTTCAAGTAGCAAAACACTTGATTTCAACCCGTGAAATGACATGCACGTTTTTTATTTCAAATGTCATCTGTACATATTTGTCCTAAATTTGCACTCATATATGTAAGAGTAAAATATGCTTAAGAAGTTCTTTAAGATACTTTTTGGTAGTTAAAAACCTTAATTATTTCCATTCAGTAATGAATACAAATGGACGGCAACTAAAAGAAAAATCAATTGCAACTAGTTAGGTTGTGTTTTTCCTTATTTCAATCATTATTTATTGCCTAAATTTAGACGACTCAATTGTCATATGTTACCCAAGAGAAGTTGTATTTGAAAAAACTAAAAATTGAAAAATTTTTAAGCGTATCTTTTGGAGTTAAAAGGCTCGTTATACATCATAGTAATGAATCCAACAGATGGTACCATCAAATGAGAAAAAATAATTAGGAACCATTTGTATTGTGTTTCTTTAAATGTCAATTATTATTTGTTGTTTAAACCAAATTTGGGTGTTTTAATTTGGTATGTTGTCTTAACCTTGTACTTGATGAAATTAAGAGATTCGTTATTTACATAAGAATGAAAAAAACAGACTATAGTAGTGAATTCAAAAAATAACAAACTCTTTTAATATCAATTATTATCTATTGTCCCAATAAAACTTGGGAATCAATTATGATATGTTTTCTTAATATTGTACTCCATGAAGTTAAGTGGTTCATTATTTCCACAGTAATGAATACAACTTCATGGTAGTGTTGAGAATTTTATTTTTTTTTAATGAACATTATGTTTAATGCACATCATAAATCAAACTTAGGAATCAATTATGATATGTTGTCCTAACCTTGTACTCAATTAATTTAAGAGATTCTATTTCCACACTAATGAATTCAACAAATAGTAGCTACGAGAAAAGATAAATTGCAACCAATTCTTTTAACGTCAATTATTCTATTGTCCAAACCAAACCTGTGCACTTCAATTATAGTATAGTAACCTTTTTTAGTCGATGAAATGAATAACCGCATGGGGAGAGTGAAATATAAGGGCATTCCTATATCATTTCAATTACATTCGGATAAGATGGAGGTTCCTATTATTTATTTATTTTCCATTGTTCGAGTTAAGAGAGAGCATTCTGGTAATACCTCCACAAAAATTCACATATATCACGTTCGATGTTTCAAATCAAAACTTTGTGAATTATATACAGCCAACAATATGTGGACTTCTTTTCCTTTAATCCTCAAATACCATTCGACATCTAATTTATGTGCACACAGAGATGATGAGAAGAATACTTGTTCCATACAATGTCATTCAGCGGGAGACTCAGATTTTAAGTAGATGCTATGAAGGTTTGAGATCAACTGCAATTCTACGAGAGTGCATTTTGCTTTCAAACTGTACAAGTGGACTGAAATCCTTCCTCCACAAACCATAAACTATAAGATGAGCCCCTTTAATGAAATAGGCAGATGGAAAAATAAAACATAGGATAAAAGACAACAATTTATATAGAAAATAGAATCAGAAATTCCAAGCACTGATGTGCACTCTCCATTATTCTTGTTTCTTTGCTTGCACTAAATGATTTCATGTGTCTCAGGTTTATAGAGGGATTTACTTGCTTAAACAAAGCACACCTTGCGTTCATAAAATTAGAACTTGCATATTTATTCATTTTTCTTAAATTTAGGAATTGAACTTAACAGAACTGATTAAAACAAACAAATAAAATGCTTTAAAGTATGGACTGCATGCAATAAATCAAACTGTTGTTTTCCTAAGAATAGGTCTATGATAAAATTATATGTATTTCTAACACTCCTTCTTAATTTTGAAACTTCAATATTTATTATTTTGGAGCTAAGTATAAACAACATTCTTTACGCATATATGGAGTTGGTTGTGTATGTCTAGACCTAGACTTTATCTCTCTGAAGTTGGGTAGTATATCTGCCTTGACAGGATAGACGTACAAATTCTCAAATACTCAAATGCTTCTTTTCATAAAGGCTTTGTAAAGATATCAGGAAACCGATCTTCGGATCTATAAAATTCTAGACATCTCTTTTTTACTAACCAACTCCCTGATGAAATGATTTATCTTGTTTATATGTTTACTTCTCTTATGAAAAACTTTGATTTTTAGAAAATTCTATGGCTAAATTTTTGTCACAAAAATATCTGTGTAACATCCTCTTGATTTCTGTTGTCAAATCTTTCAGTATTCTTTTCATCCAAATAGCTTGACATGCTGCTCCTGTTGCTCTACATACTCTGAAGCTGAAAGAACGTTACAATGGGCTGCTTCTTTGATGCCCACGAAACTACTCTTTGTTCCAAAGTGAAAAAAACATAGTTGGATGTGCTTTTCCGATTTCATCTATACTTCCAAGAACAATGTCACTATTTTTATAGCCTACGAGTTTAAACTCATCTGAATGTTGAATACATGAATTCCATAATTTTTAGTTCCACGTATATACCTCAAAATTATTTATTCCATCTTGCCAATGTGAGTCTTTAGTATACTACATGAACCTTGATATGAGGCTCACACCATACATAATATTAGGCCTTGTGGATTTAAAATACATGAGACTACCAACTAACTTTTGAAAAACATGTTGATCAAAAAATGATCATGTTGTCTCTTTTTCTTAACTTCAGTCCTATTGCAACTGGTGTTGGGGCTGACTTACAATTCAACATGTTAAATATTTTGAATATGTCACTTAGCATATTTTGCTTGTGAAACTAAAAACTTCCAACTTTTGATTGTTGAACTTTGATGCCCAAAAAATAGTTCATAAGACCTAGCATCTGTCATCTCATATTCTTTCTTCATGGATGACTTAAATTAATCTTTGTAGATAGATCTCCAGTAATGATTAAATCATCTACATATAAACATACAATCAAAATTTTACCTTGTTCATTTATCTTGATGTATAAATTAGGCTCAATGCTACACCTAATGAAGCTATTTTGAATCAAATAAGAATAAATACTATTGTGGCATGCTCTAGGTGCTTGATTAAGATTCATAGAGTGCTTTCTGCCAACCTTTACACTTTTCCTTCATGGCCTTCAATCTCATAACCTTCTGGCTGATTTACATAAACTTCCTCTTCAAGGAATCCATTTAAGAATGCTGATTTAACATCCATCTGATAAATAGGCCATTTGTTTTGAGCTGCAATTGCTAAAACCATTCTTACCGTATCCAAACGTGCTACTGGTGCAAATGTTTCGTTGTAGTCAACTCCATATTGTTGCGTAAAACCTCTTGCAACCAGCCTTGCTTTGTGCTTATGTAATTTTCCATCAACATTGTATTTTGTCTTGTAGATCCACTTGACTCCTATCACGTCCTTTCCTTTTGGAAGATCCATTAGCTCCCATGTCTGATTCTTCTCTATAGCATCAATCTCATCATCCATGGCTTTTTCCCAAACTTCATTCTTTATAGCCTCTTCGTAATATACTGGATTTGCAGCTTGAGAAAATAATGCAAAAACTGAAAATGAATTAGTTGTATCAACATTATAAATCTCACTTAAACTTCTTGTTTCCTGCTGCACAGGAGTATTCGATGCAGGACTGCTTTTTGGTGATGGAGTAGCTTCTTGGTGTTCCCTGTGGTGTCTCTTGCATGGCTGAAGATGGCTGAAATCTTGGTGACCTCCTGACTGTAGATGGAGGTGTAGCTTGTGCTACAACTTGTGGTGTATGTCCAAGATTTGTAGATACAGTAGCTTGTTTCTCTAAAGTTTCATCTGTCATATCATCATGTGGAATAGATGTTGTTATACTCACTGTTTTCTCTATACTTCCATCCCATGCTTCATTCTCAATAAACTGTACATCCCTGCTGATCACAACCTTTCCAGTGACTGGATTGTACAACTTGTATGCTTTTGTATTCTCTGAATACCCAACACAAATACATTTTTCTCCTTTGTTGTCTAACTTCTTCCTTAGCTCATCAGGTACATGTGCATATGCTACACAACCAAAAACTCTGAAATGTGAAACAGTGTGTTTCCTATTATTCCATGCTTGTTGAGGAACCATGTTCCTAACAAGTTTCGTTGGACACCTGTTCAAAATATAAACAGAAGTTGCTACTACTTCTGCCCAATACTCATTTGGAAGATGTTTTGCCTTCAACATGCTTCTTCGCCATCTCCATGATGGTTCTATTTTTCCTCTCTGCCACACCATTCTATTGTGGTGTATACCTGGTAGTAAATTTCTTGTGTATACCCATGATATCTGCAAAAATTCATAAACTCATTAGAAATATACTCACCTCCTCTGTCTATTTTGAGAACTTATGATGTAGTATCCACTTTGCTTCTCCACTAATTCCTTGAACTGTTGAAATGTATCAAAGGCATTTGATTTATTTCTCAGAAAATAAACCCATTGTCTTCCTTGTGTAATCATCAATGAATGTCATAAAATAAATACAACCTCTAATAGAAGCTATCTGCATAGGTCCACATAAATTTGAATGTACAATCTCAAGTGGTTGCACTTGCTCTTGCTATTTTTCCAACTGGGAATGAATCTCTGTGTTGCTTTCCCAAAATACAAACCTTCACATACCCTTTCCGGTTTCTGAATCAATGGCAAACCTTTTAACCATATTTTTTCTATATAATAAATTCAAACCTCCAAAATTCAAATGTCCATACCTTAGATGCCAAAGCCATGTTTCATCCTTCATGACTGAATGAAAATCTGATTGTGTTCCTTCAGCGTAGGACTCAACTATATTTACTTAGGAAGTTACTAGAAGAATTCAATTACTTGGAAATAGGTGGCAAACATGCATAATAGAAGGTTCTATTTTTAGTTGTAAATAATGCATGTCATATAAAGAGGGATTCTAGGAGAAGGATTTCCAACTGTATCCTTTTATATAGCTTCCGCATGTGGAAATTCATTGAAATCTTCCTATATGTATTTGCCCTCTATGCACTATAAATAGAGGAAGAGCCTACAGGTTAAAGGATGACAATTGGTTTTAGCAAAACTTGTTTAGCAAGAGCTTTTGTAATTTGAGAATTCTTGAGTCTTTAGACTTTGTGTTGGAACCCTTGGTGTTGTTTGCTCCCCCTGTCTTGTTAGAATACTAACCGTGCCTTTTCCTTTCACAGACACAATATAGTTATTTCCAAGAGTTACATCACTCTTAACTGAATCATCCAAACTAGAAAACAAATCTAGATTACCTGTCATGTGATTACTGCAACCTGAATCCAAATACCATACATCACATGGACTCTCTTTTGACAAATTACATTCAATAGGGGATAAAGAAGGTATTGCTTCGACAATCCTTGTGCATGCAATAAACATAGGTTTAAAAATAGAACTTCCAACCTGACTTTGATTTTGTCTCTCTTGATCATATTGCTTTTTCTTGCAATCATAAGCATAGTGCCCATACTTCTTGCAATAATGAAACTGAACATGAGACTTATCTTGTCTCTGACCATAACTCTGTTCTTGATTCTGTCCTCTTCCACTTGAGTTTGATGAACCGCTGCCACGTCCTCTAGATGGAATTCTTCCTTTGCCTCTTGGGCTGAAACTTCCTCTTCTTAAAGCCACTAGAAAACTACGCATCTTCATGGACTTCTAAGAATTGAACCTTACTTTCCCCAAATATTATTTTCCTCTACCTAATATCAACCAACACGTCGATTTAACAACAAGCCATGAGATGATGTCTCTTATGGATGGTTTCTCTGACTATAATAAAATTCTCATCACACCAAAGGATACACACAATACATCCTTTATCACCCCATGGGGAACCTTCTGTTATATATTAATGCCCTTTGTCTTTAAAAATGCAGGAGCCACTTATCAACATGCCATGAATTACATCTTCCATGACCTCATCCAAAAAATTGTAGAATACTATTTCGACGATCTCCTAGGTAAATATAAAAACCAAAGATACCATCTAGCTATTATTGACTTGATATTTGCACATATATTACAATTATTTCTCCATCTCAATCCTAATAAGTGAATTTGCCAGTCCTTCTCATAGGAAAAATCCTTGGATTTATAGTATCTATCAGGGGAATTTAGACCCTGCTAAAGTATATGATGCTGCATTATCAAAATGGGCTCTGTGTACCAACTAATCTTAAACAATTTTGTAGCCTTCAAGGAAAGTCTTCAGATCTGAATAGTGTCATTTTATCTCTCAATTATTAGAAATATCGTCAATTCTTTCCACCATATTTTAAGAAAATACATCCACTCCAAATGTAGAAGCAACAATTTTCAACAAGCATTTGATAAGCTGCTTAAACAACCTCATCTTCTGATCACCACTAGTTCTTACACCTCCATGCAAGGGGGATCCTTCTAGTCTTATACATATTCAAACAACATGACAATGCCTTAAACAGCCATACTTGGCACATAACGAGTATGAACATAGGAATATTCGAACCAACACTGTTGTTTATTATCTCCATTAATCCAAACCCTTCATGATTACTGAGAGCTTCATTACTCATGACAATAGAAAAGTTGTGTTGTTCAGCTGTGTACTTTGGAACTACCACAATCCATCACTATGCTCCTGCAGATCATTAAAATTTTTGTGTCGTGCATACAAAGCTTTAATGCACTCAAATGCTATACATTATAAACAATATAAAAACTCATATCACTAGGTGGCCCATGCTAACTGAATGAATTCTGAATCTTTAATTCATGCTCTCAGAAATCCAGTTAAAGGGAAGGTCATGAATCTCAATCAGATCTATGTTGAAGCTCCCCTTCTTACCATGATAAACTTCCTTGATGAAGCTAACTTTTCTAAAGCAAACCTATCAACACTTTGGATCACGAATAACACCCCTCTCAAAATGACCTTGGTATTTCACGGGTATAAATGCTAGGAGTGGGGGAATCTTTAGAATATTCATCACATACCCCCTTGGGACACTGGGCACGTTGGTTATCCTTCAGGAATTGAGTTCTTGAATGCACTTGAGGAAGCACTGACAAGGAATATGAGGCCCTCATCATGGTAAACTGAAAAACGTACCATATTTGATTAGTGTATAAATCCTATGCAAGGAAGATACTATGCTGTAAGAACTCCACATTGATCTTTCATCAACCAATCTCAAAGGTCATCATACCAATGTGCCATCAATTCTGAGTCCTATAAAAATACACAACCTATTATCAAATACTTACGCGACAACTCTTAAACCACTAAAAAATCTAAACTACCCTCATCTGACCAATCTAACAAATTCCAAGACAAAATGTTCTCTTGCATCTCTCATCCCTTTATCACTTAGATCGAGATTCCAAACCCTATCTTCATTGTACACAAAATCTGATTGAACCATCCTATAGCCAACATTGATCTTCCAACCTTAATCATATAGAAAAGAGCTAATCTGACACCTGTTATACACAAGGCATATGATTATCTTTCCAATAGCAAAGTACCTGACAAATCTATCTAGAAGACTGGAAATACCATCGATCCTCCTTTCATTGAAGACGATGCTGTCTCGCTATGATCATATCTAGGGGGTATCCTTTATATAAGATGGATTTGACGGCCTCCTCCATCTAGAATGTCTGAAAACACTAAGACAATGGGGCCCATCTAGCCATCAAATAATTGGCCATGTAAGGGACATATGCGGTGGACACTTCAATGTATTTAGTTTGCCTTGCTAAATGCATCTGTAACTACATGGGATACTATTGGCCTATGCTTAGACTCAAGACTATTGTGACTACAGTTAAGAAATGGTTTCAAAAAAATTCTTCAAAAATATTCCATTCTCACACATATCCCTAGCCATCACTCTTCTACTCCAAAATTGCAAGATCTGTGGCTTCGATTCTGAAGCATCTTCACAATGGCAGGCTTGACGTGGGCTTATTGTCCTTATCAACCCTGGGTGTTTGGAATTCACTATCTGAATGTCACACCGTTTTGATCATCCACAATTTGACATTGGGAATATTTCACTAAATGAGAGTTGGAAGAAATTTTTCACTCTTAGTATTATGCTAAAGAAGATAAAATCGTCGACTGTCATCCATCATCAAATGGGAGTGAACTCTAACTTCGCTCTCCATGGTACACTAGAATAATTAATCATTACAAATAATGGAACATATCCTTCAAATAATAAGAAACCGTTCAAAAACTTTGTGACACTTACAATTATCAAGCTTAACTTAATCCTCTCCTTATTAATCCATAAGAATTAAATGACTTAAGTTGAAGTGTCCATGATCCAGGGGCATCATTACCATTAATAAAATTATTCTAAAGTAAATAGGAGTTAATAATATCAATTAATCTAATTTTAGGTAATTAAATTAAAACGATGTACTTTAGATGTCCTTAGGGGTCATTTTGCGAAGTGTAAGAGTGTATGTGAGGCCATTTGCAATACAGGAGGTTGATCCCTCAGGAATTCGATAATGTAGCATATGATGATTTTCAATTTTGTTAAGTCGCATAGGATGGAGGACTGATGGCATTATGCACATGGTGCGAACTGATCTAATTGGTGTGAAAAGTTTCATTTTTTTTGTAATTTTAGAATTTTTTTTTTTGGGATAACATGCCTTTGGATTAAATGTATGGGAAGGCCAAGACCATACCATATGGTCATGACCGATATGTATAGTTCTGAACACACAAATTTTATATGAATTTCTATGTTTTTCTAGTTTATGAGTACCTATACTCTATAATTTGTAACTGTATCATATCCCAAAATTTTCGGTGCCTGCTGTAAGTGTATAAATGGACATAGATGGATGTCCCCCTCTTTTGAGGCATGTGTGAAAAAACATGTTGATAATGTGGCTAAAAATAAATAGATGTGTGCTAATGAAAGAGATGCCTGAGAAGCTGTAGTAGGGTGTAGAGTGTTGAAGAGGTAACCACCTGAAATAACTTGTACTTGCAAAAAAAGGAAGGTGTTTACACATGGTGGCAACCATGGCACACAACAAATGCTATAATAAAAATAGATAAAAAGTACATTGACGATAAGAAGAGTTCTCTAAATAAATGTAAATATAACAATAGTGTAGTCAGATGCAAGAAATATGCAAAAAATGTCATACACAAGGCATAAAGATGCAAACATGAAACACCCACAATGTTTTATTACAATCAAGGCTCGTAAGCCTACAAAAACAAGCATGCAATAGAAAAAAAGATAGGCATGATGCTCGTTGGTTGGAAATTTTGTCTTTAGACACAAGCAACAGTTCAAGGGAAAACATTCCATCCTCTTTGTGGGGAGGTTCTCCTATTCACAAAAATCTAGAAATCTACTTATTTACAAATATATAAACTAACAATTGTTAAATGAGGATTTTGGTGCAAAGAATGTATTTATATTCTTATAACCTCAATACCGAAGATGAAAGAGGGAGAAGGCTTCGGAGGAGGAAAAAATAGCTTGTATGAGTAAGAGGAGTGAACTAGGGACACAAAGGTCAATCTAATCCACCAGTTGAGGATACAAGTATTCTTCTTAGTTGTGCAACTATTGTAAGATAAGGAGTGAAGAAGGAAGCACGTTCAGATATAGAGATTGCAAAGTAACATATTACTTATGCATGCATGGAGATTCAAGAACACATGAATCAGTATATCATAAAATCCACTAAATATAGATGCAACAGACACATAGTTCTTTAGGTTATAGCAAATGGATGTAACACACAATTTCTATATTCAAATATACTAGATCCACATTCACAATTGTATGTAAAAGAAATAGAAAGAACACAGACAAAAGGGATAGAACTTCTTCTTATGTATTTTTCAAATGCTCGGTATCATTACATTAAAAAACACCAAAATCTAACCACTTTAAAATGAAAAAGAAGCCTTATATAGGCTAAGGGGAGGTTGTAACTAAAGTTCTAACTAATTGTCATTTAATTAAGTGCTAAAACTTAATTAGTCAATTACATAGTTATCTTTACTTACAATTTTGTATTTTCAAAATGATAAAGCTAACTTCAAAATATAAGAATTGCAAAGAAATGACTAAGAACTAGAAGAAGGAGCATTGGTAAGTGGTATGGTTAGGATCTTGACTTTAAGCACATGTAACCTAAATTCTTCCCAAAACTCTAGCAATCTTCATGACCTTTGAATAGTTGTGTTTGTTGTGGCATTAAATCAGCTGCCAAGAGAATATTCCATTTATTTAACAATGTCTATATTCTGCAACAGGCCTTTGGTAGCCTCCACAACAACATGTGCAACTCTGTGATTTCTTCCATATTCTCCTTATTGATAGATTCAGCTTTAAACAAATATTCCTTGATAAGTGTACTGAATTTTTCCTTGACTTCGTAGATACTGAGTACCTTTCTGTAGAATTTTCCTTATAGACTTGACATCTAAGAGCTTGCAAATCAGCCAATATATCATATTTGAAGGCCTCTTCCTTATGTTACCATGCTCTTGAGTTTTGTGACTACTTCTTCAAGCACTTTGATTTTCCATTCAACACTGAACACCCATTTCCTGGAAATATTAATCTTAGATTCATCAAATATTTTATGAGAAAAAAATGATTTTATCATCAGTGGTGCTCATGATCCTCAAGTATTGAATGCATTCTAACCATAGCTTGAGTTCTTTCTCTGATCATGTCATAATTGTATTGAATTGATTCTGAGCCAAAAAAATGTTGTCATATACTTTGTAAGCTTCGTCAATGAATTTCTAACCAAAAATCGACATTCCTTCCACCAATGCTTCAACAGCTCTACCATATGAAGCATGTCTATGAATTTCCTTGAGGGCCTTGACATATTATTCATACAAAATAGTGGGAGGAGGCATTGAGGAGAGAATATTTGCATCAATAACTTTATCACTTGAGAGAAAATACTTACTAAATTTGGAGAGAACTTGAACCTGTTCTTCTAGTTTCTCCTGTGTTTGTTTGTTCTTCTCAACTCTCTCAATCACCCTGTAAACAGTCTCCTTCAAATTCTAAACCTCTCCTTTAGGAGTAGATTCACCAAGTGGAATTATAGTCAGTTCAAGGTCCACAAGAGTGATATATTTTTCATAATTTTCTCCCCTTGGTTTTACAATCTCCAAAAATTGTTGCCCCTTTGAATTAGAAACCAACCTTGAGGTTGTCTTGGCTCTCTTCAGTGGATGAGTTGGGGTTGTGCCAAACAAAACAACTATAACATCAAAATTAGGAGCAACTATCTTGGGAGTAAAATTTATTTTCTTACTATCAATCATGGGTTGAACCCATGTGAAAGAGTCACTTGAAGATGGAGGAGGAGGTGGTGCCAATTCCAAAACACTAGGAGGAACAAGAGACTAAGTAGATGGATTTTCTAGAGTAAGCACCTCCATAGTAGAGAAATCTACTTCTTTGATTGGTGATTTGGGCCATGAGATACTTACCTTTGTAGTGTTAGGTGCTATGATCTTCACATCATCTTCTTCTTCACCCTCTCCAATTTCTTTCTCATCACCACTTTTATCTTGATCATTCTTTTGGTGCTATTTTATGGCCGTTTCTGTATCATCCTTTTCCTCCTCAGCTATTTTCAGTTCTTCTTCTAGCGGCTATGACACTTGTTCAAGAGTATAGGCAACTTCTTTTATTAAATTCTGAATTATTTCCTCTTCTACTTTTTCCTCAAGAGTTTCTTCAATGCTCTCTGTCTCTTTGACTTTTTATTTCTTTGTATAAAACTTGGTTGTAGAGTTCAAAGGTGAGGAAGAAGGAATTGACTGAACTTATACCTTTGGAGGTGGAATGGAAACCCCTTTGTGTGATGAAGAAACGTCTTGGGAGGAGGATTGTGTCACATTTAGATTGTATGCCCTTATCTTATTATTGAACCAAACTTTTATTCTCACCAAAATTGGATTGATTATTTCAGAGAGATCATCCATTTCCTTTTCAAACCAATCAATGGTAAGAAGAGGCATGTGCTGGATAGTTTTGATCATTCAATAAAGTACATATCCTCACTATCATCCTGCAAATATTCTTAGACTTTATACACCTTGAAATCAATGGCCTATTGCAAAGAGAGTCTGCTAAAATACCTTCTTATTACCTCATATTCATTTGAAAAATCATCCCAATAATCCTCAAGAGTAGACACATGATAATAAGACATTATCAAATGATTATAGATGAAACCTTTTATATCAAAAGAATATCTTTTGTGATATGAGTGGAATTTGAATTCAACAATTGTAATCTAAATTATGCCAAAGCACTAACAATCTCCATGACCTTTGGAATAGTCATGTTTGTTGTGGCATTAAATAAGCTGCCAAGAGAATATTCCATTTATTTATCAATGTCTATATTCTACAATAGGCCTTTGGTAGCCTCTACAACAATGTTGTGCAACTCCGTGATTTTTTCCATCTTCTCCTTGTTGATAGATTCAGCCTTAAACAAATCTTCCTTGACAAGTGTATTGAATTTTTCCTTGACTTCATCTACTGAGTACCTTTCCGTAGAATTTTCCTTGTAGACTTGACATCTAAGAGCTTACAAATCAGCCAATATATCACATTTGAAGGCCTCTCCCTTCTGTACCATGATATTGAGTTCTATGACTGCTTCTTCAAGCAATTTGATTTTCCATTCAACACTAAACACCCATTTCCTGGAAAGATTGATCTTAGAGTCATCAAATATTTTATGAGAAAAGAAGATTTTATCATCAGTAGTGCTCATGATCCTCAAATCTTGAATGCATTCTAACCATAGCTTGAGTTCTTTCTCTGATCCAGTGATAATTGTATTTAATGGATTATGAGCCACATAAATGTTGTTATATACTTTATAAGCTTCATGAATGAATTTCAAACTAGAAATAAACATTCCTTCCACCAATGCTTCAAAAAATCTACCATATAAAGTATTTCTATGAATTTCCTTGATGGCCTTGACATCTTCTTCAGAAAAAATAGTGGGAGGAGGAATTGAGGGAGAGAGGATTTGGATCAAGAACTTTATCACTTGAGAGAAAAGACTTAATAAAGTTGGAGAGAACTTGAAAAATTTCTTCCAGTTTCTCATGCACGTTTTTTTTTTTCTTCTCATCTCTCTCAATCACCCTGGAAACATTCTCCTTCAAATTCTAAACCTCTCTTTTAGGAGTAGATTCACCACGTGGAATTATAGTCAGTTCAAGGTTTGAAAGAGTGATATATTTTCCATCTTTTTCTACCCTTGGTTTTGCAATCTCCAAAAATTGTTTTCCCTTTGAATTAGAAACCAACCTTGAGGTTGTCTTGGCTCTTTTTGGTGGAGGAGTTGGGGTTGTGCCAGGAAAAGTAGCTATGACATAAAAACAGGAGCAACTATCTTGAGAGTAAAATTTATTTTCTTACTATCAATCATGGGTTTGAACCCATGTGAAAGAGTCAATTGAAGATGGAGGAGAAGATGGTGCCAATGCAAAATCACTAGGAGGACCAAAATACTGAATAAATGGATTTTCTAGAGTAAACACTCAACAATAGAGGAGGATACTTCTTTAATTGGTGATTTGGGCCTTGAGATACATACCTTCCTAGTGTTAGGCTCTATGATCTTCACATCATCATCATCTTCTTCACCCTCTCCACTTTCTTCCTCATTACCACTTTTATCTTGATCATTCTTTTGTTGCTCTGTGGTGGCCTTTTCTGTATCATCCTTTTCTTTCTCAGTTGTTTTTAGTTCTTCTTCAAATGGCTGTGACACTTGTTCAGGAGTAGAGGTAGATTTTTTTGTTAAATTATGAATTCTTTCCTCTTATACTTTTTCCTCAAGAGTTTCTTCAATGTTATCTGTCTCTTCAACCTTGTATTTCTTTGTATAAACCTTGGTTGTAGAATTCAAAGGTGAGGAAGAAGGATTTGATTGAGATTGTAGCTCCAGAGGTGTAATAGAAACCCCTTTATGTGATGAAGAATCCTCTTGGGAGGAGAATTGTGTCACATTTAGATTGTAGCAAAAATGGATTGATTATTTCAGAGAGATCATTCCTCTCCTTTTGAGACCAATCAATGGTAAGAAGGGGCATGTGCTGGATAGTTTTGATATATTCTACACAGTATAGATCCTCACTATCATCCTACAAATATTCTTGGACTTTATACACCTTGAAATACCTGACTTGTTGTAAAGAGAGTCTGCCAAAATACTTTCTTCCTACCTCATATTCATTTGAGCAATCCTCCCAATAATCCTCAAGAGAAGACACATGATAATAAGACATTCTAAAATGATTAGAGATGAAATATTTTATATCAAAAGAAGATATTTTGTGATATTAGTGGAATTTGAATTAAGCAATTATTCTTTCAACATTTTGAGCATCGAAGGTAGTTCTGTAGGTATAATTTCCCATGGAGATAGGAAATTAGATGTTAGTAATCTTATTATCTCTACATGTTCTATGTAACACGTCTAATTGTCTGTAAACTTCCACTAAAACCAATTTGTCATTACAATACATAGGTAGCTTATTGGGGTGAACCCTCAAACTTGACTAACCTGATGTAAGAAAATATTCTGAATTGAATGAATAGGCTACCATATGTTGAAATCAGTTGTTTTGCTTCAATAGACACTCCCTTAGTTGTATTTCCTTATAATAGCCTTACTATATACATAGTAAAAGCATCGTTCACCCTTCTGAAATGGAACTTACTGTTCTCAAAAATGAGTTATGGGTAATACTCATAGACTAGTCCATTTTTCTTATCCTCCTGAGAAGAAAGTCCTACCCATACCTTGTAAGCTGAAATTGTGTACATGAGGTAGGAAGTCATGTAGAGTGTCTTAGTTTTTTGCACATTAACCATTTGCTCACTGAGATTTTCACAAATTATTTCTCCCCAATTTAGGCTATGTTTTCCATCACAGATGATGTTGATGTAGACACATCCAGGATTGGAACTCATTGGTGGAAGGTAGGCCCATTAATCTAGCCAACAAGGTGGTCATGTCAGATAAATTTTCCTAGAAGTATGACCTATACAATACTTTTGGCATTTTAGAATCTTATCTTTTTTTGGGACTCAAGCCATGATTTAGCTATCATTTCCTTGTATCCATCTTTTTCTTTCTCTAAAAGGTTTTGAGCCTGGGATTTAGTGAGAGTGTTGGAGTCATCAATGACAAGGATTCTTAGGGCTATGTTTATGCAATTGGCATTAGTTTTGGCAATAACCTAGCCTTGAGGATCTCTAATTTCTTTGGAAACATGATCAAAATAAGAGGTACAAGCTAATACAGTGTATGTACATTGAATAGAGATAGGGAAGCCAACAAAATAATCAATTCCACTGTCCCTAATACATTGGGATTTGGGAGTAGGAGTAGCTTTAGAGATACGAGCCCAAAAATCATCCAGGTTAATGTGTCTAATATCACTATCTCCAATGTTAGGCACAAAAGTCTCTAAGGAAGAGATGTGTTTTTACCCTCCATATTGGAATTTGTTTGTGGCAAGATGAGGAGAGAATCTTGAAAAAATGAGGATTTAATAATGGTTTCAGGAAAGACTCAAGATGATGAGAGGAAACTCAATTTTTTTTATCAAATATTATCAGGGAAGTATGAAATGACTCACCTATATTGTGGGAATAATGATGACTTTGCCACGACTCCAATGCACTTTGAATTTTGTAAAACAGATGAGAAATGGGTAAGGTACTAGCATATATGTTAGCTAGGGTGCAAGAGTAGAAAACAATAATGCATAGTCACAATTCATGATTTGGAATGGTAAAAATTAATTACAATATTCCTTTATAACAACAAAACCTGAGGAAATAGGTTAATTTAAGAAAACTAGTGCAATGCTGGTGGTGGGCAATGTATTGGAACTCATTAAAATCCATTTTTCTCAAAGTTGCGGATATGTTAGGTTTTGGGGAATTGGAGGCTTGAGGGAATGAGTAATTTGTGTTCCAAAAATGTCTAAAAATATCGCAATAAAAAGGATATTCAAAAGGGTATAGAAGGAAGGAACATATAGGGAAAAAAGGCTTAGGAGGAACATTGTCAGGAGTACAACAAACATCTACAATACCCGCACTACAAAAGATACTCATGTGGAATGAAGGAAAGGCTTACAGATGGAAGGCAAGTGCAGGGAACAAGGAGTTGTAGAGAACAAAGGCATAGAAGGTACAAGGGTCATGAGTATCATGAATGCCTAAAATGTATGTAATGCGAATGGTTTTAATGGAATGCGTATGATATGAAGTTATGGGAAACAAAGAGTAGCGAGGAAGAATTCTGCCTGACATAAAGGTTTCCACATAACTACAAAAGAAAGGCTTGAGTGTTCAAGTTTCATGCAGAGAACGAGTGGGTGTTAGGAACATGGACTCGTACGGAACAATTCCACATGGAACATGAAGATCCGAAATACACTATGACTTAAAAAAATGCAGGAAAAACAGAGATGCAGAGAACAAAAGGCCTAGAGGAACATGTTCCTGCTGTTCCTCCAAAACCCACAATCTCTGCAGTACACACATTTAGACCTTAGAACCCTGAAAATGACCAACTGATATGAAAATTTTCACTCTTCAAGACTTCAAAAAGAAAAACAATCTTGGCAAAGGGATCACTTGACCAAAAATTCAATTTTTTTAAAATTAAACACATTTTCTGGGCAGGTGACAAGAATGCCATAAACATAGGACACCCATAGTGTCACAAGACAATCAAAGTACTTAGGACACAAATAATGAAAATAAGCAAGTAGTAATATACACCCACAAACAAGTATACATGATATAAGAGTGTCAAAATGTGATAAAATGGTATAGTAGCCAATATAAGTGAAATAACATAATAAAGTAGTCAATATAAGTGAAACAAAATATGTCAACACTACAAAAGACACATGTGTTAGTCTTATTAGCTCAAAAGATAACATGTACACAAGATATGTAATCAAGCAAAATGATGAAGTAGGAAGGAACTATAATGGAACCATATCACCTGGATGCAGTGTAAAAATAGACGCCCCTAGATGAAAAGGAAGTTTGGGTAAAGGATTTGGCCAACACCTATCATTGTGTAACACTATGTGTATGTCTTGCATCATGATAAAAATACGAAGTGAACACATGTGTGTAAAGAGTAAATAAATTTTCTATATATCAAACCAAAGTGACAAACAACATGCATGATGTAAAGTGCTAATAACTTAACCGAAATGTACAAGTTTGGATTTTGTATGTTTCCAAATATATGAATATTTTTATATTTTGAAGGTGCTGAACTATGTACACGAAAGAGGAGTAGTAATGAAATATCCAATGAAATCATCCTAAAGAGGTGAAAGAAACTATCATGGAAGATGGAGGCTTGAGCCTCAAATGTGACTAAGAAATAAGTGATATAGTAGTAGTGATGTATACCAAAGAGGATTCAAGGGATAAAGGAAATAGATAGGGAGTGTGTGAAGTAGAAAAAAATGAATTGAGATTTTTTGATTTGAATACTATGTCTTGAAAATCTAACAATTTATTGATTTTGATTTTAATTTTTTTGTGATAGTGATTGTAATTAGATTGAAGTTATATAACATGATGAACATTGGGCACTTTGAAAATAGACTTTTCAATGTTAATATTTGGAAGGAGAAAATGATCAGGATTCAATGGGCTCATCCCATTCAATTGTATTAGATTCTATAAGATATTGGATGATGTGACAAAACATGATACATTGATCAGTGAAGTGATTAATGCAACGATGATAGTCATAATAAGTAGTAAATTCAAAGCTCTTACTATGAGAGTTGTTTGTATCAACCTCAAGCATTATAGGGAGAGAAAAAAGGTTACACTCAAGTAATTGTGGAAGCATAATGCGTGGAGAAAAAGAGCGACATGTAAATTTCCATTGTGTATGTTGTGGAGAAGTGGAGGTAACCATAGAAGGATCACTTAGAGTATCAAGTTGCTCATTAAAATTGCTATCATAAGGACGTATTGCATTTGTATCCTCATTTTGATTAGGTGATTCTTGTTGTATGTACAAAGGAGGAATTATGTAGCATTGTTGTATACTTAGTGGATGTTTCACCACAATTTTGCATATAAAACAAATAAGGTAAAGGTGAGGTGAGGAGGAATACCTGTGAAGTCGAAGAAGGTTGCACATTGTGAAGAATACTTGGCTGATCGTGAAGAGATCCTTTTTGGCTAGGAAGGACTACCTGTAAAAGCAAAACAATAGCACTAAATAGAGTTAAACAACATATTACAATGGACTACCTACTGTATGCTAGATCCAAGAAGTGTGATACTTCCTAAAAAGGCCGTCAATCCACTTTTTAAAAACAACTTAATGTAAAGAAATGATAATAAAAGAAAGGTCCTATTGTAACAATACGATTTAGGTATCTCATATGCTAACAATAGACTAGATTTAAGCCAAATATTGAATATACAACTAAATCTAGAGAAGGCAGGGTGTTGTCAAGGCTGACAGGTGTGATAGAGGTGTTTAGGAATGTCTGGGTGAAATTGGGTGAGGTTTTGGAATGTTTTGGGTTGGTTAGAAGCTCACTGGTCTGAGATAAATCACCAGTCATAGAGACTAGAATCGGTTGGACAACCGATCTCGGTACCTGGTAATAGCCAATGTCGGCTGGGTGACCGATGATGGTAGGGGAAATTGGATGTAAATATTAAAATGTGGTGGTTTGGAGCTCTCTGTGATTGCACAGAGAGTTGAGGAGGGTAAAATAAGGTGGTATGATTTTATTAAAGACTTAGAGATGAAGAAATAAGCGTTTATGATGGGTACAAAGGTCAAATGGGAAAGTAGTTGGGTGGAGGTGAGACGGAAGAGATTTGGGAAGGATAGAATGTGAAAAAAGCAGATAAATGATTAAGAACTGAAATATTGTTCAAGAATGATAAGGTAGAAATCACTTAGTTGCAAATTAGAAGCTGGTTGTAGAAAGAATAGATGTGGTTGAAGGAGAGACAAGTCCCGATCTTGTGTAACAACAAAAAAGGCTCTAGACTTCCCTGTGAATGATCTAATGCTCTGGAACAAACTGTTAATGCTTGGTGGAGGTTGTGAATGCTTGGAATGATCTATGGTTTGTCTTGAGGTCGCCTGGATGCTCGAGAATACCAATGCCAGAACTCAAAAGCCAAGGTCGAAGAAGAACATGGGAAAAGGATTGGAATTCCTTACTTAAAGGAACCGATGGTGGTTAGTTGATTGGTGCCGACCAAGGAATAACCAAAATCGATTAGGGAAAAAAGGTCCTATTTTGTCAAAAAATAGTCTTTTCTCTCCATTATGGCGCTGGTCAATATTTTTTATGGACCAGGAGTCTGGGTTGGTGCTAAATGGAGCGGGAAATTGGTAGGAGGGATAATAGGTAATGAATGTTAGGGTTAGAATAAGTCTTAGTTAGTTAAGGGGAGTGGTGACTTATTCTAGGTTAATAAATAGGCTTGGAATGGGTTAATGGTGAAGTGGAGGGGTGAAGGAATTATTAACTTAATATGGGTACTTAAATTAATAATGATGCGTGGAGGGGTCATGGTAAGGGGTATGTTAGTCGAAGGGGGCCTAGAGGGTTGCGACCCAATTTTAGATGATAGCAGAGGAAAATGTCACGTATGAAAAAAAATATAAATACCTTACGCTCAAGTGGTTAAATTTGGCGTTGTAGAGAATAACAATCATCATCACGATGTCCATTGATTCCATGATAATTGTAAAAAGGTTTACATTTTATTTTTGTAAGCCAATACTGGAGGTAATAATGAATAGGTAACAAAGTGATTATTGAGTAGCTTAGATAAGATATCACATTGGCTAGCATTCTTTTCAAATCGAAGAGATGCCTTTGGTTAGGGATACCTTAGTAATTGAGATTGATCATTGGTGCTTCTATGTAGGAATTACACTTCACTTGTATGGGCACACATATTATGTAGAATATGGGTATCACATTGCTTCTCATTGAGATTGGAAGTAGGTTGATCCTGATGTGTAAAGACATGATGGACATGGACGTGGGAAGAATTCTTAGATACATGCTAGCTCACATTTGAGAGATGTGATCTCAATATTCATAGATTGAAATTGATCTTGAAAAACATGATGTAAATCTTGAAGAGATTCTAACATAGCCTTATGAAAGGTGTCATCATTGGTAATAGAAGGAGATGAAATACTGCTAAAAATTGAATTAACATGGGAAGGTGTTGGAGTATTGGGGGGTGACCTTAGATTGTATATCTATACAAGTGAGGGATGTATCAACCACATAGGATCAGCATAAGAACCTTGCCTATATGCAAAACATCATCATGGAATCGGCTAGAGGGGTAGTGGCCAATGCTAGCATAAGGGTTGGAGTCTTTAGCATTGAATCTATGAGCATAGAAAATCGAAGATAATGAGATGGTAATATAAAAAAATATGAAGACAAGACCAAAATCTAAAAAGAACAGCATAAGAAATCCTTAGAGCACGATGGGTTGGAGACTAACATGCCTAATACACAAGGAACTAAGTAGATCATAGATTAGGTAAAGGGTTTAATCAAAAGTTGCTTCACCAAAATGTTTACACCATTTTTAGATTAAGACAATATTAATCTAATATATTTAGTGAATCAAAATTTACACTAACTAGATGTATGGTTAGATACACATGGCTATTTTGATTAATTAGCTTCCAACATTAATTGTAAAATATCATAATAACGATCAAAATACTTGTAACACAAGATATGTGTAGTGTCCAACCGTTCTATCCTCCTCTTAGATTAGGTCTCTAAGCATGGATTAGACATTTTTGGAGTGAATGTTTGCTTCGTGCGAAACTTGTTTGAGGTCATGGAGGTATAACTAGTTGAATAAATAAAATTTTAGACTGATGATTCTAGTAGGGGACGATTTTTCCCCATCTGATATAATAAAGAGATTCATTGAGAAACTTAAATTGGTATTGAATGCGAGTTGGAGAAGCCTCACCTCAATGATAATTGTGAACGTTGCGTTGATGATCTCGTTTAACCTTCGTAGGGGGGAAATAATAATAATATAAAATTGGAAATGAAAATTAGTTGGAATTCAAGTTGGGCTTGGCGAGCACATCCAACTTGCAATATTCTATATCCCATATAGGTTTATAAAGTAAAATAAAAATAAATATACGTGTTTTGGATATATATTTATATATAAGTATTTGGATAAAATGTCTAAAACAAGGTGTCTAGGGTTTTATTGTTTCCTTTGAAATTTTGGAACGACCAAGGAAACTTTTCTTCAAATTTTTTTGGCAAATCTAAAACTGAATTCCGCTACCTTGCCAACAATTTTCTCCCAGCTTGCGTTGTAAATGAGAGTTGTTTAACAGGGTTTGGTGTCCATCAAGATTTTTGTCTGATGTTGTTCAATAAGTTCTCTAGAAAATGTGTATGTAGACGTAGGAGCATACACTTGGCGCATGGATTGTTAGAAAAAGTACCTGTTAAAAACATGGGATTCATGAAGTGTAACCTGACCATGGAAGCTTATGTTTTTGTCTTATTTTGCATGCAAGTTGCGCAAGTTTGTGGGGAGGTTGTAATTCTTCAATGACATGGTTGACCTACTTGGAAACACGGGCTATCTTGAGGAAAATCTAAATTTTTATCATCAATATGCCATTTAAACCGTGGTGGTTGTGTGGATTTGTTTGTTGGGCATTATAGAACGCCAACGAGTATAAAACTAGGAGTATTTTTCTGAAATGTGGCCTCTTCCTTCTGTTTTAGAATGTTTCCTAAATGCTGCACCTTATGGTATTTTGTTTAAAGGTCATTTAATCAATAGTGGCTCTGTTTGTTTGGTGTTTGATCAACTTTGGTGGCCGTGTGGATGTCCGTGCTTGGTGTTTGAAGAGCACATACGAGTATGGAGGGTTTGCAGTAGTGGGATTGTTGAGAAGGCCTTGGAAAATTTTATGAAAAAAATAGTGGCAGATGTAAAGTTGGATTGCACAAAATGCCTTAACAGAAGCATGGTCTCATCGAACGAAATGATTGTAGGAGACACACAAAATGGGTTTTTAGAAAGCACTTGGAAGCAATTAATCAAATGTCATTGGCAGGGTTAAAACAAAAATCCACAACCTTTGCTAGCAACTTCCTAACTGTTTCCCAAATATGAGCTTTGGAACAGTCTATGGACATCCATTAAGTAAAGATTGAAAACATATATTTTGTTAAGAGGTAAAAATGTGGAAACATACTAATGGCATGATAACTGTTTGACAATATGTCTCAACAAAATACGGTCTCTTGGAATATCTGTAAAAGTGCGTGGAACACACACTCTCTCACACTGCCTTGTCAGCTACATGCATGGATTTATTCCTCCTTTCCTACTTGTTTTTGAAGTCTCACTTTGTTTATACTAATTTAAATTTTAATCTCAAATCAAGATCGTTATGGATGTGTTGTCGTTATATCACATTGCAAACCATATTAAACAGTTTCCAAGATCGTGTTAAACTAATTTTGTAAGTGGTTTCCTTAGACGTGGCGTTTCTAATACTAGGCCATGAATTGGATCAAAACAAACCTCTAACCCATTCAAACATTGATTATGCTTTATGACTAGTCAAATTGGAAATAGAAACATGTTCTAAAAATTCAAGCAAGTGTAATGACGAAACAACCCCCAATTATGTTACAAGGAATTTTTTTCTTGGCAAGCTCATAACACAACATGGGAAGATACAACGCTGTAAGAACTCCATATTGATCTTTACCAGCAATCTCATCCTTATCATCCAGGGTGCCATTAGTTTTGAGTTATTCTTTCTGGTAACCTATTATAGTTTCCATGACATTTTGCATGTATATAAATTCTACTTCTCTCTTCTGACCAATTTGATGAGCCCTTGCCAAAGCATTCTCTTCTTTTTAGGATTTAGATCAGGATCATATATAACCATGGTATCTATTGATTAAAGATTATTCAAACCCCTTCTTATTGCATATATGCTAAGTAAAAATAGGAAGAAATAAGATCAAGGCTTAATTAAAATCACAAATAGCTGACTTTCCATCTTCAAGAATGGTTATACCATCAATACTCCTCTATTGAAAAAGATGTTATTGCATATATATCAAGCAACGTTTCTAGATGGACTGATCTCCACTAGAAGATTCAAAATTTTACTGTGGCAAATTTGATATATTGTCCACGTAAGGGACAAATTCATGATTCAAAGTGTCACTTTGCCTTTTTAAACCTGTAACTGCATTTTTCGTTGGCACTTCAGACTCAATATTTTTCTTCAGTTTTACGTTTTTTTATTCTTCAATATTTTCTGTTTCAACTTCTCAAGCATCACCGATCTGCTTTACAGTTGCAACATGTTGCTTTGATTCTGAAGCATCTTCAAATGCATCCTCCTACGCGGGCTCAAAATAGTTTCAACTATCGGTGCTTGAAATTCTCTAAATGAATGGCACACCATTTTGATTTTGCCAAATTTGACATTTGGAAAACTTCCTCAAGGAGAGATGGGGAGGAATTTTACACCTGGGCCTTACGCCAGGAAATTTAATCTTTGTCTGATTGGAAAGTGATGGATGGTGAAGTGTGAGTGAACTCTAACTTCACTCTCCATGGTTTTCTAGTTTAATTAAATAAAACAATTAATTAACATTTTTAAAAATAAAATTAACGTCATTAATTTTTGATTAAACAAAGAATTTAATTAATAAAATTAATTAACTAATGAATTAAATAACATTAATTAAAATCTATATTAATTACAATAATTTAAATTTAATTAATTAATAATATCAATTAAATCAATATAATCAAAAAATTATTTTAAAATAATTAAATTAAAATCATTAATTTAATGTCTAGTATCATTTTGAAAATTTAGTCATGCATGACAAGATTGATGTTAGGAATGCGATAATGTAGCATTGTGACGATTAGTAATTGGATCGTCGGAGAGGATGGAGGATGATGACATTATGAAATGGCGCGAAATAATCAATTCATTTGAAAAGTTTCATTTTTTTTTGTAATTTTGGAATGGTAAAATTATTGGGATAACATGCCCCTGGATTAAATGTATGGGAAGGCAAAGACCATACTGTATGGTCATGACCAATCTGTATAATTCTGAACACTCGAAGTTTATATGAATTTCTAGTTTTTCTAGATTTCTGAGTACCTATACTCTGTTTGTACCTGTATCATATCCCAAAATTTTTGGTTCCTGCTGTCAGTGTATAAATGAACCTAGATGGATGCCCAGTCTTTTGAGGCATGTGCAAAAAAACATCATGTGGCTCAAAATAAATAGATGTGTGCTAATGAAAGAGATGTTTGAGACGCTGTAGTAGAGTGTAGATTGTTGAAGAAGTAGCCACCTAAAATAATCTATACTTACAAAAAAGGGAAGGTATTTACGCATGGTGACAACCATGGCACACAACAAAATATAGACTAATAATAGATATAAAGTACATTGCTTATAAGAAGAGTACTCTAAATGCATCTAAATATAACAATAATGTAGTCAGATGCAAGAAATATACGAACAATGGCACACACGAGGCATAAAGCCAAAAACATGAGACACCCACAATGTTTCAGGACAATCAAGGCCAATAAGCCTACAAACAAGAGAATGCAATAGAAAATAAGATAAGAATGATGCCACAAACATGGGACACCCATACTGTCACAAGACAATCAAGGTACTTAGCCAAAAATAATGAAAATAAACAAGTAGTAATATACACCCACAAGAAAGTATGCATGCTATAAGAGTGTCAAAATGTGATAGAATGATATATTAGTCAACATAAGTGAAATAACATAATAAAGTAGTCAATATAAGTGAAATAAAATATGTCAACGCTACAAAAGACACGTGTTAGTTCTATTAGCTCAAAAGATAACATGTACACAAGATATGTAATCAAGCATACTGATGAAGTAGGAAGGAACTATAATGGAACCATATCACCTAGATGTAGTGTACAAATAAATTCCCCTAGATGAAAATGAAGTTTGGGTAAAGGATCCGGCCAACACCTATCATTGTGTAACACTATGTGTATGTCTTGCATCATGATCAAAATACCAAGTGAACACATGTGTGTAAAGAGTAAATAAATTTGCTATATATCAAACCAAAGTGGCAAACAACATGCATGATGTAAAGTGCTAATAACTTAACCGAAATGTACAAGTTTGGATTTTGTATGTTTCCAAATATATGAATATTTTTATATTTTGAATGTGCTGAACTATGTACACGAAAGACGAGTAGTAATGAGATATCCAATGAAATCATCCTAAAGAGGTGAAGCAACTATCGCGGAAGATGGAGGCTTGAGCCTCAAATGTGATTCAAAAGTAAGTGGTATTGTAGTAGTGACGTATACTAAAGAGGATCCAAGGGAAGAAGGAAATAGATAGGGAGGGTGCGAAGTAGAAAACATTGAATTGATATTTTTGATTTGAATACTATGTCTTGAAAATATAACAATTTATTAATATTGATTTTAATTTTTTGGTGATAGTGATTGTAATTAGATTGGAGTTATATAGCATGATGAACATTGGGCACTTTGAAAGTAGAATTTTCAGACTTAAGATTTGGAAGCAGAACATGATCAAGATTCAATGGGCTCATCCCATTCAATTGTATTAGATTCAATAAGATCTTGGATGATGTGGTGAAGCATGATACATTGATCATTGAAGTGACTAATACAATGATGATAATCATAATAAGCAGTAAAGTCAAAGATATTACTATGAGAGTTGCTTGTTTCAACCTCAACCAATGGAGGGAGAGACACGAGGTTACACTCAAGTATTTATGGAAAAATAATGTGTGGAGCACAAGGGAGACACATAAATTTCCATTGTGTATGTTGTGGAGAAGTGTAGATAACCATAGAAGGCTCACTTAGGGTATCAAGTTGTTCATAAGAATTTTCTATCATAAGGACATATTGCATTTGTATCCTCATTTTGATTAGGTGATTCTTGTTGTATGTCCATAGGAGGAATTATGTAGTATTGTTGTATGCTTAGTAGGTACATGTGTTATAGTGTTTGGTACCCATTTAGGTTTTGGAAGTTGAGATGATGAAAGAGGAGAATGCCGCCTATGACAAAATATAAATCCCTTATGCTCAACTCATTTCATCATCTGTGTGAACATCATCTTTAGTTTTTACAAATGGTGAAGAATATACATCAGGTGAGTCTGGAGGAGGAGACTCTGCTTCCTTCTTCTCAAAGAACTCAACATATCTGTTGGTGTAGACTTTCCCGGTCTTCAGATCCATCAATATGTACCCAAGAGTTTCTTCACTGTATCCAATGAAGATGAGTTTTTGTTACTTCATGTCCAATTTATTTATGTTCTGTTTGGGTATGTGCATACCCAAACATGCTTCTTGTGGTGTTACTTCGTCAAGAGAAACTGTGGGCACTCTGTTCAAAAAATACAATGCTGTCTTTGCCGCTTCTACCTAGAATGTCTTTGTAAGTCTAGAGTCATTGATCATGCATCGCACCATTTCCATGATAGTACGATTTCTTCTCTCAACAACACCATTCTGTTATAGTGTGTGTGGAGAAGGCATTTGTCGACGAATCCCATGAGCTTGTAGGTAGTCTTTAAACTCATTACTGGTGAATTCCCCCCCTTGATTTGAATGGAGAGTTCTAATGTGATGACTGCAGTCATTTTTACACCCATCAGAAGAACAAGGGAATCCCATGCACACCGGTCTATCACCCATTGGGAAATGGGTGCTCACCTGAGGCACACGTGGGCACCAAGTCTCTCTTTTATGTGAGTTAAGTGGGAAAACATCATCTAGGTCAAGAACTTAATGAATTAATGGTGGAAAATGAGACATAAATTCATCATAGGACTCAGAGCGGTCTCTAAACAAATGTGTTCCTTCCAAATAGAAAGTACTTGTAGACAATAGATAACTACAACACAAAGGAAAATATATAAGAGTTTACATCTACTTCATAGCTTCCATGAAAATAGATGAAACAATATAGATGTGGATCAAATCAACTATACTCATGCTCATTTATGTTTGTATCCTCATTACATTCATACTCATTACAATAAATGGATCCACTTAGACTACCACAGCTTGATCAGACCAAAGTCATACATCATAGTAGGGATCATGTCTTTCATCCATACAAAGAAAAATTTATATCCCAGCCCCTTAATGCATTAATCCATCATATAACCACTACCTAGTCCCATAGAGTTCTTGCAATATATCTACAGAGCTCTACCCTCTCTATTCTCAGACTATGTCATCCTTTTAATTCTCTGATCCTTCTTCCATCTGTTGTCTTCTCTCTTCTACAGGTGCTTATATATATAGGCATCCTGTGGTGCCAATGCCTCCTTTTGCGGCCTCAGATCTATTGCCAAGCGTCTGTATGGGCTTTCCATGGGAACATGTTCCTTCAGGAATGGGCTCTGCACATTCTACCATGATGGTCTCCTAAGTGCGCCTGGTCTCCAACATGGGCTCTACATGTTCTGACATGATGGTGTCCCATGTGTGCCTCCATCGCTAAGCATATTCCCTAAGTGGGCCCCATGTTATTATACTGACACCTTATTCACTCCACATGCGTGGTCAGGTCCCACTTTTCATGCCAAAAATAGATAAGTCCCGAAAACTGAGCTTTGTCTGCATGCCTTATCTTGCGCACCCTTCTTCTACTAGGCCTCACACGCTTTCTTCTTACGCGCCCATCCTTCAACTAAGCTTTGCGTGCCTACGCACCTTGGTGCATTTAGTCAATATTTTAGGGTCTCAACATCACCCCACACTATGCATGTTCTTCATCCACGGGAAAACTTCTCCACTGGATAAGGGAACCAATATGTATTCTAATATTTTGTAAAAATAAGGGAATGAAAGAATTGGGGGAGAGAAAAGAATGGGGAAAAGATGGAATCAACTCAACAAGCTAGGAAAATCCCTCAGTAGGTCAGCCTCTAGCTTGTTCCATCATATAACCTCTACCCAGTCCCATAGAGTTCTTGCAATATATTTGCAGAGCTCTGCCCTCTCTATTCTCAAACTATGTCATCCTTTTAATTATCTGATCCTTCTGCCATCTATCATCTTCTCTCTTCTGTGGGAGCTCGTATATATAGGCATCCTACAGTGCCAACACCTCCTTTTGCAGCCTCAGATCTATTGCCAAGCATCCATATGGGCTTTCCATGGGAACATGTTCCTTCAGGTATGGGATTTGCACATTCTTCCATGATGGTCTCCTATGTGCGCCTGCTCTCTAGCATGGGCTCTGCATGTTCTAACATGATGGTCTTGCTGTATATATCTTCCCCCTCGGGTAGATATGGGAATAACAGCAGGTAAAGGGTGCATGACATAAGGTGTCGACATGAAGAAATTTGTGCCTTGGCACAGGTACAGGGTGCACGACATAAGGTGTCAACATGAAGAAATTTGTGCCTTGGCGCAGGTAAAGGGCGCACGACATAAGGTGTCGACATGAAGAAATTCGCGCCTTGGCGCAGGTAAAGGGCGCATGACATAAGGTGTCGACATGAATAAATTTGCGCCTTAGCGCAGGTAAAGGGCGCACGACATAAGGTGTCGACATGAAGAAATTTGCGCCTTAGAGAAGGTAAAGGGTGCACGACATAAGGTGTCAACATGAAGAAATTCACACCTTAGCGTAGGTAAAGGGCGCACGACATAAGGTGTCGACATGAAGAAATTCATTCCTTGGCACAGGTAAAGGGTGCACGACATAAGGTGTCGACATGAAGAAATTCGCGCCTTGGCGCAGGTAAAGGGCGCACGACATAAGGTGTCAACATGAAGAAATTCATGCCTTGGTGCAGGTAAAGGGCGCATGACATAAGGTGTTGACATGAAGAAATTCACGCCTTGGTGCAGGTAAAGGGCGCATGACATAAGGTGTCGACATGAAGAAATTCACGCCTTGGTGCAGGTAAAGGGCGCATGACATAAGGTGTCGACATGAAGAAATTCACGCCTTGGTGCAGGTAAAGGGTGCACGACATAGGGTGTAGACATGAAGAAATTTTCACCTTGGTGCAAATAAGAGTATGTCGACATAAGGATGGATGTGCCACGGTGCATCTTCAGGAGGCACAACATTTTGAGCGCTGACAGGAAGCAGACCCTGACCCAGATATTCAAATGGCCATAACTTTTCACAGGGAGCTCGGATTCACGCAAGGTTGGAATTTTTAGAAAGCTTACGAGGTCCTCTATCCAACTACGACTGGATATATTTAATTAGGTGAGAAAAAATTCTTAAAAATGTAAAATAAAGTTCGCCACTTTTTGGGTTTGCTAGGGTTCTCACCTACTGCCATAATGAGATAAATTAAATGTAACCTAGAGGTGGTTGGGGTAGATTTGGATTTCCTCTCTCTTCCCTCTCTCATTATTCCTATAAATTTTAAGGAGGGGATTCTTTCTAAATGTTGGACATTCTTGTTTTTCCCCTCCCTTCTTCTCTTTGGCAGGTGAGTTTGTGGAGTTCAAACCTCCCATTTAAAACTGTAATGCAACTTTGCCTATTGGCATTTTGTAGTGTATGGTATCAATATTTGCAGTAGATAATGCATGTATGTGGATGATTCTCAACCCTCTATGTGTTTATTTGCATCCTCCTGATCTTTCACTATAATTTTGGTTATCTGTGCATGATCTTGCATTGCATTTTAATGGTTTGTGTTTATTGGCAAGACAAGTGTTCTTCATTCCTCGGTGCATCACCTTTGTTAGTTTAGGTTTATTTTTATGCATCTTCTTACCCTATCTCCTTGGAAAGTTAGATTAGGTTTTTGAGTAAACCCTTTGCATTTTTATGTGTGCATCTGAATAGAGGAATATGAACCAACCTTCATCCGGAGAGCTTTCCTGATTCACAAGGTCCCACACTTGGGAAAAGCTCCATGTTATGCAATCGCACTGAGAGTCTCAACCCATCGAGTTGTAGACATTCAGGGGTGATGTGATTCACCATCAATAGGTCTCCCATGTGCACCTACATTGCTAAGAATATTCACTAAGTGGGCCCCATGCTGTCAGACTGACACCTTATTCACTTCGTATGTGTGGTCGGGTCTCGATTTTCATGCCAAAAATAGCTAAGTCCTAAAACCTGAGCTTTTTCTGTGTGCCTTATCCTACACGCCATTCTTCTACTAGGCCTCGCACACTTTCTTCTTGCGCGCCCATCCTTCAACTAAGCTTTGCGTGCCTATGCACCTTGGTGCATTTAGTCGATATTTTAGGGTCCCAACATCACCCCACACTATGCATGTTCTTCGTCTGCGGGAAAACTTCTCCACTCGATAAGGGAACCAAGATGTAGTCTAATATTTTGTAAAAATAAGGGAATGAAAGAATTGGGGGAGAGAAAAGAATGGGGAAAAGATGGAATCAACTCAGCAAGCTAGGAAAATCCCTCTGTAGGTCGGCCTCCAACTTGTTCCATGCATCAACCTCGCTATGTGCTTTCTGACAGAGGTTGCCGAGGAGGGCGCTTACCTCCTCAAAGCTTAATCCATTTCCCTGGGTGTCCAAAGTGTCAACAACCTTCTCCAAATCCTTACCCATGTCTTCAAGTGCATCCATCCTCTTGGTGATCTGTGGGTACATTTTCTTCAGTCGGATTTTGATTGAACCCTTTAAGGTTTCAATGGCCTTAGATTTCCTTTCAACCTCAGCTAGGACTCTGTCCCTTTCTGCCCTATTTCCTTTATTTTCCTCCTATAACTCCTTTAGCTCTGCTTCGTGAGTGGCGACCAAGGTGATTGCTATCCTATCCTTTTCTGCACAATTATCATATGCAACCTTGGCAGATTGGACATCAATCTTAACATCTGCCAGTGCCTTGCTGTACTCAACAATGAGTGCTACCAATTTCAACTTGTCTTCTTTCTCCAAGTGCACTGCCACTTCTTTTGCAGATCCCAGGGCCAATGGTTGTCTCTTCATGGTGAGGATGCATGTCATAACTTCTAAGCATTCAAGAGTGGACCCATACCTCTGCGCGGGCGGTGCTAGGTCTGGATGCTTCAATATGATGGTGCTCTTCATAGAATCCACCTTTTTGTATACCTCATGCACCTTTGCCTTCTCATCCTTTAGCTCATGATTCAAATGCGGGCTGATCAAATCTTCTTGCTTTAAGCTCTTAGTCTTCTTAGCCAGCTCCTCTTCCTTGTTTTATAGATTTTCCTCTAGAATCCTTGTTCTGTCATTTTTCACAAAGAGCTTAGCCTCAATCTCAACCACAACCTTGTTGAGTGCATTACAGAGGTGCTCATCCAAGAGTTGTTGGGAATTTACCAAGGGATTGAATCCCTTAGATTCTAGCACTGTCATGATCACCCCTCTACATACTTCGAAGTCTGGCTCGTCAATATGGGACTCAAATGCCCAAGAGAGCATCTTCCTTATCCTGGGGTACATGCCCTTCTTGTCAAATGACTCCATAGCTAGAAGTCTTTTCGTGGGCACAATGCATTGGAAACATGCACGTAACACTTTCTTCTGGTAATCAACATAGTTCATGACCTGTCCTCATTTTACATGAAGGATCCTCCTTCCCGAGCACACACCTTTGGAGAAACTCACCATTATACTGGGACCTCCTCCCACACTATCTTGTTCTTTCTTGACGTTTTCCTCCTTATCTTCCTCCATCACTATGTCAGCGCTGTGCTCCAATTCTCGCTCTACCAAGGCCTCAATTATTTTTTTCACCTCCATTTCTACTGTCTCGGTTACTTGCTCCTCCGTAAAGCTTATGGGTTTCAGATCCTACGCACCAACCTCCTCACTTCTTCTCGTGTCCTAGGTATGTTCCTCACCCTGGCTACTCTTGCACCGTGTGAACATGAACTCCTGTTTCTATTCTCCACTTTCTTCTCCTAAATTGTACATGCTAAAGACAGGTGGCTCTTGATCTCTTTCAGGCTCATCCTCCCCCCTGTCATCTTCTTTACTGTCATCCTCCTTTCCACCCATGTACTTCTCCAAGCTATCGGTATCCTCCGAGTTAGATTTCTCTTCTATCCTCTAATTTTTCCTGAGAGGTGACTCTTTGGCAGGGGATTCAGCCTTCTCTGCTTCCTCTGGTGACTTCTCTTTGGTGAAGGGTTGCTCTAGCACTTCTTCTTCCGGTGTCTTCTCCTTTACTAGGTATTTCTTCCTACATGTATATGTGCTTGGTTTGGCACTTGCTGCCTGTGTGCTTACTGTCTGAGAAATCTACACACTTGGTGCTTCTTCTTCTCTTTCCGTCTTCTTGGGCATGGGATTATTTCTACCCATGGGATATTTAGGTATAGAGACATCATTCTCTAGGTATGCACCTTTCTCAAACTTGGGTCTTATGCAAAGGTATACGGGTGTTGTGGATCCTCCTGTAATGGGCAAGGTAATGGGCCTTGTCATTTGCACTTTATGTGACACGTACCTCTCCACATATGCACACTTGCCACTGGGGTAGATCAAACCTTTGTGCATTTCCCTGTAGTCCCGGTCTAGGTTACCAAGGTCCAGCTTCAACTTCTTGGATTCCTTGAACATGTTTTCTCCCGCTTGGAAGTATTAAGCTGTGAAGGTGAAGGGGAGTTTGCACCATGGGCTCCATGTCTCATCTGCTAGTTTGAATCTACCCAGGCATAAATGTTGGTACACTACAAATTCAGATTCTCCTTTGGTGGTCACTAGAAATTGTTTGGGAATCCTCCATTCTGCCCCAAACGCGTTCCTCAGGCGTGTATACCACTTTTTCAGGTGCACCTTATGCATAGTTGTCATAGTGTCACAAGAATACTTATCAAATCTCTTTGAAGGTGAAGGGCCCTCAACAAGGTACTCCCACATGAACTTGTATGATGCATCAGGTACTCCAATCTTTGAAAATACAATGGTTAGCAAGACATTGCCGAAGAGGATTCTGTCACCTTCCTTCACGCAACTGACAATCTCCTCTGCGATGAATGCAGACAAGTTATAGATCGTGCCCTCTAAAATTTTCCTACAAACATGCTGTTATCCAAAATGTGCCCTTGCTCATTTTGGATGGCTAACTCCTTGTGTTCTTGCCTCTCTTGTGCCTCAGTCTCCATTTTTTGATTTCCAGGCACTCAAATCTTTCTGGAAATGGCACCAATGGATAGAGCTCTTTCTCAGCTTTCCAGAAAGGTAAAGTTTTCCTCCTAACTCCTCATATTTTTCAAGTTATGGCTCGGCGGAGTTTTTGTGGGAAATTTTCCCTAGAAGGCCCGCAGCCAATCAGAACTGCCACGCCACATGTCCGGAGGCCGGAAAAATATCAAAGCCCACTGATCCGATTTTGGCCTTGTTTTTGCCCTAAATCTTCAAACGGGTCATATCTTTCGATCCAGAGCTCGGATTTTTCACGTTCTTTATATCATTGGAAAGCTGGTGAAATTATCTACAAGATTCTGTGGTCAATTTTGAATTTTGGTTCAGTTTGGAGAGAGAAAATTAAAAAACAGCTTCTGGTACGTGTCCATGGCCAGAAATGACGTTTCAACAACCAATTTTAATGCAAAATGGGTCGCATTCTTCTCCAGTATGGTCAAAAATGTCAGAGGCATGGGTTTGTAAGGACCTCCATGCTGTTTTTAATGCATTTTGCAGTCAATGAGGAATGGCTCCCATGTTTTTTTTCATATTTTCTCTCTCCTGGGCTCGACCCATGCACTGTAAAAGCCAGATTTGGCTCATTTCTTCAAAGGGGAACACTTTTTTGCACAGCAAGCTTCTGTTTTCACCTTCAGCAAGTGATTTTGCAAGAATCAGACCTTTTCAGGGATTGTAACAGGTTTTCTTGCCTCTTTGGTGTTGGAATGCAAGGATTTTGATGTTGAAAATCACAATGCAAGCTTTGTGAATGGGTTTCAGTCCTTTGTTTATGTGTTGTTTGTTTCATTTCAAATCCTTTGATTACATCTTATCAACCTGTGCATGATGTTTTATGTTGCAATTTCTGATTTGTGTCTATTTGCATGAGCAAAAATGTTCACCACTCCTTTGGTGCATCACCATCATTAGTTTAGTTTCAATTTTTGCATTTCTTATCCCTGTCTCCCTTGCAAATTAGGATAAAATTAGGATTTGAACCTCTGCAGTTGTGCAAATAATAGATCTAATCAGAGGAGTTTGAGGAACCACCAGCCTCTAATCTGGAGATTCCTCTCTCATTTTCACAAGTCCCACACTTGGAGAGAGGTTTCAATGTTGTGCAATCACACTGGATGCCTAAACATCAACTTAGAAACCTTGATTTGCATCCAGGGGTGCTGCTGATTTGCAACAACAGTTTTGGCACGCCCGGTGGGACCTTAGAGGTCTTCCACTTCATCTTTTGCAGGTTGGTGTGTTCCTATGAAGATTTTAGCCTTTGGAGGCACTTGCAAACACATCTGGCGACTCCATCTGATCAGCAACCCATTTCTGAAGTTGCAGACTGTGTTTTTCATCCATTTCCATCCATTATTCTTTCCATCTCTTTCATTCTTTTCCATTCCATGAAGTTGTGCAATCATGACTTCATTTCCATCATGGAACTCACATTTACAACAGCAGCAATGTTTCCCACCTCCAACATGTTTTTTAAATCCTCCAAATCAGCATTTTGAACAAATTCAAAATCAGCATACATACCCATATGAGCAGCAATGCCAAAATCAGTTTGGCTATGGAGCTTTCCAAGAGCAAGGGTGTGCATACAATGAAGACAATCAGATGCAAGATGCTGGTTTGTTGGAGAAAATCCAAAAGATGGAGGTAAACATGGTGCAATCCAGGGTTCAAGCACAAATGAAAGCATTTAGAATCGGTTGTAGAGCACCCTGTCCATGGGTGGGACCTTTCCCAAGGCATTACAACCCTCAAGAGAAGCTTGACTTCATGATTGCAACGCTGCCATTGCTTGCAAAGTGGATTGAAGGAATAGAGGTGTATGAGAGGAGTATTCAACAACCTTGTCAACGGGTAAGCACACCATCTCATGCCTTTTCTTTTCCTCTTTCCCAATCTGTTTTATCTCAGCAGTGTCAAGTTTTAAACTCTCCATCTGCTGTCCCAAGTGTTGAATCCATTTTCTCCACCCCCTAGTCTTCCACCTCATCTCAATTCTTCTGTCCTTTTCCCTTCCAAATAGTCATCCCCTCCACAAGAGCTAAATGAAACACCCTCTCCTCCAAAGAAACAAGAGGTTTTACCTCCTCCACCACCACAAAAAATTGCAAAAATCAGTCATGAAGGACAGCAAAAAGAGAAGCCAAACAAGGATGAAGAAATTCAAATTTTGAAGAGTTGGGCTCTTAAATTTGGGATGAAGAAGATCCCTTTGCTGATGAAGCCTTCAGAAGAGGTTGGAGTTAAAGAACAAATGGTGGGTCAGGACTAATTTTGTTGCAGCAGAAGAAGAGCAAAAAGGAGTTGCAGATCAGCAATCAATTTGTTCAGAATATAGTGTCCATGTTGGCACCCTATTTGAAGGAAATGCTGATCCAATTCAAATTGCAAAAATTCAGTCATGAGGGACAGCAAGAGGAAGGGGAAGCTGCTCCAAATCCAAAAGAAGAGGAGCACATTCCAGCTGTGGGGGAGAAAAGTGCAGATCCAAAGGGTTTGAGCACAAAGCAGGTTATAGAAGAACCTTCAGTTCTTCTCTCTACTTCATCTCTCTCAAGTTCTAGTACTGAAGAAGAGTTTGACCCCTCAAACTCAATGCTGGAGGATGAAAGAAACCATGGTGATCAAGTTGCAGATCAAGAGAACGCCATGGGGAGAGGTTGAACATTTGCAGCAAGACAACAATGAGGCAGTTTACCTGTCTGATTTGGAGGACTGTTTTGATGAAGAAGAACCGGTTGAGTTTCCACCATTCTCTCTTTCATCATCCATCTTCCAAACACAAGAGCCTGCTGTCATGGAGGAGAGTATTCATTTGCAGCAGCCTGCATCTTATAGAAGCTCTTTGGAACCAAGATTGGAAGATTTTAATCTTTCATGTCCTTCATTGGAGGAAGAGAAAGGGCAGAAGGGTTCTACCATTGCTTCCACACCATCCATTCAAGGTCTACAAGAGAACTCCATTTTTGGAGTTGAAAAATCAGAATTATGGGCATACTCAAATGGATCAGACCTTGCCCAATCAGGTATTTGGCTTCATTGGAGCCAAAGGAGAAGCCACAACCAGTCATGCTTGCTTCTAAGCATGAGGATGAGCTGCAAAGTTCCAAGGATCAGCTGTCATACCTCTCCAATCCAAATGCAGAGCAACTAAAAGAGGTATTGGATTTGTTTTTAGTTGACACCTTGCTAATTTGGGTAGAAGACCAGCTTCTTGTTGATTTTCCACTCATCCAATCAGCCATACTCAGCTCCAAATCATTTGCATGGCTGCCAATTTTGAAGAAAGGAAGCTATTTTGCACAACCAGTTGCAGGGTTCGTTTAGCTCACCTTTGCTTCCAGTTAGAGTAGAGTAGGTAGGTTTGCTTTCAGTAGAAGAAGTGCTTGTGCACACTCTACATGTTCCATTTGGAGCATGTATGATTTTTCAGTTTGTACATAGTTTTTGGTGCTGCTGGTTTCGCTCTTGCACAGTTCGTTTTGGTGGCATTTTGGTGAGAACAAACTCCATGTCCAGTGGGATTCAAGCGGTTCAGAGGGAAGTTTTCAAAGTTCAGATCAATTTTCCAGGCTACTACTCATGACTCCATGCCCAATGGATTGCTTCAGGCTACTGATCATTCATCTAGCAGGCAGATGACCCCTCTGAGTCACCAAAATTGTTATCCAAAATGTGCCCCCTGCTCATTTTGGATGGCTAACTCCTTGTGTTCTTACCTCTCTTGTGCCTCAGTCTCCATTTTTTGATTTCCCCAGGCACTCAAATCTTTCTGGAAATGGCACCAATCAGATTAAAGCTCTCTCTCAATTTTCCAGAAAGGTAAAGTTTGCCTCCTAACTCCTCATATTTTTCAAGTTATGGCTCGGCGGAGTTTTTGTGGGAAATTTTCCCATTGGAGGCCCGCAGCCAATCAGGAAGCTCGCCACGTGGCAAGGGAGTTCGGAGGTCGGAGGTAAAATTTGAAATTTTTTCCCGCCGATCCGTTTTTTGTTGCCCATTTTTTGCCCTAAATCTTCAAATCGATCATATCTTTTGATCCAGAGCTCGGATTTGCACGTTCTTTATATCATTCGAAAGATGTTGAAATTATCTACAATGATTCCATGGTCAATTTCTGAATTTTGGTTCATTTTTAAGAGATAAAATTCAAAAACGGATCTGGTACGTGGTCCATGGCCAGAAATGACATTTCAACGACCAAATTTAATACAGAATGGGTCGCATTCTTCTCCAATTTGGTCAAAAATTGATCAGGGTATGGGTTTGTAAGGTCCCCCATGCTGATTTTAATGCATTTGTAGTCAAATGAGGAATGGGCTCCCACGTTTTTTCACGTTTTCTCTCTCTTGTGCTCAACCCATGCATTGTAAAAGCCAGATTTGGCTCATTTCTTCAAACGGTTGGAACACTTTTTTTGCATAGCAAACTTCTGTCTTTCACCTCCAGCAAGTGATTGTTTGCAAGAATCAGACCCTCTTCAGGGGATTGTAACAGGTTTTCTACCTCTCTGAGTGTTGTAATGCAGTGGTTTTTGACATTGGAAATGATAATGCAAGCTTTGTGAATGGGTTTCAGTCCTTTGTTTGTATTATTTGCTTCATTTCAGATCCTTTGATTATATCTTATCAGCCTGTGTATGATGTTTTATGTTGCAATCTCTGGTTTGTGTCTATTTGCATGAGCAAAAATATTCACCACTCCTTTTGGTGCATCACCATCATTAGTTTAGTTTCAATTTTTGCATTTCTTATCCCTGTCTCCTTACAAATTAGGATAAAATTAGGATTTGAACCTTGCAGTTGTGCAATTAATAGATCTAATCAGAGGAGTTTGAGGAACCAACCTCTAATCTGGAGATTCCTCTCTCATTTTTACAAGTCCCACACTTGGAGAGAGGTTTCAATGTTGTGCAATCACACTGGATGCCCTAAACATCAACTTAGAACCTTGATTTGCATCCAGGGGTGCTGCTGATTTTCAACAACACATGCAACCATGGATTATTGACCTGGTCCATCTCTCCTGGCCATTTAACTTTGTTACCAGATGCGCGGCCATCTTCATTACCAAGTTCTTGATATCTGCGATATCGTAGTACCTTGACCCCTTTTTGTATGCATAGGCAGTGATAGTTTCTTTGACTGCCTCTTTATCACCTAAGTCATCCTCTAAATTGTCTCCTTCACATATGAGTCTTGTGAAATGTGAAATGAGCTGAGGAGTAATGCACATCTTGTGCCTTGGGAAGTGGAAGTAGTCTTCATGCATGTGCGACATCAACCATCGATATAGGCGCTCAGGCTTCCCAAAATAGGGAAACTCAAAGAGTTGTAGTAATCCTGCCTTCTCCATCTTGACCTTCACATCATCATTATAGATTGGCAAGCCCTCTAGTGTCCATTTATTTGTTTGGCACACTAAATCCAATACCATCTCCTTCTCGATTGTGCTTGTATGATTATTGTAGTCGTTTATAGACATATTTCTTAGATGGGACTCCCACTCCTTTCCCAGCAATACTCCATATGGGTACTACATTTCTGCATACCACTCTTCATTCGTACTTGCATCAAATTCTTATTGCTTGGCCTTGCCATTTCCCTTTCCCTTCTTAGGTGTGCTAACTGGTTTCTTGGGTGCCATTTTATCGGTCCTCTTATCTCTTCAATCAAGTTCCGTGTTACTTTGCTCTTCCACTTCTTCCAGCCTTAGATCTCCAACCTGTGAGAAAACCCTCTTAAACCCATGCCCTATTTTGTCAAACCTTAACTGGGATACTCCTTTCACAATATGATGCCTTCTCATGATTTCCCTTATGCCCGTGAAATCCCTTCCTTCTGGTTCACAAAACCAACTATTTGCTCACACTTCAACCTCTCATATTTTTCTTTGCACGGATCAATTTTTGGAAGCCCTAGTTTGTAAGGATGCAAAAAAACTTCTTTATTCTTATTCTCAAAGTGAAAAAATGAAATGCCTTAACCCATTTATTTACATCTTTTCCTACTTTGCAACATTAAATTATACCTTACATACTACCGTACATTAACACTTAATGGGGCTTTTCAAAGAAGCTCGACTTTCACACTTTCACTCGCACGCTTAACCTTGCGCAAATAATTTTCTAATCTTCTAGCGCAACCTGATTTTCGTGCATTCACTCATACGGCCAACCTTACGTGGACAATTCTCCAACCTTTTGGCACACAACCAAACCATCTAGACATGAGACTCTTATGTGCACATACCCTGTGCTGAAGGCACTTCTTCTGTCATGATTCTTGCTCTTGCCTACCTCGTGTTGCTTATGCGCTTCTTCTTATCTTGTACATGGATCCCCAATGTAGAATTTTCCTGACACCCATCATTATTTTTCACCTTTCCTTGTATGTAATTTCTTTCACGGGGCCATTCAATCGGGATTTACAATCCAATCCTTCATGGCGCTTCAAACTTCAATTTCTTCCATCTTACTCCACCCCACACTAAAATGATGCACGGTCCTCTGCACATATACACCTTCAATAGAGAGTAATGAGATTACTAGTGCCCAAGACACAACACAAAACAACAACGAGAAAGGGAAACACAAAAAAGGAAACTACTCTAGAGAAAAACCTAAACTAACTGGCAATACTGCCTTATTGACAAACACCAAGAAGACTTATTTATAGTAGGGCTTCAATCTACTCCCATTGAAGTGTCCTTACAATCTTGTCCCATACAACATTTGTAACTAGCATGCGCCTGAATCAAGGATGTACGAGATGTTGTAAGGACCCAACCAATGCACTTTCAACTTCTTAGGATGGCGCAAAAACTTAGAATCATACAGTAAGACCATCTGCCCGACCTCAAACTTATTGTTCCCGATGTGGTGATCATGCCATGATTTCTACTTTTCTTTCTATGTGGTTTGGCTCCACCTAACAAGTGATCGTCTTTCATCCAGCTTCATCCGTTCATCAATTCTTTCTTCCAGCATTTGCTCATCAGCCAGTCCTCCTGCGTGCGCTATACGTAGAGAAGGTAACATGAATTCAACCAATAGGACAAATTCTGTGCCAAACACAAATTGAAATGGTGTGGATTTGTTCATCCTTTTATAAGTTTTACTGTAAACCCATAACACAACCGATACCTCTTCATCCCAATCTTGTCTCCTGACATCACAGATCTTAGTCAATGTGTGGCTAAGTATTTTATTAAATGCCTCAGTGGTTCCATTTACATGAGGATGATAGGGAGTAGTTTTGTGATGAGTGACCATGAATTCTGCTAGCAGGATCCTCATGGTCTCATTCAATAAATGTGTACCCCTATCACTAGTTAAACTCAAAGGGCATCCATACCTCGTGATAATGTTCTCCCACAAGAATATTGCTTATGTAGCTGCTGTAAAATCCTTAGTTGGGGCTGCCTCTGCCCACCTTGTTAGATAGTTTGTGTAAGTGATCACATAGTGTGATCCAGTCCTACATGCTGCTGGTGCAATAAGGCCTAAAAAATATATTTCCTATTTTTCAAAAGGTTCAGTGCTAGGGATAGGGCACAAGGGCATTTCAGCCCTCCGTCCTGGTTTTCTAATGCACTAAGAATGGTCACACACTTTACAATAATCCTTGCTATCCTTAAATAGGGTATCCCACCATAATCCTACCATTAATATCTTACCTGCGGTGGCATCACCTGCATAATTCCCACATGCACTTCCTTCGTGAACTTCTTCTATGATGGCGAGGAACTCATGCTCTAGTACACACTAGTGTTAAACTTCATCACTCCCTAGTTTGTATAGGTCCCCACTGATCAACATGTAGGGTACAACGTGTATGGCTAGTTGCTTTCTTTCTAATGTCTTCATTCCTTCTTGTGCCATACCCATCTTAAGGAATACATAAATATCATCCAAGTCTGAGGGCGCACACCACAACCTTAACAATTATGCATCTAACATGGTATCTTCAATGCTCTCCGCGTGCTCCCTTGAATCAATCCTAGACAAATGGTCAGGTCTATAATTACTCTTGTCTAGTTTGACCACTACGGTAACTCAAATTCTTGGAATAGAAACACCCACCGAAATATGTGCCCTTATAGGATGGGCTTGTTCACCAAATATTTTAATGCCATGTGGCCAGTGTAGAATATAAAGGGAGTTACCAGAAGGTACTACTTGAACTTATGAAGTGTGTAGATCATAGACAATGCCTCGCACTCGGTCGTAGTATAATTCTATTCTGCTGGTGTTAACTTCCTGCCTTGCAAAGCATAAGGGGGTGATCAACAATTCCTTCACTAGGCTGTGTAAGCACTTCCCCAATGACCATCCCAGAGGCATCCACATGAACATGGAATATATTGTCCCAAGAGGGAAATCATAATATAGGCACGATGACGAGCCTATCCTTCAATGTGTCAAATTCCCTCTGTTGTGCCTCTCCCCAGTGAAAGGAAGTTTTATGCCTGAGAAACTCTTCTAAAGGAGCGAAGATCTTTGCATACCCCTTGATGAAATTCCGGTAGTAGCTTGTGTGTCCAAGGAATCCACACACTGTGCTTTGGTTAGTTGGCTCCCCCTACCCCAAAATTACTACAATTTTGGTAGGATCCACCAACAAGCCTTCTTTGAATATGATGCGCCCCAACAGGGTCCCAAATGGGGTAGTAAATACACACTTCTTGATGTTGAGGGATATCCTCAACTACCGAAACCTTTCAAACATCAACCATAGGTTATCACAATGGTCCTTGACCAGCCCATACATGGTCCAATCATCAAGGTAAACCTGGAGGAACTTGTGGATGAAGTCCTGGAAATCCTGTACTACAATGCGTGAGAACACAGTGAGAACATTCTTTAATCCAAAAGGAATGAACGTATAGGAAAAACTCCCCCACTTGGTGGAAAAAGTTGTCTTTCTCTGGTCTTCCTTTGCAATCCTCACCTGGTGATAGCCTGAGAACCCATTCGTGTAAGAGTAGACTTCGCGTCCTGCCACTACTTCCAAGATCACCTCAGTAAATGGGGTTGGAAAAGGATCAATGATACATACTGCATTCAAATTACTATAATCAACACATATCCTTATCCTCCTATCCTTTTTGATACCAATCACCATCGGATTTATCCATTATGATTCCTCCACAACTTCTATGATTCCTGATTCTTTCATCTTGTCTATTTCCTCCTCAACCTTTACACGCAGATTAGGATTCATTCGGTACGACCTCTTCCTAACTGGGCACACACCTTCCTTCAAATTAATTCTCATTTCCTCCAAGGACTGGTGAATTTCTTTGAGCTTATGATACCCGCGTCGGGAAGAAATCCTAAAATTCATCATAAAAGATCAATGATCTTAGAGACTTATTTCTTTGACCAATAGTCCCCAATGATAGGCGCATGCCATCTCATCAGCACTATCCATTACTTTGCGCGAGCCTAGAGAATGGTTTACCTCCAAATTTTCCATCTCTTCACCATCTATGACATAGACCATCTTGCCTTTTTCTTTCACTTTGCATGCATGCTCCAACTGTACCTTATCAGATTCATCTCCACCAAAATGTCCACCCAAACATGGCTGTCCTAAAAATTCTACAAGCCTATCTTCTGTATTGGCACTATCCCCTATCGTAAGGCACTTGACCTCCTGCAATGCCTTATCAACCAATGGTTAGGTACTTTGATACTCATATGTTTGGATGAGATTAGACTGCTAGTTCTTGCTAATTCCTTGTTTGGTGGTGTGTCTCAGAGTGGATGTACCTGTAGACAGTAAAATTAGGTCACACTCCCCTTTCGTCCCTTGACATATAAACACCCTTTATTACACTTACCTAGCCATGACCCTATTCACCCCACTAATATTGATTTAATTAATTAAATTAAATTAATGCATTATCCTCACTATATTTATTATTTAAATATCTTATTTAAATAATATCTACACATACAGTTCACTTAGACACCTCACTAAGCTAACTCAACCTAAGACCTATTCTTAGCAAGTTTCCATAACTAACTAAGACTTACCTAAACCCTAAAAATCAATGCCTACATTCCCTCTAACCACATTCCCCGCATGATCACAAGATGCTCTGAGTCTAATCCGTGGGATAATGACACAAGATCTAATAAAATTAGGAGGATCTCCCTAAGTTTAGTAAACCTAGGAAATCCCACCTTGACTGACGTTGGTTACCCCTAACTGTTGCACTGATTAAGCCGGAACCACCGTTGGTTACCATTTTAACCTCAAAACAACCTTATTATGAGGGTTGGAACTTGGAAGTTGGAAAAATTTGGGAGAAAGTTGACGAACAAGAGCACATCTCAGAGAGATAACACATCTTCAAAGAGTAAATTCCTACGAAAACTCACATCCAAGGAAGGAGATTGAGCATCTTCTCTTGCACAGCCATCCCAGCCATGATCTCATCTATCTAAGAAAAGAGGAGTGTACATGCAGCCCATGCAGAAGCTTTTCTTCAGTTGGTGATCACTTGCAACCTTCAAGCCCATCATCAGCACCTCCATCCCTCACACACAGGCCTTCAGGAATGGAATCCAAGTACATACAACATCATACTTTCCTGGTTATTTCCTTTCTTCATCATTTTATCACCCATTTGTTTACCTTGCCTCCCTATTGACCTTCTCCACACTCCCACCTCAATACACCCATTAAAACCTTGCAAAATACCACTCCCGTCACCCAATACCTTGTCCTGACCAACCGAATTCCTTTGTGCAATCACAAAGGAGACCCCAACCTATTCTGTGACATTTCCAGATCTCATAGTAACTGGCACCCGGTTATACCTAACCGCCGTCGGTAACCCCTGACTGACACCGGTCTCTGTGTTTTCCCATACAGCCCCAAACAGAGACCTACCCACCTAATTTTATCTTACCCTCATCCACCTGTGACCTAACTGAGACCTTTATCAGACCTGCAGAGACCCAGAACTAACCATTTGACCTTTGGATTCTATTCTAGCTTAGCCTGTTAGATTAGATCTATTTTCTTATTGTGTTTTTAAGTGAGATACCTAAATCATTTCAAAATAACAATAGGATTTACTTTGTTTACAACATTAATTTGTTTAAAATAGTGGACTGACATCCATCTAGGAAGTATCATACTTCCCTGATCTAGCTTATGCTAGGCAGTTCACTGCCCATATTGTTTAATTCCTTCTGGTGGTCTTGTTTTCATTACAGGTAGTTCCTCCTAGCCAAAAGGAAGCTCTCACGATCAGCTGTGGATTTGGAAGTCATACGCGCGCAACAACCCATCAACCAACATTTGAACAAGTATTCCTCCTACGCTTGTTACCCTATCTGTTTCGTCAACACTTCAAAGAAACAATCTAAGAAAAAGGTGAAACATTTTGGCACGCCCGGTGGGACCCATCCAGGGTTCCTTGCATTTCATTCATTCCTAGGAAAAAATTGTGTGTTTGTTTCCCTTCTAAAAAGTGCGTACACACTAATTTTACTTCCTTGGTAATCCACCTCTTCTTTCTACTTGCTCTAAAGGAAACTTTTCTTTTGGTGTAATTAAAAAGAATCATTTCTTCATGTTTTCTGCATTGTAGTGAAAGAGCATCCCTCTTCCTCTTCATCCTATTGTGTCATCCAATTTCACATTTTAGATTTGGGTTTAAAACAAGTGCATTGCATTTATTGCATTAGCTCACATTAATTGAGGGAAACCTATATGCTAGAAGTCATGACCAACTGATGGTTGACAAACGAATCATAGAAAAGCACTTCTATCCTTTTCTCTTTCTCTGAGTCTTACCAAACCACACAAAAATTCAAAATACATACATTCTTAAACAACATCCTACCTAGAAGAAGCTGTAGGTGATCACACGATCACTACACAGTGGGCACCCATCTCGTTGCTCTTTCGAGTCATACTTCAGAGCAAAGCCCGCCCCCACCATAACATACCTGAAACCTCACCTTTTAGATCTCCTTCTTTGTAGGAAGCCATCCTCACCAAAAAATCTATTTCACAATTCATGTGTCAGTCCTTAAATCAGCATAAGCTACACAAACATAATAGAAAAGGCACTCCTAGGATCGTATTTTCTTAGTTTTTTGTTTGGCTTACATTTTGAGGTGAGAGATCACGTTCATCACTTTTTTTTGTTCACCCTTGCACGCTCCTCATCATAGCTGGTGTATTCTGGACTTCACTTGAGTGTGCCTGGGCCATATCATCATCATTCCCAGAATTCTGGGTCTGATTCTACATCAGATTTTAATTCACAACCACTTTATTTCATCATTGTTTCAATTTCATAGTAACCATCATCGGTTACCTCTGACCGCCATCGGTTATACCCAACCGACATTGGTTCCAGGTCCTTTTGCTAACCTACTCAAAAGGACATATTACTTCACTTTCTTCCACTTTTCACAGTCTCTGTCACTGTCATTTTTCCCATTGAACGTTTTATACATCTTCAGATTTGGCATACCTGTCAGATTTTACCTTTCTACCTCACTGTTTACTTACTGTCCATTTTCTACAGTGACTGGCAGCAGTTACCCCTGACCGATGCATTGGTTTTCCCTAACCGGCATCAGTTAGCCTATTTCACATTCCAGCCACCATTTGTTACTTCATCCATTTTTTATCACCATATTCACCTATTCATGTTGTTCTCTGTATCATTTACAGAGAAGCAGCCCTACCTGATCAATATTAGTTCACATGGTGCTGACCCGAAGACAAGCAAGCACCCTCGTATTCCACACCAGTTGCCAACCACTCCCACCTAGTCCTTCACCACCTTCTATTTTATCACCAGCCATGGATCCTATCCAGCCTACTACTATCGCTACCAGAGATGAGGAGTTCACAAGACTCCTTGATCAGAACCCTGCCGCCTTGTAGTTTTACCTTTCTCACTCGTCCACTCGAGATGCCTCGGGTCAGTTGATATACGATATGCCCATATCTATCCCCCTGACTCTCACACCCACTCCTGCATCAGCCCCATCTGGCTCTGTGCTGCCCACATCCACTTTACCCCCAGTAGTTTCACAGTTAGGTTCTATACCCACTATGACTGCCATGTCTGTTACCTCTGTGGCACCCATCACATCCACCATACCCTCGATGACTACCCCAAACACAACCTCATCCACCCCTACTGTCTCATACATACCTGTAGCTACATTCCCACCTCCAGTATAGGTGACCCCTACCCCATTTCAGAACGTTGTTCTTTCCATTCCACAATCATTAGCCCCTATTGCCACTAGGGTTACCACAACCCTTCCACCCCCATATACATACTACCAACAACCTCATGTTTCATCCATTATTCATTCTGGGTACATACCCCCTATTTCACTGCCTTCTTCTCCACCACCTTACATGGCAGCCCCATACACTGGAGTGTCCACCCCCATGTCATATGCCCAAAACCAACCTCCTCACGCTACAGGAGGCATCCAATCATCACAACCCACCAATGACCTAATTAAATTGATGTTGGAAAAGATGTAGACATTGGAGGCATCGGTTTCTGGCTCCCACAACACTCTCACCTACGATGAGATTTGCAATGAGCCTATTCACCCATCCATTCCTATCCGTTCATACCATGTGCATTGGGAAATGCCTAAATTCAATCACTTCAATAGCAAAGAAGACCCCTAGAACAAATTTGCGGTCATTCAAACACGGGTGTTATCTAATCACTCATGATGATGCCTTTCTTTTGAGAACTTTTCCCATGTCCCTCACTGGACCTGCATTAGACTGGTATAGTGGGTTACCTAAACACTCTATATTCTCATTCAATCAGGTAGCCCAAGCCTTCTTGGATCATTTCTCTATCAATATCGTCAAGAAGGTTACCATGACCGATCTATATTCCACACGTCAGTATGAGGACGAATCTATTGTAGATTTTGTCGCTCACTGGCATAGCCTGATCAATCAACTTACCTTCCAACTGCCACAAACTGAACTCATCAAGCTCTTCACATGAGCTTGCGCTAGACATATCTTCCCTGACCTTGTAGGTCCAAACCTTCTAGACATTCGATGAGGCATTCACTATGGCATAAAAGTTAGAGATTTGGGCCATCAAAGAGAAGAAAATCCAGTTACGAAATAAGAATTCAACATTCAAGTCGAATGATACCTCTTCCTCTTCTAAACCACAAACCAATTATTCAAAAGCTAAGGGCACCGCTAATGCAGTGGTACTCAAGGCCGGCCTAGCTCATCCGTTGAATCAGGCTACACCCTCATCTAATCTCTCACCTGTCCAGACTTTTCGATTCAGACAAGAGCAGTGAAAATATACCCCAATTGGGGAACCTTACTCTTTTGTTTTAGAAAATCTTATCAAAGTTAGAGCCATCACCCTTCCACCCATAAAACCACACACTGGTTTTGACCCTGCTCGCCCCATGCCCGCATGGTATAAAGAGCATGATTTCTGTAACTATCACCGAGTAAAGGGTCATAGTGATGGAAACTACATCACTTTCAAGAATATTGTCCAAGAAATGCTCGAGAAAGGTGAGTTAACTGTGGATAATCCCAATGCCACCCCCAACCAAAATCTACAAATCTTCAAAAAACCATTTCCCAACCATGCCCCTTCATCCAATCAAACCGGTGAGACATCCACTCATGATACCCATACCCGTGAGGTTCACACTATCTTTAACGAGGTACCTGTCACCTCTCAATTACCTCACATCCCTTCCATAGAGGAAATCCTATCCCAAAATCCTCCTTCCACATTGGAACCAACCTCCACTGTTCCTTCACCAACAGAGGAACACCTTTCATCTCCTTCATCACCTACAGAGGGGTCTTCTGCTAACATTGAGACCATCTCACCCCTAGCTTCACCACTTAGAGAACTTTTACCTACCTTACCTCCTCCACCCATAGAGGAGCTCTCATTACCTCCTCCACCCACAGAGGAGCACCCATTACCTCCTCCACCCACAGAGGAGCACCTATCCATTCCTTCACTTATAGAGGAGCTCCCATCATCTCCTCCACCCATCTTAGACCCAGTTGAGATACCTTTGCCTCTTGGCGAGCATTCTCCATCAGCTACCCAAACTCCAACAGACCTACTTTTGGCTCTCTTACCCACGGAAGCTGAAGCTGGCCAATTCCCCGTATCTAAGATGCATTTTACGGGAATTCCCATTAGGTCCTCACCAACTCCACCCACAGACGTGCCGTTCTCATGTTTGGCCGATCACTTAGATTATGTGGATAGGGCTTTACTATGGGGGCACCTCTTACTCCCTGTCTCAACATAGATGCAGAGATCCCTCGCTGATACCTCCATTATCTACCCAAACACATTTCGACCCATCAAACCAAATACAACCACTGTCTGTCGCAACCCCTTCCATGATACCTATTAGCACTCACACCACACCCTTACCCATAACCCGACCTACATCTAAACCCAAACCCATACCCACAACATTTGCCTCCACTAAACCTATTACCACTTTAGGGGTCACCTTGACCACCAGCCTTACTCATCCACCTATTAAACTGGATTTAGCTACATCCTCCAACGTCAATACCACACCTACTCTGACACCCAAACCAAAGAAAAAAACTCATCGACCTCATACCCCAACTGCACCAATCACACCCACACTTGTCCCATCTGCCTTAAGACCTTAGCTACCCAACATGGTCAAGCACCCTACACCCATTCATAAACCAATAACACAACAACCCATTCCTTCCTCACAAACCTCTAACCTACCCAGGCACACAACACAACTCATACCCACACCTGCAGTCTTTTTACCACCAATACCTCCAATACCTTCAGCTATTGCTTCACTACCCACTACACTTCAGTCATTATCCCTCACACCCCAAGTATGACCCACGTCATCTACCTTCATAGCACCCCCATTATCCCCATGGGTAACTCACCCTCTTCCTCCATCTGCTTTTCCTTCTAGACCTTATACACCCACATCACCTTTACCCAAGAAGGTGCAATCCAAAAACAAAACCCCACTACCCCATAACAAGGTAGTCAAAACAACCCCACACCCTCCTACCCGTCCATCTACTGTACCCCTACCCAAACGAACCCGACGGATACCTCTAACCAAACCAGCACCTAAACCCATAGCTTGACCCATTCCTACTCTTCCAAAAATAGTTCCCCGAAAACTAGCCACACCTACACCCAAACCCACATTCACTTCCCATTATGATCCACTAGCAGGGTCCTATGCCAAAATTTTAACCAACCTTCTCCAGACTTTTGTTATCACATTACTGCCACTCCGACCTTACGACCCCCTCAAACCCAAGCCAAAAGGGTTTGATGATACTAAAATTTACGCATACCATCGTGTGCCAGGGCATGATGTGGAGAACTGCAAGGCCTTGAAAACTATCCTTATCTAATTGTGTCCACCAGAAACCAACTTTGATGATGATGACCTTCTCGATGAGGATCCTGCTTCACCAACACCCATTCCCACACTGCCCACTCAACAACCACAACCTCCACCCTCATAGCTCCTAGAGCCACACCCAAAATTTGAAATTAACATGGTTCACATCAGAGAACTTGCCACACCACCACCTAAATGTCGTTGCACCCAGCTGACCTCATAGGGATTTTCTCCTCCAGTAGGTTTTTTCCCTTCATGTCGTTATACCACTCATCCTACACCTTCTCCATTTGCCAACTTCCCTCAAATCAACATGATACATGTCACTACATGTGCACAGAAGGGAAAAGAAAAGGTAGTTGACCCACCAACCAATCCTATACCCAACATACCATCTACACCCATACCTAAAATAACTATCCGCGGCCCCACGTACCCCATTTCTAATGGCTTCACACATTGCACCATGCTCAAACAACTACACCAATCTCCCCTCAAAATGTCCTTATATGACCTCATCCAAACCTCAGAATCCCATCGTCAAGACCTCATGGAGGTTCTTCAATCTATTGAGGTTTTACCCAATGACCCTACACCTGTAGCCTCCATTATCACACCCCATCATGTAGCCTCTCTCACCAAATTACCACCTTCATCCTCACCTCACCTTGTTCACCAAGTGGCCTCCCTTAGCTTCTTTGAGGAGGAGATCATGCCACACCAAAACAATGACCCGGACCCAACCCTCTTCATCTTTGTCCACATTGATGACATATGGGTACGTCGTGTGATGATTGATGGAGGCACTAGCATTAACATCATTTCATCCCATGCATTTTCTCAAATGTGCATACCTGACAATTACATGCATAAACATCCGGTCATGTTGCATTCATTCAATGACGCTATCACCTCCACACTAGGCACTGTCATCCTTCACGTTCACGTGGGCCCCCGCACTATTCCAGAATTGTTTTATGTTTTGGAGGGGGAATTCCAATATAACTTGTTGCTTGGTAGACCCTGGATCTGTGTCATGGGTTGCGTTCCTTCCACTTTGCATCGTTGTGTAAAGTTTGAACACGAAGGACACACTTATACCATTCCAGCTGACCCATCACCTTTCAAAACATGCAACATGCTTTACCGACCCAATGATGTGCTCATACCTATCACACTGTCTACCTCCGCAACCACTACCACTTCACCTACACCTCCACCTACCAGTACCACCACTGCTTTCACCGCACATACCTCCTCCATTCCTACTGCTGCCATAACCTCCACAGATGACCCATTAGCTTCCCAATCCATTAGCTCCACCTCCCCATTGACCTCTGACACATCATCCATTCCAGCTACCTACATACTAACCACTGATCCCTTGGAAGGTGTTTTTCAATGCCTCACTCTGGGGGAGTACCACCTATATAGTGTCAACACATTCCTTACTCCACACGAGTATGGAAGCCTTCACCAACACCCCTGTTATGATCACCATATAGGAGAACATCTCCTCCTTTATGGTCCTCCCCATCTTCATACTAGTCTCACCTATGGGGGACTTGATACTACCACTTACACACCTGAACCACCATCACAACCCTGCCCATTTTCCATTGACTTCCAATCACTTACCAATCATCATTTTTCCCACACCTTCGTACACCACTGTGCGTGGAAGGGTTTTGGTTTTGGATTTTACGAGCAAGGCCGCCATACTATTATTCCATGTACCACCTGCAAACATAACGACCATAGTGGTATCAGCTTCCCCAAACCTCCTACCAAACAGGCCCACATTAAACTCATTGAAGACCCTAGCCCTCCTCCACCTTCATCTTCATCACCACCTTCACCTTCTCCACCTTCATCACCACCCTCACCAACAGAGTCAATGGATCCTGAATCTATCCCCCCTAACATTTTTTTTTTCATAAACACCATTTCCTTGAGGCCTTTGACTTATCAACGCGAAGGCGAGGCCCCTTCCACTCTCCCATTCTTGTATCCTGAGATGATCGATGATGACACACGCTACAATTAACATCGTTCAATGTCAGGATGATGAATCCATACTCACCTACCTTGGTGCAGAAGACTCATATATTCATTGGTCGTTACCCTCTGAGACACAAACCATGTTGAATGAATCAACTATCGAGATCAACATTCATACTCAGGATGACCCGCACATCCTAAAGATCAGAAAATATTTAGATGCTATTGAAGAGGAAGCCATCACTTCTTTTCTCCGAGATCATAACCACGCTTTCACTTGGTCTTACACAGACATGCCTGGTATTGACCCCACCATAGTGGTCCACAATATCATAACCGTTCCCGATGCCAAACCTATCAAACAAAAGCTGAGGAAAATGCACCCTCACATTACTCTTCTCGTCAAAGAAGAACTTTAGTGCCTTCTTTCCGTTTCCTTCATCTTACCCATTGATTATCCTCATTGGATTTCTAACATTGTCCCTATTACTAAAGCAATAGGGGGACTCCGCATTTGCACGGACTTCTGTGACCTCAACCTAGCCTACCTAAAAGATGACTTTCCCTTGCCCTATATTGATCAATTGGTTGACCTCACCACTGGTCATGAGATGCTCTCACTCATGGATGGCTTCTTGGGTTATAACCAAATTTTTCTTGCCCCAGAAGATCAGCACAAGACCGCATTCATTACCCCTTGGGGAACCTTTTGCTATCGAGTCATGCCTTTTGGCCTTAAAAATGCTGGTGCTACATATCAGCATGCTATGACTTACATCTTCCATGATATCATGCATCACATATTGGAAGATTACATGGATGATCTCTTGGCCAAATCTAAACATGCCGAGCACCTCACCGTCCTCAAAACCATATTTGACCACCTCATTAAATATTGTGTCCACCTTCAACCTAAAAAGTGCGTCTTCACGGTTCTCTCAAGAAAAATCCTAGGATTTATTGTTTCCCTCCATGGTATAGAAGTTGACCCTGCTAAAGTCAAGGCCATTCTGGAAATGCCTCCACCCACTAACCTTAAACAAATATGTAGCCTGCAAGGTAAATTGCAGTCCATTCACCATTTCATTTCACAATTATCTGATCGGTGTCAACCATTTCATCATCTACTTAGGAAGGATGTCTCCTTTAACTGGGATGATGACTGTCACAAAGATTTTGAGGCCCTAAAACAATACCTTCTCCAACCACCCGTACTTATTCCACCTAAAGATGATCAACCTTTTTACCTATACATATCAGCTATTGATCATTCCTTGGGAGCCATGCTCACTCATCGCGATGAACAACACAGGGAGCAGGCAGTTTATTACATAAGCCATACTCTTTTAGACTATGAAACCCGATACAACCATCTAGAAAAATTTTTCTTAGCCTTAGTTTTCATTGCCACCAAACTCTACCATTACCTACTCAACCACAAAACCTATGTCGTGACCAACACCGATCCCTTACACTTCATGTACGCCAAACCTTATCAAAATCAGCATGTGCCGCACAATGGCTTATGCTTTTAGCTGATCTTGACCTCAAATTCATTCACCAAAATTCCATCAAGGGCCAGGCTATCGCCGACCAACTGGCTGATGCACCCTATTTCCGGGGACCAACCCTCTAATTTTGACTTTCTCGATGAGTCAATTGCTACTCTTTCCCTGGACAAACCCCCTTACCAAATGACATTGTTCTTTGACAGTTCCAAGTGTCAGCGTGGGGGTGGGGCTGGTGTTATCCTCATTCCTCTGGATGGAGAACCCATGCCTTTGTCTTTCAAACTAGACTTTGAATGCACCAATAATATTGCCGAGTACGAAGCACTCGTACTAGGTCTCCAGGCTGCATATGCCCTAGATGTCAAATCAATCCACATCTTTGGTGATTCACAATTGGTCGTAAACCAAGTCAATGGTATGTACCAATGTCGTAACGAGATACTTCAAAAGTATAAACATCATGTAGACATACTTTTGACCACCTTTGATCGTTACACCCTTCAAACCATCCCACTTTTCAACCAACAAATTTGTCAGATACCATGGCCTGCTTAGCTTCCCAAATACCCACTTCCCCTATCGATTCCAAAATATTTGTCACCGTACAATGCCTCCATTCACCTTCTTATTTACTCATGATGTTTACTCAATTGGAAATGACACCCCTGACCCGAGTGACCTTTGGTATAAACAATACTCTGACTACCTTTCCCTCTCCATCTTACCTCCTGATCTCACCTATAACGGACAACGTGCCTTCCTTAAAAAGGTCTCTCATTTCATCATTCTAGGGGGACTCCTCTATAAGTGTGGCTTTGATGGTATTCTCTTACAATGCCTCACAAGTTCTGAAATTCCTTATACCATTAAGGAGGTTCATGATGGCATATGTGGAGGTCACTTTAGTGGCCTTGCTATTGCTAAGCGTATTCTTCATCTAGGCTATTACTGGCCAACCCTTAACCATGATTGTTGCGACTATGTCAAATGTTGTGTGAAATGTCAACAACATTCCAACCTTCATCATACACCCAGTCATGCTTTACAGGTCACTCGTGACCTTTGGCCCTTCTCTCAATGGGGTTTGGATCTTGTCAAAGAAATCAATCCTCATTCTTCCCAATGCCATCAATGGATCATAACTGCTACCGAATACTACACAAAATGGGTGGAAGCCATACCACTCATCTCCATGAAAGCTGAGAAAATATGTGAGTTCATTAACCATCACATCATTTGCCACTTTGGTGTTCCTCATCGCCTCATCACTGACAATGGAAAACAATTCAAAAACAAAACACTACAAAAACTTTGTGACACCTTCGGCATTCAACTTAGTTTCTCATCACCTTATTACCCACAAACCAACGGCCAAGCTGAATCCACTAACAAAACCCTCAACAAAATTCTCATGAAAGTGGTTGACAATACTGGGAAGGATTGGCATACGCACATTCCTTTTTCTCTATGGGCATACCGCACTAGTATTTGCACTTCCACTGTGGCCACACCCTTTTCACTGGTCTACGGTATAGAGGCTATTTTGCCTCTCAAAGTCCAGATCACCTCACTCTGCATTTCTCTCCATGACATGTTTACTGATGATGAATTTCGTCAGGACCACTTAGCACAACTATAGTTATTAGACGAATGTCATCTTAACACTCTGGATCACCTTCAAGTTTACCAACAACGTATCAAACGTGCTTATGAAAAACATGTTCATGAATGAACCTTCCAAGTTGGTGACCTTGTCTTGAAAGAAAATCAACATGTAACCAAAGTAGAAAAAAATTAAATGGGGAAAATTCACTCCTAATTGGCTTGGACCATACATCGTAACTCATACCTATGGATCGGGTGCCTATCATTTTTCCTCACTTGAGGGTAAACCCGAAACCTGAGCCCCTTAACGCATTACATCTTCGACCATTGTATTGTTGACTCATTGTCCTACCTCACCCTTTGTCTCTTTACAGGCTCATCCCTTGAGCGCTATCCACTTCATATACCTCCCTAACGATTAAATAAGAATCATGTGAGTACCCATCACTTGTTATCTTCTCTTGAATATGTGTACCACGGCACTGCACATAGCATGATTCTCATGGATACTTTTCATCTACCTTTAGATGAGATCCCATGGTCATTCCACCTTTCCTTTTGAACAAGAGTCCTATCCTTCACCTTGGTCTTGTCCATGATTTCAAAGACCTCCAATGGGACCAAACTCCTTGAGTCAAACTTCTAATAAAAAGATGACTCCCTCAAAAGGACATCTTCCTCTCGACAAAATTACTGCTATAAATAGACTGCTCCCTCGAAGGACAACTATGTGAAGCTTTTATAAAAAAATAAAAAATAAAAAAATAAAAAAACCAAGAGAAACCGAAGCTTCCCACATCGATCAGCTTCACGAAGACCTCAAGGAGTACCATATTATTTATCCCATATAGACTTCCCACATCGATCAGTCTATCTCAACAAAAAACTTTTTAGTCATGGACTTACCCATTGTGACCTCGGACCTCTTGCCCAAAATACCTGTCACTCAAAACATATAAAATTAACTACCTTTCACCCACCTTACCATTTCCACTCTCATTTCCTCAATTTCCTCAAGGGACATCTTGGAATTTAGACATTTGGTGATCCTGTGACTACCTTCACTGTAGAACTGTTAATCGTGCAATGCCTTTCGGGTCTTGTGTTCATCACCCCTCCAAGATATGATCTACTCGGTATGATCCTACCCAATCAGGTGGCTTTATTTCCCCCCTCTTATCTTTTAACCATCTTTGTTTACATTTTGATTACCTTATACAAGACTTGGTCCTCGACGCTTACCTTTGGGTTAATATTCTTCTTTTGCCATAATCAATTCACCTACATCATTTTACCTATAATCTACCCACACCTATTAACCTAAACCCACTACATGCACATAAAACCTACCAACTCATTCTCATATTCATTCCCCTAGCTCATGGGAGAACTACATCGGCCTAAGGTCCCTTTTTTGCCGGGACTATGTAGGCAACACTCTGAGGGCATGGGGCCCTTGGAGGTTAGCTCGGCCATTCTCTACCCTAAAAAATTCGTCAACCATGCCTAACTCACCATTTACCCTACATTTCACTTAGTTCCCCTTTTCTAACAAAATTGGAAATTAAACCACATACATAACAAGTTGCTTCCCATAGCATATTTTATTACACCTACCATCTCTCTATCATCACTATGCATAGATTATAGAACATTTCACATATGACCCATAGTATCATTCATTTCCAACATAATGAATCATAACTAAACCTACCTTTGATTCAATCCATGCCTATGAACTAACTCCCACCATGCCTATAACCTAACTCAACCATGCCTATAACCTGACTCAATCCATGCCTATAAACCTGACTCAACCATGCCTATAACCTGACTCATCCATGCCTATAACCAACCATGCCTAAACCTGACTCAATCCATGCCTATAACTGACTCGATCCATGCCTATACCAAACCTGACTCAACCATGCCTATAACCTGACTCGATCCATGCCTATAACCTGACTTGATCCATGCCTAAACTAACCTAGACTCCATCATGCCTAACTCACCTAATTTCCATCCATATCAAAAGTAACACATCCATATCTCATCTAAACACAAGCCATAAAACCAATATCTCATAAACACATTAACACATCACGAAATACCATGAATCTCATCATATAAATCAATAAATGTGTATCTAAAAATACATGCCTATCTCATCATGACCATCATCTCAAAAATGTCGGCACGCAGGCTGATATACAATACAAAATGCCATCGGCATGCAGGACAGGTCTCATATATACCAAAAAGAATGAATGAATCAATATAAAAAAATCTTCAGCACGCAGGCCGGTATATGCTCACAATATACAACAACATCACTCGTACATCCTCACTGTCTTCGGCATGCAGGCTAGTATGTGATGAAAAATACAACTATCTTCGGCACGCAGGCCGACATATATATCCAATAATCACTAATATACATCAAAAACTTGGGTGGCCGCATATCAGACATCTCACCAGATGTCCTCCATCTCTGTGTCACCTGTACCCTCACCCTCCTATGTCCCTAGCTAGCACATCACCTAACTCTTGTCACCGTGCACTGGTGGCCTCTCCTTGATCGGGCCTCAAAGCTCACTGACCTCCTATGCTCTCCACACTATGTGTACAGGGATCTCGTCCTCTCACTAGACGCCTGCTGTGCCCTGTACTCTCTGTAAGAGAGGAAGTCTATCCCAGCTGCCATGAGCTGGTCCTGATAGTATCACGCCTCACCTAGGGCATCCCGTAACCTAGATATAGGCACGATCTATGGTGGTCCCATAGGTCTCGGCCCCTGTACCTTCCCTGCACCAGCCTGTGAACTAGGACGACCACGCCTGTGGTGGTGCCCCCTCCCTTGTGCCTATGGTGGTGCCCCCTGTCCATGTGCCTGTGGTGGTGCCCCCTACCCCTGTGCCTGTATCTGGGCCTGTAAGGCCCCAATCTATGTCTGGGCTATGGCCAACTAGGCCTGTAAACCTACCACCTGAGCCTGAAGGGCTGCCACCTGACCATCTCCATCTCCTCCATCTCCTCCATCCGCCATCTGGGCCTGCAGACTGGCCACCTGTACTCATAGCTCTGCTACCTCTACCTCTGACCCCTCCAGTTGTGTCTGCAGTATACCTATTTGTGTGATCAGTGTCACTACCTACCCCTGTAGGGCATCTCTCTGCACTGTCATGGTAGCTAAGTCAGTCAGACCCTGGTCTAGGTGGTATGGCTCGTAACTGAGCCACCCACCACTGCCTATACCTATCTGTGCATTTGGTGTCATCAATCCACCGATCCACTGGCTGATCCTCCTCTCCTGTAGGCACTGTAGGCTATGGTAGAGGTAGAGGCCTCTCCACGTCATCTCTTTGATACTGTGGGAAGGATGGAGGGATATCCTGTATAAGCCCGAATTGCTGTCAGACCCTGTCTACCGGGATCATCTCATCCTCCCTGGCACGGTGACCCTGTATCCACCTCTCTAGCTGGAGCTCAGCTAGCTCCTCATGCATGTGCCTATATGAGGGGAATCCCACATATGGCCTCCAGATAATGTCCACTCCGGACAACCCCTCCAACAACTGCTGAAAAATGGGCCACATCATATGTCGGCCTATCCGACCTCCACTCTCCTGCCACCAGCACCCATCTCCTGTATCCCAACCACACAGATCTTGCTAGGAATGCATCTACTCAGGGCATCCCTATAGGTTGAACATAGACTATGTGCTCGTAGGCCTAGTAGTGTAGTATAAATGTACAACACAGGCTAAACCTGCACAACCACCCATATGCCCACAACTCTCTGTATAGCTACACCAAGAATGCTGGTGCCCAGGTAAACCATGTCTCATGCACCATCATATCATGGAGCACCCCCATCAGTGATCGAGGGAAAGTGTCCACCCTCTGCATCAGACAGTGCATAGTAGCACACTACCTCCATCAATAAAACCACTAGCCTCGTCTCATTCGGACGGGCTAGGTACATCTCGCCATAGCTCAAACTGGCACTATAGAATCTCAACTCTACCACTCCCTCACCAAATACTGTCCTGATCAGCTCCTCTGAGGCCTCAGAGGAGATAGAGTACACCTGGGCCCCCAATATGGGTAACCTACAAAATCTGGAACATGTCCTCCAGGGTGATAGTCATCTCACCCGTCGGAAGGTGGAACGTGTTGGTCACAGAATCCCATCTATTAATGAGTGCAACCATCAAACTAGGCTATCAGAATAGCATGTCGGTAGTTCCAAATACCACTCAAGCCCACTACCTCCATGTGCTGTAGCTCCAACAGGCTTGCTAAGCCACATAATGTCACCAGTAGCGGTGGAACCCTGTCCTGCATATGCAACTATGATCTCCCCTACATCCAATTCAAAGCACAACATTAATCTACATTTACCATACCATATTCACTAATTATCATTACCCACTACCCTATTTTTACCCTATCAACCTCAACCCCCTAACCTACATCACTTTTGGACCCTTGTGCCTAAAATCCCGACTGGTGCCGATTCATCCTAACCGACTCCGGTCACCCTTAAACTGACATCAGTCACCTATTTTGTGACCGATACTGGTTCACCTTGACTGACCACGGTTACCATGTAACCGGCATCGATCACCTATTAGGTGACCGATCCCGGTTCTACCCGACTGACGCCGGCCAAGCTTGACCAACACCGGTCACTGTCACAAAAAATCCATGACTTCCCAAACCCCCCTTTTTGTAAACCCTCCCACCTATCCCTTTTACCCCACCTATAATGACCTACACTACCCCAAAACCCCTACCCACCCCACCTATCCAATTTCCTACCCTCCCCCCCTCTTTTTTGCCCATTTTTCCCCCCATACCCACATTTTCACTTTTTCCCACCCACCACAAAACAAAACCCCACAAAACACTACTAATAACAACTATTACAATCTCTAATCTATCTAATTTTCCCTATAGAGTTAGGCACTTACCTCGTTGTGCTGCCACCATCTCGGTGGCACATCTAGCCGCTGTGCTGGTGGTCCACCTGAGCCCTCTCCAACCTCTACCATCACTGAATATCTACCCACACCCTTTGACCAATCGAATCCCTCGTAAAGATCTCATGGACCCGCTACTCACCAACCCAACCACCATCAACTCACACTGCCAGCTCACTGTCCCATTTCCTCTGGATGCTTTTCTCACTTTTCTCTCTTTTTGTCCTTTCTTCACTTCATAAATCACAAATGAATAATAAAAACATGTGGATTTTTTATTTTTATACAAAACCGACCTAACCGACGTCGGTTCCCCTTGACCGGCATCGGTCTCGTGCCCTACCTGACCATCATCAGTTTTCCTATACCGACGTCAATTATACATGACCGCCATCGGTCAACCTAACCTACACATTTCCCATACTTTTCCATTTTACCCCACCATCTACCTTGCTCTTTACCCCACCCCACTTTTACCCACCCATTACCTTACCTTTCCTGACCTCATCACTTCCTACCTCCATTTTCCTCCTTTGGGGACTCATTATTTTACCCCTACCTCAGCCTTACCCATGCCACGACCTAGATATTTGGACCTGGACCATCGCTAGTGACCTTTACCTCATGTGTTCGCTATACCTTGCGGCACTGTTACCTATGTTGATTGACCTAATGACCTTACCTAGCCTATTGCTATGACCATTTATCCTGACCCTACCTTTGGTGTACCAGAACATACCTAAATGTTCCTGCACCTAACCTACATTGTGTTTCCTGACCATATCCTATACCTTGGATACCGGATTCACTTCAACCTTGTTTGGATAAACCTATCGACCTTAGACGATGTAGAGTTTTCCTATTCTTCAACCCAGTAGCATGCTGCAGTTTATACGTGTGTGTGCGTTTGATTGTTGCTACCTGTGACCCTGACCCATTACCTAGATTGACCGAGTAGACCTTTCACCCTTTTTTCCCTATACCCACTTTCCTTTTTCTCCCATTTACCTTTTATCAAACCACTCACCGCTTTAGCCTGCTGCCTCGTCAGTTCCTAGTTTGAGGGGGATCACCTTCACACTCACATGGGGCAACCACATCTTATTTTTGTTAGCATCGCTTACCAATACAAGCTACGCAACAAAAAGGGGAAAAATGTAGACACTAAAATTAGGTCACACTCCCCTTTCGTCCCTCAACATATAAACACCCTTTATTACATTTACCTAGCCATGACCCTCTTCACCCCACTAATATTAATTTAATTAATTTAATTAAATTAATGCATTATCCTCACTATATTTATTATTTAAATATCTTATTTAAATAATATCTACACATACAGTTCACTTAGACACCTCACCAAGCTAACTCAACCTAAGACCTATTCTTAGCAAGTTGTCATAACTAACTAAGACTTACCCAAACCCTAAAAATCAATGCCTACATTCCCTCTAACCACATTCCCACATGCTCACAAGAGGCTCTGAGTCTAATCCATGGGATAATGACACAAGATCTAAGAAAATCAGGAGGATCTCCCTAAGTTTAGTAAACCTAGGAAATCCCACCTTGACCGACGTCAGTTACCCCTAACCATCGCCGGTTAAGACTAGAACCGCCATCGGTTACCCCTTTTAACCTCAAAACAACCTTATTCTGAGGGTTGGAACTTGGAAGTTGGAAAAAAAACTTTGGGAGAAAGTTGATGAATAAGAACACATCTCAGAGAGATAACGCATCTTCAGAGATAAAATTCCTGCAAAAACTCACATCCAAGGAAGGAGATTGAGCATCTTCTCCTGCACAGCCATCCCAGCCATGATTTGATTTATCCAAGCAAAGAGGAGTGTACATGTAGCCCATGCAGAAGCTTTTCTTCAATTGGTGATCACTTGCAACCTTCAAGCCCATCATCAACACCTCCATTCCTCACACACAGGCCTTCAGGAATGAAATCCAAGTAAGTACAACATCATACTTTCCTGGTTATTTCATTTCTTCATCATTTTATCACCCATTTGTTTATCTTGCCTCCCTATTGACCTTCTCCACACTCCCACCTCCATAGACCCATTAAAACCTTGTAAAATCCCACTCCCGTCACCTAATACCTTGTCCTGACCAACCGAAGTCCTTTGTGCAATCACAAAGGAGACCCCAACCTATTCTGTGACATTTCTAGATCTCACAGTAACCGGCATTGGTTATACCTAACCACCGTCGGTCACCCCTGACCGACACCGGTCTCTGTGTTTGCCCACACAACCCTTAATAGAGACCTACCCACCTAATTTTATCTTACCCTCATCCACCTGTGACCTACTCGAGACCTTTATCAGACCTGCAGAGACCCAGAACCAACCATTTGACCTTTGGATTATATTCTAGCTTAGCCTGTTAGATTATATCTATTTTCTTATTGTGTTTTTAAGTGAGATACCTAAATCATTTCAAAATAACAATAGGATTTACTTTGTTTACAACATTAATTTGTTTAAAACAGTGGACTGACAGCCATCTAGGAAGTATCATACTTCCCAGATCTAGCTTACGCTAGGTAGTTCACTGCCCATATTGTTTAATTCCTTCTGGTGGTCTTGTTTTCATTACAGGTAGTTCCTCCTAGCCAAAAGGAAGCTCTCACAACCAACTGTGGATTTGGAAGTCATACACGTGCAACGACCCATCAATTGACATTTGAATAGGTATTCCTCCTATGCCCGTTACCCTATCTGTTTCGTCAACACTTCAAAGAAACAATCTAAGAAAAAGGTGAAATAGTACCATGCGTGCACGTAACCCTGTAGTGTAGAATACAGTTTGTGGATCCAAAGGGATGGTGGAAAAGCTTCCACGCCTTCTCTCCATGATCTCTCACAGGCTTGGATGTGGAAAGAGACGGGGTCACTACCTTGGTAATATTTGATGGTGGCAGGTATGTTGCTTCTAGAGAACTAGATAGAGAGGGAAATTCTCACCTCGCGCCACTCCTGAAGGTTATCTCGATGCCTCGCCAAATAGTACATAGTAGTTTTTAGTAGGACATAACTTAACATCCCTCTTCATTCCTTTTCCTCCTTCCATTGAGCTTCCATCTTCTGTAGAAAGATCTTAGGGAAGGCTCCTCCTAAGTACTTAGGTAGATCCTTTCCTCCTAGGTGGTAGATAGTGCACGCCTTTGTCACCTTTGTCACCAATCCTCTCAAGTTCTGTCTGATTAACTCATAAGTTCCATGCACCCAATTATCACATGTTATAATGGTGGTGTCACTCATCGACTGGGCATCTTCAAAGTGGATAACTTCATTGGTAGGATGTATTATCTTTGGATCCCTGATTGAGCACACATGTATCCTATCTAGGACCTCTTCTCCCAAAGGTTCAGTAAAGGATGTTGACTTCCCATTAACCAGGGGTATGATGACATGTTTCTCCTCATTTTCAAATCTGATGTACCCCTTGTTGAACTGAAGATCTGCATTGTTCTTATAACACCATGGGTGCCCAAGTAGTGTTGGGAAATTATCTTCCTCAGCAAGAGCTAAGACTTCAAAGTCCCCAATAAAATTGGCTCCTTGAATGGTGATAGCTGCATCCTTTAGGACACCTATGGGAATTTCCTTTGTTTTGTTTTCCATATAGAACACATTTGAAGATGACTGTAATGTGGGCCTCCCCATTTGATGCCAAGCATCCAAAGTGAGAACATTGACCTCCACACCTATTTTGATGAGGGTATTGATAAGGATCCATCCATCCAAAACCACATTTAACATGATCTCCCTTTCATAGTTGAGGATGTGGGGGGGAAGGTTTACATGTAAGACTTGCCTCTCGCACTTTTCGACCACCCTGGTACCAGTTGGTACCCAAATTTGTTCTCCTTTTCAGTCTGAGCAACATCAGAGATATGGCATGAAGCTTGAAGTCAGATAGATCATGATGTGTGTCATTTTGTAGCCAGGGAAGTGATCTAACTAGCACTCATATTTGTAGAGAGATGTATAGCACTTTGAAAGGATTTGATCTGACCCTCACTATTTTAGGTTGTGCCTTTCAACCAAGGTAAGAGAACCTACATTGTAACTCCCAAATGGTGAAGGAGATGAGGATATCCCTCAATTTATGCAAATAATATGAAAAGGCCTTGGGAAAATACGATCAACACACCAAATATGACTTTCACAAGTTGCCACTCCCAGATTATGGAGATATTTTCAATGCAAGGCAAGGGTTACTGGAGACATTATATGATCCTGATTTGCTTTGTGAATTTTTGTAAATGGATTGTATTCTTTTGTTGACACACAATGTAATGTAGGGGTATTATGGGTAGGATTAGTTTGTTTGAATGAATTTTTGGTGGGGTGTTGAAAAGACAAAATGGGATATATCAGATCTTTGACAACCTCTACAATACTTGAACAACTATCAGATAAAATGCTTCAAATAATTAGGATATTCTTTCAACTAGAAGACGCATAAATGGAAGCCCAAGTTACACTCTTCACACAATATTTGAGAATTCACCACAAAATCTTGAAGTAAATAACTCAATTAAACACAAAAATACATGATCAAACCACGCCTAAGGTACCCCCAAAGGCTTATAAGTAATCTTTGCAGTCAAGGAAGGTAAAGTGATTTTAAATTTGTTTATCTCTTTATCAGATGAAGGCTCTTTTGAACATGAGATTGTAAATGCCACTAAACTATCAACAAGAAATGGAGATTCTCTGTGATTTCTAAAGACTTTCAATGCAAGATTGCAACAAGAACAATGAAAACTATTTGCAGGCATTTAAAAATGATAACAAACATTATATTGCTCAGAAAAACACATATTAACTCAAAATCTTGTTAGATTCATCAGCAGGGGAGAGTTTCATGAACAATATTAGAGCTGTGTGATGGCTATACACTTGTAACCAACTCACATACATGAAGATCCAATACAGAAGACATTATTCTGGTTCTTTGGTGGGTTTTTGCTTTTTAGAAAAATGAGCTTTCTCTCAGAATTTGCTCATGATTTTTCAACTTCCCCCATTACAATTTCTCCAAAATGCATTATATACCTCATGCCACATTGGATCCTTCTTTCCCAAGCAAAGAATATGCCATGGGATCAAGTTTGTTACAAAACAATCCTCATGATTCAATGAAAATTACATCAAATAGAAAAACATTCGCAGGTTGTCAGGTGTGCCCAAAAAGATTAAATCATTACAAATATCTGGATCATTATCCATCCTGGAGGCATGTTTTTCATCATTGAGACATGCAAACACCTTTTACTCATCATTTTCACCTTTTTACCTTTTTAAATTACCTCTACAACTTTTGATTTTGCCATTTCACATTTTTGGATGGATTAGGGAAAAATTTATTTCAAAATCACCTCAGATCAAAGAATTAAGCCATAAAAGTTATTCCAATGATCCTGGAAGGCCAAGACGACGCAAAATCACTATAAATTTGATGAATTTTGATGCAAAATCATGATTCCAAGCTTCATGGAGCTCCCATGGCGGTCAAAACAAATAGATGCACAACAACTGTCGACTTATCCATCGTTTAATCTTGATCCTCCACGTGGAAGATGCAGACTTAGAAATAAGCTTGAGTTACCTTTTTTTATTTTTTGGATAAGGCTGGACATGTGGAAAAAATGATTGGAAACAAATTCAGGCTCATTTTTTGACTTTTCAACATTTTCGAAAAAAATGATTTTTTTTGATTTTTTCCCCTGCCCCTCCACATTTGAATTTTTGAGCTAACACATGGCACATGGTGGGTCCCATTGGGATCATGCTTCAATTCTGCACATTTTGACCTTTTTTGGAAAATTGGAAAATTTTCACTTTTTGCCCTGTGGGCCCACACCTCCGATTTCTCCCTCGCCAGTTGTCTATCTCCTTGTGATTCGTTGCGGGCCAACGCTCCAAATTTTTCTTTTAAGCCTTTTTTACAAAAGGGAAAAAATTCTCTCATGGCTCCTCTGACCTGCCGACCCGACTTGTCCTCTGCCACATGTCACTTGATGATTCGCTAGTGGGTCAACGCTTCAAATTTTTATTTTAAGCCTTTTTTGCAAAAGGGAAAAAATTCTCTCATGCCTTCGGCGACCCACCGACCCGCCTTGTCCTTTTCCAAGTGTTGCTCAATGATTCGCTAGCGGGCCAACACTTCAAATTTTGATTTTAAGCCTTCTTTGCACAAAAGGGAAATAATTCCCTTTTGCCTCCGCCGGCCCACCGACCCACTCAAAATTGATGGCACGTGTCCTCCTCTGATTGGATCAGGGGAAAAATTGATTTTGAAACTTTAGAAAAATAGAGCTAAAAAACTCTAAGTCCCCCATCGGCCAGCTCCTCCCTTTTTGGTCGCTTTGGACCATTTTGTGACCTTAACATTTTTGCAAAATAAGGTCTAAAAAACTTAAGGGAATCCGACCACCCGCCATCCCCTTGCCAATCAGAACATGCCACGTAGGAAAATTTGGAAAAAATGAATCCCTGGGCCCGAAAATGCCCCATTTGTCAAAAAAGTGAAAAATGAAAAGTTACAACACTTCCCTGCTTTTCCTCAACCAATGAAAACCTGCCACATTGCCAATACCTTTTGAGGATGAATTTGATGGGAAAATGCCACCCATTTGACCGTCAAAATGTAAAAAATTCCAGGGATGCCCTAGAATTCAATTTTTTCACCAAGGATGGTAGATTTTTTGATTCTGAATCAACTGAAGCATGATTTCCGAACATTTTTGACCTTGGGATAGGATTTTCAATTACACACAAGTATGATTTGATCAATTTCTATTTTTCCATGATTTGGCAAAGGGAAAAAAGACATAGCCCATAGAATTGGAAAAACTAGGGCACAGAAAAGGGAAAACTTGGATTATTCTTTCAAATTAGGGAAAAACAAGAAGCTTGTGAGCATTTTCAAAGCATTCAGCTAGAGGGGAAGAATTACAGACCATCAATTCAAAGGGTAAAACTGTTTTTGAGTAGATATAGATTTGAAAATTTTAGGGCAACATGGTGCAAGCTCAAAAATGGCACCAACATCAGATATTGCTTGGGGATGGGCACTCCCAGTGAGTGCCACAAGGACAAAACGTAGACCAAGTGCCAAAATATCCATTGGGAAAAGGATTCAATACAGAAGGTAGTCAAAAAACCAAAACCATCCTTCAAAAACAAGCTGAGAAACTGACTAGAATGGCTGCCAAGAACAAGGGCAAACCACACACCAACAAAACAACAAAAATAAAGCAAAAAACAAACACTATACAACTGTACAATTGGTGCATACCTCAGATTTTGGGATTAATCCAAGAAATGCTTCAAATGTCTGTCATTAACAGGTAGCTCCAACAATTCCCCATCTAAGTCCTTGAGAAAGGAGTAGTATGTTCACCAATTCTGATATCAATGGCATAAGGGCTAATCCATAATGCATCAAATTTTCTATGCTTTCCCTTGTCTTCATGCCTACTATCCCACAAAAAAAACCAGATCTCCAACATTGAAGGCTCTAGGAGTGACCTTCTTGTCAAAAAATCTCTTCAATTTTCCCCTAAATCTGACATGCCTTTGATGGGATGCTCTTCTCTCCTCATCAAGCTCAATAATCTGATTGATCCTTGATTCATATGGGCCAAGCTCTTGATCTTCCAATTGTTGGGAAAACTAAAATGAAGATAATTACAGGTGCAAGGGCAACAAATCCTGAGTTCCATACACCAATTCAAATGGGCTTTTGCCAATAGCTCTTTTAGGAGTTATCCTATCATCCCAAACTACAAATTTCAATTGTTTACCCCATTTCTTCTTGTTTTTCTCCAAGGTTCTTCTAATGATCTTCAACAAATTCTTATTGCTAGACTCAACTTGTCCATTCCCTTGAGGTTATAGTTTGAAGAATAAGTCAGATTGATTCCATATTCATTGCACATTGCTATTAAAGGTTTGGCTCTAAAGCACATGGCATTATCAACTACAATCTTGACTGGGACTCCAAATCTGCATATGATTTGATTCAACAAGAAGTCCATAACTATTTGGTGTGTTGATTTCTTAGTGGGGGTTGTCTCTACCCAATTTGTAAAATAATCAGTGGCTACAAGGAACCACTTATGGCCAACACTAGAAGGATATGAAATCTCACCAATGAAGTCCATCCCCCATTCCTTGAAAGGAGCTTCAATTGATACAGGCTGCAAAGGAAGGGAGCCCGAAGCTTTCAGTCTTCCAAAGAAATGTTGGAAACTATCACATTTTCTAACCAGATGGGTTACATCTTTGAAGAGAGTAGGCCACCAATAACCAACTCTCAAAATATTATGTGATGTTACTCTTCCAACAAAGTGTCCTCCACAAACTCCCCCATGGAAATCAGTAACTATCTTGGGAGCTTCATCTTCAGTTATGCATTTCAAGAGGACATCTTCAGGGTTCTTCCAAGCCAGCCCAAGGTCTGTGATGATATATTTTTGAGAAGCTAGCTTGAGGGCTCTTTTCTGATTTTTATTTAAGTGACTAGGGCAGCACAGGTGTCTAAGGTAGAAGATCACATCTTTGTACCACTCAGAACTTACCAACTTTGCAAGCACATCTACCCTTTCTTCCTCTAGCTAATTCACTTCCACATTCTGTAAGTTTCTCTCAGCCATGAGCTTAGCAAGGCCCAAACTGCTTACCAAATTTGTGGTTTGGATGTCCATATCATACTCTTGCATCTTGTTCAGCCACCTACATCTTTTTCTTGAGATATCCATCTCTAATAAGATGTCTTTCACCATGGTGTGGGGAACATAAGCAACAACTTTTAAACTCAATATATAAGGCCTGGAAACTTTTGTTGCTTTCACCAAGGCAAATACTTATTTCTCCATGATTTTATACTTCAGCTCAGCTACTTGTAAAGCCTTACTAAAGAAGACAATAGGCCTCTCAACCCCATTATCATCCTTTTGCAGAAAAACATAAGCAATGGTATACTTAGAGGAAAAGGAAAATATTTGGAAAGGCCTCTTATAGTTTGGGGCTGCTAAAACAGGTTCATGTTTAAGTGCATCCTTAATTCCTTCAAAAGCTTGAATGACAGCCTCCTCCCACTTGATAAATTGGTCCTTCTTTAGCATGCATGTAATTGGAAGAGTCAACTCAACAAAGTTGTAAACAAACCTTCTAATAAAATTAATTTGACCAAAGAAATATTGGATGCCTTTCTTGGTTCTTGGGATAGGTACTTTGCTGATTGTTTCCACTCTCTCAGGGTCTATCATAACACCATGTTTAGACATAATATGTCCCAGTAGCTTGGCCTTTTACACACCAAAATGACACTTCTTTGGATTAAGAGAAATTCCATACTCCCTACATCTGATCAACATCTTCTCCAAGTGCTGCAAATGATCACCTCTCTTCCTTGAAAACACAGTCACATCATCTTGGTAAACTGCAATGAAGTCATTGATGTAACCAACAAAATCAACATCCATTACTCTTTGAAAAGTGACACCAACATTCATCAAACCAAAGGACATCCTAAAAAAAACATATGTTCCCCAAGGAGTAGTGAATGCCGTCTTAAGTCTTTCTAATTCTTTGACTACCACTTGATTGTATCCGGAGAAACCATCCAATGTAGAAAGCAACTCAGACCCTATCACAAGCTGCAACATATTTTCCATATTTGGCAAGGGATATTTGTACTTCATGGATGCTTTGTTTAGATTTCTAAAATCCACACAAATTCTGATGTCTCCGTTCTTCTTTCTGACTGGCACAAGGTTTGCAACCCAAGATGAATATCTAGTGGGCTGAATAATACCTCCATCTCTCAACTTCTTTAACTCCTCTTGCATTTTCATGGAGAGAAGTAGATTAATTGGAATTTGACTCTATCTAAATGGCTTATTCTTGGCCTCAAGAGGGATCTCATGTTGAAACAAGTCTTCTCTATATGCTTTTAGCTTGGAATAGGACCAAGCAAGGCAGTCGTGATATTTTTTCAAGAGTTGGGCACAAGACTGTTTTTCCTCTTTACTTAAATTGCTGCCCAACCAAAACTTCCTTGGTTTTGTTAGGAAAATAATTATTAATGTTTACATTATAAATATTAGGTTTGAAAGAATATATTGTTTCAACAATATATTATTCATGGAGTTTTGTTGTACCTGTATGTTTATAAACGGGTGAGTTGTTTGATACCTTCCTATTTTATAGGAAGAGGTTTGTCTATTATATTGGCTATATATTAGCCTAATGTATTACACAGGATTGAATGGGATAGAAAATATAATATACAATATTATGTACTTTGTTCCACTGTGCAATCAGCTGTACCAAATTCCAAGATTTGGTATCAGAGCGTGAATATTTCTAAGAATTTGCATGGAGTTTTCAAATGCAAAGTGGCAGCTCTTTGTGCCTCATGTGACATGAGAAAAATCATGTTACTGATTAAATTTCTCTAGATTAGCCTATATATTGTATTATCAGTTTATTTAGCTTCTAAGTTTCGTACAACTTTTGCCAGAAGAACTCACGCCCAAGAGGAGATGCTATATAAGTTATACTATGATCAATTGGAATTGACATTTCCCAAAAAAAAGAGTATCTCTTGTGCAATATGTGATCGGAATTCTGTTCAAAATGTATAGAAGGGGTGTTTGGTTACAATATTTCATTTCTTGGCGTGATTGCAATCTGTGTATCATCTACTTATGTTCAAGGATTTCAGAATATGTTTGTTAGTCTTGGTTTTGCATTCAATGTATCAACTGTATCGAGTTGGGTGCATTCTGCTTCGTTCCTCTCTATCTTGTAAAAATACCAGCCGTCTTCTCAGCTGTTAAAATCAACAGGAGAAAATTAGTTACCAATCTGCGAGTCAACTTTAGATTTGAAGAGGCATGAAGATTCTTCAGACTCGAGCTTAGCTCTTCAACGGTTTGTATGGTCGATTCCCAAAGCATCTCATGATTATGCATTAAAGTTTTTTGCATGGATCTGATTGTCCTCTCTCAGTGACTTGATGAGGAGCATTGCAAGCGGTAGTCAACTAATTGCCTGCAACATTTATTCATCTACGACCTGCATTGTTGGCAACGAAAAGTGCATCAAAGCGCCCAACCTCATTTGTGCATATCCACGGTTGTGGTTCAAAGGAATTGCATGGCCTCCAACAGCCACGTGGGATCAAATTTATGTCTATAGTTGCACATAGTGAAGACTCCTGATCTAATAGCGTCACCCGAAGTTGGAAAGAGCAGTCTTCAGACAGCGAGAAGACAAGTTTAAATGCATGTATGCAGTTACCAGCCAAACTGTGGCGTTCGAGTACCTATGAGCTATTTAACATAGCAAACATAAGTCTGCCACTGCTGTACCCGTATTTGCCCTTAGGCCTTACATTGTTTATGTAATCCTATTAAAGTTGCATGTCAAAAATAGGCTAGTATTTAATTGGTAGTTGTAATCTAATAATTTGAGCCTCCAGCTAAAAATCCAGAAAATTGTAGTCGTTATAGTGTCAAAATAACGGGTTTTTTCAGAATTTGTCATTGTATGTCGATTGTATATCGTCAAAGTCATTTGTTTTTGACAAAAGTCAAATTCAATAGTCGTATTTGAGTGGAAGGTAAAGAGTTCTTTAGTAGTTATTGTTGTATCATTGTGTTGAATTTTAAATCGTTATAAGTCCTTCAATGTCATATATTTGGCCATGATTTTAGGTAGTTTTATTTGTTGTTATTTTCAATAGTTAGAGTCATTTAACACACTTTCCATAAGAGCAAAAAATAGGGGGTGCTTTTCGGTTGTCATGTCAAACGTATTAGTCAAGAATTGTCTTGTTGTAATTATAAGACAACAATGTGTATGTCAATGTTACCAATTACCATGGATAGAGACATAGGTGAATATAGGTAGATCAATGTTAAATTCAGGTGATTTTAGGATTATTGAAGTCAAGTGTTATGAAGGTGACAGTGTCTTTGTATTAAGATCTGAAAAATAAAATAAAAATTGACAGCTAAAGAATACAAAGACCATCTTTTACGGTGGAATCCGACGTTCGAAAAAGGTGTGTAATTTTTGAGCCTCAAATTCCAAATCTGCAAAGTTAAGTAGCATGATGACTGGAGGACAGAGGCACAGGAGGATGGAGGTCAGATAGCGAGCTCTCGTCAGTCACCAACGACGGGGCCGCACAGAATGATTTGGTGGCACAGGTGTGCAGTGTGAGTACTTGTTTTTGAGTTTTGCAGTGTTCCAGATTCAGTTGTGTGGTGTGAATTTCAGCTTGGTGTGATTCTTTTGCAGAGTTCCTGTTTTGGATTGAATAAGTGAAATGTTCACAATGAGGGGGGGAACATGGTCTTCATTGTTCCATTTCCATTATGTTGTTCAGTTTTGAAAGCAGTATTTCCTACATGATTCCCTTTTGTAGTGACATTGTATAATATTGATCAAAAGTATTGTAGCAATCATGATGTAAGGTTTTTGGTAAACCTGTAAAAACCAATTGTGTAAGGTTTTTGGTAAACCTGTAAAAACCAATTGTGTAACGTTTTTGGTGATCTTGCAAAACCAAGTGTGAAAGGTTTTTGGTACACCTGCAAAACCAATTGGTAAGGTTGTTGGTAGAAGCCGGAGAAAACCATCAGTGGAAGAAATGTGCGTTGGTACATGTTCGAGTTTTGTGCAAGCCCAATGCTGCACATTTGCGGAGTTGATCATGAGCACACAGAGGTGGCAGGCTACAATCAGTGAATGAGATATGTTGTACCATGTAAACATTAAGGGGGGGAATGTTAGGAAATTAATTATTAATGTTTGCATTATAAATATTAGGTTTGAAAGAATATATTGTTTCAACAATATATTATTCATGGAGTTTTGTTGTACCCGTAAGTTTATAAACGGGTAAGTTATTTGATACACTTCCTATTTTATAGGAAGAGGTTTGTCTATTATATTGGCTATATATTAGCCTAATGTATTGCATAGGATTGTGGGATAGAAAATATAATATACAATATTATTACTTTGTTTATTCCATCAGCTGTCCAAATCCCAAGATTTGGTATCAGAGCGTGCTATTTCTCAGATTGCATGGAGTTTTCAAATTAGCAAAGGGGCAGCTCTTTGTGCCTCATTGGATGAGAAAAATCATTTACTGATTAATTTGGGAGCCTATATATTTATTATCAGTTTTTTGTAGAAGTGCGTAGCTTTTACCAGAAGAATTCAGTGAAGAGGAGATGTTTATAGAGTTATACGTGATATTGGAGACATTTAAAAAAAAAAAGAGTTCTCTTGTGCAATATTGGATCGACCTGTTCAAAATGTAAAATCTGGTTAAATATTTATTTCTTCCGATTCAATCTGTGTATGCATCTACTTATGTTCAAGGAGTTCAGAATATTTTGTTAGAATTGGTTTTGCATTTGTAAAGACGAGTTGGGTGCATTTTGTAAAAATACCAGCCGTCTTCTCAGGAAATCAAAGTGACAATTAGTTACATCTGCGAGTATTTATTTGAAGAGGCATGAAGATTCTCTAGACTCGAGCTTGGCTTCAACGGTTTGTAGGATTCCCAAAGTAAAATGTGTATGCATAAGACGGATCTGATTGTCCTCTCTCAGTGACTTGTGAGACATTGCAAATATCATACTGTTTTTTATTCTCTACGACCTACATTGTTTGCAGCGATTTGCATCAAAGCGCATCATTTGTTGCATATCCACGTGTGGCTCAAGAGGAATGCATGGTAGTTAGCCACGTGTCTATATTGCACAACTCGCAATAGATGTCACCCGTGTGCAGTCGCTCTAATAGATGTCACCCGTGTGCAGTCTTCAACAGCGAGAAGACAAGTTTGCAGTTATTGGGGAGCCAGCCTGTGGCTTGGACCTATAACTAACCAACAAGCAAACATACTTGCCACTGCTGTACCCGAGCCCTTAGGCCTACAGTTTTGTAAGTATATGCATGTCAATTAGGCTATTTTGTTGTAGTGAATCTAATAATAGCCTCCAGCTATATTAGAAAATTGAGTCGTTATAGTTTAGTTTTTAGATTTTAATTGGTCATTGAGTCTTTTGTTTTTTGTTTTTAATAGTTATTTGAGTGGAATAAAAGTTTTTAGTAGTTATTGTTGTATCATGTATTGAATTCTTAAATCGTATAAGTTTTAATTCAATATATTTGGCCATGTTTTAATGTAGTTTTATTTGTGTTATTTTCAATATGTCAGTTTAACACACTTGTGTTAAGAGTTTGAAATAGGTCTTTTATATGTTTTAACACACTTTCCATAAGAGTTTGAAATAGGTCTTTTATTTCATGTCAAACGTTTTAGTCAAGAATTGTCCTGTTGTAATTATAAGACATCAATGTGTATGTCAATGTTAATTCCATCATATATGTCTAGGTGAATATAGGTAGTCAATGTTAAATAGGTGATTTTAGGATTATTGTCTTGTCAAGTGTTAAAGTCATGTCTTTGTATTAAGTCTGAAAAATAAAATAAAAATTGCCTTACGAATGCATTTTCGGTGGAATCCGACGTTCGGGTAAGGTGTGTAATTTTTGAGCCTCAAATTCCAAATCTGCAAAGTTAAGTAGCATATGACTGGAGGACAGAGGCACATGAGGATGGAGGTCAGATAGCGAGCTCTCGTCAGTCACCAACGACGGGGCCGCACAGAATGATTTGGTGGCACAGGTGTGAAGTGTGAGTACTTGTTTTTGAGTTTTGCAGTGTTCTAGATTCAGTTGTGTGGTGTGAATTTCAGCTTGGTGTGATTCTTTTGCAGAGTTCCTGTTTTGGATTGAATAAGTGAAATGTTCACAATGAGGGGGGGAACATGGTCTTCATTGTTCCATTTCCATTATGTTGTTCAGTTTTGAAAGCAGTATTTCCTACATGATTCCCTTTTGTAGTGACATTGTATAATATTGATCAAAAGTATTGTAGCAATCATGATGTAAGGTTTTTGGTAAACCTGTAAAAACCAATTGTGTAAGGTTTTTGGTAAACCTGTAAAAACCAATTTTGTAAGGTTTTTGGTGATCCTGCAAAACCAAGTGTGAAAGGTTTTTGGTACACCTGCAAAACCAATTGGTAAGGTTGTTGGTAGAAGCCGGAGAAAACCATCAGTGGAAGAAATGTGCGTTGGTACATGTTCGAGTTTTGTGCAAGCCCAATGCTGCACATTTGCGGAGTTGATCATGAGCACACAGAGGTGGCAGGCTACAATCAGTGAATGAGATATGTTGTACCATGTAAACATTAAGGGGGGGAATGTTAGGAAATTAATTATTAATGTTTACATTATAAATATTAGGTTTGAAAGAATATATTGTTTCAACAATATATTATTCATGGAGTTTTGTTGTACCCGTAAGTTTATAAACGGGTAAGTTGTTTGATACACTTCCTATTTTATAGGAAGAGGTTTGTCTATTATATTGGCTATATATTAGCCTAATGTATTGCACAGTTTCTCTCCAAGATCTTCTACTATTGGGTGTTTCAAGGTCAACAATGACCTGAGGTGGAGTTTCAACAACATTTACATTTATAAACTCACCTTGGTTTTTCAAGAACCTTAGCACTTGAGCATCATCATTAAAAACTTGAAAATGTTTCACATTATCATGGACATTCGGCCTAGTTAGCACTTCAATGTTGTATTCATAATAAAGTGAAATGGTGCAATTTCAAATTTAGAACCCAGCACTGCCAACTTTTCAGCAACAACATTGAGACCTCTGTCATGATATACAATGTTAAAGGAATCAAACATTTCAATTAGATCCCAAATTGCATGCTTATACTGTTCATACGCTGATTTTTTTATAGCATACAGTTTTCTTATTTGTTTGACAACCAGATCTGAATATCCTTTTTGCAAAATGTCTTTTACTCCATATTTCCATGCAATTCTTAACCCTAACACAAAAATTCCTCACACTCAACAATGTTTTTAGTGAATTCAAAATTAAGTTTGAAAGAAAAATCAAACTCTTCCAAACTAGGAGAAAGCAAAACTATACCAGCACCATTTCTAAATTTGGAGCAACATCCATCAAATAGCAAGATCCAAGGAGAACCTACCACCTCAAGGAACTTTGATTTGTCCATCTTGTTTTCTTTTCCATTAGAAAAAACCAATGAAATTCTTAGCATCTACATCAGCAAATAACACTTCATAGGAAGCATTGTTTGGGTCCTCAATTAGATGCAACATTTTCTTTTCTCCATAGAGCTTGACTAGGCTGCCCTCAATGGGAATGGTGGAAAAATACATATCCATTTGGACACTCCCTCAAAAACTTTCAGCCCACTTCTTGACAAAAGCATACCCCCCATTTGGCAGGGGCACACAATCCACAACCCAATTTAAAATGCCTCCCTGGATTAAATGCAAGACGCACTACCAAACCTTTCAAACAACCAACAACCAACACTTCTCTTGAGTCCATGGTAGTACACTTTCCATATGATGCTGTCACTTTGATGTCTAACTCATTCATGAATTCTAGAGGCATGACATTACATGATGCACCGGAATCAAACATACAATTATGAAGTAGCTTATCCTTTATGATCAAAGTTGTGAAGAATGGATCAACATTCAATTGGGAATCAACCAAATATTTCCCCCAAATATAGCTCAGGTGTCTCTCCAATATATTCTACTACTGGTGGTGTTTCAAGGTCAACAATGACCTGAGGTGGAGTTTCAACAACATTTACATTTCTGCCTAGAGTAACCTTCTCTTCTTTCAATCCCAAGTACTCAAATGCTCTCTTCTTATGCTTAGGAATTCTAATCAACTCAATGATTAGAACACTCACTTTAATTTGGATTAATACTTGGGCTATGTCATAGGGGACACTCTTTGGAAAAACAACATTGGAAGGGAGACAAGAAGATTCATTAGATGGTAGTGGATTCTTGGCAGCTTGGGCATTAGGAGGACTATAATTTTTGTTTGGGACATTAGAACTTATGACATGTGCTTCTCTCCTAGGAGCTTCTTTTGGAATGCTTGTGAGCAAGGATGTTTTTGGTTAGGCTTGAGGCCCAACTCCCTTAACAACTTTTCTTCTAGTTTTATAATCTTTCTCTTGAGCTACAACAACATTCATCAACAATTCTCTATCTTCCTCCGAAGGGATACCACCATCGTACTTCTTAATCATCAAATCTCTTAAGTATTCAAAGTCATTGTTAGGAATTTTAAAAGCTTGCACTACATCAACTTCAAGAGCATGAGGTGGAAGAAATATTTGTAACCGTTTGATGCAATCCCAATACATTTCAGCTATCCTAGCACTTATTACTTCATTAGATGTTGCTCCTCCTTGTGAGCTTGAAGAAAAAACCATCATGCAAATATCATCATCAGTACCATCATCATTACTAGCTTCACCTTCTTTCTGGTCCACTTCACATGGAGGATGGGGTAGAAGACACCTATCACACCAATCAATATCAACAACCTCTTCAACAACAACAACCCTAGAAGTTAAGGGATCAAGAAACACTCTTCCTTAATGTGCTTGAGGATGTCTATTTGCAGATCCAAGAAGCCCTTTACCTTTGTCATCAGACCTCTGCTCATTCCTATGGTGATTGCCAAATCTATCTTGTGCTTGTTGTCTAGGCTGACCTTGTGAATTCTTCCCAATTCCCTTCTCAACTCTTTCCAACTTGTATGAGATTTATTTGATAGCCCCTGCCAAAGTTTTCACAACCTCTTCTAAGTCAACACCTTTACTAGCTTGAGGTTTTTTAGGGTTTATCAATTTTACACCATCTCTCTTGAAAGGTTTCCCAATTGCTTTGATATTGTTCTCAATTTGAAGTGCCATGGTGAAATATTGTCTTAGATTGGTTGGGTTCTTGTCTCTTAGGTAATAGGCTGCCTTCTTATCAAATGCATCTGCATATTTGATTAGACAAGATTCATCACAAGGCCTCAAATTAACAGGAAGCCTTCTCAAAGTTTTGTTAAACCTTGTGTGGAATTCATGGACTGATTCATTAGGGTTCTTCTTTATATTCTCAAACTTAGATAAAAGAAATCTAGGATCAATCTTATCACCATATTGCAACCTAAATGCATTTTTCATTTTAGTCCATGAATCAATAGAATTATCAGGTAGAGCCTTGTACCAATCCATATCATCTTCTTCTAGTGTATAAATGAACAAATTAATATACACATCTTCAAACTCTATCTCAAAATATTCCAACATATTAACAAAGAGTTTGAGATGCTGATCACTAGTTATTGCATTGTTGCCTTGAAAGTTTGGCAATCTATTTCTGACATCTTGTGGAACAACATTTGGGTAACCATCCATTCCTCTAAAATCTATGGGACCAAAGATGTTAACAACAAATGGAGGTCTAGGCTGATCCATATTGTTTGGTGGGGGTGATCTTGGAGGTGAAATAAGTTGATGAGGAGTGTAAGGTCTTTGGGGCTCAAAATGTGATTCACAAGACTGGTATTCTCTAAGAGCTGATTTTCTTGGAAAGTTTTACTCAAATTAAAACAAAGAGGTGTAGATTGGAGAAGGAACTTACCAAGTACAGAAGAAGGACCTTCACTAGTTGAGGTAAACAAGTTTATGAGAGGATTTCTTGAATTAGAATCACTTGAAGAAGAATGATAATATTCTACCAAAGGATGATCTCTCTCACCAATGGATATATCTTTGCATGATGTCTAACCTTTAACAACATTCCAAACTCTTCTCCCTTCCAACTCTGAGTTCCTTGAATCTGAAAAACAATTTCTTAGCAGAGTCTTTAAGGAAGAGAGATATTCTTCCTTCTAGTTTGTAGAGATTAGCAACACAAAAATAAATGACAGAAAGGCAAGACACTGGTATTTATTAATATCAAATCAACATGGAGTCGCCACTAAGGAATTTCACCATAGTTGTGAAAATGCACTAAAATAATTCTGTCAAATATTTACCAGCACTGAAAATATTGCCAAAATTTACAAATCAGACCTTCTTTCTTCTTGAAATTATCAACCACAAATGCAAATGAAGTGCAACAACTACTGGAAGCTGGTAAAATTACAGGCAGAACTTATATCTTCACTTAATCCTTACAAATCTGATTATAAAATGATGCTTCAACAACATATTTGCATGCATAATTTGCAAGGGACTTTACCAGGGTTTGATATGCATTTAAATATCTCAAATATGTATGCATATGGATAAGATTGAACTAATAAACATCAAACCTAGAACTCTACTCTTCATTCTAGCCTTATAAATTTGATTAGAAAATGATACTCAGATTTGTGATTGCACACAAATCACAGAAGAAGTATTACCAGGGATCTAAAATACTACAATTCAAAATAATGTCCCCAGCAACGGTCCAAGAAAGTGTTGGTATCCAAATTTATTCTCCTTTTCAGTCTGAGCAGCATCAGAGATATGTCATGAAGCTTGAAGTCAGATAGATCATGATGTGTGTCATTTTTTAGCCGAGGATGTGATCTAATTGGCACTCAGATTTGTAGAGAGATGGATAGAACTTTGAAAGGATTTGATCTGACCCTCACTATTTTAGGTTGTGCTTTTCAACCAAGGTAAGAGAACCTACAGTATAACCCCCAAATGGTGAAGGAGATGAAGATATCCCTCAATTTATGCAAATAATATGAAAAGGCCTTGGGAAAATATGATCAACACACCAAATCTGACTTTCACAAGTTGTCACTCCTAGATTATGGAGATATTTTCAATGCAAGGCAAGGGTTACTGGAGACATTATATGATCCTAGTTTGCTTTGTGCATTTTTGTAAATAGATTATATTCTTTTGTTGACACACAATGCAATGCAGGGGTAGTATGGGTAGGATTAGTTTGTTTGAATGAATTTTTGGTGGGATGTTGATAAGACAAACTGGGATATATCAGATCTTTGAAAACCTCTACAATACTTGAACAACTATCATATAAAATGCTTCAAATAATCAGGATATTCTTTCAACCAGAAGAGGCATAAATGGAAGCCCAAGTTGCACTCTTCACATAATATTTGAGAATTCACCACAAAAGCTTGAAGTAAAGAACTCAATTAAACACAAAAATCCATGATCAAACCATGCCTAAGGTACCCCCAAAGGCTTACAAGAAATCTCTACAGTCAAGGAAGGTAAAGTGATTTTAAATTTGTTTATCTCTTTATCAGATGAAGGATCTTCTAAACATGAGATTGCAAATGCCACTAAAATATCAACAAGAAATGGAGATTCTCTGTGATTTCTAAAGACTTTCAATGCAAGATTGTAACAAGAATAATGAAAACTATTTGCAGGCATTTAAAAATGATAACATGCATCATATTGCCCATAAAAACACAAATTAACTCAAAATCTTGTTAGATTCATCAACAGAGGAGAGTTTCATGAACAATCTCAGAACTGTGTGATGGCTATACACTTTTAACCAACTCACATACATGAAGATCCAACACAGAAGAAATTATTCTGGTTCTTTGGTGGGTTTTTTTTTAGAAAAAATGAGCTTTCTCTCAGAATTTGCTCATGATTTTTCAACTTCCCCCCCTTTACAATTTCTCCAAAATGCATTATATACCTCATGCCACATTGGATCCTTCTTTCACAAGAAAAGAATATGCCATGGGATCAAGTTTGTTACAAAACAATCCTCATGATTCAATGAAAATGACATCAAATAGAAAAACATTTGCAGGTTGCCAGGTGTGCCCAAAAGATTAAATTATTACAAATATCTGGATCATTATCCATCCTGGAGGCATGTTTTTCATCATTGAGGCATGCAAACACCTTTTACTCATCATTTTCACCTTTTTACCTTTTCAAATTACCTCTACAACTTTTGATTTTGCCATTTCACGTTTTTGGATGGATTAGGGAAAAATTTATTTCAAAATCACCTCAGATCAAAGAATTAAGCCATGAAAGTGATGCCAACGATCCTAGAAGGAAAAGACGACACAAAATCACTATAAATTTGATGAATTTTGATGTAAAAATCATGATTCCAAGCTTCCTGGAGCTCCCATGGCGGTCAAAACAAATGGATGCAAAACAACCATCGATCTTATCTATCTTTTAATCTTGGTCCTCCATGTGGAAGATGTGGACTTAGAAATAAGCTTGAGTTACCTTTTTAATTTTTTGGATAAGGCTGGACACGTGGCAAAAAATGATTAGAAACAAATTCGGGCTCATTTTTTTACTTTTCAACCTTTTGGAAAAAATATGAAAAAAAATGACCTTTTCCTCTGCCCCTCCGCCTTTGAAGTTTGGAGCTGACACGTGGCACATGGTGGGTCCCATTGGGATCGTGCCTCAATTCTGCGCATTTTGACCTTTTTTAGAAAATTGGAAAATTTTTCACTTTTTTCCCCGCGAGCCCACACCTCTGATTTCTCCCTCGCCACGTGTCTCCTTGTGATTTGCTAGTGGGCCAGACGCTCCAAATTTTTGATTTTAAGCCCTTTTTGCAAAAAGGGAAAAAATTCTCTCCTGCCTCCACCGACCCACCCACCCACCTTGTCCTCTGCCATGTGTCGCTCGATTGATTTGCTTGCGGGCCCGCGGCTTCAAATTTTTGCCTTAACTCCTTTTTTGCGAAAAAGGGGAAAAAATTATCTCCTGCCTTTGCCGACTCCGCGGACCCGCACTTCCCTCTGACCCTGTTGGACACGTGTCACATCTGTGATTCACCATGCAGGAAAATGCTGTCCAAAATTTTACTTTAACCTTTCTTTGTGCCAAAAAGGCAAAAAATTCCCTTAATGACCTCCACTAGCCCGCCGTTCCCGCACAAACCAAAAACTTCTTCCCTTTTTGCCCTCTTGGACACGTGTCTCCCTTGGATTGGAGCGGCGCCATTTTTCATTTTTCACCTTTTAGACAACATAGAGCTATAAAATTCTAAGTCCCCCATCATCCCACTTCTTCCATTTTGAAACTGTTAGGACACGTGTCCTCTTTCGGTTGGTTGTGGGGATTCGGGCAAAATTTGTGACCTTAAGAAATTTTGCAAAATAAAGCCTAAAAAAACTTCAAAGGAGATCCGACTCCCCTGCCTTTCCACTTGACCAATAAGAACATGCCACGTAGGCAACTTTGAAAAAGGCGGAGTCCCTGGAGCCCGAAATTTGCCCCATTTTGCCCAAAAATAAGGTGAAAAATGACAAGTTAGAAACATTCCTCCTCACCACACCTCTGGCCAATGAAAACCCGCCACATTGCCAATACCTTCTGAGGATGAATTTGATGGGCAAATGACGCCCGTCTGACCGTCAAAACGTAAAAAATTCCAGGGATGCCCTAGAATTCAAATTTTTCACCAAGGATGGCAGATTTTTCGATTCTGAATCAAATGAAACAAGATTTCCGAATATTTTCGACCTTGGGATAGGATTTTCAATTGCACACAAGTATGATTTGATCAATTTATATTTTTCCACGATCTGGCAAAGGGAAAAACGACATAGCCCGCAAAATTGGAAATACTAGGGCACAGAAAAGGGCAAACTTGGATTATTCTTTCAAATTAGGGCAAAACAACAAGTTTGTGAGTATTTTTAAAGCATTTCAACTGGAGGAGAAGAATTACAGATCATCAAATCAAAGAATAAAACGTTTTTGAGCAGATTAAATATTAAATATTTAATTACGCTTCTTCCCATGCATCTTAATCACTTATCTACCCCAAATTTATTCTATCTATGTATCACATCTATTTTTCCGCTTCCCTAAGCGGGATATTTGCCGTATTCGGGGTAATTCTCATCTTTCTTGAAATCGCTCATTTTGGCCATCTCGGGAGTCTATTCCGCGATCGGCGCCGACCCATATGGTCGGCGCCGATTTTCTAGGAGTGGCGCCGATTATAAAAGCAAGTCCAGAACTCATTTCTGGGGACCGAAAAAGAGACCACGAACGAGCGAAAAAGTGAACAGACGAAAAAAGGAAGCACTTACGCACGAACAGAGAGCGAGAAAGATATAGGTTGTGAGAAAGAGAGATCTTCTTAGCATCAATTGTATCAAATTAGGGCAGATCCTGTCCGAATCAATCCCTGAGAGGAGCACCATTACTCTGTCCCTGTCATATCAGCATCGCACACCACCATCTATCATCTGGTGACTCTGTTCCAGTGTCTCGCCAACTTCGGCACATCCAGCAGACCACATCCATCTTCCAATTCCCGAATCTTATCGCACAGTCCCTGATTGATCGATCTGCCTCCAGTTGACGCCGACCTTACCCAGTCGACGCTGATCCGTCTCAATCGACGTCGATCCTACCCAGTCGACGCCGATTTCCCTGCAGATAGGTAAAAGGATACAGGTAACACAAATCCGGCATTATTTCATAGTTCCTTGTTTTCTGTACTTTCTGTCTGCTGTTTAGATTCTGTCTTATTACTGCAATCAGAAAATCTAGCTTTTTACTTACATCTTTTATCATGTATGCTTCTTTTCTTAATTGAAAACGTGGACTGACATCCACCGAGGAAGCTTATTGCTTCTCGGACCCGCTTCTTGGGCAGTCCACCTAAATATCTTTTAACGTGGTCTTTTTCTGTCAAGCATTGGTGTTTTGCAGGTTACTTGGATCTATTGTGTGAATTTCTCGTGTGCGCCCATCTTACCCGAGGGGCTAACGATGTTGGAGGCAATTTGGTATGGATGTCTGATTACCCACCTTGCTTTGTGTTATATTTTGTCGTTGACATTAAGTTGGACGACTTGGTGGTAATAATTGTTATATTTTGTCGTTGGGTGTATGGAACTTTATTATTCTAATTCTTCGTTGGGGGTCACCTAAGTGACTTTTGGCGCATGGGGGGCAAAAGTAACTTTAATCAAATTATATTTATGTGGTTTTCCTGAGGGGGGTCGATTGGGGTGTTTTTTGGGCCTCTTGTTGCATGGTGAAGTTATAAAAGGAGTGCTTGAGGAGAGTTATTCATTCATTCCGGATACATCTCACCTGGATTTTTGATATTGGAGTTTGCTTAACCTGTTGTTGCGGAGCACTTTGCTTTGCTCGTGGGATTGTTCGAGGGGAAGATCCCATAGGAACCCTAGCTTCGGTGGTGAAAGATCCACACCTAGCTAGCAGAGCTAAATCTTCGGTGGTGAAAGATCTTCTCTTAGTTACGCTATTTTGGAGCGTTATTTAGGATTTCTTGGATCAGATCTGGACAGTCACATCCAGAACACTTCAGATTCAGAGTAAGAGGATAACCATTTTTCATGAAGGGTTTCAGTTCAGCATTTGGGAAAGAATTATTTTCTAGGGTTTTATCTACTCAGTTCCTGATTTGCAAACAGTGTCAATTTTAGGTGTTTCTAGGTGTCCATTTTTAGATTTGTCATTGTTGGGATCATGTTCTATATCATTTAGTAGATGTTAATTAGGCAGAAAATCAGTTTTTTATCAAAATCGGTATTCACACTAGTTATGAATTTTTGAAGTTTTTCACCCTTGCAGTTTAGGGCTTTCTGAAAATTACTGGCAGTTATATATTACTCAAAAAAATCAAAAAATATTTTTCCCTAGTCTTTGTTTTCACCTTAGCAAGCTCTCTATAAAATTTCGTGTGATTTGGGCAAATATTTTGCAAAATATCTATAAATTTCAGCTCACTGCCCTAGTTGGTTCATTTCCAGAAGATTTCAGAATATCATTTGCAAAGCACACGATTCCCTTATCGCAGCGGTGTGTCAAATTTCAAGTTTAGGCCCCTATATCAAGGGATATTTCAAACTAGTTACAATAGAGAAGAACTGGATTCGGAATGTTGTTACCAGATGCATTACATAATACCATCACTTAGTTTCAGCTACCCATAGATGATTGAATCCTGATTCTAAGACGCCTTCCCTAACATTTGGCCTTGGGTAAAAACATCAGAAAGTCATGTCCAGGTGCTCTCCAATGAGCATTGGTAGCCTGACTTGAACTCATCTGTACATTAGTTAGGTAAGAATATTCTTTTCTTAGGATGATAAATGACGGTTGTCAGCTTGGACACAATCTAGAAGAATGGTGTTACAAGTTTCCTCCGGCATTGCCTTTTTCTGTTGAAGAAAGAATCATCGTACTCAGTGTGAAGTTTTCATTTCTAAATCCACAAGGACCTCCTGCTGAGACCGACTGAATCAAAATGAACTTTCCCACTGATGGTCATCTCAAGTTCACTTGGTCTATCATTGCCAAAGAAGTGTCCATCAGGTCCAGCTTCCCCTAGTCCTGTCGAAAATAGCAAACTAGAATAAGAGATGGTATTGTACAAAATCGGGGATGTTCTGGATTCAAAGACATTGGTCGACAAGCAATGACGATATACCTCATGTGACTACACATTAGTGTGACAAGTTTATTCTTAATATCTGATCACGGTTCGCCAATCTCAACATGGGAGGGTCACGACTTGGAACCTGCTTTGAGATCATCCCAATTGCCTTTGGAGAGCAGTATGCGATCATCTCCTAGAAGACATTGCCTCGAGCCATGGGTGAAATCAAACTAAGGCACTAGACTATATCTCTCAGGTTTCTCTAGCTTAGGACCTACGGCACTATCGACTGGTTCTCAGAAGTGAGTGCTGTACCTATTAAATTAAAATTTAATATGGTGTACAACCTAAAAAATGATGAGGTATTGAAACGTGCCTTGTGATATACCGTATGCGTCTGGACACCCGTATTTATTGTTGTTGAATTCATTTATAGCCCTAGATCGTTTCCCAATGTCAGTACTGTCATCCTGAGCCAACTTGCTTTGAGATAAGCTAGTTTGGAACAAACTTCTCGTCCTCTAGGTGGTCTTTCAAAGTTTGAATGATTAAAGCAACTGTGATCTTATGCCATATTTTGAAAAGTTCGGTAATTTTAATACCTAGATCCGGTAATTTTATTGTATAGGCTATTTTTTGGTCTTGCTTTCCCAATATGGGTCCTTAATCATTTCGGTACTAATGGATTCCTCAATCTGTCTCGTTTCTATCAATTTATCATTTAAGAGTCCACCATTTTCTGAATTTATCCGTCACCCAACCTTCATTTTGTTAACCACTTATGATCTCACAGCCTGCCTATACGAAAGCTACCTCAAAGTTTAATACCCCACCCGGTGTCAGGCTGGAGGCCTTGTTACTCCTCTTATCAGTGGCCTATCAATCAGACAGATGAATTCCCCATTGAAACTTCTACAACATGGACCATTTGCTGTCCTTAAGTCAGAACATTGAACAGGCAGACTTTGATCTAGATCCTCAATCATTGGCGTAAGGTCTTCGCAAGTCTCATGTCAAGAATTATTATAGACAAGGAAGTCCGTACCAGCATGAATGATATTGTCACTTCCTAGTCCTTTGAAGAAGTGTGTAATGAACCCATTCACCCCTCAGTAGCTTTCAAGCCTTATCCTCCCCAATGGGAACTTCCTAAGTTTTCAAAAGTTCATAGTCAAGAAGACCCTCAACAACATTTGCGAGCTTTCAAACATGCTTGCTACCTCATAGTCCAGGATCAGGAGCTTATGCTCCGTACCTTTCCTATGTCTCTAGCAGGTCCTGATTTAGACTGGTACAATAACATTCCTCAACATTCCTTGTTTTCTTTCTCTCAATTGGCCCAGATGTTTGTTGAAAACTTTTCAATAAATATCGCGCATAAGATCTCGATCACAGATATTTATAACATTGGCCAATTCGATGATGAGTCTATTGCAGACTTTGTCGCTCGTTGGAGAGGGATAATCAACCAATTATCTTTGTCCCTTCCTCAATCCCAACAAATCGAGTTGTTTACTCGATCTTGTGCTAATAATATTTCTTCCACTTTGAGGATCCAAACTTTTCATACCTTTGAAGAAGCCTTTACGATGGCATGTAAACTTGAATCTCGTGCCATTGAGCAAGGGAAGCTAAAACTTCGCTCTAAATCCAAACCATATTTTTTTCGGTTTACCAAACCAAATTATTCCCCTTCTAAAGATAAAAATCAAGGATCCACCAACGCTATCGTATTAAAAGCATCACGGGCCGACAATACTTCTAATCAAACACCACGAAGAGACCCCTCATCTTCTCGAAAAGGGACTTCATCATCTCGATCCTTCACTCCATTGGGGGAATCATATGCCTCTATCTTAGAAAAAATGTTGGAAGTTCGCATGATCGAACTTCCCCCCATTAGGAATATTGATGAAAACCAAGAACGTCCATTCTGGTATAGGGAAAACGATTTCTGTCCTTATCATAGAACCAAAGGTCATGACATTGAACGATGTCAGACTTTCAAAAATCTTGTCCAGAAATTCATTGATAAAGGCGAGCTCATTCTGGATAACCCAAATGCTCCCCCAAATCAGGCACTCGATGTTTTTAAACAACCTTTTCCCAATCATGCCCCGAACCATAATGCTTCAGAGTCTCAAAAACCAAACACCCACACTATCAACTTCATCTCTACTGAAGAATCTTCTTCTGAAACCAAGCCATCTGCGAACACATCAATCGAATCAGAACCTCCTTCCACTTCATCAATCACTGGAGTTCCACCATCTTCAGATAGCCCGTCTTTGAATATTCCTACATTACTAAGCATGGAGTCATCTCTCTCCGCTCCTTTGTCTGACCTTCCATCCATACCCGAGACAGTGTCATCCTCATCTGTCTCATCATCAGACATTCTTTCAATACTCGAGGCAATTACATCCCTTCGAGTTTCCACTACAGACACATCTACTTCTGTTGCTCCCATTCCCGCTGCAACTATGCCCTTGGTGAACGTACCTATAATTGTGCCGACTTCGACGGAAGCATCTTCGATTTTGACCCTTCCTATCTCTTTTCCTACAGTAGTTTCACCCATGATTACTGCATCAGAAGTAGTCCCTTCGCAAGGAACTGCTTCTTCATCACCCCCTTCTTCCATCACTAATGTTACTTTGCCTATTAAAGAAAAATCAAAAGAAGTAGCACCAACACCTATACACTCGTTTCCTGAACCTAAACCGAGACAACCAAAATCTAACGTTACACCATCAGTACCTCCCCACCTGCTTCCTCCGAAAAGGTTACAATCACCTTATGCCGTTGAAGTTGTCACCATCCCTGAAAAAGGAAAGCCCATATTTCGGACCATCAAGACTCTTGGTGCTCTTCCACAAAAATCTCTCTCTACGCCTCATAAACGATTGGATTTTCCCGCTGAGAAGGCGTCTTCTTCTACACACTTATCAAAGCCATCATCTTCTTCTACAACACATTCTTCACCAATACCCCGAAAAATAGACTTACCTACTAAAAAGACGTCACCTCTTCTATCAGGATCATCATCTTCATTACCAAAAACCAAGGCACCCTATGTTCCTCCGATTACACCTACTTTGGGAGCTTCTTCCTCTTCTAAATCGACATTATCTAAATCATCAGTAAATTCGACCAAGCAACCCCCTTTGTCTCCAAAGACCGCAAAATTTGTCACATATCCATCATCTTCAAAATCTATTTTAGGGGCTCCTCCTCCACCAAAGTCAATCATGTCTCACTTACTCCCATCCCAAGTACCCAAGACTGCTCCTCCAAATGTCCAAACAAATAAGAGGATCCCTAAAAAGACTGTTAAACCTAACATGCAAGTTCTTTTACCTCGGCAGTCGGTTAATGTAAAAGAACCACCTTCATCATCTCTATCCTCCTCTTCGTCTACCGGATTCTACACCGAAATCCTTCATCAACTTATCCAATCTTCATCCATAACCCTTCCTCCGATTAAACCTTATAACCCTAAAGGAGTTAAACCTACCTGGTTTAACTCTGATCTGATTTGTGCTTACCACCGTACCCCGGGTCATGATACTGAGGGATGTAAAGCTCTTCAAGCCGTTGTCAAGAACCTTCTGGAAGAAAGTGACCTTTTGCTGGAGGAGGAGGAACAGGTACCTCCTGTCATCTTAGCCCCATCTGAGCCTCAACGATCCACTCAGACCTCTAGTGGTCCCACTCCACTTGATCTTCCTCCTTCTCAAATTGACACAATCCATATCGCCACTAGAACCCAACACTATGATAACCCATCTTCATCTTCAGCATCTCGACCACGGGTTGTCATTTCTGCAGCCCCTGAAGGTGTTTCTCCTTCCTCATCAGCCCCATGACCCAGGGTCTCTATTCGTGCTGCACCTCGGGCTCAAGTTCCCGTGTCTGTTGAGGAGAGTGTTATGAAACAACTCACCCAGGCTCCGGTCAAAATGTCTCTTTTTGACCTCATCCAATCCTCTCCACAACATCGCCAGGCTCTAATCGATAATCTGCGTCGCATCGCAGTGAATTCAGATGAGCCCCAGCCCTACGAGTTGGTTGTTGGATTGAATAGACCATCAACCACCATTTCTTTTGAAGATTCAGAAATTCCTTCTCCTTCTTCCGAGGATTTGGAGGCTCCCCTCTTTATCACAGTCCAAATCAATAACACTACCTTAAAACGTGTTATGATCGATAGTGGAGCTGCACTCAACGTCATCTCCTCGCACACGTTTGAGCAACTTAAGTTACCAAAGAATGTAGTGTCACCCCCGCCTTTCGCCCTTCGATCATTTAACGATCAGCTAGCAGTTACTTTAGGAACTGTGGTCTTACCCATTCGAGTAGGTAAGAAGCTGCTTCATGAACTCTTCTACATCGTCAAAGGAAAATTCCACTATAATATGATCCTCGGATGCTCCTGGATTCGCGCAATGCATTGTGTCCCATCCACCCTCCATCGATGCCTAAAATATCAATATGAGGGCAAAATATATACTCATCCAGGAGATCCTTTTCCTTCCGCACAATGCGACATGACCACAAGATCTTCCCCTTTAAAAGAAAATGCATGTTCTCCTGACGGGGTCTCATCTTCTTCCATACCTGCAACCAAACTACCAGATTTACAAAATCTAGAAGAGACATTGCAGCGTTTCTCACTAGGAGAGCTTCCTCTCTTTTCTTTTGATGCCCATCTCAAACCTAATGAGTATGGTAGACCAGACAAACAACCTGAATATCAACCAGGTCTCGGTCGCATCGTCACCATTGGTCTGCCCAATCAACAGACTAATTTCATCTACGGTGGTCTTGATACACCTCACTATCGCCCAGATTCTCCTCCTAGGACCAAACCTTACTTAACAGGGTTTGATTATCTATAGAATCCCACGTTTGCAAAAACTTATCTATATCGATGCGCGTGGAAAGGCTTTGGCCTGGGAAAATATGAACAAGGTATACATGACCTCAAACCCATTCCTACTCTCATGCCACATCAGAAATTTGGTTTAGGATTTAAACCCCTTTCAAAAGCCACCGTCACTATTCTCGATGAGCCTCTTCCTACTGATGAACCATCTTCCCCCACTAAGTCAGAAGCATCACTTGATGTGGACGATGACATTTCCATCCCACCTAACTTTTTTTTTTTGATCAATACCATTTCCTTAGGGCCGTTAGCCTATGAGACTAACAATCGGTCCGCTTCTATACCATTAATCTTCCCTGAAATAGTTGGAGACGACTCTCCTACTATCAACACTATCCACTGTGCAGATGACGATTCCGTCCTCACCTATCTGGGAGCAGAGGATTCTTATCTTCCCAAGACTATTCCTTCTGACACGTCTACCCTTCTCAACGAAGCCACTGTCGACCTTAATATAGGGACTTCTGAAGACCCTCGCATCATTAAGGTCGGCCAGTCTCTTAATCCACAGGAATTAGGGGACTTTACCACTTTTCTTTCCAACCATCGTCAAGCCTTTGCTTGGTCATATGAGGATATGCCAGGACTCGATCCCGATATTGTGGTCCACAATATCGTTACTCTTCCCAACATCAAACCAGTTAAAAAAAATTACGTAAAATGCACCCTAGAGTAGCCCTTCTTGTTAAAGAAGAATTACAGCGCTTGCTCTCGGCTAACTTCATCCAACCCATCGATTATCCACAATGGGTGTCCAATGTAGTACCAGTAACTAAGGCTACTGGGAAAATTCAAATTTGTACCGACTTCTAGGATCTTAATCTTGCTTGTCCAAAAGATGATTTTCCTCTACCTAATATCGACCAACTCGTAGATTTAACTGCGGGTCATGAGATGCTTTCTCTTATGGATGGTTTCTCTGGATATAATCAAATCCTCATCGCACCAGAAGACCAACATAAGACTTCCTTCATAACTCCTTGGGGGACCTTTTGCTATCGTGTCATGCCTTTTGGTCTTAAGAACGCAGGAGCAACCTATCAACGAGTAATGACCTACATCTTCCATGATCTCTTGCACAAAACTGTGGAAGATTATGTTGACGATCTCCTCGGCAAGTCCAAGCATCGTCAGGATCATCTTTTCATCCTTGCACCTCTCTTTGAGAGGCTTATCCGCTTCTGTCTTCGTCTAAATCCAGCTAAGTGTGTGTTTGGCGTTCTCACTGGTAAACTTTTAGGTTTTATCATTTCCATCAGGGGTATTGAAGTGGACCCCGCAAAAATAAAAGCCATCCTTGAGATGCCTCCCCCGTCTAACTTGAAGCAACTCCGCAGTCTCCAAGGACGTCTTCAATCGGTGCGTCGTTTTATCTCCCAATTGTCGGACCGTTGTCAACCTTTTCACCATCTCCTCCGTAAGAATGTTCATTTTGAATGGGATGAGCATTGCCAAAAGGCCTTTGATGATCTCAAAGCTTATCTTCTTTCTCCACCCGTGCTTACACCTCCACGCGAGGGGGAGCCTTTCTATCTTTATATCTCTGTGACTGACCATGCTCTGGGAGCCATGATCTCGCATCGGGACACTTGTGGTAAAGAACAAGCTGTCTATTACATCAGTCGCACCCTCCATGAGTATGAGACACGTTACTCCGAAGCTGAAAAACTATGTTGTGCTCTCTTCTTCGCAACTTCTAAGCTTCGTCATTATCTCCTTAATCATAAAACTTACATTGTCACAAGTGTCAATCCCCTCAAGACAATTCATGCAAAGCCTTATCACAATGATCGTATCACTCGTTGGCTCATGCTCATGACAGAATTTGACCTCGAGTTTATCCCGCAAAAGGCTATCAAGGGTCAGGTTATTGCAGATCAATTAGCTGATGCTCCTCTTCCAGACACTCAAGACCCCCTTGCTCAATTCCCCGATGAATATATCCAACAAATTGATTTTGGTCTATCTCCATTTAAAGTAAAGCTCTTCTTTGATGGATCCAAATGCCAGCAAGGGGGAGGTGCGGGTTTCGTGATGATTCCTCCTTGGGGTACGCCTATCCCAGTCGCACACAAATTAAACTTTGAGTGCACCAATAATATGGCTGAGTACGAAGCTCTTGTCTTAGGTCTTCAAAATGCCATTAATCTCGGCGCTCGTCATATTGACATCTTCGGTGATTCTGAACTCATCGTTAATCAGGTCACGGGTGTCTATCAATGCAAGAATGATATCCTTCAAAAATATCGTGACATCGTTCTTGCTCAACTCCAATCTTTCGATAAGTTCACTATCCAAGCCATTCCTCGCACTGCAAATCGATTCGCAGATACAATGGCCTCATTAGCCTCACTTATCCCACCTTTTACCGAAGACTCGCGTCTTTATGTGGCTGTACAACGATTAGACCAACCATCTCATCTTCAACAACTAACTTCGATCAATGCTGTCACAACCCATACTCAGGATGAGTGGTATCAACAGATTGTTGATTATCTATCTCATTCGATCCTTCCTCCAGATCTGACTTCCAATGGTAGAAGGTCTTTTGTCCAACGCGCCAATCGCTATACTATCCTAGGCGGGATTCTTTACAAACGTGGCTTTGATGGTATTTTGCTTCGATGCCTCAAAACCCATGAATCATCTAAGGCTATCCAGGAGGTCCACGACGGTATCTGTGGTGGACATTTTAGTGGCTTAGCTGTAGCTAAGCGCATCTTACGTCTGGGATATTATTGGCCTTCTCTTAATCAAGATTGTTGTGAATACACTAAGAAGTGCGTCAAGTGTCAACAACATTCCAATCTCACGCACATCCCTAGTCAGGCTTTGCAACCTGCGGCGGATTTGTGGCCTTTTTCGCAGTGGGGTCTTGATCTTATTGGTCTCATCAATCCCCGTTCTTCACAGCGTCATCATTCTATCATTACTGCCACTGAGTACTTTACTAAGTGGGTAGAAGCTATCCCTCTTTCTTCAACAAAGGCTAAACCCATAGTTGATTTCGTCTATCAACACATCATTTGTCGCTTTGGCGTTCCACATAAGCTAATCACAGATAATGGTAAGTCTTTCAAGAACGCTGATTTGCAGAATCTCTGCAACGCTTTCAACATCAAGCTCAGTTTTTCTTCTCCATACTATCCTCAAGCTAATGGTCAGGCCGAAGCGTCCAATAAAACTTTGCGTAATATCCTCGCAAAGGTAACTAGTCGAGCTGGTAGGGATTGGCATTTACATATCCCTTTTGCTCTCTGGGCTTATCGGACTAGCATTCGTACTCCTACTGGTGCTACTCCCTTCTCTCTCGTCTATGGGTCTGAGGCTGTCCTTCCTTTGGAAGTCCAAATCCCATCTCTCCGTGTTTCTCTCAGAGAATTTGTCTCCGATGAGGATTATCGTCAAAATCGTCTAGCACAACTTGAATTATTAGATGAGCGGCATCTCAACGCTCTTGAGCATCATCAGGTCTATCTTGAGCGTGTCAAACGTGCTTATAACAAGCATTTGCAGCATCGTGACTTCAAAATTGGTGACCTTGTTCTTAAGGAAAATCAAAATGTCACTACACTCGAAAGAAGTCAACGTGGTAAGTTTGCTCCCAACTGGATGGGCCCGTACATTATCACTCATAAATATGGGTCTGGGGCTTATCGTTTATCTTCCATGGATGGTATACCTGAAGCGGAACCTCTTAATGCCTTGCATCTACGGCCCTTCTATTGTTAAAATCTATCTTACACAAATCTAGTCGCAACACAGATCTTTCATCCGTCCTAATAACCAGTCATCTACTTTCGTGGTGATTCGAAATTGTGTGGTTCTCCGCCTATTGCCTCGTTTACCTTAAATATGAGTATCGCGGCTCTACTCATTGCACGTTTCTTTTGGATATGTTCCTCCTCATGGTAGGAATACCTTAATCACCACTTCATCTGTCCCAAGTACTTATCTTAATCGGATCTACTCGGGGCATGAGTGCATGTTCTTCTTTGTTCTCCTCCCCTCCATCTGATCTATCTAGGTCTAAACTCAGCTTCTTCCAAGAAGAGTTTCAAAAAAAAAAAAAAAAAAGAAAAAAAAGGATGCTATCCAAAAGATAGACTGATCCCTTGAAGGACAGCTATCCATACATTATCAAGTGAATCAAAAAGAAAATAGACCATGCCCTTGAAGGATGGCTATTATCAAAAATTCTAAAAAATATAGACCATACCCTCGAAGGATGGCTATCATTAAAATTCAAAATATAGACCGCTCCCTTGAAGGACGGCTGTTTCTCAAAGAAATATTCAAGGCTTCTTGTAATTAATCAGCCTTCCAGTCAGTTTATACACTTTTTAGCATCACTGAAAGACTTCCCGCATCGATCAGTCTTTCCATATCAAGCAAACTTCCCGCATTGATCAGTTTGCTTTTCTGCCAAAATCATGAAGCTGAGATTTAGGACCTTTTGTCAATCATATGGAGAATCCTATTTTCCTACTATGGACATGTATTCTGTCCCTTGTAAGTTCCGACAAGATACTTACTTTTCTTTCCGTTTCTATCCTAGATCTGGTTTGCGACTAGTTAGTGTCAGGTTTATTTTAATCTTATATAGGGCCTTGTATGCTTGGTCTTTCGATTTCCTATCTGGATCTTATCTATGGTCGGTTGGAAGTCCGACTTATCATTTTTCTCCTTATCCGAGTATCTTTTCTTCTAAGTCACGGTTGTTTCCATTTACATCTTTGGCTCTTGCAAGGAGTATTCCCCATTTCTTTGTCTTGCATCCAGTTAAATTGACATTTCACATGTTAATTCAATCAAAATTTATCTTCTATCAAAATTCATCTTATCTATCAAAACATCTATCTGTATTCATTTCTCATTAAAATTACATCCATACATCAAACACATCTATCTATCTATCCATCAAAATATTTAAAAATATGTACATCCAAGGTACATTACATCTATCTATATCTCATCCATACATCAAACACATCTGTCTATCTATCCATCAAAACATTTAAACACATGTACATCCAAGTTACATCACATCCATCTATCAAAGTTATATCCATATATCAATCTATCTAATCACATCTATTTCTATCATCTATCAGTCTATATCTATCCAATCACATCTATTTTATCCTCTATCAAGTCTATATCTATATCCATCTATCCATGTATATCAAAATTAAAAGCATGAGTACAATCATATAACAAATAACATGATGAATCTATATATACATGGGTGTCTGTACAAAAATGGGTGGCTTTCAATCAAGCCATCTATACAATGCCTTCCAATCGAGGCTACATCACTATACAGATACAAAATCTATCAAGAATATACTAAAGTCCGACGCATGGAGGACACTATCTCCTCCACCCTCCTCTGCACCTGGCTATCTCCCCTGGCCTCCCATGCATAAAAAAAAAAAAAAATTCAATTAAGAACAATGGGTTCAAGAATGACCACTTACCCCAGGTCATGTCCTCCTGCGCTTCTGACCGCTCCCAGAGGCTTCCATGATGCTCAAATCAAAAATCTGGCTTTCTCTGAATCAATCGTCACGTTGAAAATAAATCGTTTACATTTTTTGTTCGCATATTTATATGTGCCTGGATTGGTCGGCGCCGATTTTGTGGGTCGACGCCGTTTGTTTTAGTCGTCGCCGATTAATTTGGTCGCCGCCGATTTTCCATATCTTTTTGCCATAGTGTTGATGCTTGGCTTACTTATCTATCTGATCATTGTTGTGTGCTGAATTTTGCCTTTTGGCACATTTTTTTTAGATATCCTTGTCTATTTCGGGTTTGTTCCCTTTGCGTGGGACACTCGTACTTTTTGGCAGCCTAGAGTTAAACGGGTCTGTAGGCACTAACGTCGTTTGCTTTGCAGACCGTCTAGTTGTCCCTACCAATGTGTCTCTCTTTAGATGCTGACTATTTTGCAGTTCTCCTTACACTCATGGGTCTGTAGGCACTAACGTCGTCTCATGAGGAGACCGGCTAGTTTGCGCTACCAATGTGAGTTCCTTAGGTTGCTGCCTTTTTATTTATTTTTATGCGTCATCAATGATCAGATCTACTCCAGACATCCGACTGGGGCATCCTGCATTTTTCATCTACCTTTTTCAAACTTGGGATCGTCTGTTCTATCATCCATCCCATCCCTAGTTTGAGGGGGATCACATCATCACTAATTCTTCCCTTCTTCCATCCCTTTGTTTTTGTCTCATAACCTTGCTTATCGCAAGTTACTTGACAAAAAGGGGCAAAATGTAGACACTTAAAATTGGTTACTCAATTTAGTGTCCCTCTCATCCATTTACTTGCTTAGGTAACCTGGGGCACGTTTTACGTCACCAACTATCCCCTTGGGATATTATCCAATTTGTGATTTAATCACTTACTCTAAATTTAATTCACCCCATCATATCTTACCCATGAGTGATTAAATATTAAATATTTAATTACGCTTCTTCCCATGCATCTTAATCACTTATCTACCCCAAATTTATTCTATCTATGTATCACATCTATTTTTCCTCTTCCCTAAGCGGGATATTTCCCGTATTCGGGATAATTCTTATCTTTCTTGAAATCACTCATTTTGGCCATCTCGGGAGTCTATTCCGCGATCGGCGCCGACCCATATGGTCGGCGCCGATTTTCTAGGAGCGGCGCCGATTATAAAAGCAAGTCCAGAACTCAGTTCTAGGGACCGAAAAAGAGACCACGAACGAGCGAAAAAGTGAACAGACGAAAAAAGGAAGCACTTACGCACGAACAGAGAGCGAGAGAGATACAGGTTGTGAGAAAGAGAGATCTTCTTAGCATCAATTGTATCAAATTAGGGCAGATCCTGTCCGAATCAATCCCTGAGAGGAGCACCGTTACTCTGTCCCTGTCACATCAGCATCACACACCACCATCTATCATCTGGTGACTCTGTTCCAGTGTCTCGCCAACTTCGGCACATCCAGCAGACCACATTCACCTTCCAATTCCCGAATCTTATCGCACAGTCCCTGATTGATCGATCTGCCTCCAGTCGACGCCGATCTTACCCAGTCGACGCCGATCCATCTCAATCGACGCCGATTCTACCCAGTCGACGCCGATTTCCCTGCAGATAGGTAAAAGGATACAGGTAACACAAATCCGGCATTATTTCATAGTTCCCTATTTTCTGTACTTTCTGTCTGCTGTTTAGATTCTGTCTTATTACTGCAATCAGAAAATCTAGCTTTTTACTTACATCTTTTATCATGTATGCTTCTTTTCTTAATTGAAAACGTGGACTGACATCCGCCGAGGAAGCTTATCGCTTCCCGGACCCGCTTCTCGGGCAGTCCACCTAAATATCTTTTAACGTGGTCTTTTTCTGTCAAGCATCGGTGTTTTGCAGGTTACTCGGATCTATTGTGTGAATTGCTCGTGTGCGCCCGTCTTATCTACATCGGCTTCCTCATCCGGCTACATCTTCATCAGGTATCAATTTCATTGGGTTTTTCAGGGTTTTTGTGTTTAGTTTGGTGCATTAACTTGGACAGGTAACAAGCGCGAAATTCTTGAAACATGGTACAAGCTCAAAAATGGCACCAATAGTACCTTCTCTCTTAACCATGCTCCCAGCAAGGGAATAATATTCTCTTTCCTTAGCATCTTACATACCTCCTTGACCTCATCTAAGTCATATTTTTGTGCCTCAACCCTCCTTTGTTCTTCTCTCCTGGATTTCTCCTTTAGACACTGGATTTCCCCTTGTAAACTCCGAATCATGTCCATGGTATCTTGATATACCTCTTTTTGATGCGCAGGGTATGGGTACCTTCCATGTACCACTTCTTCCCTTGAAACCACATTCTTCTACCTTGGAATTTCCTTTGTGTGTGTAGCCTCTAATCTTATGGTTACCAAAACAAGTTCTAAGCCTGCATCGTGCACTACTCATGGCATCCATTGGGTGTCTTCCTTCTTAATGCTTACCATTGCAATGCCCTTATCTTTCCGGTGTTGTTGACTCATATGCTCAAACAACTCAGGGAACTCCTCATACTTGTGCTTCTTCCCACACCATGAGCATTGCAACAAATCTGGGCACTCACACTTGTAGTGGTTTGTAGACCGACAATTGAAACAGGTTCCACATAGGAACTCACCTCTTCCTCCTCCATGGTTACCATGACCATATAATCCTCCAAAAAATCATCTTCCATGCATGTACCTTCATCTGTGTGCTCCTCATAGCGTCGATCATCACCTTTAGAACTACTAGCAATGCTAGTTTGGTGCACCCCATGATCAATGGCTTCATGAATCTGGTCACTTATTCTACAATCCTTAGTGTCATGGGTTGTAGAGGTGTAAATCTTATAGTATCAAGACACATTTTTCCACATCACATGCTACAACAAGGTACATCTACTTGCATCATGGTCCCCATGACAAATCTCACAATCTATTGCTATGGTGCGTACTATCCTCCAGGGGCAATTATCCTTGACGTGCCCCTCTACTTCACAATCTATACACCATAACCCACTGCGAGTCTCATGCACTGAGTTTACAGACAAATTCTCCAACTTCTTAGCCATAGCAGTGATTTGAGCTTCCAAAAACGGGCTAACACCAGTATCAACACTTCTAACAACCTCGACACGCAGAATGGCCTCCAACAATTCTCGTGTGTCTGTGAAAGTTTTATGAGATAAAGCTCTTCTAAAAGGTGTTATCAGCCATCCAACAAACCATTGAGCATGTTGCAAAGGGTGAATGACATATGAAAATTTTGACAGGAGAGTCTTAAATCGTGCATCATACTCTTGCACACTCTCTGCCATTCCTTATTGAATCTCCTTCAAGGCGCTGATGCTCTTCTGTTGAAATTTAGGAATGTGGAATTATTTTAGGAAGACATTCTTTAAAGTAGTATTAAAACACCACCATTTGATGAGGGTCATACTTCCTATACCAGCTATGTGCACGCCCTTATAATGTCATTACAAACTGACTTGCCTTCCACTATGGGCTAGTGATCCCTTTTACGTGCCATAGTAGCTCACACTTGTGAACATGCTTTGAAGCATCTTCGATACCTATATACTCTGGTAAATGTAACGAAATCTCAAAGAAAACTTGAGGGGGTTATTGGGGTCCTTGTCCTCCTGAACCAGATCCTTAGTTTCCTTCGGTGTTTCCTCCATCACCGGATCCACCATGATCACTAGGTCATGTTCCTCTTGATCTACCAGATCCACAAGGTCCACCAAGTCCACCAGGTTCTGTTCCTCCTGATCCACTAGACCCACCGGATCCACCAAGTCTACCAGGTCCTGTACTAGTCATGCCAAGGGTCCCCACAGTCCCATTGAACTGCATGCCGATGGCCTGTGATAATGCCCCACTACCAATAGTGTACCCTGTGCCACTCCTAGACGCGATACCGAAGGATGGTGTGCTTTGTCCTTGTCCAAAAATCCCTCCAAAAATTGGAATATGCATAGCCATAGAAGTTCTGAATGAGAAATTATATCTCTTGGGTACAAATCGGTCACTCTCACTGATACCAACTTGGCCAAAAATATTCTCCCCTTGATTTGGAAATCCAAGTGCAAAGGTTTGGGCACTAGGTGGGTTCAGATATGCACTAATGGCTCTTCTCTCTCCACATGGTGAACTCTCATCAGAAGCTAAAGGGGTCTCTCTTACATGCTTGCCAAGATGGGGTAACATAGACTACTCAGGTTCCATGTCCTCTTCGTGAACCTCAAATCCTTCCTACAACATCTACCTCCATATATCCATCACATCTACAACCTCATGTTGTCTAGTAATCTCCCTTTCACGTGCTTCACTATACCTGAGTCATCTCTCCTCCCTTTCCTTTGCCACCACAAAATATGCCATCTTCCCCCACCCTAGCTTCCTCGCCCAACGCTCGGAATGGTTTAGCTGGCCATTGGAAATGCCTCTAAACCCAAGGTAACAATAAAAATATTCATTTCCAACGGGATAACATGTAGAAATGATCCTCCGGGATCCCACAGAAACTCAATCAGAAACTTTCTGGACAAGAGTATGTGGAAATATCATACTCTAGAGTGTAAATAACAAACACACCTCTCCACCAATGATCCACAACACATGTCCACGTCAAATATGCATCTTGCAGTCTATGGTATTATTCTTGGGTCCACGTGCATGACCTATAATACTAGCTTGATCTAGATGCATATGCTGAGAGCCATTCATATAGTTATACTGGGAAGCAATAGAAAAGTGTTTCATATAACTCATGGTAGAGGTTCTCTTCTACCCATCTACATGCATCAAACTTAGACCTAATGCTGAATCTCTGAGAAAATTCATCCTCCATGCTCTTCAACCATGATTCAAAACTTTCCAAAGTTAAACACTCTGTCATTACTCATTACAAAGATACAGATGCATGCCATTTCCCACTACAACTTCAAAAAGAGGTTCCGATAATAGAACCAAGATGTAGTCATTTTTACACCCACCAGAAGAATAAGGGAATCCCATGTGCACTGGTCTATTACCCAGTGGGAATTGGGCACTCAAACAAGGCACGTGTAGGTGCCAAGTCTCTCTTTTATGTGAGTTAAGTGGGTAAACATCATCTAGGTCAAGAACTTAATGAATTAATGGTGGAAAATGAGACATACATTCATCATAGGACTCAGAGTGGTCTCTAAACAAATGTGTTCCTTCCAAATAGAAAGTACTTGTAGATAACATATAACTACAATAGAAAGGAAAATATATAAGAGTTTACATCTATTTCATAGCTTCCATGAACAGAGATGAAACAATATAGATATGGATGGAATCAACTATACTCATGCTCATTTATGTTTGTATCCTCATTACATTCATACTCATTACAATGAATGGATCCATTTAGACTACCACAGCTTGATCAGACCGAAGTCATACATCATAGTAGGGATCATGTCTTTCATCCATACAAAGAAAAATTTATATCCCTGCCCCTTAATGCATTAATCCATCATATAACCTCCACCTAGTCCCTTAGAGTTCTTGCAATATATCTACAGAGCTCTACCCTCTCTATTCTCATACTATGTCATCCTTTTAATTCTTTGATGCTTCTTCCATCTGTTGTTTTCTCTCTTCTGTAGGTGCTTGTATATATAGGCATCCTGCGGTGCCAACGCCTCCTTTTGGAGCCTCAGATCTATTGCCAAGCATCTGTATGGGCTTTCCATGGGAACATGTTCCTTCAGGTATGGGCTCTGCATATTCTACCATGATGGTCTCCTATGTGCGCCCTAGTCTCCAGCATGGGCTCTACATGTTCTGACATGATGGTGTCCCATGTGTACCTCCATCACTAAGCATATTCCCTAAGTGGGCCCCATGCTATTAGACTGACACCTTATTCACTCCGCATGTGTGGTTAGGTACCACTTTTCATGCCAAAAATAGATAAGTCCCAAAACTTGAGCTCTGTCCGTGCACATTATCCTACACGCCATTCTTCTACTAGGCCTCACATGCTTTCTTCTTGCACACCCATCCTTCAACTAAGCTTTGCGCACCTACACGCCTTTTGCATTTAGTCGATATTTTAGGGGTCCCAACAATGACCAATTTTGTTCCCAATAACTACTTTGAACTTCTTAAAGGTTTTAAAAGCTTCACTTTTCTTGCAAAGACAAAAAATCCCACATTTTTCTTGAATATTGTCAACATAAAGAATGAAGTACTGAAATCCAGAATGACTTGGTTGCATCAGACCGCAAAGATTGGTATGAACTAGATCAATCTTACCATGAGATTGATATGTACTCTTATGGAACAAAGATCTATTTTTTTTTTTCTACTAGGAAGTGAGGACACTTATCTGTATTATTCTAAAGAGATGGTAACCCATGTACTATATTACACCCGTGAAGTGTCTCGAGATACTTGAAACTAAAATGACCAAGTTTCCTATGTCATAACTATGCTGAGGTAGAGTTCTTAGCCACAAGTGCTTGATCATCTCTGTGGATAAAATCAAGCTAGAACATATGTCCCATATTGGAGGCTTTTGCAACTATTTTCAAGCCTTGTGATTTATCTCAAATTAAACACAGTTTCTTACTGGAAGGACTATCGAAGTCAATTTTTAAGTTGTGATCTAGGAGTTGACTGACGGAAAGTAGATTTTTAGTCAATCCAGGGACATATAAGACATCTGATAGTCTACAATTACATGAATGAAGGGGTAGAGAAAAATTCCCAATGCTCTGAACTGTATATGAAGAATCAACACCCAACGAAACATGGTTTTTCAAAGGTGTGTCCCTCATTGAAGAAAAACCAATCTCCATAGCCGGTGATGTGTTGAGTGGCTTCCAAACCCACATACTAGACATCACTAGATGATGTGAAAGGTTTGCTTGATCGAATAGTGTACAAGTAGTATTCATTTTCTAAATCTTCTTGTTTCTCAACAATATTTCCTTACTAATGGGGTATTCTTTTCTAGTTCCCCTTTTTTTCCCTTGATTGTAATTAGAATGTCCCTAGTGAGATTGTTGTTGTGGAGGTCCAAATTTACTTGATGAACCTTTCTTGTATGTATTATACCAACAATCCTTCAACTAATGTCCTATTTTACAGATTAAACATTGCTTCTTCTGTTATTTGTCCCCTTGATGTTGATATTGATTCTGATGTTGGAATTTTGATAGGAATTAGGTTTTACTTTACCTTATCCTTTCCATTTTTGATGTGAAGAAAGTTATTTCTCCTCTTCATCAACCTTATTATGCATGGCTTCCTCTTTCTATAGTAGGTTTACCAGTTTTTAAAAACTAACTTTCGTATCTAAAAATTTTAGTGTTATTACAAAAATGCGGTAAGAAGAAGGGAGAGGTATTAGAACAATGGGAATAAGAGCTTCATCTATGACCAATTCTCTTAGGGATAGAAGTAAAGTCCTCAACTCTGTAACTCTTCTTAAGAAAGCTTCAATTTTCTCATTCTGCTTGAACTTCAGTGTGTGTAAGTGAATCTACAAATTTAATATGACATTCTTATTTTTTTCCTCATATACTATGCTCAATTTATCCCACACTTGTTTGGCTGTTTTGGCATCTAAAATGTGGGGTTGCACATGATCGGAAACTCCAAACAAGATGATGAGTTTGGCATTTTGATCTACTTTATCAAACTGCCATTGTTGTGTTGTATCATTTGTTGATCTGGTCAGATTACTAGTCACAATAGGCCACATCTCTTCAAACTCAAGATGTGTCTTGATTTTTATCTTCCAGGTAGCACAGTTGTTTCCTATGAGTAGTTGTGAATTTGGAAGAAAACATTTGGGGGAATTGGTGCCCATATTGCAGAAATCAGTGACAAGGTAAGGCACATCTCTCCAGGTATAATGTCTCCCAATCTATATACCGTTAGTTCAATATACCAAACCTTTCTATATATGTGCCCTTCTGATATACTCGACAGTACGTGGAAGAAGATCACCCTTTTTATATACCTGGCAATACATGAAAGAGGCATTAACATATGTGAAAGATTTCAATACATGGTACCAAGACAGTACTGAAAGGGATCTATGTGATTACTGACACTGGCTCAAAGAAATATCAACATACGTGCAGCATATAACTTCACTACATACTTGGATAATTTCTTAGTCTAGATTTATGTCATGCAATCATTCACAAATGGATGGGATGACTCATAGTGTGTGCACTATGACCTTATTACTCCCTTTCGATTTAAAGGGTCGATGCCTAGACGACATTGTTCTAGCTATATTAGGCATTAAGTGTAGTAGTAGTCGTACAACAGATTTACCCATAAGCACTTCCCAGAGGTACTATATATACCGAACACTGCGAAATGGGATCTAGGATCTTGTGAGTGTTTTAAAACCAATTTTTACTATTTTATTTCAACTCTTATGCCAATTTTATGAGCAGTTACAATAGTTTACGGTTGACTATGACAACCTGACAAATTAGTACAATATACTGACGCATGTAATTACATTCAAAAATTTAGAAAAAAATTGAATGGCAGTATTTTTTTTTGTTTTATGGGACTTGGTGGCTATGGAGCCCAATATGATCCTCTATGCCAAAAATTACATAAAAAAAAGTTGAAAATGCAATTTCTAGGTACACCTCCTTTAGAAAAAAATACTCATAATGAAAAAATAGGCCTAATAGGAGAAAAAAAATTACCCCTAAATTATGGTTTTTCTCAGTAAAAAATTAGGGGCTTGTTTTAGTTATAACTAGTTGTTTAGAGGTGATTTTTCCACCAAATCTGTCCTACCAAACTTGGCGATTTCTCCAAGTTTTGCCTCTAAACTGTCAAAATTTAAAATTTTTGTGTTGGTGGTGGGATTTGAACCTTGCAAACCTTACCCACCCAAGTTGTATTTGCACTAATCCAACTAAGCCACCAATGCACTTTGCATTAACAAATTCAAAGCACTTTGTATTTAAATCATTTAAGATGAAATTCGAACTAATCTTTTGAAAATGACAACGTGGTTGAGGTGATGAGGTGGCATTGTCTACATGGAGGATCCACGTGGCAGAGTTTATGAATGCATCAATTTAGGGTTTTCTCCTTAGAAAGAGGATCTGAAACTCTTTTTATTGAAAAAACTGCCATTTGTACAAATATCTTGGCTTTCCTTCATGCCTGTTTGATGATTTCTATCCACTACTTTGTTATTTGTTTATCTGCCATGTCGTATTGCTGTCGCTAACTAGATTGTGTTGAATTTGTGTAAGGATCTATTGTTTACTTGCAGGTATACATATTGGTTATGCTTCCCACCGTGATATTTTGGAAGCTTATGTAACTAAGGAGATATTCACAACTTTTGCCACATGTGCAATTATATTACTTCATATGTGTGTTATTTCAGTTGTGCAATACCTATAAGTATTGCAGAATCATACCAGGGAGAGGGCTCAGATTTGGTTGATTTTATGATCTACATAAATTTTATCAAAGAGATTCCACCTCCTATTGTAAAAACTCAGTGACTACATTGCCCACCAGAGCATCGAATTCAAATGGTACTTGTGAGGTAGATGAATTGGTGTGAAAAGAGAGCAGTAGTAGAGATATAGGATACTTGGAGAATCTATTGTGTACAACAATTAAGATCTTGTGTAGCCTCGATGGCAGTCCCTCCCAGCCTCATCCAATGCAACAATCCCCACATCCTCCTGTTTGTTCTAGGTGTTTAAGAACCCGCCAATGTCATGAGCTAGCAATGGTATGCACCTCAACAACCAAGTAAAATTTGTCTGCAAGTATAGAAAACTAATAAATTTAGCAATAATCCCAACTAGGGGTTTTATCTCTAATATTAGAGACAGTATTTAGTTACTGCTACATTGAGTAGTCTACTATCAAATTTGGAGGAAATGGTCATCCCTGCATGAGTTATAGATTTTTCCTAGTGAATATTGATTTGGCAGGCCTATTGCAAGATTTTTCTCCTAGTGAGCAAACACTAAGAGAGCTGGCTAACCGAGCTTGCATCGAGATGCAGAGAATTCTGGGAAGACTGGTATACCTGCAGACACAAAGCTCATGACCTAGAGTACATAAGCTCCCTACAATACAAATTTTCGAGCTACTCTGCGTGTGTTGGCGAGTTACTTCACGGTGATCATTGAATTCTGATCAGCCTCTACAAATTAGTGCCAAGTATAAATATAAAAAATAGGTATTAATGAAGCAATCCGAGTGACCAAGATTATTTGAGCTAAGGTGAGGACGTGAATCTCCTTACAAAAGTGAATGACCTACAGTCTCCATACATATTGAATAATCCTGGATCCAAACAAATATGCACTTACAACTCTGCAATCTGTGAACACATGTAAAATACCAGTGGCTTCCAAAATCCTTTTTATTCATTCCCAAATGAATAATGACTTTTATTTTTAGGTAACAACATAACAATTGTACTCCAATGAGATATCATAAGACAAATATGATTCATAAAACCAGATAAGCATTATACAATTAATCTGCATATAATGTAATTAGGACTAACAAACATCTATATACCTCTAGTGGACTTGACAAACCTGGTTTCCTCCTTAATTGGACTATGCATCAATGCCTAATTATGGCATAATAATCTTGAACTGGAAAATCTCACCTTTAATCTGTCGATGATCCTTTCATCCTTAAAACCATATGGTATTTGTCTGGACCTGTATTGACAAGATATTGGTTCATTAGACCTCATACTCTATTTAACTAGGGGTATTCTACTAATTAATTTGGCCTCTGACCTTGTGTTATTAGCTCAATGTTTCCTTAATGTATGCATACCTATACTTGATTCAATTTTGGGACAGGCCATTCCTTTTGAATACCTGGCTATGTTTGTTTGGTGTTTGATCAACTTTTGTGGTTGTGTGGATGTCCTCTGCTTGGTGCTTGAGCAACACATAAGAGAATGGAGGGTTTACACAAGTGGGCTTGTTGAGAAGGCCTTGGAAAATTTTATGAAAAAAATAGTGGAAGATGTAAAGTCAGATTACACAAAATGCCTCAAAAGAAGCATGGTATCATCGAATGAAATGATTTTAGGAGACATAAAAAATGGGTTCTTTGGAAATCACTTGGAAGCATTTAATCAAATTCCATTGGCAGGGTTAAAATACCCAAAACTCCAAAACCTTTGCTAGAAACTTCAGAATTGTTTCCAAATATGAGCTTTGGAATCAATCTATGGACATCCATTAAGTAAATATTGAAAACATATATTTTTCTTAGAGGTAAAAATGTGGAAACATAGTAATGACATGATATTTTTTTGAAAATATGCCTCAAAAAAATGTGGTCTCTTGGAATGCGTACAAAAGTGCATGGAACACACCTCTCTCAGACCACCTTTTCAGATACATGCATGGATTCATTCTTCCTTTCCTACTTTCTTTTGAATTCTAACTTTGTTTATAATAATTTAAATGTTAATCTCAAATCAAGCTTGTTATGGATGTGTTGTCTTTATATCACATTACAATCCATATTAAATAGTTTCCAACATTGTGTTAAACTAATGTTGTAAGTGGTTTCCTTATACGTGGAATTTATAATACTAGGCCATGAATTAGATCAAAACAAACCACTAACCCATTCACCATTGATTATGCTTTATGAGTTGTCAAATTGGAAACAAAAACATGTTCAAAAATTCAAACTTTTAATGACGAAACAACCCTCAATTATGCTACAATGGAATTATTTTCTTGGCAAGTTGATAACGCAACATGGGAAGATATAATGTTGTAAGAAGTCCATATTGATCTTTACCAACAATCTCATCCTCATCATCCATGATGCCATTATTATCTAAGTCCTTCTTTCCAGTAACCTATTATAGTTTCCACAATAACTTGCATGTATATAAGTTCTACTTCATATATATGTGGGAAACCAATCAAGGGGAAGAAAACTGCACTAAAACCTTAGCTTTATATTATAAAATTTAGATTAGGACTTGCAATAATATTACACATCCTATCTGATGATTGAAGTTTACTTCAGGCACCCACCCCATAAGGAGCACAAATGCTACCTAAACCTTTGTTGATATGACTAATCAAAACAAGGAATCCTATGTTAATGATAAAAAATTAGTATGACTTTCTCATCTTCAACTGATTGGTGATATGGATTCATCCTCCTTTACACACCAAACCCTCATCAAATTACATATACTCACTCAAGAAACACTTCTCAGATGGACTCTCTATCTTCACTAGAATAGGTAAATTACTCTTGAACCTTTGGGGCATTCAATATTCTTGGCCACATAAGGGAAAAAGTCATGACTTCAAAGTGTCTTAGCTTTGATTATTAACCCAACTATGTCACTCTATCTTCAATTGGCACTTCAGAGTCTCTCATAATCCTTCAGTTGTACACAACTAGTCACAAATGACTTCAACATTTTCTAGCTTCATATACATCGAAAATTCACACAATATGCACCCCTATTGTAACATGTTGCTTCAATTTTGACCAGTATAGTTCAAAGGAATCCTCCTAACACGGGCTTAAAATAGTTTCAACTATCAGTTCATATGAAATTCTAACTCCAATGATGCACAACCTTCAGGTTAGAAGTCAATGAAGATCAACATGAACAAGCTTCAGCAAGAACAAGAACTCTATGTGACTAAACAAGATTCCTCATGAGACACACCAACGAATGAAACAAGCACCTCCAAGGTATCTATCACAAAAAAATCAAGGATCCAAAATAATTTTGAACCACTTCATATAGAAAAAAACCTCTACATGGAACAAAAAAAATATAAACGGATATGTCTTGAGGAATTCTATTTGAAACATCCAACTTCATGCATGAAACTCACCAGAAGAAGGCAAACATCAGAACAACTAGATCAAATTATCATGCAATCCTCAGAAATTTAGTCACCAAGAATAAGATAACTGTGTTCACATAGAAATCATTGATCATCATGGCTCAAAAATGATATACCATTGGAAATTTATCTTGAATCTAATTTCTATAAAAAACCACTTTATGCATCTAAATCATAGTGCAAGGCCTCCAAATCAGGTCACACAACATATGAAACAAACTCAATCTTGGAAACTATGGACTCAAGACACTAGCTCTTGAGGAATCAAGCTCCAAACATCACTTCAAATTAACCTACAAGCTCAACCAAAGCATGAAAAAAATCAAGGGAGACCCTGAAAAACATTTCTCTAAGAACTAATAATCATATGCCATGTGGATAAATCTGATCCAAGAACACCCATTTCATGTCACCTATCTTGAGCAAGCCTAATAACGTTAATTAGGCCATTAGAGATTAAGCCAAAATTCATTTTTCTTGATCACTCCAAGGCCTCAAACAAATAATATGAGACTCCTACATTCTATCTAAGCTCATATTATATTATTCCATCATGCAAGTCCATCAAAATCACCTCAAACCATAATACTACATTTTAGCCTTCTAAGCTAAAAGCAGTAGGTCAATTTTGGAGACTTTTAACACAAAATTTTTTCACACAACCTGATAAAAGTTTTTCATGGACATATATCACACCTCACAAGGTATATGGAATAATAGGTTTTATATCATGAAACTTCCATCTTAGCTATGTCCCTGTAAATCTCCACAAAACTAACATTTTTCTCCATCTCATCAGATGAATTGGATCATGAAATCACAAAAAAATGACCTATGAGTTACTCTACATGTCTGATTCATTATACCATATTGTCAAATACATTTCATGGCTATACCGAGATTTTCATCTCTATCGCTCTGCTACTATGGTTTTGACCTATCTAACTTCTTAACAATGGTTCATAAATATTTGATGACCACATTGATTCATTTTTTTTGAAAAATGATATTAACTCAATGAATATACATCCATGAAAGCCTCAGGTTTACATGCATATTTCACACGTGTGGGTGAGAAAAATAAGTTTCCTATTGAGTTGGTTTTTTCCTTTCTAATAACTTGGTAGAGCCAAAATTGACATATCTTACAATTCCTTCAAAACCATGACCTAAAACTTGACTCAAAGCAATATGACAACACCCCTCATGCTTTCCAACTCTCATCCATGCCTTGAAACCTCTAAATACTTTCAGACACTAAGACTTACCCATGCAAACTATGCACTTACCACCTAAAATATGACATGATGCACCTCCTACACATGTTTTAAAACCTCAAAATACTCCTTAAATTCTCCAAAAAGTATTCCCTACTCTATTTATCATGTTACCAATTCATCTTTCTTGACCTAGGACTAGGATTAGGTCTATAATGACATGACTCACAAGATCTGACCTTGACAACCTATTATAGACTCACTAACAACTTTGAATCAACATATTGAACAAGTTGGACCTTATGAAGACCTCATACAACCTCTAGAGAATATACACAACACTCACTTTCTTGAAAATCCACCAAGAACATGCATAGTCATCATGACATTTCATCACACTACCAATCAACCTTCAAGCTTGAATGTGGATGATTACTTATGAAGACACCTAAACTCCCTTTGCCATAAATGACATTTGAAATCAATGAAAACTAATTTTTTTTTTCCCAACAGTGTTAAACTTGATTTAAGTATTATAATTTTATTGTTACGCTACTCGCATTGTATCAACCATTTTTATACTTAAACCTTGTTTTTAGTAAACTTGATTTAAGTGTGAAATATGCATTGTTATGATTTCAGAATCATATCAACCCCCTTTTAATACTTAAATCTTGTTTGTTAAAAACTCTTAAATATTGAAATTGTGTTGTTGCACTATCAAACACCTTTTGAGACATTTTAAACATAGAAATTTTTTTCCTTTGCGATCGTTCTTTTATCCAGGACTTCATAGATTTCCTTGGAAATTTCATCATACGTTCCACATATTTGGAAAGTATTCAATTTTATGTTGGTACTTGATTTTTTTCCTATATTATTTGTGAATCTTGTACACATATCCCAAATATTAGAAAAATGATTCCCATCATGCCACCTAATACCATATTGATACATAGAAGACACATATCTAATCCTTTTCTCCATACCAATGTAGAACCAGTAGCTAAAGAGGAAATGATGGTTGACCATAGTGAAGATGAGGGAAAAAATCCTTGGGATACCTTTGGGTATGACCCTCATAGATAATTTCCTCTTCCAAAATAGAGATCAAGTTTTTGTATGAGTAGTAGAGTTAGGGGTCAAATTGCCTCCTAAATTTGATCCCACCATCCTTACAAATGTGACTCCAGAAGAATAAAAAATAGAAATTCCTTATATAACAGTTGAGGATATATTAAACCACAACCATGCCTCTACCTCTGCCCAAGGAAAAAATAAGGAAGCATAAGCTTCTTATACTACAACTAGCTACCGCATACTGATAATTCAAACCAATCGTGAAGCTAGAATAGAGAGTGAAGATCCTAAGTCTCAACCTGACCGCAAAAAAAAGAGAGGCTATAATGAAAAAAAATTTACAACTCATTAGCCATCAATTGGAAAAATTAGCTTCACATGTCCACATGGACACAAGTAGAGTTGCATGTATTGAGAAACCTAAGGTAACTTATGCGGAATGCTACACTAAAAAACATGGTTGTGAAACTTCAAATTCCAACCTTGTTTTCATACCTGCACACCTTCATGTGGCCACATCTTCAACCAAGAATGGAAATCCATGAAATATTCACTTAGTTGTCTTCAAGAAAATAATCTCTGGATGTAATAATAAATATTAGTTAGAAGAACTGTGTCCATACCCCTTCGATTGGGACATGTTGTGTACTCCCTTAAATTTGATAAATATAGAAGTAAAGGTAATCCTTGTGATCATGTCAAATAATTCTTCATGGATTTATAGGAAGTTTCATATACAAATAATTACCTTATTCGCTTATTCCAACGGGGTCTTGGAGGCCAAAAATTTAGATGGTTTCTTCATCTCCCCAAATGGTCTATTCTCACATTCACAGAATTAGCTGAGAAGTTTGTCTACCACATTTCATTCAACATGGAAAGTGATTTCACTATGATATATCTTTATAACAAAAAACAACACAATAATGAAAAATTCTATAGTTTCTTACAATGATGACAAGGATTAGCTAACCACTTCCCTTTCTCTATTTTAGAGAAATAACTTGTCAGTATTTATGTACCTAGCGTACATCCCGAAATAACCTTTCATTCACAAAAGAATTGTGTAAGCACCTTCGAAGAATTTATTAAGAAAGGAAGCCAGATTGAAAAGTCTTTACTTGCTAAAGTGACTTTAAAACCATTTCAAAGAGACAACCATTAATCAAAACCTACGGAAAAGCCCATGTTTTTCAACAAAAATAAGAAATTTTTAGGTGACTGAATCACTGATTATAAACATTTCTAGGTTTTCTAGAACATCCCTCATTTGAATCTCTCACAAGAATTTCTCAAATATGAAGTTAAACGTTGAGAGTTTACTCCGCTTGCATAATATTTATCATCAATTCTTAAACAATTGGTGGTGATCAACATGGTATAATTCACCACTACTACACCCTTTTTTGATGATGCACCAAATCCATCATGATACAAATACTATGAGTATTGTGAATACCATTGAGTTAAAATCCATTCCATAGATAAATGTTTGAAATTGAAATACTTCATCCAAGACCTCATAGATAGTGGAGACGTTGAGATAGGTGCACAATAACCCAAAAAAATGTCTAACAAATAGTTGGTAATTTATAAATATGCTTTCCCTAAGTGTAACAGGTGGAACAAAAGTTGGATCGAGGTCAATGCTCACAAAGTAAAAGTGCAATCATTTTTTTTTCTAAAATAACCAATCCATTTGATTCTCTCATTAGCTATGTCCATCCCACTTCAGAGCATGTAAATATCATCAAAATAAAATCAAAAGGGTGTGTCTTGGCAACAAAACACACTCTTATTATCATTCTAGAACCTCCTCTGCCTACTCCTTCGAATGTTCATTATGATCTCCTTGAGTATCTTGAGAAGAAGACTACCAATATTTCTATCACGGATATTCTCAAAATATCCACTGTTCATAAGGGTATCCTTTATAAAACTCTTCATGGGCTAGGAGTTTCCCCAGAAATTGATTCCTCGCACTTACAAACATTGGTTTCACAACTTGTTCCATCTAAACAAATAACATTTATCCAACATGAGATTCAAATGGATTACCATAAATATAACTTCCCTTTGTATATTTAAGTGATTGTTACTCACAAAAAGATAAAAAGGGTGCTTGTGGACAATGGATCATTCCTTAACATATGTACCTTGAAGCTCATAAGACTATTGGGACGTACTGAAATTGAATTGAAGCCTAATGTGATCACCATTAAGGCTTGTGATAATGTAGAGAGGTATTCAATAGGAAAAATTACTTTACCAATGGAAGTTGGGTCCATTACACATGATACCTAGTTCCATGTCCTTGATTTGAAAATACTCTATAATATGCTCCTCAGTTACTAATGAAATCATGCCATGTAGGTTGTTCTTTCAACTTTCCACTAGTGCAGAAAAATTTATCAAAGGATAAGTAATTACCATTCTTGGGGACCAACAACCCTTTGCACATTACAGAGTGTTATCCTCTTATTAGCCCAAAAACATATGAATGTGATTCTACTAAAATATCTATCAAGATTCAATCAGAGGCCTTTACCTCCCGCATCAACCCTAATACACTACACCCACATGAAATTAGTGTCTCCACATCCATATCCCAATTTTCTACATGGGAGATGAAAGTAATTTCTATCGAATGTGGAGAATACAATCTCCAACATGCTCTCCTTGTTTTGAATCTTCCCCTATCACCCAAAACACATGGTAGGCCCAACTATCAACTGTAACGACCTCAAGAACTTTGTAGTATTGACACATTCATGCCTGGTGGGCTCTTGGTAGATGATAAATTGCATAACACTTATACATCCTAATCCCCTGATGAAAGGATGGCTTCATGTTATCAATCCTTAGAATATGTCATCCCAAATAAGATGATATATGTTATATGATACAAAGGATATGGTTTTGGCATTAATGAACAATCTGTGTGGGATCATATTCCAACATATGAGAAAATGTATAGATAAGGAGTTGGTATTCAACCCTAAAGATCACCACCTACAAAATTTAACACCACCTCCTCAGAACATGAGGCTATCTCTTCAGATTACGATAGTGAAACAAATTCCCTTTATAGCCTTGATGAGGACCTTGCTTCTGCTAGCTTATTCTTTGACATAGTTATTTTAACCATGTCCCCTTCAAATCCTGAATTGGATCTTGTATACCCTTCCCTTATCAACTGGGAGCAAAAACATATACTAATTGATTTATTTCATAAAAATGAAGTAATTGGTGAATTCATGGGGTTATGTGATGACATTATTATTAGGGACCACAATAAAGGCTTTCTCTATCAACCTTGATGTATACGTGTATTTTGAGAAGGAGGATGAGTTATGTGGTCAATAAAATAAAATAGAGAACAAGGGCAAGATATCTTCTAAAAATCCTCTCCAAAATATAAAATCCAAGTTCCCATAGTGAAAAACCTCTTTGAGGCTCTTACAGAAAAACAAATAGAAAAAAAATGGATATAAAAAGTGACCAACTTATGGTATTGGTTAGAGAAAATGGATAAGTAATAGCCATGCACAAGAGTTGGAAGTTTCACACAAGGGAATGTTGTTGTGTACAGAGGATAGTAGATAATAGGTAAATGAGTAGAGATGCACACAATACTAGGGGTGACATGTCGGTGCGCAAGGCTTGCACACATGTATACCAAAATATCTAGGACTTAGCCAATTTTGGAGGGAATTGCTAAAAAATAGACATAAGCAGAGGATAGCTTGGCATGCATGTAAAGGTTATAAATAAGAAATCACATAAAGAAAAGGATGGAGATGACGCATAAAAACATGTTATTAACAGGATTAAAACATGATAAAAAATGGAGCTATTTATAGCTTAATCTATTGTTAAGACAAGTTGAAAAAAGCATGCAGGTTATTATTAGAGCATGCATATTATTAGAAAAAGTGCATGTAATAAGTGAAGGGTAATTCCCCACCATATATATATATATATAGGTGATGCACTCATGTATGAAGGAGTAGAGAGTTTTAAGTAATATTTTGAGTAGTAAGTCGATGCTAGAGTCTGTATGAGCACTATGTGAGTGCACATGGACAACACAATGGATGCAATGAAGTATGAATGTAATCAGTTGTTATGGTAATGAATACACTATGTTATGATGAAAAAAAGTGTTTACATTGCAAGGATTACTAGATCTAAGTATGGATTGATGGGGATTCAAATACTTTTGGTAATTCTGTAAGTTGAATGATTTCCTTATTATATGTGTTTCTCTAAATTGTTATTCTGTGATGTATATTCCTACATGAATTATTATTATGATAGTTATGATGATTATTGCATGTCTAACATCCTGTTAAATAAATAAAGGAGGGGACCTGATGGCTGTGCATGTGCTTCGGGGGAGCATTTTAGAACCTATCTAGATGAAGTGCTAACGCACATAGCTAGGTTTTGGTAAAAAAAAATAGTATGTTTTTGGTTTCATTTTCGGGACCTGTTTTATTTTTATTTTTCATCAATATGTTCTATGGACATGACATTCTAATTATCTTTGGACAATATTGAGTTGTGGGTGCATGACGGTCAGAACACATTTTATTAGAGATATAACTGCATGCAAGTGGGTGGAATAAAACCTATATGATTGTTTGTATGATACATTATTCATCTTATTTCCAATAGAATTATACCATTGTGGTTAGCAACATGCATGTAAAACAAGGGTGTACAACTAGGAATATAGTAATTGTGGAGCTAGGAGAACTATCTAGTGCTCTCTAATTTGGATGAACCTTGAACAAGAGATATAGATCACTTTTGGGAAGGTGTGATATGTAATTATACTTTAGAGTGCATAATTTTGACATACTCATGCCTAGATGAAGCGGAGTTCTGGTTCTTGCATGAACTGAGGGGATCATATATACATGTGCAATCATTAAAAACAAAGACCTTGATGATTGAACTTAGGATGGAGAATTTATTGATGGTAGGCTAAACCCCACTGCATGTAGGGACAAGAGATAGGTTTGGGAAGGATGGTGTCACTCTCAAATAAAAGAGAGAGAAAGGGAAGAGATATGGCTCAGGTATAATGATGTGTAAGAAAGTTCAGTTGAGGAGGCACTGAGACCAAGGGGAATGATGATTGGCAGAAGTGATGAGAACCTTGTATAAGGAGAGGGACCTTAGGATCATGTCTTAATAGTATTGGGAAAAGCATAGCAGAAGGACCCCATCAACATCAAAGGAGAGTGAATTTGAGAATATATTGAGAACCATTGGTGTGCATCTGAAAATTCTTAGACCCCTAGCCCTCGCACATGGTACTTGGAATCCATACTTTGTTTTATAATATCATCATAGTGAAGGTGAACATGAAGGTAATCAGGTATCACCACGTTAGGTAGAAAATATAGGTAGACATATATTAGTATCATCTCATCAGGTGTGACATGTTAAGGACACACATATGGTAGTACAACAGGCAGCATGTGTTTAGACATAGTTTTGTTTGGAACCAATATGGTAGGTGCGTCATTAGGGAAAAGTAGTGGTGCACTACCAGTTGGAAGTAGTACTCTTAGCAATGTTATAGGACAGAAAATTTGTGTGTAGTTTAGAAAAACCACTAGAACATAATATAGTTCTTCAATGGGCCCTCAGGTTGTAGCAGGAGGTTTATGTCAGCCACCGTGTGGAGGTAATCCTAGTGGAGGGTCAGGTTTAGGATATGGCCCCACTCCAGGAAAAGGGCCACATAAGCCATTACAACACCCTCAAAAACCCCATAAATAGACACCTCAAATTTTCATTAGGATATCTCTTAATTTTTTGGAGTATGGGGGTGTGGAAGATGTAGTTGAATATGTGCATAAGTGTGAGTTATTATAGAGAGCTAAGGGAATTAAATCTCTTGATAGAAAGGCAATTTAATTTTCCACCACACTTCAAATACATGCACACACTTGGTACAAAGAAATATGATCCACATCAGAATGTGGTTGATTATGATGCATTGCACACCACCTTTTTGGCTGAATTTCATATTCCCAAGTTCGAGCAGTAGATTATTAGATCACTGAAGGATATCAAACATGGTCTACCTGAGAGTTATTAGGAATATGATGCATGTTTTAAGACCTTGTTGTCTAAAATCCCCTATGATATTCATCAGAGTTATCATGTGTAGTATTTTGTAGGAGGGTTGTTGACACCATTCTGGAGAGTACTTTCAAACAATATATTTACTAATCTACGTGATGCCTTAGAAGAAAATCTACACGATGAAGCATTTAGGAGTGTTTACACTGGGTTAAGTCCTTTCCTTGAAGCCTAGATAGCAGAAATGGCTACTCAGTTGGAGGAGTTGTTTTCCAATTCAACACATGAGATGTGGAATATGATTTGGTGCACTGATTATGAGGTTAAGGGATATAGAATGGATAATATCTCACTCAAGAATGTGTACATGTTGTTGACATCTTGCGAAAATCTATCATAAGAATCATGATGTCTGAAATTTCCCACTTTTACAGGGTGCGACATAGAAGAATGTCTCAATGTGAAGCAGGGTTGCGCCAGACCACTATGGAAAGTATCTCTCAAGCATAAGAAGGGAAGACTAATGAAGTGCAAAACAATGAAAATAGAGGATTCAGATGTGGGTTCAGAAGTAGAGGCCATGATGGTTATGGATGGTTTATGTGAGGGACATGATATACATGTGGATTGCATGATCATATTTAGTGTGAGTGTCCAAAGAATCAGATATGTGCATACTATGGAAAGGTGCACAAGGTTAAGGATTGTCTAGATTTGTATGCCAATATGTGTGATAAAAATAAGAAGGAAAAAGGTGTGACTATGCTTAAGGTAGAGCATTCCAAGCATGAGAAATAGTCACCTAAGAATATTGTTTAGCCTAAACTCTAGCCTCTATTAGTAACTACGCACGTAGTAACAACATGTGCATGTCAGAAAGGAAGGGAAAGAACTCTCATAAGATGAGAAGAGGTGATACATGTAAAATATCCATACATAACTAGATAGAAGGAGGTGTATTAGGAAACTATGGCAATTGTGAAATAATTACAAGGTGAGATCCAACACCTGAAAGAGAAAGCACACGAGAGGGAATTCACAAAGGTTACTGATCTCCCTCAGAAGGATATTGATGACTTTAAGGAAGTATGTGGGATCTTGAGGCAATAGAACATCATCCCATTGTGGGGATAATGGTTTCACGAGAAGGGTACCATGCACAGGTGTGGAAAGACAGTTCCAAATGCTTTATGAAAATTTTCCACTAGAGAAACATGAATATGACAAGGAGATAACACTAGATGTAGGGATCAATGGGTCGTTGGTAAGCAATATTCTTATAGATTTAGGTGTGGAAGTTAATGTTATCACCCTTGATTCCTAGAATCAAATGGGAAGAAAACCATTGCAACCATCTTCAAATGTGTTATATACGGCTAATAAGACAAGGTCCATACCCATTGGGGTGTTAAAGGATGATTCAATCACAATTCAAGTAACTATATTTATAGGTGAATTTGAAGTATTAGACTTGGAAGAAGCAGATAAATTCCCAACACTATGAGGATGACCTTGGTGCTATTGAAATAATGTTGACTTATGCTTAAAAAAAATATATCACTTTTGAGAACAAAGATGAGCATGATGTGATTCCTCTGGATGATATGAATGTCGCATCATATATATAGCCTATCAATGAATAATATATTAATAAAATTTATGCTCATACGGTGTGTGACATTGAAGAAATGGATCCAAAAAAGGAAGGCATACTTCATTAGGAAAGCACAATATATTAGTGATACTACTAGTGTGGCTTGTGACAGTTGAGCCCATCAAACTTATGAAATGGTGGGTCACAAGGTATGAGGGAAAGTGACCAGAATTATAAGGTCACGTATGATCAGGTAGTTGGGTAAAACCAACTTGCCTAAGTATACTGGAGAAGAGAATATTGAGTCATTCTTATATGTAATGGAAGAGAATTGGTGTAATGAAGGTGATAGGAGGAATATGATGGTATAACAATTGCGTGGGGAGTATAGCGTGCTAGTGGGAAACAAATAGAGGTACTTTATTGGGTTGGTACGAGATTAGAATAGCCTTTTTGATAAGTTTTGTAAGGAATAATCTCCCATATTTCATACAGGAGTATGATGGAAAGAATCCTCTGGTACATGTTCACAATTGTTAAAGGGTTTGGGCACAAGGGTAAGATGCATTTCTGCCATCTCTATGGGTACATAAATTTTATTCTAATTTACATGGATGCATGTAAGCTTGGTATGTGCATGTTGAGTTAAATAAAGATACAAAAAGCTAGCACAAATTGACTGAAGGTATTATTCACACTTTTGATTATTATTTTGCTAAGCATCCAGTTCAAAAAGCCTTGTAGATTATGAGGCACATCACATTGGGGGATATTGTGAAGGTAGAGGATCTCATGATTTAGTTATTCAGTGAATCTGATGCAAAGGAATGCAAGGACCTAGTAGAAATAGAAGAGACACAATTGGGATGCGTGTGGAAAAAGAAAGAGAAGGGAAAAATTGTGTATGTCATAGATGATGAGGAAGTTCAAGAATTGTACATTAATCACATTTAGGGTGCATGCGAGGTGATGAATTCTATAGATGAGAAGGCATGTGCATAATATGTTCTTTTAAATACTAAGAAAGTGAATATTGGGACTGGGGATGTACCTAAGGAGGCCATTATTGGTGATCATTGGTCTAAACCTGAAGTTTGAAAGATCATTGAACTTTTTCATGAATTTTAAGAATTTTTTCCCAGGGGATATCATGAATTATAGGCTGTACATTCATCATTGGTGTAGACACAAAATCATGCACTTTAGACATTATTTAATCCCAATATCATACTACTATTCATATGGTTTTTGAGTGAAGAAATTACTAATTAACCCTCATCTTTTGAACATTTTAATTTATTTTCTATTGTCATTGCTGACCTCCTACACATGCATGCCCAATATTTTTTTGTTTTTTTGTGTCATTCCATCCCTAACTGGGGCACCTGGGCTAGTACTGGTGTTCCCACACATTCCCTAGTCCCAATCGGGTCATCCCGATCCTTTTTACACTTTCTCGCAACTTTTTGGGACTTTCTAGCTATTTGAGATTTCTATATTTTTAGTGGTTGGCATTTTTGGGGTTAATTATGAAATTAGAACAAGAGAAACATATAAATATAAAGTTATGAGACCATAATGAGGGACCAAGCACTAAGCACTACTATCACCACCTAAGGTTGCATCCATCAAAGGCTCCATTTTCATCCATCTAGCTCCATCACAAGGCACAAGGCTGGTTCACATGCATCACACTGCATAGGAGGGAAGTTTATTTTACTCCATCCAATATTCTATTACATTTCTACATATAGTTATTTCTTGCTAATTTCACAAAGTGTTACTGATAGAAGAGTACCTAGGACATGATTGCACACAAAAGCACATAGAACTAGATTGGGTATGAGATGTATTGCAATGCTCAGTTAGTAAGTCTACTATTGTGACTGCTAAGGATAGTCCAACCCCTTTATATGCATATTTATTTTTTAGGGGTTTGATGCTTGTCTTGGGGTTTTGCAGATCTCATATTCATTTCTAATTTCCAGTGACATATCATGCAATCTAGTGAAGCTAGTATGATAAAAGGTGAACACAGGAGATCAATTAGCGATACCCCAGAGGAGGTTTACTGAGATTTTTCATAGACCACTGAACTCATATCTCATACTAGGGTGCCCATAGGCATCCCAGTCCACTCAGATTTCCCATATATGTACTTTTTTTGACCTCGGCACAGTGGTTACCTCCTCTTGTTCTCTAGCCATCTCTGTGACATAGTCCAACAAACTCTTCAAATCAGTTAGTTCTTTCTAATCCTACTTGTTAATTAGGGTTTCACAGTTGTATGTACTTAGTTTCTTAGGTCACTTTCCTTATTTAGTTTAGCTTTTATTTACTATTGTACTTTTTGGATTAACTTCTAAAATATCCATTTTTAGCTAATCATTTTGGTGAAATTGATATTTGAATACAATTTATCCATGGGCCTTTTCTTCGTATGCTCGTCAATCATAGTGGTTATTTTGGGTCTTTTCAATATCATGAGATTACTTCATTCAATCGTAGGGTTTCTAAACCAATGGCTGATATCCCTACTTCTGTAACTACCACTGAAAATCCTTTGGATAATTCACACACTTTTCCTCTCCATGAAATAGAAGTGTTTGATAGTGAGAAGTGCTACGATGAAGACAATAATTTCAACCAAGATCAACTTAACCCTATTACTAATTTTCCTCAAGATTTTTGTGATCATCCTACTCATCTTCCATATGTCCTACATGCTTTGATTGTTTCTACGAATGCTTGTAATGCTTCCATTTCTATAGTTTCTCCTTCTTTGGATCCCATGGTCTCCACCCCACCCATTTATGTCTCAGCATCCATTCCTACTACTACCACTCCTATCACTCACCTTGACATGCCTAACATGCAGCTTGGATCTTCTTTGAATACTCCTTATCTAACTTATTTGTATCATGATTTGCAAACCCAAATTTGTCAGCTCTAAATTTCTACTTCTTGCGCATCACCATCTTTAAACTCTACATCATTACTACATATTCCTTTCACACCTATTATATCTACATATCCCTTACCACCTAATTTCATTTCCCAAAATTTTCCATTTTTAAAGGCCATGGAGATCCACAAGAACATCTCTGTGCTTTTCATGTAGCATGCCTAGACTAGGTAGATGACTCTATAGTTCTAGCTAAGCTCTTTATTTGTAGCTTACAAGATTATGTGATGTGTTGGTTTTATGACCTACCTGTTCATTCAGTAGATTATTTCATTTATCTTGACAATTCCTTTCTCACTCACTTTTCCATTAACATCAGCTCTAAGATATCATATTCTCAACTTGCACAACTCAAATAAGGATCGAATCAACACTTTGTGGATTATGTCTTACATTATAAAAACAATTTAGCAAAGATGTCCAATATGCTTGTGGATGCTAAGCTTCAAGATTTATTCCTTTAGAGTATTTTATCACCACTCCAGGAGAGTGTTCTCTTTGAGACTTTTTCTTCCTTCGACTAACTCTATCATACTCATAAGCTACGTGAAAAAAATATCCAAGCTATATACAATTTTAAGTATTAGGAAAAATCATCATCCTCTACATGTTTTCCAAGTAATTCAACATTCAAGCCATCTATGAATAAACTATCAGATACAAAAGTCACTGTCAACACAATCTCTACTACTAGGGAGATTCAATCACAAAAACACTAACGTAAATTCACTAAGTTTCGTATTCCCCTACATATTTTATTACCACAAATTGTTCAAAATTAACCTTAGTACACTTACCTCTCCACTAAAAATTGATCCATATCGATCAACAAGGAATAATTTCGATAAACATTCCCATTCTGACTATCATCAGTGTGTAGGAAACTCCACTGATGGTTGTTACTGACTATGATATCTCATTCAGGATTTGATTAAAAATGGTCAAATTGAGCTTTTGGAATCTGCAACATCTCCACCCATAAATGAAAATCATAATCTCAAAATATTTAACAACTCTCTACCCAAACATGATACACAAAAAAACTAACTCACCGGCTAATTATGTTTACCATGCAGTGTCTCCTCCTGTTTTAGGGTCCCTTGAATTTTTAGTTGCGCATACTGATGCTTTAACAAAACTCATATCTTTTTCTAACCATGACTATCATGCAAATTTTATATTTAATAACCTACATATAAAAGCATCTATTGGATCGATCCCTATCCATAATACTAAGGTTGATCCATCTTGTCCTATTTACACATGTTCAATTCCACTTCTTAATGCTATTGGTTTCCCTCTATCTCAAATCAAATACTCTCTAAGCTAACCATATGGTGTCATCAAACTACACGTTATGGTTGGCCCTCTCACTTTTCTTGTCCATTTCCTTGTTGGGAAAGTAGTCAATGGATGTGACAAGCTACTCAGACTCATTTGGATTCATAGGTCTCAATCCATTATCTATGTGAATCATTTATGACTCAAATTCATTCATAACAATAAGGTTATCTCTATTGATGAAATACCCCCATCTACTCCATGGTCATCATATTATCGAGCATAGACTCACACATCTTACACTTCATATAGCACATCTCATTCTATGTTACTAAAATAACAATCTACCCATAGTTCACCTACTCACACATTATCTACATGACCTCACCATTACTCTAGTCCTACACATAGATATAAGACCATTCATAGGACGGTTACTGCATCTAGACATAGGTCACCACCTCGTTTCATTCCACGTGGGATTTATCATCCCCATGCTTAGCTTCACATAGATCTTCATCACCTACACATTTATTTGCACCTATGTAACCATCATATACACATCCATCACATTCATATAGAATTCACTCACTTGCACAGTATTTATCTACCATACCACCATTATTAGAGCATGGCCATACACTTCCATCACCACCTTCACCATCTGGAGGATCTTCAGACTTTACTTTCGTTAGATAGTTCATTCAATATTACAAACTTGGGGGGCATATCATCTAACCCACCTACCATATTAGCATTAGTACATCTATCATCTTTGCATTATCATACATCAATCTTCTATCTCAGACATACACATCACACATTTTAGCGTTGTCATTACCTGATGACACACTCTTTTGCTTTATTTAACACTTGAATGTTGAGGGAATACTACACATGAATCCCACACATTGCAATCTTCACACATCTCACATTATACATCTTATATCATCCTTCCTACATTTATACTATATAATTTTGACCATTTCACATTTACATATCATACATACTTTACACATCATATTATTTTTCATGATATACATGTCATAATCCTATTGTCTATGCATCTAGCATCATATACTACTCATCCTACATACTACATTACTATCTACAAATATTACCTAGCACACTATGCATTATGTTTTACACAATTCTACTCATCATATGGTCATCTACTCATCACATATACTACATATACTTCTACATGCTGCACTCACTACCCTATGACACACTTTAGTTCCTTAGTCCATACTCAATTGCTGAGGGTTTACAAATAAAATGGACCTTATCACACATAGACATCATCAATTTACCATCTATCTTGAGATATTCCTAGGTTAGTGACATACACTTTAGGATAAATGGTCACCTATTCCTTCATCTTGTAGTGGTATACACTTTAGGCTACATCACCACTCCCTCTATTAATCTATTACTGATATATGATTTAGACTATATCATCACTATTTCAATCATATTGTCATGATATATGCTTCAGCTATAAGGGTCACACACACATCATATCTTGGTCGGATATCCTCATCACACATACATACTCACCACAACACGTTAGACATAACAAACACTTCAATTATTTTCCGATGACACACTCTCATTTACTGTTCATTCTTGACTACTGAGGGGGAAAAATAAATCAACCTCATTTCATACAAATCAATTTAATTGGTGGGCATTTGACTCATATCATCCACATTGCATTCCACTCATCCATCCACAACATATTACAGATCTTGGTTTCTTTTACTCTTGCTTACACTTTCCTGTATATGTTCACTTTACTACACATGCTAGTTAGATATCTTATATGTCATTTATTTATACCATAAACACATGTGCATTCACATCTTTTCTAGTTGTGATTGCAGATACAAGTCTCCTACACATAACATGGACGCTCTCCTCCTACCACTCCTATAACTGTCGTAGGGGGCATCTACATTAATCTCTTATAGGTGTTATTATTTCAATTTTGTACTTAACACTCTAAATTACTTGATTATACATGATTTTTACATATAGGTTATCTTTCTAACATGATAATGGGTGCTTCATGTGTAAAATCTTCTTGCAGTACTATTTTATTCCATGGCTATCTATTGTTTGTACTTGCTTATTTTGATTGCTATTGTATGTGGGCCTTTCCCTTTGTTTGGAAAGCACACTTGTTTGTTTGAATGTGGCCATTATGGCATTGTGTGTCTTGTGACATCATGAGTGATGTCCCATGATTACAACCTACGTTTTGTGGTATATGATTTCTTTCTTGCATGTTTACTTACATTCTATCTTACGCATTGTCTATGTAGCTTACACTTACATTTTAACTGCATGCTTGTTTTTATTAACACTTATTTCTAGCTACTTGTTTGTGTGTTCCTTGGTTTCTACCAAGTTCATTCCATTCCCCATGTAGGGAACTATTTATGTAGCTGGTCCTCTTTTGGGGCCGCATTCTCCTTACAATACAATTCAGTTTAGTTTTTGTCCTTGGCATTGTGGGTTATACATCGAGTGGGTTCAAACGAGTCTACAAACCCCTTACATAGTGGATTTTACAGGAAATGGTTGTCTTTAGCATTCTAGGGATAATTTAAAGGTTATAGGATACAATGGATTTCCTCTCTACAGTATTTAAGCAAGTGGCATTAGATCGCGCAAAAAACCAGGTAGTACAAATATATCTTCACACACAACTTCAGGGAATTAATTACAGGTTGGAGAATAACACAACTTTCTCCCTACACTTCTTTGGCTAGGATGGCGTGAGATCACCCAAACAAATCCCAGTATGTGATATATTTTCTACACCCTTTCTCTCACCATGGATCAGGTGCAAATGTTCCTTTTACATTTTCCATTTACATTACATGATTTTTACTACATACATGCGTGTTTACATGTGTTTTTGACATATAAACATGCGTATTTGACTACTTTATCATCTTCTCCTTACAGGTCTGAACGTATGAGAAGAAAGTAGTTAAAAACAAAAATAAAAATGACATCGACAATAAAATTTTGTGGCAGCAACATGCAGGTACATCACATGCATTGAAAACTACACACGGGTTTCTACCCTAGGTTCAATCTCACCACTTTTTTCACTTTTACATCTTTAGTTTCCATGCTCCACTATTATTTCATTCCACTATTTGTCTAGTCCATTGACATGATTTCTGAATCAATCTACACGGACATCAGGTACACATCTCTATCTACTTTATGTAACCAAGCGTTCTGCTCATCAGCATAAAGTGGGGGAAAATGTAGACACAAAATCACACACTTTAGACATTATTTAGTCCCAATCTCATAATACTATTCATATGGTTTTTGAGTGAAGAAAGTACTAATTAGCCCCCATAATTTGGCCATTTTAATTTGTTTTCTATCATCACTTCCGACCTCCCGCACATGCATGCCCAATGTTTTTTTCCTTTTTCATTCAAACCTTGACTGGGGCACCCATAAGAACCTTGGTCTTAGTTGGGGCACCCTGATCCCTTTTACGCTTTCCCACCACTCTTTGGGCACTTTCTATCCATTTGATATTTCTATATTTTTAATGGTCAGAATTTTCAGAGTTTATTATGAAATTAGAACAAGAGAACCATATAAATATAAATTTATGAGATCATAATGAGGGACCAAGCACTAAGAAATACTATCACCACCTAAGGTTGCATCCATCAAAGGCTCCTTTTGCATCCATCTAGCTCCATCAAAAGGCACAAGGTTGGTTCATCTACATCAAATTGCATAGAAGGAAAGTTTATTCTATTCCATCCACCATTCTATTACATTTTCTACACATATTTATTGCTCGCTACTATCACAAAGTGTGATTGACACAAGAGAACCTAGAGCATGATTACACACACAAGCACATAAAACTACATCAGGTTTGGGATGTAGTGAAACACTTAGTTAGTAAGTCCACCATCGTGGCCATTGAGGGCATTCCGATCCCTTTATATGCATCTTTCTTTTTTTATGGGTTTGATGTTTGTCTTGGGTTTTTAGATGTCTCATCTTCATTTTTGATTTTCAATGACATATCATATTGTCCAAAGAAGCTATTGTGACAAGAAGTGAACACAAGTAATAACTCAGTGAAACCTCAGAGGAGGTTTACATAGCTTTTTCACAGACCAAGGTGCCCATATCTCAGACTAGGGAACCCAAAAGAGTCCCAATCCACTAAGATTTCCTAGATCTAAAATTTTCTATACCTCAACATAATGGTTCTTATTGGGCCCCAAAATATCAGCTAAGTACAAGAAGGTGCATGGGTGAGTGGGACCTAGTTGAAGAAGGGTACACATGTTGAAGGCATGCATGGAAAGATTATGGAAGGATTTTGTAGAACATACGACGCACGTGTGAAAGGAAAAATAGGTTTTGTACTTAGCCGCATTCGGCATCCTAGACAACACATGAGAAAAGCATGACCCTTGTGGATAAGAAACCAATTTGGTAATTGTGGGATCAAAAAGGGAATATTATAGGCATGCGATGGAAGGTTCTAGAAGACATCATTGCAAGGAGTGGAGAGCTCGAATGTATGAAGGAATGCTATCATGGAGGACCATTTTGACACTTGGTGACCAATCTGTAATTTTTGGAAGGCATACCGGTGGGTGCTAAGGTTATAAATACAAGTTCCCGGTAGAAGGAGATAGAAGGTAAAAGAAAAGAAAAGAAGAGGGAGGTGAAGCCCTATAGATAGATGAAGGATGCTATGGGTTAGGGATTAGGAGAGATCTGTGAGTGATGAAAAATTTAAAGGTATGTGTTTTCATTATTATTTGTAATATGATGAAGAATAATATAGCCTTGATGCATGACTTGGATCTGCATAGTTATATGAGGATCTCTTATGACCTCAAGGGATGTAATGTGGGTTATTGACTCTATTAGTATGAGTATAATGCTCTGTTATAAATCATCCATGTGTTTTAGGAGTATAATACTTATGGATTTCCCTTTTGTATGAAGCATCTCCATATGTTGTTTATTGTTTCTCTTTTCTACATACAATGAGATGATAATTCATTCTAAGTTCTTAAGAATGTTATATAGTTATTTTCTAGCCTACATTTGATTATCTATCCTAAGATGATGCATTCTCATGAAACTCACATAAAGGAGAGACTCGACACCCATGCAGCTTCGAGTGAGCGCTAGCGCTTGCTAGGTGATAGGATGAAACACATGGGATTAGACTATTAGTCTAAAGGTATGAAATATGACTACATTTTGGTTCCATTGTGGAGACCTCTTTTAGAAGTTTTTGTGAGAAATGACATACATCTTTGTCCCTATGATGTGTGATGATAGAGCACATGACGTTGGAAAGTGTGGAAACATGGTTCAAAAGCATGGAGGATGAGTTTGATCAGAGATTCAACAATGGACTTGAGTTTGATGTGCATAGATGGGTAGAAGAGAACATATACCATGAGCTATATGATACATTCTTTTGCTACTTCCCAGTAAAAATATATGAATGGATTTAAACATACGCATCCAGATCAAGTTGGTACTATAGATCATGTCTATGGACCCAAGATGACTATCAGAGGTTGTAGGATGTAGATATGACTTGGACGTATGTTGTTGATCATTGGCGGAAGAGAGTGCTGACTAGTTATACTCTTGAATATGCCATTTCTATGTATTATTGCCCATAAGTTTCTAAGTTCAAGTTTCTAAGGGAACCTAGAGGATCATTTTTGCATGCTATTCCTTTGGCTATGAAGCTCTTAGTAATTACTTTGAGTTTAGAAGAATTTCCCATTGATGACTAAGATTCTCTGAGCACTGGGAGAGGAAGCTAGGGTGGAGGAAGATGGTGGACATTTTGGCTAAAAAGGAAAGGGAGGAGAGATGACTCAAGTATAGTGAAGCTCATGAAAGGGAGATGACTAAACACCATGAGGTTACAAGTGTTATGGATCTATGGAGGCAGACGTTGTGGGAAGGAGTTGAGGTTCACAAACAGGCTACCCCATCTTTGAAAGCACATGAGAGAGGACCCTTTAACTTATGATGAGAGTTCATTACATGGAGAGAGAAGAGCCATTGACACACATCTAAACCCATCTGACAACCAACCCTTAGTGCTTGGTTTTCTAGATCAAGGGTTAAGTATTGTTAACCTAGTTGGTATTGGTGGGAGTGACCAATCTGCACATAGGAGATATAATTTATCATTTGGAACATCCATGGCTAAGTAAGATATTCCTATATTTGGAGGAATCTTTAAACAAGGTGCAAGTACACAAGGATTGAGTATCACATTTGGGAGTGGCACAAGACATACAACTGGTAGTGGGAAAATATCATAAACCATCGATGCGTAGTTTAGTGGGATGCTGGGAACACTAGGCGGGACCACTTCTGGTTCTTTGTCAACTACAGGAGGTGGATCTGATGGGCCAAGAGGAACAAGTCCTAGTGGATCTAGTGGATATGGTGGAGGAGAAAACAATGAAGGGAACCAAGGATCTGGATCAGGAGGATAAGGACCCCAACCACCTCCCCAAGTGTTTTTTGAGATGTCTTTGCACTTACCAAACTATAATGGTATTGAAGATGTTCCATAGCATGTGCACAAGTGTGAAATAATATGGCACATGAAAGGAATCACTACCCCAAAGTGGAAGGCAATTCATTTTGCAACAACATTGTAAGGGCACACACATAGTTGGTATAGGAAGTATGGCCCCCATTAGATGGTGGTAGACTACATCATATTAAATAATGCATTCCTAGCAGAGTTTCATATCCTTGAGTTTGAGTAGAAAATAATTAGCGTTATGAAGGATATCTAAGAGGGAATGGCATAGAGTGTGTGGGATTATGACATGCATTTCAAGACTCTCTTGTCAAAAATATATTATGACATTTATCCTTCTCAACATGCTCAATGGTTTTTAGGAGGATTGATAACACCATTTAGAAGGGCCCTATCACACAAGAATTTCATAGACCCACGTAAGGCATTAGAAGCTGCCCTGTGCACCGAATCTATTGGGAGCATTGACACCGGTGTTATCCCTTTTTTGGAGGCTCAAATTGCTGCAATGGCCAAGAAATTAGAGAAGTTATCTATAAACTTAGCACATGATGTTCATGGTGGGATTTGGTGTACATACTGTGAAGTGGAGGGGCATGCAAATTATAGTTTCCCTCAAAATTTTGTGCATGCTATGTCGGTAGATTGTGAGATTTTCCATGGGGATCATGATGCAAGTGGGTGCCCTCTACTCTAGTGCACAATCCATAAGAATGTTTCTTGCTATTGCAATATCTATACCTCTACGACCCATGATACTAAGGATTACTAAATGATTGATCAAATCCATGATGCTATTGATATGGGTGTGCACCAGACTAGCCTTAAAAGTAGTTCAAAAGATGACAAATGATGTTATGAAGGGCGAGTAGATGGAGGAATGAATGGAAGAGGTTTTTGTGGTCACAGTAACCATGGTGGAGGACGAAGTGAGTTCTCACAAGGAACCTGTTATAATTGTGGATCTACAGAGCATTACAAACGTGAGTGTTGTAATATGTTACAATGCTCATGGTGGGGAAAGAAACATAAGTATGAAGAGTGCCTATAAATTTATGAGGATATAAACTAGTAGCACCGGAAGGAAAAAGGTGCTACAATGGTGATCATCAAGAAGGCCAATTCACAATGAATGCCTAGAGTGACACATGAGTTAGGGATCGAACCTATGATGGTGATGACATGAACAGAGGACGCATGCACCAGGGAGATACCAAGAAAAAAGACACTAGTTTCAAGAGAGGAAGTGGTACATGGAAAGTATTTGAACCCTACTCATCAGAAAGAGGTATATCAAGAGACTATGGACGTGATTTAGAGTTTACAAGGGAGATCCAATGTTTAAAGGAGCAATCGAGGTAGTTGGAGAAAAGGGGTTCCAAAGGATGATCTGGATGAGGTCAAGGAAGTATAAAAGATGTGAATGCAAGAAAATATTATTCCCTTGCTAGGAGAATGAATGAGAGAGAAGGTAGCATGTTCCGGAGTAGAGCGTGAAAGGAAGGTTATGCATGCAAACCTTCCCCCTCACATCCTCGACTATGATAAGGAAATTACTTTGAATGTGGCTGTTGATGGATGGATTTTGAGCAATATTATCATTGACACGGGAGCAGAGGTCAATGTTCTTACCTTAGATGCCTGACATCAAATGGGGAGGCCCACATTACAGCCATCTTCTAATGCACTGTATATGGAAAAAAAGACTAAGGAAATGCCAATTAGATTCCTAAAGGATGCAGTTATCACCATTTAGGGGGAGAAGTTCATTGGAGACTTTGAAGTTTTGGCACTTGCTGAGGTAGACAAATTTCTAGCGTTGCTTGGGTGCCCATGGTTTTATAGGAACAATGCCAACCTATGGTTTAACAAAGGGTATACCAGTTTTGAGAACAAAGAAGAATGGGTGATCATCCCTTTGAAAAATGGGAAGCTAGCACCCTATACTAATCCCTTAGGAGAATAAGTCCTTGATAGAATCTATGTGCACTCCATCAGTTATCGTGAGATAATTCACCCCATGGGGGGAGTTATCCAGTTTGAATATGCTCAATTTTTGAGTGATACCACTAGTGTGGCATGCAATAATGGGGTGCATGGGACTTATGAGTTAATTGGGTGACAATTGAGAGGATCTGTAACAAGGGTTACAAAGGCATGCTTTGTCAGGTGCCTAGGGTGAAGAAAGTTACCAAGTTACTCTGGAGGAGAAAATCCTGAAATTTTCTTGCAAGAAATGGAAGCTCAGTGGAGAAACAAGGAAGAGAGAAGAGGAATGCTTATTTATAACCTACTAGGAAATGTAGCACACTAGTGGGATACACATTAGGAGAACCTCCTAGAGTGGCGTGAGGTGAGGATCACATTTTCTATAAGGTTCTCAGGAGCAACATGCCCACAGTCATACAAGACTGCCATGGTAAAGAGACAACTTCATTTCATATCCAAGCATGTGAGAAGGCCTAGATGGGAAGCATAACAACGTTACCACCTTCATTATGGGTGCATAATTTATCTTCCACCTTATAAGGCTATGTGCATGTATGATATATTCATTTGGATATGCATCGTCAAACATGTAATTGGTAGGAGTTGGTGGCTAATCTCATTCAATATTTTGAGTATAGGAGTACCGAGCCATCAGTGGATAAGGCGTTGCAAGTAATCAAGTGTTTTATAATGGGAGATAGTGCTATGGAATAAGATAGTATATTGGAGCTACTAGGTGATCCTTAGAGATGTAAATCAATGAAGAGGAATCAGAGGAAGTACAACTTGAACACAGGTGCATGGAAAAAGAAAAAGGAAAGATGGTCTATATAATAGATTGAGAAGAGATGGAGACTTTAAATGTTAACCATTCAGAAGGTACACATGAATTCATAGATAATATTGATGAGTGATCACACACCTACCATGAGCCCTTGAAAACAATGAAGTTTAACATTGGAATGGAGACAGAACCTAAGGAAGCTATCATCAGAGACTATTGGTTGGAAAAAGAAGTTTCAAAGGTCATTGATCTTTTGCATGAGTTTCAGGATTTATTTACTCACGGGTACCATGAACTCAAAGGAATTAACCATTCCTTGGGAGAGATGAAGATCAAGTTGAAGAAATGTGCACACTCGATTCGAAATAGGCCTTATCGAATGAATCTAAATTTGTGTGTATGGGTCAAGGAAGAAATAGACAAGATGATAACATCTGGTATCATGGAGGCAGTGGAAGAATAAGAGTGGATAAGCCCAATGGTTATCAATATCAAGAAGGATAGTAGGATAAGAATCTATGTTGACTACAGGGATCTAAATACAGTGTGTGTCATTGATCCCTTCCTAACCTCCTTAACTAAAGAAATTCTAGAGGGAGTAGGCGGGCGCGAAGTATACTCTTTCACGAATGGATTCTTAGTGTACCACTAAGTCAAGATTACAAAGGAAGACCATAAAAAGACAAATTTCACCACTAAATGGGGAAGTTTTGGCTACATGATTATGCCTTTTGGATTGAAGAATGTGCCTGTTGTGTTCTCGTGCATTGTGGTACAAGCATTTCAGGACTTCATCCATAAGTTTCTTCAAGTTTTCTTGGATGACTGGACTATGTATGGATCAGCAAAATACCGTTGTGACAACTTAAGGATGATGTTTGAGATATGTCGGCAATTGAGGATATCCCTCAACATTAAGAAATGTGTCTTTGCTACTCCATTTAGAACCCTATTAGGACACATTATATGTAAAGAAGGCTTACTAGTGGATCCCACCAAAGTTATAGTTATTTTAAGATTAGGGGGGGCCTACTAGTCAAAGTGTAGTGCATGGATTCCTTGGGCATACAGGTTATTACAGGAAGTTCATCAAGGGATATGCCAAGATTTCCATGCCCTTGGAGGAATTGTTAAAACATAAAAGTGCCTTTCATTGGGGAGAGACACAGAAGAAGGCATTGGACACTTTGAAGGATATGCTTGTCACGATGCCCATATTATGTTTTTCTTTTTGGGATAAGCCTTTCCATGAACATGTTGATGCCTCAGGAACAACTATGTGAGGAGTGCTAAAAAAACTTGGTGAGGGAATTTTTTATTATCCCTTGTGCTTTGCAAGTAGAAAGTTGACACCAACAGAGAAAAATTACACAACTACTGAGTGCAAAACATTGTCTATGATCTATGTGCTGCATAAGTTTAGGAAGTATCTATTGGTGACACCATTTATATTCAACACAAACCATATGGCATTGAAATACTTAGTCAACAAACCCATTCTGCAAGGGTGCATATGTCGTTGGGTCCTTCTCTTTCAAGAGTTTGAGTTCACAGTGGTGGTGAAGCCAAGAAAAATTAATTCAGGACCTGACCACTTATCAAGGATTAATTCAAGGGAGTACGCACAAAGAATTTATGATACCATGCCATATGCGTAACTATTTAGATTGTGGTGTGTGCCCTCAGACTTGGAAGATATCGCAATGTTCTTAAAAATAGGTGTGGCACCGGAAGGGATAAAGGCTCTTGAGAGAAAGCAATTAGTGATATGCGTGGCACCCTACATATTAATTAGTGGAGACATATATAAGTTAGGTCGTGATGAGGTTCTACGTCGATGCATATTGGAGCATGAACATGTGGAAATTATGGAGGAAGCACATGGTGGGATTGTAGGAGGACACTATGTAGGAAATTCTACCATGCAGAAGATCCTATTAATATGGATTTGGTGGGAAACCATGTACAAGGATTGCATTGAGTTTTGCAAGGCCTGCGACCATTGCTAGTGCCTTGACAGACTTGGAATGAGAGATGAAATGCCTTTGCAACCAATAGCCAACATTTAACCATTTGAAAAAATGGGTAATCGAATCTGTAGGGATAATTGTGCCAGCCGTGCAAAGGACTAGTTCATGGTACATCATCACTTACACTGATTACTTTACATGATGGGTAGAGGTAACACCTACGAAGGATTGCACCGCAACAATAGCCACTAAATTTTTATGGGAGAACATAATCAGTAGGTATGGTTTCTCTTTAATTTTAACAAGTGATAGGGGTACACACTTTCTCAATGAAATAGTCAAGATTTTGTTAGCAAAATTTATGGTGGCCCATCATAAGCTTACCCCATATTGCCCTTAAGAAAATGGAACTGCTGAGGCATTTAAGAAGATAATAAGTCACACGTTTACTAATATTTGTGACGTTAGAAGACAAAATTGGGATGAAAAAGTATCAACCGTTCTATGGGCATACACGACAACCTAAAAAAGGTTGAACAAGGCCACACCGTTTCAATTAGTGTTTGGCGCGGAGGCTATTTTTCCAATTGAATTCATGTTACCATCACTATGTATAACGCACATAGGAGGGTTAGCTGATGCATAAGAGCTAGAATTTTTTTTTTGATAAGTTGATGTAGTTAGACGAAAGGTGATAACTTGCTAGATGGAGTCAGAAGACAGAAAAAGGAAGACAAAAGGCATGGCATGATCATCATATCAAGAACAAGAAGTTTGAGGCTGGGAAGTTGGTGTTGTTGTATGATTCCAAGTATCTAGACTATCCTGGGAAGTTGAAAGTCCATTGGTTGGGACCTTACATCGTCTCTTACATTCTTGATTTAGGTGCTTGCCAGTTACAAGTGATGGATAGGAAAAGGTTACCAAGTCACTTCAATGGGAGTAGGATGAAGCCCTAATATAAATAAGTCTTCTTGGTATTTGTAATAAGGTAGTATTTGTAAATAGCTTATAATTTCCCTTTATGATTTTTATTTCTTGTGTTTCCCTTTCTCGTTGCTTAATCCTTTCTTTTTGTTTCATTTTTGTGCCTTGTGTGTTAGTAACCACATTATTTTTCCCAACATTATGTATGTGTAGAGGACCATGTATCTATTCTAGTGTGGGGTGGAAGTGATACAAGGTGTAGGCCTATAATACAAGTTTTTGCTGGCAGTAGAAGTTACAGTGAATGGTCCGGTTGAAGGATAAAAATTGTGTAAGTTTGAGAAAGTGCGTGAGGAAACAATTGATATTGGATTATGGTGTCAAAAAGGCTTTGTAAAAACCATGTACATAAAGGATGAAGAGCGCAGGAAGAATGTAAAAACCATTTACCCTACCTAGAGGAAGGATGTATGTTAGACTTATGTTTTTTTGGAAATCCTCGCATACTGAATTTTGCTAAAAACAAGAGTCCAATTTTTTTAAATTTTAAGACTTCAAGGTTTTCCTTTTCAGAGTTTTTAAGCTAAATTTTGGAATTACATTTGAGATTTTCTAAAGAATGAAACTCCTAAAGTCCAAATTTTTAGACTTTCAGGTTTCCAAAATTTTGAAACTTTTTGGCTTTTTTGTTTAAACCTGACTCGAACTTCAGAAATATGAAATTCTGAAAGTCTGAAAATTCAGACTTTCAGGTTTCGGGTTTTCAGAGTTCTCCAAGTCATTTTAAGATTTTTACTTGATTTTTTCCGAAGTCTGAAACTCCAAAAGTCTAAATTTTCAGACTTTTGGGTTTTTGGGTTTCAAACTTTTAGTTGCCAATTTATCCTTTTTCTTCCTTTTTTTTCTGAAGTCTAAAATCCTAAATTTTTAAAATTTCAGGTTTTCAGGTTTAGGAACTTCAGAGGTTCTAAGTGTGATTAATTCTCACTTACCTCCGTATGGATCATATTTTTACCATTAATTTTAGGATTTCTATATAAACGTGGATTTTTACTTTTCATTTTTACCTAACACATTCCCTTTGACATCTCATTCTTGTCCTTTTTGGCATCCTTTTCAAGGTATGTTTTTGGTTTTAATTTCTGTTGGTTTTTAGGTCTTTACTCCCTTTTCCCCCCATTTGGGTTTCTTTTCATTTTCCCTTTGTATTTTCTAGTGATGTCCTTCTTTTTTCACCTTGTTTTGCTGTAGAGGTTTTTCCAGGTTTTCAAGTATGGGGATCTTTCTGAGTCCCTCATACTTCCTCCTATTTCCAAAAATACACTTTAGTTTCATAACACTTATTATTTGTAGTTACTTCAGAGACCATTCAGAGATTCTTTTCAGAAAATTCATTTAAGAATTCCTTTAAAGGATCACTAGGTAGGAAACTATTTTAGAGAACTGCTGCTTTGGCGATTTCTTTTGGAGACTTTCGGAATTTCAGAGAACTACTTTTCAGAGATTCCAGTTTCCGGTTTTTAGAAATTTCAGTTTTGGATTTTTGGAGATTCAAACTTTGGGTTTTCAGAGAATTGGAAATTTCATATTTTCAGGACCCCTAACTTCAGAATTTTTTTTTTAGAGATTTCTTCCAGTTTTTTCTTTTAGACTTTTTTGGTTTGGGTTTTCAAAGTTTTTTTTGCTCTCGGATTTTTGGATTTCTGTAACATTCAAACTCTTGAAATAGAGGTTTGATGTCTACCTCTACCTCAAATGGGAAAGAAAATATGAAATACACATTTCTTGGAGTTGCTCCCCAATCTTACGTAACCTCTGATTTAGGAAATATCAGGGACACCGATTTCGGGTAGATTGATCTTCCCAAGTTCTGGGAAAGATTAAAGGCCCCAAATAAAAATACATGGATGCAGGCCATCTTTGATAGTGGTCTTACTCTTGCTACTGGTTTTCCCACATCTGTGAAATGCCCAGAATTTGTCCTAGCTGCAGCAACTCACTACGACGAAGACTCTATGTCAATAAGAGTTAGCGACGATAAGGTGGTAATCCTTCTGGACCCATATTTCATCAAGGACTTGTTCAAACTTCCAAATGTACAAGATTACGCCACTATCTCACCTGAAATAGTAGTTGAGCACTGGGATAAAAAGTAGGAAGTATGTTCGAAGGTTATGATGAAGTCTTACCTAACTAAGAATTTTTCCAAATTTCCCAAGAATATACATCGATCAGATTTTATTTAGGAGGTCAATGAACTCATTATACTCTTGAGAAAAGTTTCAAGTCTTCCTCTCTGCTAAGGAATTCCAAGAATGGATGTTCTTGTACATAGCAATGATCAAGATGAATGATGAGTTTATCCGATAGGGTGAACATATTAGTAGTAACATCCACTACTAGTTGGGCAAGGTGGTAGAAACTAAATCCTTCTACATGAGATCTTTCCTAGTGTATCCAACTACTGCTATGGGGGATTTTGCAAGGTTAAACACCAGGGGTGTTCGCATCACATCCAAAATCTATGAATTTTATCCCCATCTTACTCTAGATGAGGGGAGAAAGTACTTCCAAAGAATCAGCGATGTCTTCTTCGTTGTCGTCCTCTATCACTTTGACAAGGAGCTATATAATCGATGGATTTCTGATGAGGCTTTCCAAGAGGTGTGAGAATGGGGAGCAATCTACCTTCAGTTTCCCACATTCACCTACCTTTGGATTCCAGGTTTCATAGGTGCCCCCAGCAAGTTGCCAAGGTGCCCCACTGACAAGTGGGTTCTTCTGGAATTGGTTTGGTAGTTTTTGGATTACCACAAAATCCAAAATAAGCGTCACAAGGTGGGAATGCATTTCCCTATTACAATTCAGTAGGTATTCTTTCCCAACTATCCATAAGGCAAGAAACATGGATGCTGAAATGGCTGAGGTAACCCTGCAGACCTTCCATCCATGAACTAACTTTGACTATTGGGGTAAGTTCGGGGAGACATGGAAATCCAGTGCTCATATGCCCCAATTAGAAGATATATGGATCCATTGTCAAGACGAATTCATCGTACGACAAAGGGATTATGAAAGATTAACCCTTGATGAAGTGCGGTAGTTTGGGTTGCCTGTTGTGCCAAAGGACTTATAAGATAATGATGAGGTCCTAGATGCATCATACAGGGATGATGATGTTGCCAATTAACCACTACCATGGGTTGACTGGTATGTAGAAGAGTGCAGAAATACCAAAGAAAGGGAGGGCCCCATTCTAAAAAGAACTTTTAGTTGGTTGGCCACTTTGGGAATCTCACCCAAAGGGGAAAATCAACCTTCAAATATAGGGCCCACATCAGTAGTAAACCAACCAATACCTACAAAAGGTAAGAGATAAAATCAAAGGGTTCCCATGGTTCCAAAGAAGATCTCATTTGTGGTTGGTAGCTCATCTCTTTCTAGGTCTGTTACTTCCAGGGTTAACGCATCTACAGTATAAGTTACTGAGGTTATGGAAGCAAGTGATTCCCCAAGTACCATTCAGGATCCTTCCCATCTTCCCCTTCCTCCATTATCACTTCCAATATCAGTTCCCTCCACTTCTACCATTTCCTCTTTCCCATCTCCTTCTATGGCCCAGGTATTTTTGTCACTTCCAGTTTTATCAGCTGCGGAAAATATTGGGTCAACTATTTCCTCTTCACTTCCTTTAACACTCCCATTTTCTTCAATCTCAACCCCTAGCATCTCCTTGTCAATTCCCATGGCTCTCCTCACTCCCACACCTTCCATCATTTCCACCTCTTCTCAGATATCAGCTGACATGTCTAGCGATATTGCCTTAACTGGTACTTCAGGTATCAGATCTACTACTCTGTCTTCCTCAGCTCTAGCTATACCAGAGTGGTTGTTTAGGTAGACTCCTAAGTAGAAGAAAAAAGTTCCTCTAGGAGATGTGATAGATCTCAGCATATTGGATTCTGTGCCCAAAAGACAAGCTAAGAGACCAAGAACCGTATCAAGTCTAATGTTTAATCCATCAGGAGAGTGCGTGATAGAAGTGGCTACCCCTATTGAGGGGAAAACTAAAGAGACTATCACAACAGTAGACTACCGGATCTCAAATTTCTCATTGGGGAAGGCTACACATGAAGGAGCCAAGCAGGATGTACATACTACTCTTGGGGCCCTTTTGGAGAAGTACGATAAAGACAAGGCCACCAAGGATGAGCTTAAGGCCAAAGTTTGAACAACTCACTACACTGTTGCTCAGAGTAACTCAGCCCACTCCATCCACTGACATCTTAACTACTATGGCCATGAAAATATCATCTACAATCGATGATATCTCTTATCATGAGCTCGAGAAGCTAGGCCAGAAAGGGAGAACAGTGAATGGATGGATGGAGAGAATCTTGCAGGAGGCCAACCCCTTGATCAAGGAAGTTGTGGAGATTTATGATGATTTACATATTACAAAAACCACCATCGCTAAGATGGAAGAATCCCTCTCCGAAGATAATAATAACTTGAATCTAACCTTGGTGACATGGAGTGACATAAGAGAAGAAGATTCTGACTTACTTCTGTAGGAAGAGGTAATTGATGATGCCTCAAAATTGTTTGAATATCAAAAAGCTATGGAATTCCGGTGTCAGGTGCTACAAGATCTAATTAAGAAATTGGAAGATAAGCAAGTGGAAATTATAGATGCCCTCAATGATTTCTCTGAAGAGTTTGACAACACCCACTACAAGTTTTTCAATGAAAATATCGATGCTCTTCCTAAGGACCAGATCAAAGAGAATTTCAAAGACTTGGTGAAGCAGGATGACGATGTTGTGAAGAATTTCAACAGTGAATCTATTGATCGAATGGTTCTATGCCATAACTTTATAGGGAGACTAAAGAAAGTTCATAAGTAAGCTTCAGAAGTTGCTAGCCCGGATCACAAAGGAGATCGAAATAGCAGACGTGGTGAATCACTATGCGTGTGGACCTAGAGATGAAGAAAATTAGGGTATTGTCAAGTGTTTCTTTGAATACAGACACCGCATGGCCATATGGGAAGAAGGGAAACAAAAGGATGTAGAGAAAGGAGAGGAGGGTGAACTAGGCCAAAGCTGAGTGACCATGAAAGGATAGGTTGAAGCTCTGGAAATGGTCAAAATTTATAGGGTTGACTTGGTCAACCCTTTGCAACAAATTTGCTATTTTTATGGGAGCCTGTTCCCTTTCATAAATGACATTACTATTTTTAGTTAACTATTAGTTAAGGCTCAGCTGTAATGGCTTAGCCTAGGAACTTATAAATAGTGGAGTGCTCTCCATTATTTGGGAGGCATATTTTTGAGAGATTTTGAGGAAAGTTGCTCTTCAAGCTTGGAAGAGTGCTTTCAGAGTTTTGTTGAAACCTTTTAATTATATTCAAAGTTGTTCCTTGCACTTGAAAATATGTCTTATTGTGTTGAATGATTAATCATTGCATGCCTTGTGAATGAGATTCCTTAGCATTATCTGATTAATTTACCTTTAGTTCAGGTTATCTATTTTCATATTGAGAAAATAATAGTGTGATTTCTTCCCATCAGTTGTGAGAAAATATTTTCCTTCTGCTGATCAAGAGTTACATTATTATTATCATTTAAGTGAATAATGGACATGTGTTTGTGATTATCCCTTTGATAAATTACATGTGTATCAAATCAAAGTTGATCCCTCTATTGTGTATGTTTAAGGTTTAACAAAGGAACGTGTGCTTCTAGTCTATGGTATTTTATATCCTTTCCAAGTTGCAATAGGTGAGGGTGGTTAATGGTGAAATCATCATACCCACATTAACCCTTCTAGAAGTTAAATCTCCCTTTTCTTGGTGCATCACCACTTCTAGATTAGATTTATTTCCTTGTATTCTTCTTCCCTAGATCCCATGATTCTTCTTCCCTAGATGTTAGTATAAGACTAGTTAGCCATCTTTCTTACATCAGAATTAGTGTTGTGTTTAGTCTAGGAATTGGAAGCTGGCCTTCTCCAGAGGTTCACCTTAAGCCCAAGTCCGACAGCTTGAGAGGTGATCCCATGTGTCCCAATCACACCGAATGTCATGATTCATTTCAAGCCATTCAGGGGGTACAGTGATTTGGTGACAATAGTAGGCAAGGGAAAAAATCGGCTAAAGGATAGAAGAAGTGCCTTCGGTGCCATGGACATGTGCATAAGATTCTTCAGTTGGGTTGGAATTTTGTGTGCCAAAAGGTTGTAAAGGGTTTTTCATACAGGATGTGGTGCGTGGGTAAAGGTTCCTAAAGTCAGCTTAGTGGAAAATACGCATTTAATGTTAAAGTACATTGGTAGGTGGTATAACATTTAATGCTGGAAAGAAGCAAAAACTATAAATACAAGGTTGGGAAAGTCATTTATTACCTTATGATTACGAAGTAAAAGAATATCTTGTGAACTAAAGAATCCAGAGAGAAATTTGTACGAAGAGAGGAGAATCTGAGAAATTTGAGTGAGCATCTAGATTAGGTCTGCGAACCAGAGGGAAGGAGTACATGAGCATGGGGAAGGTTGTGTGAAGAGCGTTTGTCTTTTGGAAGGATTTCCTAGTTAGGGTATGGAAGCTAGGGCACAGAGAAATAAGGATTCATTTCAGGACTTGAAGCTTTGTAGTGAGCTTTGGGATTACTTAGAGTAGCAAGGAAAAGAAAGAGGAAGTATTGTGTAAATTTTAGCCCGAACAAAAGAGTGACACCAAGGAAACCAACTGTTTCACCAAATAAAACAAAGGGCAAGGGCAAGGGAAAGGAAATCGCTGCCATCACGAGCACCAATGAAGAATGGTACACGTAAATGTAGTACCCAGATGGGGTATTGCTAGGGAAAGAGTGGGAGTCACACTTACAGAAGATGGATGTGAGCGATTATAACCATCGCAAGACCACAATAGAGAAGGAAATAGGGCTGGAGTTTTTCTGACCAAATAATAATAGGATGCTAGATGGAATGCCCATTTACAATGATGAGGTGAAGGTCAAATTAGAGAAGGCTGGGTTATTGTAACTATATGAGTTGCCATACTTTGGAAAGCCTAAGCACCTTTATCAGTGGCTAATGTCACGCGTGCATGAGGATCATTTTTATTTTGTGGGGTGTAAGATGCGTATCACACCATAACTAATATCCAAGTTCACATACCTCAATTGTTAAGAAGCTAACATTGATGACGATCTGAGTGACAAGGAGGCTATCAAGGAGACTGTAGCCATGCATAACTACAAAAAGGGGTTGTGATACTTTGACATCACCAAGATACTAGACCCAGTGATGAGGATGGCCATGCATTTGGAAACCAATCTCAATGACTAGGAATGATGGAAAAAAGTGAACAAGGCTTGTCTGAATGTATGCCGAAAGATATCAGAAGGAACCATCTACAACTTGTCCACTTTCATCGCGGATGAAATTATAAGTAGTGCACAGGAGGGAGATAAGATAATCTTCGGTAATGTCCTCCTCACCATTGTATTTTTAGAGGTTAGAGTGCCTAATGGGCCAGAAAAATTTATTTGGGAGTATCTAGAAGAGGATCCCTCACCCGCAAAGAGGTTTGTGAAATACACTTGTGAAATCATGACGACCACTCACAAGGCGTGCCTGGAGAAGTGGTATAAGTGAATGCATGATGCATTCAGGGCTGAGTGGAGGATTCCAGATTAGTTTCCCACACTTGTGAATTGGGAGTAAGAATTTGCAGTGTACTAACACTTCTACATTGGAATATTTATATTGAAAGATGAGAACATGAACCCATGGTGCAAGCTATCCTTCTCCTTCACCGCACAATACTTCCAAGCTGGAGTTAATCGGTTTAAGGAGGCCAAGAGACTAAGGTTAAACCTTAGTGAGGTAGATATAGACCACTACGAGATGATCAAGAAGTTGGTCTACCTAAAGAAGCACACACACATGGAGAGATATGTCTCCCACGAGATATATATGATGAATCCTTTAACACTGCCGATTGTAAGAAGGACCGTAACAAGGGTGTATCTATGCATAAGGCCAAAATTTGAAAAAGGTGCTTATTTGGAGAATGATGCCTCCATCCCTAAAGACCCTACTAGAAGGAAAAAGGCTTCACCTAGAAAGAGAGAAAGAGAAGAGGTGCAGAAGGCACCAAGTGTTCAAACCACACAAGCAATAAGTATGTTGAGAGCAAGCACTAAGCCTAGTACTTACACATGGAGAAAGAAATATCCTATCAAGGTGAATACCACAGAAGAAGAGGTGCCAAAGAACGAAGAGACCCTCACCCAGGAGGAATCACCAATGAAGACATCACCTGTTAAAGAAAAAGAAAGAGAAGTATCACCTGTACTGGAATCCCCAGTAAAGAAGAAGTAGAAGGTGACAGATGAGGCCGATTCAGAAGAGATGAAGAACCTAGATGCCTACATTGGCAAAAGGGATGATGATGATGAGCTAGAAGGAGGAAAGGACCATCTTGTCTATGAGATACATGGTTTTTAAGAAGAAGGAGATGAGGAATATAATGAAGGAGATGAGGAATATAACGAAGGAAATGAGGAGAAGAGAATGAAGAAGAAGTTGAGAATCAAGGCAAGGGGGTAAGCGGGGAGGAAGATACAAAGGATTAAAGGACCCCAAGCCTCACAAAGGAATAGATAGATAGAGGCTGCAGAGAAAAAAGTGGTGAAAATCATCAAGGACCTGGTGGAACAAGAAGTAGAACATGCAGCGCAGATGTGGTGATGAAAGAATTTGAGGAGGAAAGCATAGGAAAAGAATATGGCAAGCATGGGAGGAGATCCCAATTTGGTTGTAAGCTTTCCAAAAGCCACACGCACTGGGAGAAAGAGCACAAAATCATCACAAGTTCAAGGAATGGGCTACATCGATGATCCAAACAAGGTGTTTTGAATGCACTTCTAGAGCACCGTCCCAATGGAAAAAAATTTAGCCATGGCTTCATTTGATGAGGAAGGTGCATACCCTCAGACAAGGAAAATGCTATCATGGGAATTTGAGTCCCACATTGATGAGCCTGAGTTTGAGGTATGCCAAGGAGTAATTTATGAAAGTGCCAAGAAAAAAATGGATAAACCCCTTAGTAAATGCTCAACAATTATCAGATGAGAAAATATGCAACGCACTCAATAAAGTTTTTAGTGTAGGTTGAAGCCAAGCTCTTCGAGAATAAATGATAGGGTGAAGTTCCTAGAGGTAGAACTAGATAAACGGGAGGAAGAGCTCCATGAGAAAAGAAAGGACATGAATAGCAGGAGGAACTAATCAGTGCTTAGTTAAGGCGTGAGCTAAAGGATGAAAAGGAAACAATGCGCGAGGCATATAAGAAGATAGATATTATCACGAGATGCCATTTTCTTAAAGCATCTGGACTTATCACTGCCCGCGCAAAATTATGGATCATCCTTACAATGCCTAGACAGGACTTGACCCACATACTCACTATGGATAGGCATGGCCACTGGCCTTAGAATTCTACAGAAGAGGCATTGGCACACCAAGAAAAATAAAATAAGATGATGGTTGTGGAAATTGTTGCTCAATACAACAAGATCCTCGCTGATATAAAAGCCACCACACAAGTTGTTGAGGCCGCCTATGATAATTGTGCATGAACAGAGATAGAGTGGCAAGTATCTTAGTTGCCACCCATGAAGTGGAACTCAAGGAGTTCCAAGAAAAGAACAAGGGGACTCGGGCTAAGCGGGACGAGATCCTATCCGAAGTAGAAAAGAAATTAGAGGATATTGAGACCTTTTGGGGCTCAATCAAGAACTGGCTAAAGGAATTATACCCCCAAATCACTCAGAGGATGGATGTGCTCGAAGGATTTGGGAAAACAATTTGGAGGAGATCATAGAAACAATGAGTCACTAAGTGGGAGGAATTGATTTTTGAAGAACTAAATGCCCTGGTGGGTGATCTCTGTCAATAAGCTCAGGACAGAGGTCAAAACTTGGGGAAAGCTAGAAGTGGATTTAGGGAAGGATTTCCCTCTCCTCCTCTAGAAATAAAGTTCCCCATTATTTCATTTTTTTCCCCATTTCTTCATTCCTTTATTCTTCCTTCCCAACCATTTTTAAGGATCCACCATTCTTTATTTCTTTATTGAAGATTGTTTTTTAGGATGGAGAACAAGTGTAGTGTGAGGTGATGTTGGGCCCCAAAATATCAGCTAAGTATAACATGGTGTGTGGGCATGCGCGGGACCTAGTTGAAGAAGGGCACATGGGTTGAAGGCACGCATGGAAGGATTCTAGCAGGATTTTACAGAACATATTGACATGCGTGCATGAAAGGAAAGCTATGGTTTTGTACTTAGCCGCATTCAGCATCCCAGGCTAGCACACGAGAAAAGCATGAACCTTGTGGATAAGGTGGTAGCCTGACGACTATGTGGAATCAAAAAAGGGAATATTCTAGGAATGCGATGGAAGGTCCCAGAAGACATCATTGTAAGGAGTGGAGAGATCTGGATATCTGTAAAGGCATGCTCCCATGGAGGACCACGTTTTGACACTTAGCGACCGATTTGTAATTTCTGGAAGGCATCAGCAGTGGGTGCTAAGGTTATAAATACAAGTTCCCAGGTATAAGAAGGATATAGAAGGCAAACGATAAGAAAAGAAACGGGAGGTGAATCCCTGCAAAAATAGATGAAGGATGATATAGGTTAGAGATTAGGAGAGCTCTATGAGTGATGACACATTTAAGGGGATGGGTTTTCATTCTTCTTTGTAATATGATGAAGCATAATATAGCTCTGATGCATGACTTGGCTTTGCATAGTTATATGAGGATCTGTTATGTACCTCAAGGGATGTAATGTGGGTTGTTTACTCTATTAGTATGAATATAATTCTCTGTTATAAATCATCTATGTGTTTAGGAGTAAAATACTTATGCATTTCCCTTTTGTATGGAACCATCTCCATATGTTGTTTATTATTTCTCTTTTCTACATACAATGAGATGATAACTCGTTCTAAGTTCTTAAGAATTTTGTATAGCTCTTTTTTTTCCTGCATTTGATTATTTGTCCTAAGATGATGAATTCTCACAAAACTCACATAAAGTAAAGACTCGGCACCCGCGTGCATGCCTCGGGTGAGTGCCCAGTGCCTGCTGGGTGATAGGTTGGCACACATGGGATTAGAATATTAGTCTAAAGGTATGAAATATGACTATAATTCCATCCATCTCTATGACATAATCCAACAACCTCATTGAATCAACTAATTTCTTTCTAACCCTACTTGTTAATTAGGGTTTCACATTTTTATGTACTTAGTTACTTGGGTCACTTTCCTTATTTATTTTAGCTTTTATTTACTACTGTACTTCTTATATTAAATTCTAAAATATCCATTTTTAGTTAATCAGTTGGGAGGGATGAGAATCGATATTAAAGAGGGTACAAGGATGGTTAGGAAGAGGCCTTACAAAATGAATCCCAACTTGCTCGTGAAGGTAAAAGAAGAGATTATAAAGATGCTCAAGTAAATTATTATTGAGCCTATTTAGGAGTCTGAATGGATCAGCCCCATGGTTATTAGCATCAATAAGGATGGTTGGATAAGAATTTTTGTTGACTACAGTGTCTTTTATGGTTCATGTTTCATATATCCCTTTCTTACGTGATTCACTGAAGAGATCTTGGAAGGTGTAGTAGGGCATGAAATATATTCCTTCACCAATGGATTCTCTAGATACCATTAGGTGAGAATTATGTGTGAAGATCACGAGAAGAACACATTTTCAACTAAATGGGGAAGCTTTAAATACACCTTCATTCCCTTTGGATTGAAAAATGTGCCAACAATGTTCTCGCGCATAATTTTTTAAGCATTCCAAGATTTTATTCACAAATTTTTTAGGTATACTTGAATGATTAGACCATTTATGGGTAGTTGAAATATCATTGTGACAACTGAAGGTTGATGTTTTAAATATGCATGAAAATTAACATCTCTTTAAACATAAATAAGTGCATTTTTACAACCCCTTTGGTACTTTACTTGGCCTTATTATTTGCAAGGAAGGATTGTTGGTGGATCCAACTAATATTGTAGTTATTTTGGGTATGGAGGAATATACTAACTTGAGTGAAGTGTTTAGATTATTGGGGTATACTAGTTACTACAATATTTTTTTGAAGGGATATGCTAAGATTTTTTTTCCCTTTGAAGAGTTGTTAAAGGCCACATGAAAATTTCATTGAGGTGAAGCAAAATAATAGGATTTTGAGACACTAAAGGAGAAGCTAACCCCAACACCCACCTTACGCTTCCATTCTTGGAAGAATCCTTTTAATGTACATGTTGATGACTCTTGTATGACCATTAGCATAGTCTTAGTGTAACCAAGTGACGGAAATGTTGATCATACCATGTGTTTTATAAGAAGGAAGTTGACACCCCGGCCAAGAAAAACTATACAACCACTGAACGTGAGGCTTTGTCAATGATATATGCACTTCATAAGATTATATAGTACTTGTTGAAAATACAATTTATATTCTACATAGATCATATGGCACTGAAGTACTTGTTCAATAAAACATTTTTGTAGGGGCTTATATGCCCTTGGATCCTTGTCTTTTAGGAATTTGACTTCACAGGTATAGTGAAACATGGTAAGAACAACTTGGGACTGATTATCTATTAAGAATTAAATCTGGAAAGGATGCACAAATAATAGAAGATAGTATGCCAGATGCAAAATTGTTCAGCTTGAACCATAATCTAACAGATTTAGAAGACATTGCTGTGTTCCTACGCACTGGACTTATGCCTAAAGGAATTAAGACATTGGAAAAGAAACAACTTGCTATCAGTGTAGTGTCATAACAACTTATTGGAGGAGACCTGTATAATATGGGAAGAGATGAGGTTTTCCATAGTGATTTAATAAAATATAAATATTTTATTAAAATCTAAAAGCAATGACTACTATTAATGACATACAATGAAATATAAAGGCTAGGTCATTTATTTGATTTTAATTATGAAAGAAAATGAGAGAGATAGGATAATTACTTTGATTTATATTATCCCTAAGCATTCATGAGCTAAATAATGTGATGAAATAGGAACATAGAATCTTGCAATGAGCCTTAGAAAAATGCAGAGGAGGTGGAAATGCTCAGACACAGATGCCTGAGGGCATCTAAGACCTCTTTGTGGGCACTAGAGTCTATAAGAATGGTTGGAAACTGGTTCTAATAGTGTCTCTAGTGTTTTTCACTTATTCACCTTTGGTTTCCTGTATGTCACACTTGGATCGCTAAGGTACCTATAAATTTGTAAAAAACTATCCTCTTACAAAACCCTAAAAAATACATCAAATCCTAGAAAAGAAATATGTAAAATGAGGGTTTGTATTGTCCTCAACTGTCATAATGGTGAACTTAAGATTGAGCGTTGCACTACATCTCAGATCCAATGTAGTTATATGTGTTTTTGTGTGAAATAGTGCTCCTAGGTCTCCCTCATGCCAATGATGCCAAGATAATGGAAAATAGCTAGATAAAATGAAAATCTGTGGATGGAATAGAATGAAATCCTATTCTTATGCAATGTGTATATAAAAAAATATGGCCAAATGTAGTCCCTTGAGATATGTAGATAGATATCTCTTAATAATAATTTCCCACCCATATTATGGTATGTATGTTATGTTTATATAAGGATCTCTTGCTTGAATTTTGACACTAATGACCCGACATACTGACTAATGCCTCAGGATATGAGTGGGAAAAACAAAAATATTGACCTTAAGTGTCAAAAATAAGATCAAACATAAAGTGGGCATGAGAACCTAGGATGGACATGAGCGCTTGGGTGATAGTATCCAATCGTGGGCGCTAGTGTCCAAAGACAAGTGACGATAAATAAGTGGAGATTGACTAATACTAGATAGGGATCCCTATGATCTAACTTGAACTGGGTGTATAAGTGAAAAGTATGAAAAATAAAAACAATAAAAACCAACAAGATAAGCAGATGGACTGGGGAATGGGTCTCCAGTGAGTAATTTTCTTACGCAAAATCCATTTATAAAACAACATACTTGGTGGTATAGTAAATACTAGTAAGTGTGTGATTTTGTGTCTACATTTTGCCCCCTTATGATATTTAAATGAAATTAACTTAGTGTAAAATAATTAAGGAACATACCTATGAGAATTCTGGAGAATCCCATGTTACAGAAAAACATGCACAATAAGAATATGTAATGTGGAAAACCATAGATCAACTTGTCAATCCATGCGACATAACAAGAGACATGGGACCATTTTGAGGAGCACTAAGCAAGATTGACAATTTCGATATTGTGTGATTGGAGATTTTTATTTCGTCGCTGATGGAGATGTGTTTGGGTATGAAGTGATCAGTTCCCAATCCAATTTTGTGTGTGTGAAAAATTGAGGATTTGGGCATCCCAACGCTAGAGAAAGAGTGTAGGGAGAGAGGTTCTGGAAGGATATTACTTGTATAAATAAGAACATATACAACAGAATAACATGAGAGAACACCAAAATATAGATAAATGAAGATAATATGCTCATATCATAGCTTTGCCACTTTGAGGGGGAAACCTCCAATACCACTTCGAGGGGGTAACCTCCAAACCATACAATAATACTCCAATACTCAATATGATGATCAACTACAACCTTCTAACCCCTATATATAACATTCTAACCTATGGTCAATACTGAGGCCGACCTCCTAAGCATAATAAATCATAAATGAATGATATAATAAGATAAGGGGATGTGTGCCACATGTCGGCATCTCCATCAATACATATACATCATAACATTATATCTCATGTGAACCCATACATATAACTAAGGGGATGTGTGCCACATGTCGACATCTCCATCAACCCATATACATTATAATATTATATCCCAAGGTACATAGCATTTCCTCCCTCTTTGAAATGTTTCATCCCTGAAACATAAGAAGAAGCCATATAATAAGTGTGCTTTAAATTATTGCACACTTTTTTACCAAGCTCGATCATCCAACCACCCATATGAAATCCTGTCCTGTGTAGCAGCTTCATCATCAACATATTCTTCTTCTTCTTCTTCTTCTGATGTTGCTTCTGCTTCTTCTTCTTCTTCTTCTACTTCTTCTTCTTTGTCTTCTTCTTCTTCTTCTTCTGCTTCGTCTTCTTCTTCTTTTGTTGCCCATCTGTCTGTGAGAACTTGTTCCAGTTCCTGCAAAGACCAATTAGAATTTTCCTTTTCTAACTTAGAAAATCAAATATGTGTAGGGCCACTAATCCAAAACTTTAATAACCAAATATCTGATGGTTTAGAGAATTTATCCCTAAGTTTGTTCCACCATTCTCTAGCATCAATCCTACCATCTTCAAAAAAAGCTACCATCCCCATGATCCACAAAACTAGGGTTTTAGGAATTCTGAAAATGTTTCAGTAGATGGATAAAAACACAAAGAACAAACCCTAACTGAAATTTTAAGAGCTCTCCGAAAATATATTTTTTTCTAAAAATTACTACAATTTGCTTCCTAAAAAGAGAATTTATGAAAAAACCTAAAACACCAATAACATCCGCAAAACAAATCCAATGGAGCTGAATTTTTCAGATATTCTGAATTAGAGTGTTTCAAAATTAGGATGAAAAAAGTGGGAACAAATTAGATACCCTCTTCAAGATATACTCAAAACAAAAAATTAGGGGTTTTGCCCCAATTTTGGCCAAAATCGCTGCTCTGATACCACTTGTAAGGATATTACTTGTATAAATCAAAACATATACAGCAGAATAACATGAGAGAACACAAAAATATAGATAAATGATGACAATATGCTCATATAATAGCCTTGCCACTTCGAGGGGGAAACCTCCAATACCACTTTGAGGGGGTAACCTCCAAACCATACAATAACACTCCAATACTCAATATGATGATCAACTACAACCTTCTAACCCCTATATATACCATTCTAGCCTATAGCCAATACTGAGGCCGACCTCCTAAGCATAATAAATCATAAATTAATGATATAATAAGATAAGGGGATGTGTGCCACATGTCAGCATCTCCATCAATACATATACATCATAACATTATATCCCATGTGAACCCATACATATAACTAAGGGGATGTATGAAAAATGTAAGGCATTTCCATCAAATCTTATCCGTAATAGGATATTAGTGTCCCAGGGTAGATAGCAGGTTTAGCTTTACCCTCTCTACTTTAACTACATCCTCAAAATGATCTAGCCAATATAGATGGAAAAAGATCAAATTTTGTTGATTTTTGGATCCAAATTTCTTTATTTTGATCAAACGTGACGAACCCATATAGGAGTAAATTTAGGAAAGGAAATGACCTCTCATTTTCCCCATTCCAAGGGTTTCACTTACAATGTAAGTGATTTGTTGGCTTCCATGCTAGGTCATCTTGAAGCACTGGTAAGAAATCGTACAATAACTTCCCATGTTAGGTCATCTGGGAAAGTGGTGATATAACTCCAAAGTTAGGTCATCTAAGAGGATAAATGCATTGTATTCATGTCAATTTGATTGAAGTTATTTTGAATGGTATAAGGTTTGTGTTGTAGATTGAAGTGTAACGTAAGTGATTGATTGATTGGTTACTCATGGAGATATTTTACATTTGTTTCCCCTAGGTTAGGTCATTAGGGGGATCACTAGAAACTGGTGTGAAATTTCGCATAATGTAAAAGATTTTTTTTTATAATGAATATTTAAGAATGTAAAATGATCGCGTAATAATGTGAGGGGGATTATGGGATGCCTCAATTTTATGCCCCCCTTTTAGTGAAAGTGGGAACAATGATGAGAACGAAGGTTGAGCCGAAGGTAATCGTGTAATGATGAAATAGGTAATATATGATAGATATCGTAAAAGTGTGTGTATGTTGAGTTGAAATAATATCAAAGAGGAATATAACATTTTTTGAATGTGTATGATATGATATTAGGTGGAATGTTTTAGAGAATGATGTAAATGAGACAAAAATTAGAGTAGGGGTGCTCAAGATGTGATTGAAATTGTGTGATGTGTATTAGTTCGGAGGATAGGTATAAATAATGACTATAATGCGGTAGGTAATTGATAGTTACTATAAATAGTAACGTGAAAAAGTGAATATGAAAGTCATTTGACTATTACGCAAGTGTGATTTTGATCTCTAGGTGTGTGAAGATGCCTCAAGTGAGAGCACCATGATTGAGTTGATTTGAGATGGTGGTAGTAGTTGTGGCATCACGTATGACATGTGAGATATTAAGTGTAATTTTTTTCAAAAATTGTGTTAAAATTAGTTTTTTTCATGAATTTTTACAAACTTTTTGTTTGTGAATTTCTAGATGTTCTAAACCTGGGAAAGAGTGATGAAGGTGCTAATGAACTTTAGGATGCCAACACCCAGATATAGGCACTGGTGACTTGCTTTTAGGCACCTATGTCTTGCTCCTAGGTGTTGACAACCTAAGAGGATTTTTCTTAACCTAGAGTGTGAGAAATGTGGAAATTGATGTTTTTGGATGCTATTAGTGGATGTATTTGCATAGGTATAAGGTTATAATATCATGTTTATTTTTGTTTTTTTCTATGTAGAGGGATATTCATTTGTGGGAGTTTTGTGGTGTCCGTCATTTGAGTACTTTTCTAGGATTGGGTTTGTCAGATGATGAGTGGGATGTATTGGACCATTACAGATTATGGAACATAGAGAGGATATGGGATGTGCACCATAATATTCTAATGATCATCGTATTGTGTGAGAGATGGTGTGGAGATACTTGCACATTTTAGTTTCCTACAAGAAAGATGACCATGACCCTAAAGGATGTATATTACATATTGCAATTTCCTATTGTTGGTGAGAGGGTTCAAGTGATGGATATAGATGATTCTTAGTGACAGATGAGGGTAATTAGGAGGTATTTTATAGGGACCTAAGCTCATACTGAGGTCCATACTATTCTGGATTCTATTTTGAGGTCAGGGGTTTTATGATTGTGGAAGTTTATTACTGTTATGATTGCTTCATCGATTGTAGTGGAGGGTGGTGGTGTAGGCATATTGTATAAGATGCCTGATATTTACCATCAGATAGAGGAAAATGAGATGATATATTCTTGCACATGATATGTATCAGCCCACTTGTATAAATATCTATATAGATTCACACAAGAGGAGCACAGGGGTGGGATTGGAGCCACCACATTGTTACATGTATGGGCCTAGAAGAATATTGCAATATTGATGCCGGTTGGTGGACAACGAGGAGAGTGGGCTAGGCCAAATATATGTACTGGGAGATGGGTAGGTATTTGGAGTAATAATATGGACACTACTACCTATAGGGTGATGTTAGATCATATGAGGGTAGACACCATGATATGGAGGCCATACCGAGAATACAAAGGGTGGCTAGAGGATCAATTTCTATGGGTGACCAAGCTATTATAGGTAGAGCATGTTTCATGTCACTTTGTTATGGTCCACGATGTGCCCCCTGAGCTATATGTATGGGTGAGGGCCAATAGGGCACCAAGGAGGGTTGGTGCTAGACTAGAACCCATAGGAGCACAACTAGTGCCTTTTGGGCTAGATGAGGAAGATGCAGTAATAGAGCCAATAGATGTGGATGATGTAGGGTGTATAGAGGCATAACATACATGGTGGGCATCACATCGGTAGGTATTTTGTTTCTAGTATTTTTGGATGTGGTGAGAGAACCACCAGGGGGAGGAGTAGAGGGGCAAGCACATGCACCCGATAGGGTAGCGGTAGTAATAATAGAGTGTGAGTATTTGTATAGTGATGTTTTGTGATTTAATATTTGGTTGGTTGATTGTCGTTGTTGTTTAATACACTGATATATGGATGTAGGAGATGCGTATTGGTCACTAATTATAGACACATCCATCCATACATTGACACATGATGTGCCCACCGATGTACTCATAGGTGGTGGTACTAGAGTGCGTGGATGGTATTATGGGTGAGCATGCACACTTATTTTATCTAGTGACGCTAACGATGACTACGTGTATTGTGTTATTAGGAGGAATAGATGAGGCACACGAGGATATACGATGAGCTAGAGAGGCTATAGGTAGACGTCCCCTAGCACAAGATATAGTTGCAAGGTTTGTGGAGTTGTAGGGTCATTTTGTAGAGAAATCAACTAAGGTTACATTATTGCATTGATAGGTAAAGAGATATAGGGGAAGCGATGAGCGGAGTAGATTGAGTGGTGAAACATCTAGTCCTATACCTCCCGCAGTTGTAGACAGTGATAATTATGATGAGATATGATATGAAGTGATGTACCGATGTATGGGGGCTTGGCCCCCCAACATTGAAATTTTTGTAACTATGGTTTTGAACGATATATATATATATATATATATATATATATATTATATGTACTATTGGCATATGTTTTTTTACTTTGATATTTATTGATATGTGAGGTGATGATTAGTAGACATATGATGTGTTGATTATTGTTTTTTTATATTTGAGGTGTTATGTTTTTGAGCATTGTTTGTATTTGTTGATTTGATATGCATTGTGTAGTTGTTGATGTTGAATAATAGACAATGATGTGTAATGTGATCATAGATAGATAAGTGATGAGATAATGTATGTGAGAATAGATAGTATATGAAATATATATAGTGTGATTGTGCCATGTGATAGATAAATGATGTGAGATAATGTTGTATGTGATGTATAAAATGAATGATGTAAAATATTATGTGAATGACATGGTCATAAAAATGTACTTAAGCACGTGTTAGTATGATGAAGAAGGGGGGATGAAGAATAGAGATGCCCCCCAGTGTGTAGATGATAAGGTTCATTTAGTTAAGACTCCTTAAAAATCAAGAATGAAATGAAAATAAAGAGTGCATCATCGTGAAGTGATATGATGGTATACATTAGATAAATATAATGATATAATGTGTAAGACAAAGATATGGTGAGATTCTTATTATAAGAAATCCCTCAATAGTAATGTAAGAATTGTAAGAACATGAGTGTGTCATCAGTGGGGGAAAAGGTGAGGAAACTCACCTACCAAATACCAAGCGGGCATGGAGTGGTGGAAGCATGTGGAATAGAAGTAACATGAGTGTATGAACCAAATTGAATGCTTGCTGAAATAGTGACAATGATGGGAGATGCAATAGTGGGTGTAGGGATGATGAATTACAACATAAGTAATAAAGGCACATAAGGATTGGGTATGCGGAAATAGGGCATGTAGGTGTGCACTGGAGTATATTAGAACAAGGTGCACTCAGGAAAGTGAGGAAATATGGCTTAGCCATTTTCAGTATGAGGCCAAATATAGATGTTGAGTGCAAAACACATTTTGTAGAAGACTTAAAAAGAACGTAAATTTTATTTTAGACAAGTGGAAGATCAAGTGACATGTATAGTTTTGGATCTATTAATAGGATTAGACTGCAGTTATATTATTAGATAATCTATTATTAATGAGCTTGCATACTTTTGTATTTATCATGTAAGGGAACATGGCTATTCTTAGCATGTAGCCTATTTTTGGAGAGTGCATGAGTAGTGAAGGGAAATTCCCCACTACCTATAAATATGTATTTATTTGCACATTTTAGAGAGAGGGTTTTGTAATAGAGCTATATTTCTAATTTATGAGCACACATGACTTATGGTATTATTACTATATATGTATGCAGCTTCTGTGTTTTACAACAATTAATATGATGGATCTTTGTGGTTGGATATTGGTTATTAGCATATCTATTAATGGTTCTTACATAGTAAAGTTGATCTTGATTCTTGCATAAGCTAATCTTGAATATGGTTAAGATCTAGATCTATTTCATGTTATGTTGTATTCTTGAATGAATATTATAGATTTGGTATATTTGTATGATCATGCTAAATCCTTGAAAAAGCTACCATAAATGAGGTACCTAGTACCCTTGCGCGCTTCGGGTGAGCACTCAGTTCTGGCTGAGTGATGTGCTAGCGTGCCTTAGGCTATTTGGTGAAAATAATAAGACTATAATTTTGTTCCGTTCCTGGGACCTCTTTTCCATTTGTTTTCCAAGATGTTACGTGATGAAGACATACCGGTTGAATTTGGCCAGTATTAAGGATCGGTTAGATAATTTAGAGGAAGAGTATGCTCACATATTTAACTTAGAACCTGATTTTGATGCACTTGTGTGGGTTTAATAGAATTTGTATTATGAGCTCTATGAGATGTTTTTTTCCTGTTTTCCCATAGAGTTATACGAGTGGCTGGTAGCTTATACATCAAAGATAAATTACAAGTTTTAAACACTTATTTGGATGTAGGAAGAATTTCAGGCTTTCCATTATGCTGATCTGACTTGGACGCGCACTGTAGTTCATTAGTGCAATAGTGTTTTGAATAGATATATTTTGGTGTATGCAGTTTCTACTTATTCCTATCCAGAGGTTGCTGAGTTTCAGATCCTATGCAAACCTAGAGGATATTATTTGTGCACTATCCCTTTAGCGATTAAGATCTTGATCGTGATTGTAGATTTGGAAAATTGTCCTATGGATATCTAAACCCCACCATGTGTGGGGGTAGGAGCAAGTGTGGTGAAAGATGGTAGACTTGGCGAAAGAAAGAAAAAGATAAGAAAGGAGGCTCAAGTTCAATGAGGTGTGTGAGAGGGATTTGGAGAAATAGTGTGAAGTTGCAGAGAAAATGACATTTTGGAGAGAGATGGTTTGTGAAGGATTTAGAGCTCATGCAAAGGACATGGAGCCAGAGCATCTGGAACTCCCCCATTTGGGTAAGTGTAGTATAGAACCATATTTAACATTATATGAGAGTGCACGAGTAGAAAATACAAGGACTAGAGATGCACATTTGATCCCTTCTAGTGACCTAGCCCTTGCACTTGGTTTTCTAGTTTCTATGACAATCATTAGTAAAAAAGCTAGTGTGGGCAGTAGAGTAACAATATATATATTTAATTTGTAATCAAGTTCAAGGGATAATTAGGTAAATTATTCATCTATGGTGGTCAAATTATCGTCTATGTTATTTGGAGTTTTGGTTGAAGGTATATTTTATGGAGCGTCATCATCACAAAATGTGGGCACGGAGAATGTTGGTATCACGTATAGAAGAATTAAAAATTTACAGATAGTGGGAGTTCAGTTTAGCACAATTGTTGGGACATAAGGAAAAGTATCCTCTGGTCTATTTATTACTACAGGAGGGGGATGAGAAGGATCAGTTGGCTCGAGATCTAGTGGATTTGGTGGTTTTGAAGGTGGAGGAAACATAGGAGGTAATACAGGTTCTAAATCTAGTGGGATTGGTCCTCACCAACCCTAGCAAGTATATTTAGAGATGTCTCCTTATCTCCTAGAATATAGAGGAATTAAAGATGCATCTGAGCAAGTGCAGATGTGTGAAATACTATGGTGCACTAAGGAGATTACAAATCTAGAGTGTAAGGTGAGAAATTTTGCAACTATGATCCAAACAAGACTTGTGAAGAATATACCGTGTTGCGTGATGATTTCTTAATAGAATTTCACATACCTGAGTTTGAAAAAAAGAGCATCAACATGCTGAAGGACATCAAACAAGTAATGGATGAGAGCATAAAGGAGTATAATGCCCAATTTAAAACTTTATTATCAAATTTATCTTATGACATTCACCCAAGTCAACATGCTTAATGGTTTTTTGGAGGTTTTATCACATATTTCAGAAGGCAACTCTCACACAAGACTTAAATAGACCTGCCTTGAGGAAACTCTACACACTGAGGCAATTGGGAGCGTAGACACTACAATTAGCCAAATTTTGGAAGCTTCAATTTTAGAGATGACAAAGCAGTTGGAGAATTTGTCAGCTAATTTAGCTCATGATATGTGCAGTGGTATTTTGTGCACAAATTATGAAGTAAAAGAACATACCAATGATAATTTCCCTCATAAATTGGTGCATGCCATGTTATTGAATTATGAGATCTGTCACTTAGATCATGATTCAAGTAGGTGCCCATTATTGCATTGCATGATAAGGAAGAATGTTTCCTGTTACTGTAAGATTTTCCAGTTTATCACTAATGATACATAAAATTGTAGGTTGATTGATCAGATTCATGATGTCATTGATATTGTTATATGTCAGACTATTGTTGCAAAAAAATTCCAAGGATCAAGGTAAGCATCATGATAATTATAATGAAGGGTGCTATGATAGAAATGGTAGAGGTATAGGTCAAGGATACCATGGAGGATTTCGAGGCCAAGGTCATGGTGGTGGATGAAGTGAGTTCCCTTGTGGGACATGTTACACAAGTGGATCCCTTGATCATTATAAGCGTGAATTCCATTAGAATGTTATTTTCTCCTTTTCCAAAAGAACCAAAATTATGAAGAGTGTTCATATTTGTAGGAGCACCTAAGTAAGAAGCATAAACATGATAAGGGTGTGGTAATGGATAGATTAAAATGCACTGTGGGAGATCAGTGGCTACTAAAAGTAGTGCCTAATCCTGAGATGTTTTCTATATTGGTCACTACATGTGCCAAGGCTATGTGTGCCAAGGAAGTTTCGAAGTAGAAGTCTATTATTAAAAAAGAGGAGGTATTGAATGAAAATTATCCAAACCCTACTCATCAGAAGGAAGTTTATCTAGAAACCATGAAAGTTATTAGAATGTTGTAGGGTGAGATAAAATTCTTAAAGGAGCAGTCGCTGAAGCTAGAATAGAAAAAAGTAGTTAAGCTTCCTTATAAGGATGTTGATGATTTGAAGGAGGTATATAAGATTTTGTGATAAGAAAACATCATTCCTTTATTAGGGGAATGGCTAAGAGGGAAGATGCCTCATGCTGGAGTTGAACACGAGAGACAAATTTTACATGCTAACTTACCTCCTCATAGTCTAGATTATGACAAAGAGATCATTTTGAATGAAATTGTTCATGGATAGATGTTAAGTAAAATTTTGATTGATACAGGGACATAAGTGAATGTAGTCACTTTGATTGTGTGGAATTAGATGGGGAGTCCACCATTACAACCATATTAAAATGTGCTATTTATGGCAAACGGGACTAAGGCCATGCCCATTCGATTCTTGAAAGATGTTACTATTACCATATAAGGGGCCAAGTTTATTGGGGACTTTGAGGTCTTGGCGCTTACAGAGGAAAATAGTTTTACAACCATTCTTGGAAGCCCTTGGTATTATGTGAATAATGTTTATCTGCATTTCAATAAATGATATATCAATTTTCAGAACAAGCAAGAGCAAGTCATCATTCCTTTCGTGGATGGAAATTATGCACCTTATGTGGAACCTTTGAGTTCAAACGAGGATTTGAACAAAATTTATGTGCACACCATTAGGGACCCTGAGGTACTTGAGCCATCGAAGGAAGGGTTTATTCAATGGGATGATGAAAATTATATGAGTGATACTACAAGTGTTGTATGCAAAAACTAAGAACATGGGAATTATGAAATGATTGGACATGAGATGAAGAGTGTATTCATGTGCGTAAGTAGGCCGCACTGTGTTAGGCATTTGGGTAGTAACTAGGTACCAAGGTAAACTAGTGAGGGAAATCTAAAGGTAGTTTTGCATGCCATGGAAGCCTGGTGGATAAATGAAGTGGAAAGGAGGAATATGCTAGTATATAACCTATGTGGGATAACTACTTACTAGTGGATGGTACACAGAGATGGTATTTTAGAGTGGTGAAAAGTGAGAATCTCCTTCTCTTCTAGATTTCTTTGGAGTAATGTGCCTACCGATACATGTGAATTTCATGGGAAGGATTCTCAACACCATGTTTAGTAGTGTGAGAGACTCTAGATAGAGGGACAAGAGGCATTAATACCTTCACTATGGGTGCACAAGTTCTACTTCACCTTGTGAGGCTATGTGTGTGCATGGTATGTTTATGTAGAATCAAATAGAGAGGTAGGGAATAGGAAAGAATTGACTGCAAATATGATTCAGACCTTTGATTATTTTTTTGCTAAACCTCCATTGAATGCGGCATTACAGGTTATGAAGCACTTGACTATGGGAGATAGTGCAAAGGCTGGGGAACTTATTTGGGAGTTACTAGGTGAGTCAGATCTGGAGGTGCACTTGAAGAAGAAGAGACAAATGTAGAACAACTTGGGCATGCTTGCCTAAAAAAGAAAAAGGTAAGAGGGTCTACATAATTGATGATGAAGAAGTGGAGAATCTAGATGTTGAGCATATTGAGGGTATGCGTGAGATAATATATAGTTGAGATGAGAAGGCATGCCCACATATCATGAGCCTATGAAAACTAGGAAGGACATCATTGGAGATTATTGGTACGAATCTAAGGTTGCAAAGATAATTGAGCTGTTGTGTGACTTCCAAGACTTATTTCGTAGAGGCTATCATGAGTTGAAAGGAGTACATCACTCATTGGGTGAGATGCGGATAAATTTAAAGGATGATGCATGCCCAGTTAGGAAGAGGCCTTACAAAATGAATCCTAATATGCACATCAAGGTTAAGGATGAAATTGATAAAATGTTTGAATCTAGGATCATTGAGCCCATTGAGGATTCCAAGTGGGTTAGCCCTATGGTGATAAACATTAAGAAAGATGGAAGGATAAGAATTTTTGTGGATTATATGGAGTTGAATGCTGCATGTGTAATATATCCCTTCCCCAAACCTTTTGCTGAAGATATTCTAGAAGGCGTTGCAAGGCATGAGATCTACTCCTTCACTAATGGATTTTCTGGTTATCATCAGGTGTGGATTTCTAAAGAAGACCAAAAGAAAGACAACTTTCACCACTGAGTGGGGAATTTTTTCATAAACACTTATTCCATTTGGGTTGAAGAATCTACCTACAGTATCTTTTCGCGTATCAATGTGCAAGCATTTGAGGACTTTATACACAAGTTTTTATAGGTTTATTTGGATCATTGGATAATGTCTATGGGATGGTAAAATATCATTATGACAATTTGAGACTTATGTTTGAGAGGTATTGGCAATTGAGCATCTCCTCTCAACATTAATAAGTGCATCTTTTCTGACACCCTTTGGGACTTTGTCTGGGACACATTATATGAAAAGAAGGTTTTTTGGTAGATCCTACTAAGGTTGTTGTTATCTTGATCTTGGAGGAGCCTACCAATTAGAGTGAGGTGCACAATTTTTGTAGGGCACACAGGTTATTACCAAGAAGTTTCATTCAGGGATATGTGTAAGATTTTTGTGCCCTTGGAAGAACTGTTAAAGAATTGAAGAAAATTTCCATTAGGAATGAGGCGACAACAACTAGCCCATTTGAGACATTAAAGGAAAGACTTAATAAAACATGCCAATTCAATGCACTTTCTTTCTTAGGACTAAAACCATTTTCATGTACATGTTGATGCTCTTTGGCATGGCCATTGGTGCAATGGTATTAGCACAGACCTAGTGATGGGATTGTTAATCATACTATTTGTTTTATGAGTAGGAAGTTGACCCCAGTTGAGACATAATCGTACAACTAAAGAGAGTGAAGCATTTATCCATGATTTATGCACTGCACAAGTTTAGAAAATACTTGTTTGCTAACTCCCATTTATATTTTATACATGATCACATGGCACTTAATTACTTGGTTAATAATCCCATTTTGTACAAGGGTGCACATATGTTGGTGGATTCTCTTCTTTAAGGAATTTGACTTTATAGTGGTGGCAAATCTAGGAAAGAGAACAATTTTGGACTAGATCACTTATGAATAATTAAGTCAAGTGAGGATGCATAGATAATTGAGGACAAAATGTTGATATGTAAAAATATTTCAGATTAAACTATGCACCCTACTAATTTAGAAGATATTGTTGTTTTTTTATGTACTAGTGTCGCGAACCTGAAGGGATGAAGAGCTTAGAATAAGAAACAAATTGTCCATGTGTACCACACCTTACATGTTAATCAGTGGATGATTTATACAATTTAGGCCACGATGAGATTTTACACCAGGTGTGTTCTTGAACATGAGCATGCAAAGCTATAATGGAGGAATCTCATGGTGGGATTGTAGGAGGACATTATGCAGGGATATGCTACCATGCACGTAAGATTTTACTGGTTGGCCTTGTGGTGGGAAACACTATATAAATATTCTAAAGAGTATACCATGTCGTGTGATCATTTTCAGTGCCTTGGGAAGCCTGGGCATAGAGATGAAATTTCGTTGAGATCTGATAGCTGAGTGTCAGAACCTTTTGAGAAATGGGAAATAGACTTTGTGGGACCTATTTCCCCACCCTACGCTGTAGGAATTAATCACATTATATTATTATACTTGTATATATTCTCTTTTACCAGGTGGGTAAGAAGTAACACCTATGAAGGATTACACAGTAGCTACAACAACAAGGTTTCTTATGGGAGAAAAATATTAACCAGGTATGGATGTCTGTTGAACTTTGACAAGTGATAGGGGCACATCACGTTCCTTGAATGAGACTATCAAAATATTATTGGTTGAGTTTATGGTGGCGCACTACATAAGATAACACCCTATCACCCATAGGCCAATGGAGACTACTGAGGATTTCAAAAAAATATTATGAACATACATTGACGAAGATCTGTGATGTTGGAAGGAACATATTGGGATGATAAATTCTCTGTTATACTTTGGGCATACAAGACAACATACAAAGATATTGAATAAATCCACACCCTTTCAATTGGTGTTTTGTTACAGAGGTTGTTTTTTTTGATAGAATTCATGTTACCATTTCTTGTGTATTATGCGGACATAGGAGGAGTGGATGATGAGACAATAACTTGAACAACACATTAGATAAGGTGATGCAATTAGATGAGTGAAAGGTGTGCCATTTCACACGTTGGAGCCAGAAGATAGAAAAGGCCAGAAAAAAGGCATGCCATGATATCCACATTAATAATAAGCAAGCTTGAAGTTGGACAGATGGTTCTTATTTATGATTCCAAGTTCTTGCGCCACCATGGAAATATGAAGGTGAATTGGTTGGGACCATACGTAGTGACATATATACTTGATTTAGGTACTTGTCAGTTGTAGGTGTTGGATGGGACATGATTTTCTTGTTTATTCAATGGGAGTAGGCTAAAGCTCTATTATAAATAAGTATTCTTAGTTGTTTGTAATAAGGCAGTGTTTCCATTTAGACTAGGTTTCCTTTTATCTCATTTTCTTTATATGTGTTTCTTTTCATCATTTTTATTCTTTTTCAGTTCAGTTCAGTGCTTTATGTGTAATAAGCACGCTTGTGCGTGCGTAGCTAATAAATATTGAAGTATTGAATTCATGTGTAGAGGACCGCGCATACTTTTAGTGTGTGGTGAATTGTAAAGATATAAGTGGACTATTTCCCAGAACTGTTATGTTGTAGATGGATACGTGTAGAGAAAAGGTTACATTCTTGGTTAGATTGAAGGTATTTAAGTAAGAATTTCTGATATTGAAGATCACACGTGAGATGGATGGATGCACAATGTAGCACGAGGTAGACAACAACTTGGGAAAATAATTGGTATGAGGCCATTGGATAAGTAATTTGGTGCAGGGAAGCACACGAAATGAGGTTTGTGGCCTATAAGTAGTAGGCACACTAAAAGGTTATGAATTAGGTATGGAATAATAAGGCACACTGTGTGAAAAAGTGAAAGGGAGAAACTTAATGTCGCGTATGGTTGTAGTTGAAGAGAAATTGTTTCAGAAAAAATTTGAATGCAAAATTTGATAAAAGATATAAAGGAAGAGCATGCATTTTTACCTATTGTCTTACTTTGCATGCCTTGTGTTATCGAGATGAGAAGTATGACGAAGTGTGAAGTGCTAAGAGTTGATTACGAACTGAATGGTGAACTAGGTGAATTCATGACACAACATTGATAGGTGCTCCGCGTGGAAGAGCGTGTTTGAGCTTGGTAGTTTTTTAAATATGGAAGGCTCACACAGTTAGGTTTTCAAGAGCTAGGGTGTAGTTGTGGCTAGGGCACGGAAAAATTTTGATGAACCAGAATCAACTAAAAGAGATCGAGGAGTGTAAGGGTAGGCTATTGGAAAGTCATAGTTTTTAAAGCATGTTATTGGGTAACAAAAACATGGCATTTACAAAGTAAGAGCTGTGATGAAGGATCCTGTGGCGTAAGAGGAACCACAAGAGATGGTTGGTAGAGATGGTTCAATACCTGATGGAAGTTATTTGAAGGACAACCATGGACTTCCCAATTGGTGAAATGCAAGATCAGTGACTTCAATCACCGAACTTAGCATACCATGAAGGATTTAAAGGAAGAGACCATTTTAAAGAACAAACATAAGAACAATGCATATGGACAGATGAGTCATAGATAATTTAATTTACATGTTACTTGAGAGTGTTGGGTTCATGTAGCTATTTGAATTTCCATACTTGTTATAAGCCTGAACATCTATACCAGTGGCTTGAGGCCGCGCTTGCACAAATAATTCTATTTACTTTAATGGGATAATAATGGGAGGATTATCAGTGAAATTGATTGGAAAAGCTACAGGTCTGCGTGACTTTGGTATAGAGATTGCAGGTGATTTGATAGATGATGATGTAGTAGAAGAAAAATCTACTACCTTTACGTATCAGTCAAAGGTTCAAAAGCATGGGGCTGATGTTGAAAATATAGAATACCTAGCCACCATGGTAGTGGCATGATTGGTTAGTTACACCTCCTCACTAGGTACCAATCATAGGCCAGGTGGAAGGAGGTGAATAAGTGTTGGTTGTAAATAGCACACAAAATGGTGAGAAAGAGGAGTAGTTATAACATCACAAGATATGTTTCGAAAGGCATAGTGGAAGAGGTGCACTTCCAGGATGATAAGGGCGAAAAGATTACTTGGGGTGCAATCTTCTTATTGATCGCTTGTTTTGTGAGAATGGTGTGTCTAATGGGCCAAAAGATAAAATGTGGGTTTATCCACTGAGAAGAAAAAGTCACCAAGAAATGCAAATACTCATGAAATGGATCACATGTCGAGGTTTGATTTTTAAGACTTAAAAAAATGATTTATGAGGATGCACAATGCGTTCGAAGGAAGAACATGGCACATACCCCGGAGAGTTTCCTGGTGTGCTGGAAGGATAGAACAGAGTTCGCGGCATACCAAAATTTTTGTTTGGGATGCTTTTTCATGAAGACTAGCGAGAAGAGCAAACCATGGTGTAAGTTTCCTTTCTCTTTTACAACCCATTATTTTAAGGCATTTAGTGAACATGTAATATAACATGTGGAAGGTTACAATTTGATTCTTATAAAGTAGACACAGATATTCATATTCTGTGAAAAACATATGTTTACCTTGAGTAAAGAGACATATGTAGAAACAATGGAGTCTAATAATATTGATATCTAACAACTACGAGGTTATGGTTGTATGGAAAATCGAGCCCGCACACATGTATGTAATTTTACCTTAAGCTGAGGTTTAAGTAAAGAAATATTGTAGGTGAGGATCAAGTGGCCTACCTACAATAGAAGGCACCACATTCCAGACATGTGGCCATTGTCAATCCAACTCAGTTCTTAGATGAACAAGAAAGTAATGCAACTTAACAAAGATATCTGCAGAGGTAACGCATAGGAATATAGATAAAGTGAATACTATTCAGACCCTGTTAGAGTATAAGAAGGATAAAGAGGAGGAAATTCAATTCTTGACAGAGGGAAAAGAGAGAGTTGAGGTGAAGGCGTGTGCAATTTTGGATATGATAGAGGACATTGGTGATAAAATTTTACAAGCAAGACCACAATATGAAGAAAATGTGTATGAGAGATTCCCATATGCATTACATTACTTGTGCACATTGGTTCCAAAACCTTGAAGGATGCTTGAGATGAATATAAAGTACATGCACTGAAATATGAGGAGGAATTGGCTGTGAGGAGACAGAAGGATGAGTGCAACACATAATGAAATAACTAAGGCATGTACGATAGCACACCGAGTAGTTGGGTATGACTCTCTACTCCAAACATTAAAGGATGAGATGAAGATGAGTAGATCCTTCGGTGCTAAATTTATGTGCACATCTAGATCTGATCATTAAAATAAGGACATTGGAGCCAAATAAAATGATGTCCTTGCTACAAAGAAAAATGAAAATCTATGGGTGCAAGGAGAGGTTGGACATTATTAGCAGAGAAAACATGATGGACTCACTGTAGCCTGAGACCATCATGGGATCAAGAGAAGCCATAAAGGAAATTGGGAAAGCTAATAGCAAGATGTAGGGATGTAAGTGGATGGGATAGTTTCTAGTTTAGCAAATATTCACAAATATAGGGTGTTATAGAACGAGGGAGAAAATATGGTGTTAGAATAGATGGATGGAGTGCTTGTAAACATCATCCTAAAAAAACAAAGAAAGATGCTCAATGACTGGAATGAGTTAGAGGCAGACATCATTGAATGAGTACCTAGATGTTAGCTACTTCCATTCATAGGAGTAAAGTGCCCATATTATTTTTGGTATATTTTCATTCATTGTGTAGAGTCATTATTTTATTCATTATTCTTTGTTCTTTGGAGAGACAAGGCATGAAATACCCATTTTCAGGGGTGGAAGTAGGAAGCTAGTGTGGGGTAATGTTGACTAGACAAAATATTATTTAAGTGTTAGATGTGCATAAGGATGGGGCGCGCAGGAAGGCGGTTTTTAAAGCATAGGTGTGCATGAAATTTTAGTGGAAGAAGGGAACACCCAACGAAAGTCAAAATTTGGGACTTATCCATTTTTCATGTTACAGGCTAAGTAATTGGATTAGAGTGCGGAGCATGCAACCTGGGATAAGTATGAAAAGACCCAGGAGCGCTAGGAACATCAGCTTATTGAGTTGAGGCTAACCAAGAGCGAAAGATACCAGGCCATTCATGTAGAGTTTGAGCTAGGATGTTAATAGGATTAGATCTAGAGTTAATTATAGATGATCCATTACCATAGGCGAATCACAAACATTCTTCACGTAGTTTATTTTGTAACGACGCATAGATATTTTGAGCATGAATCCTTTTTTGAGAGGGTACTGTAAACATTTAGGAAATAACTACAGGACATAGAACCAGATAAACAAATAATGTTTGCAAACCTTATATTTAACAGCTATAATCCTTCAGTGCAAACCTCAATAAGGTTATGGAGACTTTTTTCGTGGAACCTTACTCTAAATGGATGTGGGTGTTCTTGAATGTAAACTCTTTAATACACTGATTACAAATGCTATAGGGGTGGGGACAGACACTTTGGCACTTGGAAATTCCTAGCAGAATTGTTGTCGCATGCTGAAGATAGCAATGAGGATTTGTAAGAGAGTAAGCACACATGCAATTTATAATAGATAGAAGTATCTTGGAAATTAGCTATACACTGTTGCAATACAATCCTATTATTATCCCAAACTCATGGATGGAATTTATAGTAGTGTCAGAGCATTTAGAGGAAATAGCATGAATTAATGTCACAAAATTTGCATCCGAGAAGGTGGTTGTATGTGCAATTTAATTTCCCACACCTTTCTAGTGATTCATGAGAATGTGCTAAGTTAACTAGGATAAGGATATGGAGTCCAAGTGGCATGTTGAGCAAGTGAAATCCTTACTAAGCATGTTCACACACCTTAATCCTACATTGAATCATTTGTGTCCTTAATAAATGGTAATTAACTTAGCTAAAGGGGTACTCAAGGATTACATGGGATTAATTTACATTTATTCCAAAATTGGGTATAATGTGATATGAATTAATAAATTTAATCAATGTAATCACAATATGGGTGAATAACAGGGCTTATTAGGACTAGAACTCTGGAACAAGTGGACCCTAGGTGTACAATTTTGGAGGTATCTACATCTGGATATTCCCCTCTTTAAATTGATATTGCAAAGTCTAATAACGATTTTAAAGATAGTCCAGATGCATACAGATTGTCTGCACGGAAAATTGTGAAGGATTAGGATGCCAACTACAAGTAGGAAGAAATGAAGCATTAGGATGCCCCAGTACAAGGAAGAATATTAGAGCCATAATGACATCCTTCCTTCCAGTGGGTGGATGATGCAACAATGAGTGGTTCCAATCAATCATCCTCTGATAGGAATAAAAACAAGAGATTGGAACAAGGACGGGAAAAGACTATGCCCGTAGCATGAGCATTCATTTGGAGAATAACTTAAGAGAAGCCTTATTTCTTTTGTTGCACAATAGAGTTGTCACCATGATTATGAAATAATCAAAATGGGTAACCTAGATGCACATAAAAAAAATGTAGCTATTTCACACGGAATGTTTAGGCTCTGCAGAATAGACTTGCTTCTATCCTATCATTCCTTTGAGAAACAGATAAGGGTTAGGGCTAGGAGGAATACCTGTTGAATGTTGAGATGGTGTGCGCATACCGTAGAGAAAGATCAGATCGACTGCGAAGAACTCCTTTTTGTCTTGGAAGGACTACCTGCAAGTAAGAATACAAGACCACCAGATTTGAGTTAGACAATAAATGAGGGATCTGCCTTAGGCCCAGGAAATATAAAAACTTCCTTTCGAAGGTGGTCAGTTCCCCTTTTAATATGATTTAACACAAATGATAATAAAGAAAGCTATTGCAAAATCACGATTTAGGTATCTCGTTACAAAGCAATAGAAATTAAACTATCAATAATAAAGCGTCACGTTGTTTGTTCGGTTACTGGTAGTAGATACGTTTAGGTTGAGTTATAGGGATAAACCAGGCTGGATTTGGGGTTGTTAGGTGGAAAATAGGCGAGCAAAAGGGGTTTTGGGGTATAAGTCACAGTGACCGACGGCGGTCACTGGGTAACCGACCACGGTTAGAGAACCGATGCCGGTATAGGATAATCGACACCGGTAGGGTCAGTTATCTAGGTGCTTCTGGGTAGAGATTGGTTGCAAGGTGATTGTGGGGTTATTGAGATTGGGGGATGGCTGAGGGGAATGATGGGAGGATAGGGAAGACTCAGAGTGTGGTAAAATGGCCTTCTGGGCAATATCAGGGTGTGTGGGTGAAGGTTCAGTGCAGTAGTGGCTGGTAGTAGATCTAGGAATAAACTTGTGACGGCTGTGATTCAAAAAGTCTAAGAAATGTTATCAAAGAGACATACAAGGTTCTACTTACTGTTTATTGACGAGAATGCAGGTCCAAGAACTGTGATGATGAAGGTAGAACTCAGATAGGACGTCCTGACGATTGAAGATGAGATGTCTTCCTTCACGATGATCAGCTGAGTGTCACAGGGCTCTGGTTGTTTAGTTGCAGTCTTGGGCTTGATGTCCTTCTCTGTAATCTCTTCCTGTTTCTTCACTTCTCTCTGCTTCAGCCAAGAAAAATCTGGATTCCCTCGATGGTTTCTCCTTCTCTCGATCAAATGAAAATCCGATCTTTTGTTTTTGGTTGGAAGTGGTCATTTATAGGGAACCGATGGCGGTTACGCAACCGACGGTAGTCGAGTAGGAACCGGTATTGGTCGGGTCAAAGCAGGCTATTTTTGGTAAAACAGCCAGCTTTCCCTCCTTTTCTTCCGAAGGGATTGGTAGCGGGCTTGGTCAAGTCATTATGAAGTTGGTTTTAGGTGCGGATGAGGAGTAATTAGTCATAGGTGTGGAATTAGACCAAGTTATAGGTCTTAATTAGGTTAGTTTAGGGTTAAGACTAGATCATGATGAGGTGGCGACATGAGGTGGCAGGTATGGTGATGTGGATTTACTAATTATAAGGTAATTAATAAATAATTGTGTAAGGTTTAGGTGGTGAGGTTAGGTTGTGAAATGTGATGCGGGTCACAAGGGGTCGTAAGACACAAATTTGGTGTCTACATTAGCCCCTTATTATTGTGTAGTTTGTTTTGTAAAGCTGCACGGACAATAATAAGAAGTGGTTACTCCTGTTAAGGGTATAGGTAATCCCCCTCAAATCTATCACAGATTGAGGTAGCGTGAAATCAGGGATAGGGTTGATAAAGGGTAAATGGTGTTGAGATGAGGGTGAGATGGTGGGGTAGGTCCAAAGAAGCAGACGCACGTTGAAATGCAGTAGTGCGACCAGGGTACATGATTTGACTAGCAAACCAGCAATGCATAGGCAAAGGTCGATAGTTTATCCAAACAAGGGTGATATAATCCTGGTATCCAAGGCATAGGAAGTAGCTCCAGGGTATATAACAGGTAAGGTAGAGGAATGTTTAGGCATGTTCGGCAGTACCAAATGGTTGGTTTGGTTTAGATAAACGTCACGGTCTAGGTCTTAGGCAAAGTTGGTCGACAGATCAAGTCAAGGACCCTAATCATGCTAAAACACGAACAGGTGCGCTGGATTGAATAAAAGGCTACTGGGTGGATAAAAGTGTATGTTGTTGATGTTGGGCGAAGTAGTTAAGTGGTACGGCCTTGGGTCGGGCTAATTGATGAGTGAGGGCCGTGGGTCGGGCCAAGTTGTTGGGTTGGTCGGCCATGGGTCGGGCCAAATGGTTGGGGTGAGGTCTTGGGTCGGGCCAAGTTGTTGGGTTGAGGCCTTGGGTCGGGACAAATGGTTGGTTGCGGCCTTGGGTCGGGCCAAATGGTTGGGTTGCGGCCTTGGGTCGGGCCGAATGGTTGGGTTGCGGCCTTGGGTCGGGCCCAATGGTTGGGTTGCGGCCTTGGGTCTGGCCAAATGGGGTTGGTTGCGGCCTTGGGTCGGGCCAAATGGTTGGGTTGCGGCCTTGGGTCGGGCCAAATGGTTGGGTTGCGGCCTTGGGTCGGGCCAAATGGGTTGGTTGCGGCCTTGGGTCGGGCCAAATGAGTTGGTTGCGGCCTTTGGTCGGGCCGAATGGTTGGGTTGTGGCCTTGGGTCGGGCCAAATGGTTGGGTTGCGGCCTTGGGTCGGGCCAAATGGGTTGGTTGCAGCCTTGGGTCAGGCCAAATGGTTGGGTTGCGGCCTTGGGTCGGGCCAAATGGTTGGGTTGCGGCCTTGGGTCGGGCCAAATAGGTTGGTTGCGGCCTTGGGTTGGGCCAATAGGTTGGTTGCGGCCTTAGGTCGGGCCAATGAAGTTAACAAGGGGTTGTCAATGAAGGTGGATATAGGCGATGTTGGTAGAAAGGGCTATTAGTAAATAAGGGCCGAAATTGGGGTAGAGGTGAGATAAAACCAATGTCGATTATCTATAACCGATATCGGTTAGGGGACCGATACCGGTTTCTTAGGGCACAATAAAACCGATATCGGTTATGGGCGAAAAACCTATAAAAAGAAAACTACAGCCTGTCATTGTCACTTTTGCAATTTGGAAACCAATTTGAGTTGTCTGACGTGGAGAGTTAAGATTGGAGTATTAGTTACATGAGGTGGCGCTATTTGACTGGAGGAGTGAGTTGTTAGTGGGCCCGAGTGAGGAGGAGGTAGCAGTTGATTGGTGGAGGACCCAGAAGAGGACATTTGGAGCCATGACACAACCAAGAGGAGCAGGAGGGGTTGGACCAGCTGGACCACCCCCACCCATCCCTCCATGACGACGTGTCGTCGTACGGGTAGGTTCGAAACCCCTCATTGTGTGTATTTTATTGCATTATGCTATATTTGGGGTTTGGGTAGGAATGTACATTTTTTAGGAAATAATTAGAAAATGGAAATGATTTGGAAAAGAGAGAGGGTAGATAGGTGAAATAAGCCAAGGCGGCTGGGTGGGTAGGTTTTTAGGCTATTTGGGTGGGTAAATTGGTAAAAAAATGAAAAAATGTAGGTGGGTGGGGCCGCGCAGGGTTCGGCTCCGGGAAGTTACAGCGACCGATGTCGGTCGCTAAGCGACCGGCATCGGTTGCTATGTTTTTGGAAAAGGCGGGGGTTGTGTGGTGGCCGATGTCGGTGGGAAGGAGGACCGCGGTCGGTAATGGGTGACCGGTACCGGTCCTGAGTGAGTTTTAGCTATTTTTGTTAGTTTAGGGTATGTTGTTGTTTTTGAGTTTTTGGTGGTGATTTGGGTATGGTTTGGGTTGGGGTGGGGGTGTTGTGGTATTATTTGGGTGTTTTAGTATAGGTGTGGTCCTGACTTAGGTTTATTTCAATTTGTTGGTATGGTGTTGGGATTTTGTTTTTGAGTTTGTGGATGTGGTTTGGGTATTTGGGCATGGTGGAGGTTGTTTGAGTATGGTTTGGGGTGTGTGGTTGTTTTAAGTTTTTAGATGTGGTTAGGGTATTTGGGCATGGTTTGGGTCATTTGAGTATGGTGTGGGTTATTTGTTTTGGGGGTGAAGAGGGAGGGGGATAGCGTAGAAGTTTTTAGGGGAAGATAGATGGGCGTAGATGTGTGGTATGGAGTCGGGTTGTGGTTAGGTGGATAAGAAAGGGGATATAGAGAGGTAAAGTAGATGTTGTTATAAAGAATAGGGCTAATGTAGTGAGTTGGTTTTGCAGGCACGTCAGTAGCTGACGATGTGGGACAGGATGCCCCCACTATTGAGCCAGATGTGGCCACACGTGTCCGCAGCACACTGGGATATCATGCGCGAGGTGGGACTCGGCGGAGTCCAGCGGTACAGAGTGATCGACAGGGATCATAGTTTGATGGTCACCCTCATCGAGAGATGGGATCCGGTGACCAATGTGTTCCATCTCCCAACTAGGGAGATGACTTTCACATTGGAGGATGTGTATCGCATCCTTCGACTGCCGATTGAGGGAGAGGCAGTCTTTCAGGTGGACGCAGAGACTGCCATGGACAAAATCCTATAGGTTTTTGGGGATGCAGCCACGCTACTGACCTATCATAGCGCAAGCATTGCGTACGGGGATATGTACCATGCCCACTGCCATGAGACACGGCTTGCTGTGCTGATGATGATCGGGATCACCTGCTTCACCCTCCCGGACTCAGAGGGAGGCCGTTTTCCACAGGCCTTGATGGGGGTGCTACATGAGATGGTGGAGGAGCACACCTGTTATGCTTGGGCACCAGTATACCTGGTACAGTTGTATCGAGAGTTGTGGGGCTATCGCCGGATGAGGCGATTCGGGATTTGTTCGACGTTTTTGCTGCATTGTTGGGCATATGAGCACATCATATGCCTTAGACCAGTAGGGCTGCCCCAGCAGCCAGGGCCACAGGTCATATATAGATACGGCTTTCAGAGGTGGTTGGGGGTCGTGGGTCAGCCACGAGCAATGCTTGCAGGGCGAGACGTTATGTATTACCGGCATTTATTAGATGGCCTGACAGCGGCAGATATTGTATGGAGACCATATAGTGGTCATCACCCTCACGGAGGAGCCCGAGGACAGTTGCAGGTGATCCAGTACACATTCTGGATAGTGGGGACGGAGGCCGGGAGAGTATGAGAGGATACCTCTGGAGAGGGTACGCAGGCAGATGGGGCTACGACAGGATGAGCCCCCTCACTTCCCTCAGTACTGGAGGGATGATGTAGAGGCCCCACTTCCTGCACCACAGCCTGTGGATCCAGATTGGGTTGCTGAGAGGCCATCAGATGACACTATGGATGATGCTGGTTATACAGGAGCATATATGGTTTGGTGGGCTGGTCAGAGAGCAGCAAGGATAGCACAGCCTGCACAGCCAGACTTGGCAGTGGTGACAACAGAGCGAGATCAGCTGAGGGGCCAGGTAGAATTATTACAGGGGCAGCTTGCTGCTAGCACAGGCACAGATAGGTGTTTTACAGGGGCAGCTAGCCCAGGCTCAGGTACAGGCACATGCACCACCACTAGCAGTGGCACAGCCACAGTCCCAGGCATAGGTACAGGCACAGGGACCACCACCAGCAGCGGCACAGCCACAGCCCCAGGCACAAGTATAGGTACAGGTACCACCACCAGCAGCGGCATAGCCACAGCCCCAGGTACAGGTACAGGCACCCACCACCAGCAGCGGCACAGGGGGCACTGGTAGTAGGTGTCAGGGGACCAGCCCCAGCACCTACGGTGGCTCGAGAGCGTTACATGGAGGCTAGAGCGGAGGCCCGATACTATCAGGATATTCTTGATGGTACTGGGGCTGATTATCAGCCCTATGCGGCACATAGAGCAGAGACCTCTCGGAGCTAGAGGTCTCAGGGAGGTGCAGCCACAGCTGGTGGGTCCGTCACAGGTAGGAGGTGAGAGATAGGACAGGGACCAATAGGCAGACAGGCAGAGGGAGGTGGAGAGAGCTGAGGGGTCCCTACACATTTTGTATATTGGACATGGGCACCGGTCTGTGAACCGGTTGTGTTGATAGAGGCCTGCGTGCCTATGTATTCATTTATTTATTTATTATACCGGCCTGCGAGCCGAGTACGGGTTGTACAGTTGATACCAGCCTGCGAGCCAAGTATGTTTTTGATATGAGAGACCGGTCTGTGAGCCGAGTTGAGATTATTGACGGTTATTGCGGCCTGCGTGCCGGCTTTGTTGTATTATGAGATCACAGAGGCCCCTATGCAGGGCACATTGTATATTTGAAACTTTGTATATATATAGATATGATGTTTTGACCCACATGCTGTGCGTAAAAAGTGTTAAATGTTTTGTCGATGGTTTGTGATATGAGTTTGATTCACATGGTGTTATATATTAATGATGTTGATGTCTTTTGTTGATGAGATGTATATAGATATAAATGATGAGTTTAATTGACATGTTATAGTATGAAATGTTGTATGTTTTGGTTTTGTGAAATTGAATGTATGTAGCTGTTTAAGTTGGATGGGAATGGTGAATAGATTGATAGTTTTTTGATATCCTTAGTTGATGGCTTGTTTGTTTTTGGTAATATAGATAGATGATGTGGATGAATTATAATGAGATGTGGATTAATGAAAAATATGGATAATGGTGTTGTTCATGTAGGAAAAAGGGACGGGCACCACAAAATTTCCAAAAATGAAGAAAAGGCTTAGGTTTAAACACAGGTTGGGCGTGACCGATATCGGTTATGTAACCGATGTCGGTAGCTATATGACCGGTATCGGTTATGTAATCAATATCGGTTATTCAAGAATGATTTTCCTAAAAATAGAACTACTGGGTTGGCAACTTAAGTTCTTATTTTTAGCGTTCTTATTTTTAGAGTCATGAAACACGTTAAATATGTGAATGCGACGCTTTTTGACGACTGAGACAGGGAATTGCATGAGAGATTTGAGTGATAAGGAGGAAAGAGACAGGGAAAGTAAATGTGATCTGAGATTCAGAAGGCAGAAAGGAAATTTGAAAAGGGTGGTGATCCTGGCAGAACAAGGAGAAGCATCTAGCAGGCAGGGACGAGAGGGAAGACGAGTGCCACCTCAAGCTGCTACAACCCAAGAGGTAAAGTTTCTGGTTGTAATTTGATTCTTACATGTGTTTTTTAGATAGTATGAAAGAAGTGTAAGTGGGTAAAGATTAGAAAAAAAGGTGATAGGCAAGGGTTGGGGATGGTATGAGTGCTACGGGGCATGTAAATAGGGTGGGCATGTATGTTTTTAGGTAGAAAATAGGAGTAAACGGGCTTCATAAGTATCGAAGGTGTATGTTTGAAGCAGGGGTAGGTATATTATGACAGTGACCGGTATCATTTATAAGTAACCGGTATCGGTTAGCAAACCGGTATCAGTTATGCCTAACCGCTATCGGTTACTGTAAGGGTTTCCAGATTTTGAGAAAAAACCCGTAGAGATTTGTTCCTTTGAATAATTATGTGTCGTTTTGATGTATGCAGGCAGAAGCAAGGTTAAGGATGAATGATACTATGCCAGCGTTGTTGTCACAAATCTGAGCGGATGTAACACCAGCTGAATGGGCATTGATAAATCAGTTGGGGTTAAGTGGAATCCGCTATTATTCAAGAATCGCGCATAACCGTGCTATGTTGCAGGCGTTGATTGAGAGATGGAATCCGGAAAATAATACCTTCTATCTACCAACAGGGGAGATGATAGTGACTTTGGAAGATGTGTTCCGTATTTTGAGACTCCCAATGATAGGAAAGACAGTGTATCAGGCATTGCCCAGTGCGGGGCGAGCAGCGATAACAGCAGTATTTGGGGACGCTGCACGAGATTTGACACAGCGAGGTTTATCATTTACGTATGGTACAATATATGCAACACATCCTGAGGACACAAGGTTGGCCGTGCTATTAATGATAGCGGTGGGGTATTATGCATTGCCGAGGGCAGAAGGTGGAAGATTTCCCAAGCATTGATGAGTGTTATTTGGGAAATGATAGAAATGAGCGTGACATTCACATGGGCACCCGCATATTTGGCAGAGTTATATAGGGGTTTATGGGCATGCAAGCGAAAACATAGGACGACACTGGATTGTTCGTACTTATTACATTGTTGGGCCTATGAGCATATTGTTTGTGTGCATCCAATAGGCCGACCCGTTGAGTCGGGAGAGACAGGAGTGCAAAGGTTGGGATTTAGACGATGGGTCCAGACAGAACAAGAAGCGAGATCCCAGGCCGTGATAGATGACATCGAGTATTATAGATAGGTATGGGAGATGGTGACAGTTGCGGATATTTGTTGGAGGCCGTACGGGAACTATATGGTGACAGAGCACATAGCTGAGGAGTTGAGGGGTGTAGAGCGATTGAGGTGGATCGCAGGGCATAGGCCAGGTGAGTACGAGAGGATTCCTCTAGATCACGTGCGGTGAAAATTTGGGTTCGTTCAGGATATTCCTATGACATATAGACCATACATGAGGATCGACGCTGAGGCAGCATTCTCACCTCCCCGGCCTACACCCCCAGAAGGGCCAGAAGAGATAGAAGCCGATCGTAGGGTGATGGATGCGGGAACAACGGAGGCCTATAGAGTATGGTGGGTAGCAGAGCTGCGAGGTGCACATGAGTGCCCTGACATAGCTGTGATTACAGCAGAGAGAGATCATCTGCAGGATTTGGCTCACCAGCTTCAAACACAGGTGAATGAGACAACGGGAATGTTAGAGGCTTCACAGTTACGAGTGGAGAGACTGGAGGCAAGATTCCTTCACGCGAGAGGATGTATTCGAATGTTACAGGAGATGTTGGTGGATCAATGGGAGGAACCAATGGCAGTGGAACCTTTGAGGATGGAGAGGCCAGCTAAGAGGCATCGACGATCATGATCACCACCTGATTCGGGAGGAGGTGCGAGGGTCTAAGTGGATTTTATAGGAATATTAGAATAAATAAGGATGCTGACCTACGAGTCGATGATAGAGAAGATGTATTTGTTTAACATCTAAAATAAAACTAAATATGTATGTGGTTTTGAGTGATGATAATAATAAGAATGGTTGTGTGTTGAATGTTGTTTTTGTTTGTTTTGAAAAAGGATAAAGATGAATGTTGGCAAATAGAAATACACAAAAAATATTTATATTGACAACACATGAAAGGATATGGTAGGGGATGGTCGAGCTAACCTTGGGAGACCCCATGTCTCCTAAGTGCTACCTACATAGCCCATTACACAAAGCATGGAAGGGCCTCAGACTGATGTAGTTCTCCCTTAGGAGCAGGGAGAGGTGAATTCAGGAAATTTGGTTGTGGTTCGGCAATGTTATTGGTTGGTAAAAATTTGATGTTGGTAGGGTAATGTTGTTGGTGTTGGTAAGGTAAAGCGAATGCTAGCATACCCAAGTAGTAGGGAATCGTGTCCTGATTAAGGTTAACACACAATCCTAGAGTCAAGCAAAAGAGGCAAGAGTGTCCCGTAATTGAGAAGAGCGAAACAAACCACATATTAATGTAGGATGAGCTTGATTCCCTAGGTACCTTGCATAGGCGAGAAGTCGATAGGTGAAAAGAGTGGTATAATCACAATATATCAGATATACGTCACATCCCTTGAGTTTTGGTGCTTTGACAAATGGTGAGGTGAGGTGGTTGATGTGGGCGAGGGTGCAGAGAACTTATTATAAGATGATGATTCTGACAAAAGAAAACCAAACCTAAATAGACAAGTCCATGACTCAAAAGTGCTTTGAAGTACTGCTTTTATTTTTATTTGATTTTGCTGGATATAGACTGATCGATGCGGGAAGTCTACATGGGATATATATTTTGTTGTTCTTGAGGTCTTCGTGAAGCTGATCAATGCGAAAAGCTTCTGATAAAGGCTGACTGTGTATAACTGTCCTTCAAGGGAGAAGTCTATTTATAGTAGCAGATGCGGTGCTTATGTATAGCTATCCTTCAGGGGAGTAGTCTATATATAATAGTAGCAATAGTTTGGCATATAGCTGTCCTTCAAGGGAGCAGTCTATTATAATTTAGAGGCCTAGATGTCCGTTGGGTATGAAGCATCTAGTTTTTTGTAGGAAGTTTGACTCAAGAAAATCCCATAAGTGTTTAATTAAGAATGTGTCATTTTGATACTTTGAAGTCATGGATTGGACTAAAAAAGGGGAAGACATCTTTTAAGGGGGGTGATAATCAAACCATGTGAGCTTGATTGGATTTTGAGATGTAAGAAACAAAGTGTATGTGGTGGTAAATGAGCTCAAGGGACGAGCGTAAGGTAGATAAGCAGTGATATAACACTAATTTCAACAGTAGAATGGTCGAAGATGCAAGGCATTAAGGGGCTCAGGCTCAGGTTTACCATTAAGAGAAGCTAAATGGTAAGTGCCTGATCCATAAGTGTGAGTGATATTGTAAGGCCCAATCCAATTAGGAGCAATTTTCCATGTTTACTCTTTTCTAGTTTGGTTACATGTTGATTCTCTTTGAGGACAAGATCACCAACCTTAAAAGTACGCTCATGAATTCGTTTATCATAGGCACGCTTGATGCGTTTTTGGTAGATTTGAAGGTGATCAAGAGCCGTAAGACGACGCTTGTCAAGAAGCTCTAATTGGGCTAACCACTCTTGGCGGAAATCATCGTTGGTGAGAATATCCTGAAGAGATATTCTGAGGGAGGGTATTTGTACTTCGAGAGGCAAGACAGCCTCGGTACCATATACCAAAGAAAATGGTGTGGCATTAGTGGAGGTACGAATGCTAGTACGATAAGCCCAAAGGGCAAAGGGAATGTGATCGTGCCAATTTCTTCCGGACTCATTGACAACTTTCATGAGGATTTTGGTTAGGGTTTTATTAGAAGATTCAGCCTGACCATTGGCCTGCGGATAGCAAGGTGATGAGAAACTAAGTTTGATACCAAAGTTGTCACAAAGGTCTTGTAACAACTTATTTTTAAAAGATTTACCATTATCTGAAATTAGGCGATGAGGAATATCGAAACGACAGAAAATGTGATGGTTAATGAATTCGACAATTTTTTCTTTTTTGATTGAAATGAGTGGAATGGCCTCCACCCATTTTGTGTAATATTCGGTTGCTGTGATTATCCAACAGTGACGTTGTGAAGAGGTCGGGTGAATCTCACCAATAAGGTCTAAACCCCATTTTGAGAAAGGCCAAAGGTCTTGTGCGACCTGTAGTGGATGGCTAGGAGTATGTTGAAGGTTGGCATGTTGTTGACACATAACACAACGCTTAACATATTCATAGCAGTCATTGTTAAGAGTAGGCCAATAATAACCTAGGCGAAGGATTCGTTTAGCCACGGCAAGGCCACTAAAATGTCCACCACAAATCCCATCGTGGACTTGTTGGATGGTATAGGTGACCTCCGCACCGGTTAGACACCGAAGGAGGATGCCATCAAAGCCATGTTTATAGAGGAGTCCCCCCATGACAACATAACGAGAAACACTTTTAAGAAAAGCACGTTTGCCATTACTAGTAAGGTTATGTGGGAGAACAGAGGTTGTAAGGTAGTCATGGAATTGGTGGTACCAAGTATCCTGTGAATTAGTAGACACATTATTTATCATACAAACTACTGGGGCTGAGTAGGATGGGGCAAAAATTTGTTGGACCAAGACAAATATGTCAGAGTCAGTTGGTGTAGCAGGAATTTGCGAGGCTAAGCAAGCCATAGTATCCACAAATTTGTTAGTGGAGCGGGGAATGGTCTGGATAGAATAACGAGTAAATGAGGTCAAAAGTGAATCCACGTAATGTTTGTACTTTTGAAGTTCCTCATTCTTACATTGGTAGATGCCCATAACTTGATTGACTACCAATTGAGAGTCGCCAAAAATATTAATAGATTTGACACCTAAGTGTAACGCAACCTGGAGACCCAAAACAAGGGCCTCGTATTCCGCTGTATTATTAGTGCAGGGGAAATCAAGCCGGAATGAAAGAGGCATAGGTTCAGCATCAAGAGGGATGAGAACAACACCGGCTCCTCCACCGCGCTGGCATTTAGATCCATCGAAGAAGAGGGTCATTTGATACGACTCTTCCCTGAGTGAAAGAGTGGCGATGAGTTCGTCAGGGAAATTAAAATTGGTGAATTGTTCCCCAGGTAAAGGGGCCTCCGCAAGTTGGTCTACAAGAGTTTGTCCTTTGATTGACTTCTGTTGTACAAACTCAAGGTTGAGGTCGGCGAGGAGCATAAGCCATCGAGCGATGCATTGGTTTAAATGTGGTTTGGCATACATATAATGAATGTGGTTTGTGTTGGTGATGAAAAAAGTTTTGTGATTCAGGAGGTAATGTCGGAGTTTGGTGGCTACGAATGATAGGGCTAGGCACAATTTTTCTACATGTGTATACCTAGTCTCGTAATCCACGAGGGTACGACTTATATAATAAATGGCTTGTTCTCGACGTGCCGAGTCCCGATGTGTGAGCATAGCTCCTATAGCATGGTCAGTGGCAGAAAGGTAAAGGTAGAAAGGACGATCATCCTGAGGTGGAATAAGCACGGGTGGCTGCAAGAGATAGGATTTGAGAGCTTCAAAGGCTTGGTGACACTCTTCACTCCATTGAAAGGCAATGTCCTTTTTAAGAAGGTGATGGAAAGGGTGACATCAATCTGAGAGTTGGGAGATGAAACGCCGGATGGATTGAAGTTTACCCTGCAAACTACGCAATTGTTTGAGGTTTTTGGGTGGGGGAATTTCTAGGATAGATTTGACTTTAGATGGATTGACCTCAATGCCACGCAAAGAGATGATAAAGCCAAGAAGTTTTCCCGAAAGAACACCAAAGACACATTTCTTTGGTTGAAGCCGGACTGAATATTGCAACAGGCGATCGAAAATAATGGTTAAAACATCGAGATGTTCACTGCGATGTTTAGATTTTCCAAGAAGATCGTCGACATAATCCTCAAGGATAGTGTGCATAATGTCATGAAAAATGTAAGTCATAGCCCGCTGATAGGTAGCACCAGCATTCTTAAGGCCAAACGGCATGACACGATAATAGAAGGTTCCCCAAGGAGTTATGAAGGTAGTTTTATGTTGATCGGCCGGGGATACCAAAATTTGATTGTATCCCGAAAAGACATCCATGAGAGAAATCATTTCATGGCCCGCAGTGAGATCAACAAGTTGATCAATACTTGGGAGGGGAAAGTCATCCTTGGGGCAAGCAAGGTTAAGGTCTCGGAAATCTGTGCATATCCGAAGTCCCCCCGTCACTTTAGTGATAGGTACGATGTTAGAAATCCATTGAGGATAGTCAATAGGCAAGATGAAGGAAACAAAAAGAAGTCGTTGAAGTTCTTCTTTGACTAAGAGGGCGATGCGTGGATGCATTTTTCTCAGTTTTTGTTTGACTGGTTTGGAATCGGGGTTTAGGGTGATGTTATGGACGGTAATGGTAGGATCAATTCCTGGCATGTCAGCGTAGGACCAAGCGAAAGCTTGGTTGCGGGTACGGAGAAAGGTAGTAAAGGTGGCTTATTCTGATGTGTTAAGGGATTGTCCGATATTCAAAATGTGAGGATCCTCCTCCGTGTGGATGTTGATTTCTATAGTCGACTCATTCAACATGGTTTGAGTTTCAGACGGTAAGGCGCGTTGAATATAGGAGTCGTCCGCCCCAAGGTAAGTGAGGATGGAGTCGTCATCCGAGCACTCAACAACATTAATCGAAGGCGAATCCTCTTCGATCATGTCTGGATAAAGAAGAGGAAGAGAAGTTGGATCTTCATTATCACGTTGATAAGTGAGAGGACCTATGAAGATAGCATTTATGAAAAAAAAAGTTAGGATGGATAGATTCAGGGTCTATCGACTCTGTGGGTGATGATGGCAAAGTGGGTGATGATGGTTTGGTAGGGGTGACGTCATCTTCTTCTAGGATAAAACTGACACGAAGTGTCTCCTGTGTAGGTGTTTCAGGAAAACCGAGACCACTGCGATCATTGTGTTTGCGTGTAGTCACAGGAATGAGTGTATGTCGGCCTTGTTCGTAAAGACCAAAACCAAAGCCTTTCCAAGCACAGCGAGTCAAGAAGGTGAGGGCGAAATGACGATTTGTCAAGTATTGAAAATCGGATTGGAAGGGAACCACACCAAGAGGGGGTTCAGGGGTAATGGAGGATGCGTCAACACCCCCATATGTTAGGTTGGTGCGGCAACGGGGTGGTCCGTAAGAGATTACTTCCCCCACGTGACGGTCGTAGGTGGGATGTGCATGTAATTGTCCGTACTCCTGCGGGGGTATGGAAAGAACTAACATTATATAGGCGGGTACTCCCCTAGCGTAAGGTGTTGAAAAACATCTACTAAGGGGTCGGAGGTTGGGATGTTATCTGCGGGAAAGGAAGTAATATTTGTAACGGCGGTTTTCATTGGTTGAAGGTGTAGGTGCATCGGAATTAGATGGCTGGGTTGGATGAATGGGTGTCTTGACTGGTACAAGTACATCATTAGGGTGATACAACATATTGCAAGTTTTGAAGGGGGGAGGATCAGCTTTTACAGTGTAGGACTTCCCCTCGTACTCAAATTTTATGCATCTATGTAAGGTGGAGGGAACGCATCCCATAGCCCGGATCCAAGGGCGGCCTAACAACATATTGTATTGGAACTCTCCCTCAAGGACATAGAAGAGTTCGGGTAAAGTACGTGGTCCTACATGAATGTTAAGGATCACGGTGCCTAAAGTAGAAGTAATAGCATCATTGAATGATCGCAACATGATGGGGTTGGCACACATGCAACTAGAAGGGATATTCATTTATTGGAAGGATTTTGAAGAGATGATGTTTAGGCTAGCGCCCCCATCAATCATAACACGACGTACCCAGATATCCCGAACGTACGCTGAGATGAAAAGAGAAGGGTCAGGATCTTTGGCACCAAAGTCGATAATTTCATCTTCGGAGAAACTGACAGCAGCGGCTTGCTGTACAGAGACAGAAGTGGTTGGGGAGATAGGTTGTTTAGTGAGTGAAGCAACGTGACTGGGTGTTAGAATAGAGGTAACAGGAAATGTTTCATTAGGTAAAACCTCTATCCCTTGAAGGATCTCAACGAGAGCTTGTCGATGAGATTCAGAAGTCTGAATGAGATCATACAGTGTCATTTTTACGGGCGATTGGTGAAGCTGTTTGATCATAGTTTGGTGGGCAATGCCATTAGAGACGGGATAGGTGGGTCCGCGAATAACCACTTTAGGTGGTGGTGCAATCGGGATGGTTGACGGAGAAAGAGATGCCGCAGGTGTGTTTTCTTTCGCTTTCCCATTATTTTTCTGCCCTCGAGTAGCAACACTAATCATATTGATCTCGTGAATACGAGAGGAGGAAGATGGTAGGGATAGGTCTTGGTTTTCGATAGGTGGGGCTGTAATGATGATAGATCTTGGTGAGGCGGGGACAGGTGGTATAGGAGAGGGAATTGAAGCTAAAGGTCTCTCTCTTCGTAAGTTGTCTTTCTTAACTTTTCTGTCTGAGAGAGGTGACGGACGAAGTATGGCTTTCAACACTTTGCATCCCTCTACGTCATGTCCTGGTGTGCGGTGGTAAGCACAGATTTTAGACTCATCGTAACCTATAGGTCGAGGTTTAGATGGATCATAAGGTCTAAGTGGGGGTAGGGAAATGGTCACATTCTCCACCAACATGGCAAGGATTTTGGCATAAGACCCTTTGAGTGGGTCAAAGTCAGAGGAAAATGAGGCTATTGACTGGGTCGATTCTGGTGATGACATGATGTGGTTGGTTTGTATGGGGGGTGGTTTAGCCAAGGAGTTTTGATAATGGGTTTTACCTAACCGTGGTTTCTTTGACGTAGAAGCTATGTTGGACGATAAGGCCATAGATGATGTGGTATCAAAAAACAACCACGGAGAAATAGGAGTGACCGAAAACAAATCTTTTGATGATGGAATTTGTTTAGGGTTGATAGGTGGACAGGATATGCGGGGTGACGATGTTGCTATACCCTTGGATTTCTGTATGGGTGCAGAAGGTGTAGGTCGCTTTAAAGAAAACACAGGAGGTATGATATATTGATGTAAGGTAGAGGGATGGGGGTCCCAATATGGAAGGTAGGTGTGACGACGAGGGTTTTAGTTGTGTTAACGACATAGATGGAAGAGATTGAGTCTGTCTCCTAATGGGGTGGATGGCTTTATTTTTAGATAAATCAAGCCGCTTAGGTGGGTGTGTTAGACTAGGTATGGGTGAGGTCCCAAGCGTAGGGGAAGATTTGGCTAAGTTAATAGAAGTGGACAAGGTATTTGGTAGAGATGAGGGGGGTGAAGGTGAGAACATGGGCATTTTAAGATTCTGTAAACACTTTGGGTATATGGTGGAGGCATCAAGATCGGTCATTTGCATTTGAGTAGAATACGGCGTACTCAAACGTTCCCATAGAACCTGTCTATCTTCTGTGGAATGACAGTCCTCACGTGTGAATAGGAACTTTTGTATGGAAGAAAGGTGGGTTGTGAATCCGGTCCACTGTGGGTGTGCTACAAGGGGTATATGAGGCACTGTATCAATGGGCGTTAAGAGATCAACCGGTTGCTGAAAAGATTTAGGTGATGAAGGACTAATAGGTAGGAGGGCGTGTTTGAGAGGATCTGTCATGTTTAAAGAATGTGGTGATGTCGGTTCAAGAGGTTGCTTGTCTAAGGATGAGAAAAGAAGTGGCGAGCCTTCTTCTTGTACAACAAGAATGGTAGAAGGAGACATTTGGGAAATAGATAAATTAGATAACATCCGCTCACAGTCTTGCAAGGATGTGGTATAAGAAGGCTCATTTGTGAGAAGGGAACTCTGGGTAGCTAATTTCTTGATGGGTAAAGGAACGGCAAGGATTTCAGTTTTTCTTGATGGCGAGGAAAGGGGTTCGGTTTCCTGCGTTAGTGAAGAGGCTTGATTAAGAATTTGTTCGATAGAGGACTTTGGCTAGGAATCAAAGACTGCATGGATCTCATGAACACTCTCCTCAGCTAAGATATCTTGATTTAGATTACTGTTAGAGAATGATTCGGGAATGGTTTGTTGAATATTTTCAAATTTCAGTTAGCAGGGGCGTTAGGATTATCGAGGGCTATATCCCCCGCATCAACCATTTCCTACACTATGTTTTTCAACATCTTGCAGTTCTCATGACTGTGTCCCTTCACACGGTGGAAGTTACAGAAGTCATTTTCTTTGTACTAGGAAGGTATGGCGCAAGTGGAATCAAACCCGGAATGAGGTTTAACAGGAGGTAAGGTAATGGCTCCTGCTTTGAGCAATTTTTCCAATATCACACCATATGTTTCTCCCAAGGGAGTGTAGTTGATGGGTTCTGCTTTATACTTATAGGTGGTTTTTGGTGGGGTATTAGACGGTGGTTGGTACTTTACCATCATCGCATGCACGGCCCCTTTTGATTTCGAAGCAGTCAAGGGGTGAGGATTGGTGGTGTTGGGCTTGTTGGTGGAATCTTGGGTTCGGAAAGTGGGATTTTTGTTACGCAACCGCAATTTCTCTTCCTCTAAGGCTCGAATCTCTAGTTTTTGAGCCATAGTAAAGGCCTCGTCAAATGTACGAAAAGTTTGAATTTGGAGGGTAGGGGAGATGTGCTTAGCGCAGGCCCGCGTAAACAGTTCGACAAGTTTGGTTGGAGGCAAGACATACGTAAGTTGGTTGATAAGGCCCCGCCATCGTCCAACGAAATCTGTGATAGATTCGTCCTCAAATTTTCGGATGGCATAGAGGTCAGTGATAGATACTTTCTTGGCAATGTTAATGGAGAAATGATTCAAGAAAGATTGGGCTAGCTGGTTAAAAGAGAAGATTGAGTGCTGGGTTTAAAGCACTGTACCACTCCAAGGCGGGTCCTGATAAGGACATGGAAAAGGTGCGGAGTAGTAAAGCGTCGTTGTGAGCAATCAGATAGCAGACATGTCTAAATGATCACAAGTGTTGTTGAGGGTCCTCCTTACTGTTAAAACGGGTAAATTTTGGTAATTCCCATTAAGGAGGATATGAATGAAGGGGGACTGAAGGGTGGAGAGGCTCCCGAAAAACTTGCTCGTATGTCAAGGTGCTACGACTTCCTGAAATAGAAGCCTCCAGGTTTTGCATTTTGTCCATCATTTGTTTAATTAAATCAGTAGTTGGATGAGATGATGGTGTGGTTGTGGTAAATGGAGGCAAATTGGGCCAAGGGCCACCACTAGACAATGGTGGGGTTAAATGTTGATAAGGTTTGGAGGACGGCTGTGTTGAGGCAACTGAATAGGGATGTCCTATATAAGCTGTTGAGGTTACCAGATATGTGTGTGGGAATGAAAAGGTGGGCGGAGCTTGATAAGGAAAGCTCGTGTGGATAGGTGGTAGAGAGCAAGTCATGAAAGGAACAGTCTGCAAGAGAGACGAGGTAGGAGCAGTTGGCGGTAATGACATGTTGGGCCCAAAATTAACCAAAGGAAAGCCAATCTATGCCGTATGGACCCCTGAAGCTATTGAGGTAGATGACAGGACTAAGGATGCAGAAGGCAAAGCGGAGTTATCAAGCGGAGAAGGGGCTAAATGAGCAGCTATACTGATAGGCATGCCAACAAGGAGTTGACCGTCGGGTGTACGGTCAAGGGCATGAGACAAATAGTATTGTACAGCGCTAGGATTAGCATCCAGAAATTTGGTAAATTCTTTATCTCCCACAGGAATTTTAGGAACCTCGCTGGTATCCGTAGGATTCCCCACAGAATGTGAAGGGGGTGATTCAGGAAAAGGAACAGAGCAAGCATGTGAAACCATGGCGGCGGCTTTCTTTCGAGTGATAACAACCATGGACAGGAGTTCACAGTAGGGTTTCAATCTGTTAGGAACAGAAACAGACTCAGACTGGTGAAATTGGTAGGTTGCTGGTTTGTCAGGAACTGGAAAAGACAGTAACCGATATCGGTCTGATAACCGATGTCGGTTAGACTATAGGTGATGTCGGTCAGGTAACCGATGTCGGTGTAATAAGACTGGTATAAGAAAATATAAGAAGATGCTGATTTGATTGTTAACAACGCTCAGTATATTGATCAAATTGTTCTAAGGTAATCACAGAAGATAGTGTATAACAGAGAAAACAAAACTGAAAAACAAACAAGATGCACACGCAAATCCAAAAATTAACCCTAGGGTTAATTTTAATTATTGTGGGCTTATGCCTTTAGACGCGGAATGATGTCAATCCTAAACAAAAGACTTAGGGGAAATGTCAAGTTGTTTTGGCTTATAAGGTTACCTCAATCGGGCGGAGGAATACCGCGGAAAAGGGGGGATGTTTTGAGCTGTTGTGTTAATTGTGAAGTGATTCGGTATGTGTTGTGCAGTGAAAGTAAGATTAATTTCCTGTCAATACCGTGGAAATCACCCCCACGTGTACGACCTGTTACTTAGTATATGTTCACTAGAATTGAAAACAACAAGCAAGAATGTAATGCACGTGTTTTAAACCCAAATCGAAAATGATATTCGATGAAGCAATGAGATGACTTTCACTAATACGAAACTAGGAAAGCAAGAAAAATTCTTTATTAAATATAACAAAAATAGCAACAGCAAGTATGCTTCCTAAAACGAAAGAAAACAAGAGAAACAGAAACCCGAAATGGGTCCCACCGGGCATGCCAAAATGTTTCACGCGGAATGTTTCGGCTCTGCAGAATAGACTTGCTTCTATCCTATCATTCCTTTGAGAAACAGATAAGGGTTAGGGCTAGGAGGAATACCTGTTGAATGTTGAGATGGTGTGCGCGTACCGTAGAGAAAGATCAGATCAACTGTGAAGAACTCCTTTTTGTCTTGGAACGACTACCTGCAAGTAAGAATACAAGACCACCAGATTTGAGTTAGACAATAAATGAGGGATCTGCCTTAGGCCCAGGAAATGTAAAAACTTCCTTTCGAAGGTGTTCAGTTCCCCTTTTAATACGATTTAACACAAATGATAATAAAGAAAGCTATTGCAAAATCACGATTTAGGTATCTCGTTACAAAGCAATAGAAATTAAACTATCAATAATAATGCGTCACGTTGTTTGTTCGGTTACTGGTCGTTGATACGTTTCAGGTGGAGTTATAGGGATAAAACAGGCTGGATTTGGGGGTTGTTAGGTGGCAAATAGGCGAGCAAAAGGGTTTTGGGGTATAAGTCACAGTGACCGACGGTGGTCACTAGGTAACCAACCACGGTTAGAGAACCGCTGCCGGTATAGGATAATCGACACCGGTAGGGTCAGTTATCTAGGTGCTTCTGGGTAGAGATTGGTTGCAAGGTGATTGTGGGGTTATTGAGATTGGGGGATGGCTGAGGGGAATGATGGGAGGATAGGGAAGACTCAGAGTGTGGTAAAATGGCCTTCTGGGCAATATCAGGGTGTGTGGGTGAAGGTTCAGTGCAGTAGTGGCTGGTAGTAGATCTAGGAATAAACTTGTGACGGCTGTGATTCAAAAAGTCTAAGAAATGTTATCAAAGAGACATACAAGGTTCTACTTACTGTTTATTGACGAGAATGCAGGTCCAAGAACTGTGATGATGAAGGTAGAACTCAGATAGGACGTCCTGACGATCAGAAGATGAGATGTCTTCCTTCACGATGATCAGCTGAGTGTCACAGGGCTCTGGTTGTGTAGTTGCAATCTTGGGCTTGATGTCCTTCTCTGTAAACTCTTCCTGTTTCTTCACTTGACTCTACTTCGGCCCAGCAAAATTTGGATTCTCTCGATGGTTTTTTCCTTTTCCCGATCAAATGAAAAAATCCGATCCTTTGTTTTTGGTTGGAAGTGGTCATTTATAGGGAACCGATGGCGGTTACGCAACTGACGGCGGTCGAGTAGGAACCGGTATCGGTCAGGTCAAAGAAGACTATTTTTGGTAAAATAGCCAGCGATTTCCCTCCTTTTCTTCTGAAGGATTGGTAGCGGGCTTGGTCAAGTCATTATGAAGTTGGTTTTAGGTGCGGATGAGGAGTAATTAGTCATAGGTGTGGAATTGGACCAAGTTATAGGTCTTAATTAGGTTAGTTTAGGGTTAAGACTAGGTCATGATGAGGTGGTGACATGAGGGTGGTAGGTATGGTGATGTGGATTTATTAATTATAAGGTAAATAATAAATAATTGTGTAAGGTTTAGGTGGTGGAGGTTAGGGTGCGAAATGTGATGCGGGTTACAAGGGGTCGTAAGACACAAATTTTGGTGTCTACACATATGTTCATAGCTTGAGATACTTTCTTCAACTCATCTTTTAAAGTTTGGAGTAATGCCTCATGAGATGAAATATTTCTAACCATGGACGCCCTTTCTCTCTCTAATTTCTATTTAGGATCCTTTTGGTGCTAGCATTCGAATCAGTCCATCTTCAAGCACCAAATCAAATAATATGTGCATATAATGGATAACTACAGGAAAATTCTCAGGTTCCTTAGACTCCAGATGCAGTCTTGCTTTCAGGACATAGTCACCAATTTCTTCTTCCATGTTGATGAAGGCCTCATTCTTTTTCTGCTCTAGATTCTCTCCTTTTAGATGTGTTATTTCTATAGTTTTTTCCTTGTTATCTTCAAGCAACACTCTAATAGTGATAACCTTATCGATATTCCTTCATTCCAAATCTATAGATACCTTAATCTAAGGCATTGCTCACCTACTGATCAAACATGAGAGTGGGATTTATATTCATGTGCCTAGTCTAAGGTGCCTTCTTCACTCTTCTTGACACACAAGAATCCTCAAATACATCAAAATATGGCTCATCTATGTGAGTATGCATGGAATAGAATAGATGTTTTGTTGAGTGTGTAGTGGCCATGTCTGGGTCCATTAGCTCCCACCCATATAAGTCCTTCAGGTCCACTATGCTCTAAAAATTGGTGCAGAAATTTTTTCTTGTGTCCTCAACATAACCCATACTTGACACAATATATTCTACACTTGTTCTCCTTGTTCTTGGCCCCTTAGGAACCTGAGCGCCAAGATTTGGAGTTGGCCATTTGACATCCTGAGTAGTGTCATGCACGTGAGGTTTCTCATGCTCTGATTCTTCTTCCTCATTTGCACCTTCCTCTTCATCATTCATGTCCTCATATCTAGGATCCTCCATATCTTCTGGATGTACTAGGGTCCCACGCTTTCTCTTTGTAGAATCCCTTGACTCCTCATTCATATTTAGCTTTTTCCTCTTCTTCTCAGTTACCTCTTTATGAGGTGAGAGTCATGGTGATCTTGTTATAGGCTATGGAGTTCATACACCTTGGGTCCTTGTTCTTATGAATACCCTCTTAAAGAAACACTCTTCATGGAATACTTCCACCTCCAAGTCCTCGTCTCCTTCCTACACCTGAGGTTTAGTATCTGTGTGCTTTTTCTCCACTCTGTTTGTGGGTTGCCTCTAGCATCTATGATCCAAGCCTCCACTATCTTTGTGTTATTCTTCCTCCTTGTATACTTCTATAAAATCTACAGGATTTGGATTTGGCACGTTCTCCACTATATTTTTTACCTTAGGTGGACACGGGAGCATGAACTAATTCTCCACATACTTGTTATTCTCCAGCTTAGGCTTAAGCTAAAGGTATACAAGTGCAGATCCACTGTCCCCAATAGCCAAGCTTATTGGTTTCATACTTATGACATTTTAAATGAGCCTCTCAATGTAGGTAGTCCAACATAAATACACATATGTCTTCCTGAGGGTCTGGTAGTCACAGTATACCTTGTCCACATTGAAGTTCAGACAATGCACATCAGTAAAATGTGAACTGAGGCCTGTAAGTAGTGTGTTGTGAAGGCATAGGGTAGTTTTCACCATGGGCTCCATGTGCCATCCCTCATAAAAAACCACATGATGCAGAAGTTTTGGTACACCATAAAATGTACTTCCTGTCCTACTACCGAAGTTATCTCCTTGGGAATGTGCCAATCCTCAAATTTCGTGCAAATTTTGTCATACCACATCTCCGCCATCTGATTAAACAACCCACTAATTGATCCTTCACATATATATTTTTCAAACCTCTCCTCGAGGGACATATTATCCAAGGGGTACTCCCAGATCTTGTTCTTTGGCCCATTCGACACTCTAATTTTTAAAAACACAAGAGAAAGTAGGATAACACCAAAAATTATCTTTTCTCCTATACATGCTTCCTCAAAAATGGTGTCTGAAATATAGCCGGCTAAGTTGTGTAAGACATTTTCTTTGCAATGTGAAGCCACATTATGTTTACCTATGACCATCTCTCCTGGTCATTCAACTTAGTTAGCATATGCGTGGCTACCTGCACCATAGAAAACTTATTCATTTTATCAATTTACATTTTGCATGGACCCTTAGTATACCCCAACTCCTTTCTTATTTCTATGACCGCTACTTTATCACTCAAACCACTAACAAGGTCTAACCCTGTGCCCTTCAATCCTGTTAGTGTTGAAACTAGGGTTGTTGTGATCCTAACCCTTCGTCCGGTGAAATAAAAGAATTCCTCATGGACTCAGCTCATCAACCATTGGTATAAGGGTTCATATTTTCCAAAATACAGAAGCTCATACAACTGATAAAATCCTACCCACTTCAGTAATTTCTCCCCAACGTCGTCATACACTGGAATATCCTCCAAAATGCACTTATTGGTCTTATTATCAAGAAATGCGTCTAACTCTCCCTTTTTGTCAGAGGTATGGTGGTTATAGTCACTTATTTTTCATCTGAGGATGTGGGAATCCCACTCTTATCTGACTATTACTCCTAGGTATTACATCTCTGAAAAATTACTCTCAGGAGCAATTTCAAATTCGTCTTTTACCTTCTTCTTTCCTTTCATTCCTGTTGTAGGTTATTTCTTTGGTGCCATCATAAAAATACCCTCTTTTGATATCTGTAATGAGAAAAATCAAACCCTATCTTGAATCTACATGCCCTAGCTTGAAACTATGTGCCCTAGCTCCTTCTTAACACTTCTACTTCACTCAAACCCTTCACCAATGGGGATGCATGCCTCTTTTGTGCAATAGTCTGCTTTCCACATTTGGTTTCACAACCATCCGCACCTCAACACAATTCTATCAACTTGGTTGCACTTAGCTCACTCAAATAATTGTGATCACAAAGGTAAAAAGGAACCCATGTCATGTCCTTATATAGATTTTAAAAAATTTAGTACATTTATTACTCCTTTACTTACCAAAAATCCTCTCATTAATTGACCATTTTCACAATCTTCACATGGTATATCTTTGCACCCTAGCTATAACCTTCTAGCGCGCCTTCCTACCTTCTGGCTATAGAATTGTCTTCAACATGCTGTGATGTGCCTGAGTACCTCACCATTGCACCTTCCCCCGACAGTCTCCACAGCCGCTTCTTACCTCGTGTTATACTGTTCCCTCATTTATCTTCATCTTTAACCATCATTTTAGAGAAATATCCTTTCTAACAACTCCTTTCCACACTTTACTAGCACCTGTAATAGTTTTTTTTCTCATGTATACCTAGTTGTGAATGTGAATAACCACCCTACACCAATGGTATGTGCAGTCATTTAAGCATAAAAATACTTCAGATGGTAATTAACATCCAATGCAAAAACACGCTTATTACAAAAAAACACCAAACTAAATTGAAAAATTATAGCGAAGAATAAGGAAATACAGAAATGATAACCTATTATAAATGGCAACAGTGCCTTATTACAACCACCAAGAAGACTTATTTATAGTAGGTCTTTAGCCTACTCCTATTGAAGTAATCGAGTAACATTATTCCATCAAGTGTCTCTAACTGGAAATCATCTGATTCAAGTATATGAGTGATAAGATATGGTCCCAACTAATGCACTTTAAGCTTTCCTAGATGGTGTAGAAACTTAGAGTCATAAAGAAGCAAGATTTTTCCCATCTCAAGCTTTTTGTCCCTGATGTGCCTATCATTCCATGCCTTTTACTTGGCCTTTTCCTTATTCTAACTCCAACGTGCTATGGTGCACCTCTCATCTAACTATACCAATTTATAAATTCTTTATTCTAATGCTTTCTCATCGGCTAAACCTTTAGCACATAAAATACATAAAGAAGGTAACCTGAATTCCATAGGAAGAAGTGCTTCTGTGCCAAACACCAACTAAAAGGGTGTGGATTTTTTAAACCTTTTATATGTGGTTCTATACGCCAAAATCATGACAAAAACTTTATCATCCTAATATTTCCTTCCAACATCACAAATTTTTGTCAGTTTCTGGCTCAAAATCTTGTTGAATTCCTTAGCAGTCCCATTTTCCTGAGGATGATAGGGTGTAGTATTATGGTGCACAATCATAAATTCATCCAATAGTATCCTGATTCTCTCATGCAAAAAATGTGTACCCCTATCACTTGTCAAGATTAATGGGCATCCATACCTTGTAAGAACATTTTCCCATAAGAACCTAGCTGTTGTAGTTGTTGTACAATCCTTGGTAGGTGTTGCTTCTACCCATCTTGTAAGATAATATATGTAAGTGATGATATAGCGTGATCCAGTTGTACGCGTGGATGGTGAAATAGAACCCACAAATTCTATATCCCATTTCTCAAACGGATCTGCACTAGGAATAGGTCTTAAAGGAATTTCATCTCTTTTCCTAGGTTTACCAAGGTGTTGACAATGATCACACGCCTTACAATATGCTTTACAATATTTATAGAGGGTCTCCCACCATAATCCAATGAGTAGAATATTACGTGTAGTGGCTTCACTTACATAGTGCCCACCTGTAATACCATCATGATCTTCTTCCATGATATCCTATAATACACATCGATGCAATACTTCATCTCGGCATAGCTTGTATAGGTCACCACTGATCAACATAAAGGTGCCGTACGAATAGCAAGTTGTTTCTTCTCTACGGATTTCATTTCTTATGGTTCCATACTTATACGTAAAAAGAAAACAATATCTTCCAATTCCGAAGGCATGTGTTGTAACCTGTACAATTGTGCATCTAAAATTGTATCTTCAATTCTCTACTTGTCCTCCCCTAACTGAATTCTTGATAAATGGTCTGGGATAGAATTACTTTTACCTAGTTTTACCACAACTGTGAAATCAAATTCTTCGAATAATAGCACCTATTGACATATGCACCCCTGTAAAATGGGATTTTTTACCAAGTATTTCAATGCCACATGATTAGTATAAAATACAAATGGTGTTGCTAGCAAGTACTGTCTGAATTTATGTAGTGCATAGATCATTGACAAAACTTTGTGCTTGGTAGTTGTATAATTATTCTCTCCAGGAGTCAAATTGCTACTAATAAAATAGATAGTATGATCTATAAAACCTTCTCCCAACTGAGCTAACACCGTGCCAATGGTGTCCACATGTACATGAAATGGTTGGTTGCATGAGGGAAAATGTAGAATAGGTGTTGTAGCAATTCTCTTCTTCAATGCCTCAAATGCGTGCTGCTGCGGTTCTCCCCAATAGAATGTCCCTTTTCCTTTTAGTAATTCTTATAAGGGTGTGGTAATATTAACATATCCTTTGATAAATTTTCTATAATACCCAGTGTGACCTAAGAATCTATACACCTCACTTTGTTTGGTAGGATCTTATAGGCCTACAATAGTTGCAACCTTAGCTGGATACACTAACAAAGCTTCCCTGCAGATGATGTGCCCTAGAAAAGTGCCAAAAGGTGTAGCAAACACACATTTCTTGATTTTTAAAGAGATATTTAATTATCTACATATTTCAAACATTAAGTGTAAATTGTCATAGTGGTCCTTAACAAGTGCATTTACTATCCAATTATCCAAGTAAACCTGTAAGAAGTTGTGAATAAAATCCTGAAATGCTTGAACAACTATGTGAAAAAATACAAGAAGCACATTTTTCATACCAAAGGGCATCACAGTATATGCAAAAATTCCGCATTCAGTGGTAAAAGTTATTTTCTCTTGATCCTCTTGTGTAATCCTGACCTGATGATACCCAAAGAAACCATTGGTAGAAGAATAGATTTCGCGCCCTGCCACACTTTCTAGTATCTTCTCTGTGAAAGGTGTAGGAAAGGGATCAATCACACATGCAAACTTCAGTTCCCTGTAATCCACACAAATCCTAATCCAACCATATTTATTTATATTTATGACCATGGGGCTAACCGAATCTGATTCTTCTAGGGGCTTGATGATGCTAGACTTCAACATTTTGTCAATTTATTCCTTAATTTTTATGCGTAGGTTAGGGTTCATTATGTAGGGTCTTTTAGTGACCTGGTACGCACATTCCTTAAGCTTAATCTATCTATCTCCTAATGATTCATGAAGTCCTTTTAATTCATGGTAGCCCCTAGGAAATAAGTTCTGAAACTCACATAGTAACTTAATTATTTTTGCCACTTCAGAGTCAGACCAATAATCCCCAATTATTGTTACCTATCCTCCTAATACAGCGAGACCTACCTCTCCATGCAAATGCGCTCCTTACTTCACACCCAACCATCTCATAAGTTCTATGAGCCTAAGTATCACAAGAAATAATCATGGTATCACTAATAGACTATGCATCTTCTCACTGGAGGATTCCTTACTTAGATGGCTCAAGTACTTCTGGGTCCCGAATGACACGTACACAAATCTTAATCAGATCTTCTTCACTCAAAGGCTCAACATAGGGTACATATTTTCCATATGTTAAAGGGATGATAACTCTTTCCTTCTAGTTCTAAAAACTTATATATCCCTTGTTGAACCGTAGATCAACATTATTTGTATAACACTAAGGGCACCCAAGAAGAGCTAGGAAACTATCTGCTTTTGCAAGTGGTAAAACCTCAAAGTCCCTAGTGAACTTGGCCCCTTGTATAGTAATGGATGCATATTTTAAAAATATGATAGGGGCGGCCAAAGTTCGATTAGCCATAAATAGTACATTAGAAGATGGCTGGAGGTCTCCCTATCTATACCCATGCATCTAAAGTAAGCACATTTACCTCTGCGCCTATATCAATCAATATATTACTCAAGAGCCATCCATCCATAATAACATCCAAAGTGATCTCCTTGTCGTAATCCAAGCTATGAAGGGGACGATTTGCATGTAGGATCTGACATCCATTCTCAATACCCATGTGTGGAGTGTTTCCCTTTAGCCAATTCGCTAGTATTTGAATGATATTCTCCTGGCACAACATTTCTCATACATCCTTCAAGTCATCAATATATGATTGGACCATCTCTTCTACCTTATTCTATTCCATCTTCCATGATTTCTCCTTTAAACACTGTATTTTCCCTGAAATTTTTATGAGTACCTCCTATTAGGAAATAAGGGATAAAATATGTGGAACAATCCCTCACAGAATTGCAACAGTAGAAAAATAATATGTAGAAAATATTAAATATCTAAAATAAAAGTGTAGAATAAAATAACACAACACAAAGAGACAATATTTAATGTGGTTTACCCAATTTGGGCTACGTCCACAAAGAATCACTTACTCAGATTTTTATTACAAGCCACCACTCTCTCCATACAATACCCATATCCATTTGGAGCTATGCTCAACAAACTCTACAGAATTCACACCCGAATTTAGACACATCTGCAATGTTACATTATTTTTCTACCACATGCATAAAACCACATAAGTAGACAACTGCTTAAGTAGTTTTACAAAACCATGGGTATTAAAACCATGGACCAAAACCATCCCATAAAACTATGTGTCAAAAATCCCTTCCCTATGAGACAACTATGGAAAGTGTACAATACTCTTAGTGTACAGTCTTCAACACTTTCACACATGAAAATAGGCTCCATAACCTAACAATATCCCACTTGGAGACTAGTTTTCCTCTGAGCAAGCTTCTCAACCCTTGACTAGTTTCCATGAAGACCAAAAAAAGCTAAACACAGCTTCAGTTTTTCCCTTTTGACCACCTTGGTCATCATGTCTGTAGGAGTCTGACTGGTATGAGTCTTCTCCATCTTCAACTTCTCTTCCTTCAAATATTTCTTGATGAAATGGTTCCTTAATTGTATATGCTTCATCCTAGAGTGGAAAACAGAGTTCTTAGCTAGGTTTATAACACTCTGACTATAACTATACATATTTCCTTCCTCCTTCTTATGCCCCAACACCTCAAGCAATTGTTGTAACCAAATCATTTCCTTACTTACCTCTATGGCAGCAACATACTCAGCCTTTGTGGTTGACAAAGCCACCAACCTTTGTAGTTGTGAAATCCATCTTATTACTATCCCACCTACAATGTAAACATAACCTATCATGATCCTCCTGCTTTCTACATCTCCATCCATATCTGAATCTACATAACCAAACTATAGCACAAAACTATCCCCATGGTCCCTCTCAAATATAGAAGTATCCACTTTTCTACCTACTAGTGATCTCTACCTGGATCACTCATAAATCTATTCGCCACTCCCACTACATGGGAATTATCAGGCCTAGTGCACACTATGGAATACATCAAACTACCAACCACTGATGAGAAAGGTACCTTGGACATCTGGTTTCTCTCCTGCTTTGTCTTGGGACACTACTCCTTTGATAACTTTGAAATGGCCTCCCAAAAGAGTCCCAACCGGTTTAACATCCTGCATATTAAACCTCTCCAAGACCTTCTTAATGTACTCTTCCTGATATAAAGTTAGCTTTTGTTCCTTCCTATCCTGATATATCCTCATACCAAGGATTTTTTGGCTGCCTCAAAATCCTTCATAGAAAAGGATTCACTTAGTTGTTTCTTGGGTACTTTTATTTCCTGCATGTTATTACCTACAACTAACATGTCATCCACATACAAACACATGATAATATAACTACCATCCTCAAATTTCTTTATATACACGCAATGGTTAGAATGACATCTAATATAACCTTGCTCTATCATGAAGCTATCAAATTTCTTATACTATTAACATGGAGCTTGTTTCAAGCCATACAATATCTTCTTTAGTTTGCACACCATATTCTCTTTACCTTTGACCTCATAGCCCTCTGTTGCTGCATATGTAGTTCCTTATCCAAATCACCAAGGAGAAATGCAGTCCTTACATCAAGTTTTTCTAAGTGTAAGTCTTTTGCTACAACTATTCCTAGAACAGTTCTAATAGAAGTCATTTTTACTACAGGACAAAAAATATTATCAAAATATATACTTTTTTCTATGCAAACCCCTTGACCACTAACCATTCCTTGTATCTTTTCTTTCCTCCTTCTTCCTCTTTGACTTTGAACACCCACTTGTTCTGAAATTCTCTTTTACCTTCAGGTAGCTTTACCAAATCCCATTTCTAGTTCTCCATGAGAGCCTGATGCTCCTCATCCATGGCTTGCTCCCACTTCTTCCTGAAATCTACCTGCATTGCTTCATCAAAGCTCTATGGATCTCTACTATTAGTCTGTAATAAATAATAAAGAGAATGAGAAAAAACTTTAGGTTCTCTTCTTACCCTAGAAGACCTCATCAATATAGGAGTTTGGGGTTCATGTTGAGGAGGTTCCTGAAATAATTCACATGTCACTTTCCCATCCGAAAGATCCTCTACCACTGTATATTTTTTCTTGGATTCTTTCCTATTTTCTTGTAATTGCTGCTTATACATGAATTTCTCATTAAAGACCACATCCCTAGATCGAATGATTTTCTTGACCTTAATACTCGAACATTTATATCCAAAGTCATCACCACCATAACCAATGAAAGGAATTTTTTCTGATTTAGCCTCTAGCTTGGTCCTATCATCCTTATCTATATGGAAAAACACCTCACATCCAAAGAATCTAAGAAATGAATAATAAACTTTCTTACCTTTCCAAGCCTCCTAAGGTATGCCTCCATCCAAGGGACTTGAGGATCCTTTGTTTATCAAGTACATAACTATGGTCACATCTTCTGCCCAAAAAGAAAGAGGCAGTCCTACATGTAACCTCATACTCTTAGCATGTTCCATTATTGTTTTTTTCATCCTTTCTGACACCCCATTTTGCTGCGGAGTTCCTGGAATTGTATTTTGCCTATGGATTCCATTCTTAGAATAGTAATCATCAAATTGATTGCTGCAATACTCCCCTGCATTATTTGACCTGAGACATTTTAGCTTAAGACCTGTTTCATTCTTTACCAAGGCTTTCCATTTAACAAAAGTGTCAGATACATTAGATTTTTTTCTAATAAAATAAACCCAAACTTTCCTTGTTGCATCATCAATAAAAGTAACATAATAACTTGAGCCCCCAAGAGATGATACTTGAGAAAACCTCCATACATCAGAGTGTACCAACTCTAACTTACTCTCTTTCTTTGTAGGTCAAACCTTGAGAAACCTTACTCAATTATATTTCCCATATATGCAGTCCTCACAAAACTCCAAACTTGTTTCTATATATCTTAGTAAATCCTTCTTTATGATCTCCATGCCCTTATGGATCATATGACTGAGCCTAGAGTGCCACAAGATTACAAACATTAGTGCTATAAGTGGTTAAATACAAGGTTCCAACATTCTTACCTCTTACCACCACAAGAGCACCCTTGGTAACCTTCCAAGAGTCTGTTGTAAATATCACAATAAAACCATCACTTCCCAACTGGCCCACCGATATCAGATTTCATTTTAAAGTAGGCACATGTCTAACATCCTTAAATAGCCATGTATTCCCATTCTGCATCTTAAAATGAATAGATCATTTTCCAAATATACTCCAAGGCTGATCATCACCAAGAAAAACATGCCCAAAATCCCCTTGAACATAATCAACAAAATAATGCCTATGTGGAGTAACATGGAAAGAATCCCCCAAATCTAAAACCTAATATTTAGTAGTATTATGCAAAGAAAGAATCAAAGCATTCTGACATACATTACCCATTGCCACATTTGCCTCCTTGTTTTCTTCCTATTGTTTCTTCTTGTCTTGAAGTTCCCAACAGTCCTTCTTTGCATGTCCAGACTTTCAACAATGCCAATATACTATCTTGCTTTTGGATTTTGACCTTGCTTGATCCTTTGATTTTCTATGGCTTCCTCTATTCTTTTGTCTCCCTTTAGTTTCCACTATCAAAGCATTCCATGAACTAGAAGATTCCCTATATATTTTTCTTCACATTTCATTACTTAGAATTACCCCTATAACATCTTCAAACTTCAAATTTAAGTTAGCTGGAAACGAGTTGCTTACCGCCATTACCAGGCTATTCTAACTCTCAGGTAAAGAGCACATAATTAATAAATCTCTAACTTCTTCATCAAATTATATTGTAACCAAAGATAGCATATTTACAACCGTATTAAAATCATTTAAATGATCTTCTAATGAACCATTCTCAAACATCTTCATATTAAACAAATTTTTCATTAAAAATATCTTATTTTAGGTAGAGGGTTTTTCATACAACTTCCCTAATGCATCCATCAGTTCTTTTGTAGTCTTTTCCTTTGAAACATTAAATAATATCGAAGATGCAAGACATAGCCAGATTGTCCCAAGTACCTTCCTATCTAACAAATCCTATTCCACATCCATCATGCTCGAGGGTTTGTTCACCTTCTCATATAGTGGAATATAAAGATCCTTCTGATAAAGGTAATATTCCATCTGCATCTTCCAAAGATTGAAATTCTGCCCGTTGAATTTATAAACCCTTGATCTTCCATCATCTGCGATAGCTCCCACTCAAGATAAAACTTTCCCTATGATTCAACACTTCAGAAAACCAAACCATACTCTAATACCAATTGTTAGGAAATAAGGGATAAAATATGTGGAACAATTCCTCACAGAATTGTAACAGTAGAAAACTAATATGCAGAAAATATTACAGATCTGAAATAAAAGTGTAGAGTAAAATAAAACAACACAAAGAGACAATATTTAACGTGGTTCACCCAATTTGGGCTATGTCCACCGCTTCCTCATATTTTATTACAAGCCACCACTCTCTCAATACATTACCCATACATGTTTGGAGCTATGCTAAAAAAACTCTACAGAATTCACACCTGAATTTAGACACATCTGCAATGTTACATTATCTTTCTATAACATGCATAAAACCACATAAGTAGACAACTGCTTAATTATTTTTACAAAATCATGGGTATCAAAACCATGGGCCAAAACCGTCCCATAAACATATGATTCAAAAATCTTTCCCATATTAGAAAATCATGTTTCCCAGTATATCGGGTACATTTTTGAGGCCAAGTTTTTTTTTTTGGGGGCTGCACCCCCAATTCCCTGCTACCAGGGGCTACCACCCTCAAACCCCCACTTGGGGCCTGGCTCGACCCTGAAACCCAAAGAGACAATTGTGGAAAAGTTACAATACTCTTAGTATACAGTCTTCAACAATTTCACACATGAAAATAGGCTCCACAACTTAACACCTCCATGGTCTCCTGATAAACCTCCTTATGGTGTGCAGGATATGGATACCTTGTATGTAAAACGTCCTCCTTAGTGATGGTAGGATTTTTCTGTAACACTTCTTTGGCACGCACAACTTCAACATGTGTATTTATCTACATAGGTAATACTTTAGGTTCCAGTGCAAACTTTAGCATCCATTGATTTTCCACAACGCCCTATATCCTAACCATCCCTGTGACCTTGTTTTCCTATTTATGCTACTTTATAAGATGCTCATATAGGTTCGGGAATTCATCATGGCTATGAATCTTCCCAAAAATATAACAAGTAATATTCTGAGGACATATGTTCCCATAGTGTCAAGAGATCTGCATGTAAAGCACGTTATGTGAGGAAACACTCCTCATCCACCACCATGACATCCTTGACCTATGCCACATCTTCCTTCATATCGCCCCTCATTCTTATCATAGCATGCTTGATTATGATCCAAATCCTGGTGCTCATCTTTACCCGTAGAGTTATCTTATACTCCTGTCTGTCACACACCAATATCTATAACATCATAGATCTGACCAATCAACCTGCAATCTTCTGTCGTGAGTCGTGGACCGGTAGATATTACAATAGCAAGATACATTCTTCCTTATCATGTGTTATAATAATGGGTAATAGCTTTCATCATGGTTTAGATGACATATCTCAGAGCCTAGCAATAGTGAATGCTATGACCTACAAGGAAAACTATCCTTGGTGTCCCCTTCCACTTCACAGTCTATACACCAAATCCTAGTGCATGTCTCTTAATTCGCCGATAGTTTCTCCAACTACTTTGTCATAGTTTTGATCTGTGCTTCCAGGAATGGAATGACTCCAGTGTATATACTTCCAACTACCTCAATGCGTAAAGCTTCTTCAAGTGCTTCACACAGATAAGTGTATGTCTTACATGAAAATGCCCTTTTAAAAGGTGTGATCAATCCTCCAATGAACCATTGTGCACGCTGGCTTGCATGAATATCATAAGAAATATTAGACAAAAGTGTTTTGAAATGGGCATCATACTCCCAGAAAATCTTAGTAGTGCCCTACTTAATATCATATAACGAACTTATACTCTTCTGCTCAAATTCGGGGATATAGAACTCTTCAAAGAAGGCATCTTTTAATGCTGCATAATCTACACAAGTTTGATCAGGGTCAAAATTTTTGTACCTACTGTGTGTCCATCCCTGTAATGTAGTTACAAATTTAATTACCATGCACTTAGAAGTTGTGATCCTTTTTATGCGCCATAGTATCTCACACATGTGCACATGTTCAATAACATCTTATATGCCCCTATACTCTAGAAGATGGAGGGACATATCCATGTAAATATTCAAGGGTTGGTGTGGATCCTACCCACCTAATATAGAACCTCATGTGTTACCTTTGCCTCTAGAACCACTAGATCCACCATAACTAGAGCCACCTATACCTCATGATCCTCCACCTATAGCCAGAATTAGACCAGAAGATGTACTTCCATATGTCCTAATAGTATTATTGAATTGAACTCCTGTAGTCTGCATGGTGGTACTACTCCTAGAAGTGAGTCCAAAATTATACACGCTCAAATTCAATGTTGACAATGTGCCAAAATAGGTACCTCCAAAAAACAATGAAGATGTTTTCACTGCCATAAATGTACTTTCTAAGTGACTTACCCCTGCTTCCCTACTTCCCAAATTATCTTGTTGAGTATTAGATGTATAAGATTGTAGAAAACCAAGTGCAAGGGATAGGTTTCCTGGTAGATTCAGATGCGTGCCTGTGACACAGGTTGTCTTTGCTGGTGTGCTCCCTTGTGAGGTCGAGGGGGATTCCCTGTCATCCTTGCCCAAATGGGGGAGTTCCAGATTCTCTCACTACATGCCTTCTGTGTGATCCCCAAATCCTTCAAGATCCATCTCTCCCCTCAATGTCATATTCTCTACAATATCCTACTGCTTTTCCATCTCCTTTCCACGTGCTTCATTATACTTAAACCAACTTTATTTTCTACCACTAGGTCTGCCATCTTTCACCAAACCTGCTCCTACCCCCACATGTAGTGGGGTTTAGTTAGCCATATATTTTTCTTCCAAGTTCAGGGTCACCATCAAGATCTTGATTGATAGTGGAATTCACTATAAGTAAGTTTCCCTAGGATAACATAAAAATTGGAACTCAGCTACCTATGGGAAAGAATAAGTGGAAATTGAGTACTCTAAAATATAGTTGTTCAAAACACAACAAAACTAAGTATCCACAATGCATTTCCAAATCAGATCAACATCATACAGGTCCTGAAATTCTGCTTGTGTCCATAGAAGTGTGTCATACCTCCAATTCCATTTAGATTCATAAGCAACTAGCCACTCGTATATTTCTACTGAGAAAATAACAAAGAAGCTCTCGTACAAACAATTATATAGATTATTTTCCACCCAGACACATATGTCAAACTCAGATCTAATGCTGAACCTGCATGTGTAATCTTCTTCTAGATATTTTATCCACTCCTCAACACTTTCGAGGGTCAACTGGTATGTCTTCATCTTGAACCATCCTGAAAACAACTAAAAAAGAGGTCCCGATAACAAAACCAATGATGCAGCCTAGAATCCACCACAAACAACCTAAGCACATTGACACATCACTCAACTTGAGCTGAGTTCTCACCCAAAGCATACAAAGGTACTAGGACCCTCTTTAGAGTTTCTTGTTGAGGATGTTAACGAGTTAAAGATAAAGCATACAACCAAAAACCTAACCAAAAGCATTCCACATAGCATGTTCCAGATCTAGATCTTAAAGAATCATGAATTAAACAATAATCATAATGAAATTAACCATACATTAACCAGTTACAGTCATGTTTAACAACTTTATCCAACCAATATACTCCATTATATTAAACACAGTTATACAGAAGCTTTTTACATCATATAACATTACCATAAGTTTATGCGCATAACAGATCCAACTATATAACTCTACAATAACTCATACACACTATATCTATCTAACTACACAGACTAATACATACATATAGGGGTGGGGACTTACCCTTCATTACTTATGCACTTCCCAAAATAGGTTGCATGCTGAAAATAGCCATGTTCCTTTACAATAATATGCACACATGCAAATGCACTAATAATAGATCTCCTATAGTTAACTAGTAGTAGCAATCCTATTACTATCCCGAACTCAAGCTTAGTGCTTAGTAGACACTCATCCTAAAAAAATAATTTTCATGTCGTGAAATTATCCATCCCATTGTGTGCTCCACACGCTATCTCCAAAAATAGCGCGTAACCATGAAAATGGCTAAGTCCCCAAATCAGCTTGTCATGGTGCTTGTTTCCTTTCTTATCCTTTCCTTCAAATGTGCCTTCTTCCTACATGAAAATCTTCTATGTTCCCTCTCCTTAGTGTCATAATCTGTCTACTCAACACCAATGATGCTACAACACAAGTAGAGAAGGCCAAGGCAATGGTTGCACACAAAATTATTAGCTATGAATCTATATTGCAGACGGTGAAGGATGAGTTGAAGAAGGAAAACTTGAAATTGAATATGTGCATAGATCCTAACGTAATAATAAAGAAAAGGAATATGGAAGATGAGGATGAGGTCTTTAAAGAAGTGATGAACGATACATTGGGTATGAGGAGAGGCTCACTTTGGTAGCATAGAAGTGCTATGTGCTTGCAACAAACCAAGACCCTCACAAGGAAAAAATTAAGGAGATTAGAAAACTCATCACGTGGAGGATGGATGTAATGGAAGGGATGATCTCAATCCTAGAAAACGTTCTCAAGGTGTTGTAAAATAAAGGTGAGAACATGAATTTAGAGTATATGGATGGATTACTAGGAGGCATCCCCAACAAAACTAATAAGGCATTGAGTGATTAGAATCAGTTAGAAGCAAAGGTCAAAGATGAATATCTAGAGTTAATTCTACATGTAGAAGGATAGATTTCCCAAGTGTTCTTTCATTACTTTTTTGTAGATATTCTTTCATTCTTTATTCTTTAGTCATGGAGAGATGGATCATGATTACCCATTTCTAGGGGTGGTAATGAAGTGAGTGTGGGGTTAATGTTGGGTTGATGAATTACAAGCTAAGTACTGAAGGTGCATGTGCATAAGGATTGGTTGCAAAGACGTAGGGTGTGTAGGTGTGCGAGGGAGTATATTGGAACAAGGTGCACTTTGGAAAGTAAGGAAACAAGACTTAGCTATTTTTAGTATGAGACCAAATATAGATGTTGAGTGTAGAGCACATTTTTTAAAAGACTCCAAAAGCACAAAAGGCTATTTTAGACTAGTGGAAGATCAAGCGACATGCATAGTTTTAGAGCTATTAATAGAATTAGATTGCAATTATATTATTAGATAATCTATTATTAGTGAGCTTACATGCTTTTATATTTATCATGTAAGGTCGCATGGCTATTATTAGCATGTAGCCTATTTTTGGAGAGTGCCTGAGTAGTGAAGGCAAAGTCCCCACTACCTAAAATATGCATTGATTTGCATGGTTTAGAGAGAGAGAGAGTGAGTTATGTTGCTAGTTTATGAGCACGCATGACTTATGGTGATATTACTATGTATGTATACAACTTCTATATTTTACAACAATTAATATGATGGATATTTGTGGCTAGATATTGGTTATTAACATATCTATTAATGGTTCTTTCATGGTAAAGTTGATCTTGATTCTTGGATAAGTTAATTTACATATGGTTAAGATCTAGATCTAGTCCATGTTGTGTTGTATTCTTAAATGGATATTAAGGATCTAGAATATTTGTATGATCATGCTAAATCCTTGAACAAGCTGCCATAAAAGAGGGACTTGGTAACCTTGCGCACTTCAAGTGAGCACTCAGTTTTGGTTGAGCGATGTGCCAATGCGCCTTGGGTTGTTTGGTTGTTGTCCTAATGAAATATAACCTAATTATGAAATTTGTATAAGGATTAGGTGCAAAGACATAGGGCGCATATGTGCACGTGGAATTATAGGGAAACAAAGAGCTCCTAGGAAAGTGAGGGTTCAGGAATTATCCATTTTCCAGAATAAGGCTAAGTATAGACATGGAGTGTGGAGCACATAAAGGCTATTTTGGAAAAGTGGAAGATCAATCGACATGCATAGTTTTGGAGATATTAATGGGATTATATTTTTAGTTGTATTATTCAATGATCTATTATTACCGGGTTTATATGCTTTTGTATTTATCATGTAAGGGCACATGGCTATTCTTATCATGCAATCTATTTTGAGGATGCATAGGTGGCAAAGGGAAATTCCCCACCCCTATATATATGTATTGATTTTCTTGGTTTAGGGATCATCATATATGTTTTGTAAGGTTATGCTATTGGTTCTTGAGTGCACTTAACCTATGGTGAAAATATTATGTATGTATGAAGCTTCTATGTTTTACAACAATTAATATAATGGATCTTTATGGCTGGATTATTGATTGTTGACACATATGTTACTATTTCATACATGGTGAAGTTAATCTAGGATATGGTTAGGATCTAGATCTAATTTATGATAGAAAACATACTTGATTATCTGCTATGGATATGAAATATTTATGTGTTCATGCTAACTTCTTGACAAAGATGCCATAAGAAGAGGAACTTGGTACCTTTGCGTGCTTTGGGTGAGCACTCAGATCTGGCTAAGTTATGTGCCAGTACGCAAGGGGATTTTTTGGGTAAAACAAGACTACATTTTGGTTCCATTTCTGGAACATCTATTTTAGTTGTTTTCTAGGATGTTGCATGATGAAGACATACCAGTTAACTTTGGCTAGTATTGAGGAGTGGTTAGATAATCTAAAGGAAGAATATGCTCATAGATTTAGCACTAGACCTGATTTTGATGAACGTGCATGGATTGAGAAGAATCTATATCACGATCTCTATGAGACATTTTTCTCTTATTTTCCCATAGAGTTGTATGAATGGCTAGTGTCTTACATATCAAAGAGAAATTGGAGGTTTCAAAAAAAAAATTGGATGTGGGAAGAATTCTAGAATTTGCATGATGTTGATTTGACTTGGATGTTCATGGTAGATCATTAATGAAGCAGTGTTCTAAATAGCTATATTTTGGAGTATGTAGTTTCTACTTATTCCTTTCTAGAGGTTGTTGAGTTTTAGTTCTTACGAAATCCTAGAGGATCTTATCTGCACAGTATTCCTTTAGTGATTAAGATCTTGATCGTCACCCTAAATTTGGAACAATGTCCTATGGCTAGCTAAAACCCACCACATGCAGGGACATGAGCAGGTGTGGTGAAGGATGACCGACCTAGTGGTAGAAAGGAAGAGAGAAGAAATACGACTTAATTTTAATGAAGTGTGCAAGAGCGATTTGGAGAAAAAATGAGAAATTTCAAAAAGAATGGTGTTGTGGAGAGAGATGGCTTGTGAAGGATTTGGAGCTCATGTAGAAGATGCGGAACCACAGCTCCTAGAACTCCCCCATTTGGGAAAGCATAAAAAATAAACCTCTTCAATTTTATATGAAGGCACATCTGAAGAAATATTGAAGACCTTGGGTGAGCATCTTATCCTACCTGGCAACCTAGCCCTTGTGCTTGGTTTTCCAGTTTCTATAACAATCATCAATAAGAAAGATAGTTTGGGTAGTAGAGTAGTGACATATAGATTTAATTTGTAGTCAAGTTAAGGAGTTAATCAGGTAGCTTATTAATATATGGTGGTACAATCATCATTTTTTTTATTTCGAGACATATTTTCTAGTTTGTCATTAACACAGAATGTAGGTGCAAAGAACATTGAAATAACGTCTGAAAGTATTACAACTTCGTAGACTGTGGGAGTTCAGTTTAGCACAACTATTTAAATACAAGGAAATTCATCCTCTAGTCTATTTCCTGTTACAGGGGGAGGATTAGGAGGTGGCTCAGGATCTAGCAGATTTGGTGGTTCTGGGGGTGAAGGAAACATAGGAGGTAATCCAAGTTCTGGATCTAATGGGTAGGGTCCGTACCAACCCCCAAAAAATTATATGGAGATGTATTTCCATCTCCTAGAATACTAAGAAATAGAAGATGAACATGAGCATGTATATATGTCTAAAATAATATGGTGCACAAAGGGAATTACAGCTCTAGAGTGCAAGGAAAGTCAGTTTGTAACTACTTTGCAAGGGCACATGTATATCTAGTATAGGAAATATGATCCAAACCAAAAGTTTGTAAACCATCCCACACTACATGATGCTTTCTTGGCAGATTTAAAAATACCCAAGTTGGAGTAAAAGAGCATCATCATGCTAAAGGACATCAAACAAGGAACAACTAAGAGTGTTTGAGAGTATGATGCATGATTCAAAACCCTTTTGTTGAAGTTATATTATGAAATACATATGAGTCAACATGCTCAATAGTTTATTTGAGGTTTGGTAATGAAATTTAGAAGATTTCTCTCATACAAGACTTCTACAAACCCATGCAAGGTGCTTGAAGTAGCCCTATGTAATGAGGTAGTTGGGAGTGTAGAAATAGGATTTAACCCCTTTTTAGAGGCTCAGATTGTAGTGATGGTAAAATAGTTAGAAAAATTATCAGCTAATTCAGCACATGAGACATGCTATGGTATTTGATGCACATATTGTGAAGTAGAAGGACATACTAAAGCTAGTCATCCTTATAAATTGGTGAGTCACATGTTGTTGGATTGTGAGATCTGTCACTTGGACTAGTAGTTAAGAAGGTGCCCATTATTATAGTGCGTGATAAGAAAGAATGTGCCATGTTACTACAAGTTTCGTAGGTCTACCATGCATGATACTGAGAATTTTAGGTTGATTGACCAGTTTCTTGATGCCATTGACATTAACGTAAGATAGACCAATGTTGCAAATACTTCTAAAGAACAAGGTGAGCATCATGATCAGGGTCACCACAAAGGGTGCTCTAATGGAGACCAAGGTAGAGGTCAAGGATACCATGGAGGATTAAAAGGTCGAGGTCACGATAGTGGAAGAAGTGAATTTCCAAGAGGAACATGTTATCCCTGTAGATCCCCTGATCACTCTAGGCATGAATGCTCTCAGAATATTATTATTTATTTTTGAAGAAAGAACCATAATTATGAAGAATGCATAGACTTATATGAACATTTAAGTAAGAAGCAAAAGTAAGATAAGGGTGCAAGAATGGTTAGAGTGTAGCACACTATCAAAGATCAATGGATGTCAAAGTTATCATCAGATCCTGAGTTGGTGCCTGTGTTGGTTACTACACGTGCCAAGGCTGCGCGCACTAGGGAAGTCCCAAATCAGAAGCCTATTATTACAAAAGACAAAGTATTGCATGCAAATTATCCAGAACTTATGCATCAAAAGGAAGTTTATATAGAAACCATGGAGGTGATTAGGAATTTACAGGGTGAGATACAATGTTTGAAAAAATAATTGTGGAAGTTAGAGTATAAGAAAACAAACGAGGTTCCTCAGAAGGATGTTGATGATCTAAGGGAGTTTTTCAAGATGCTCTAACAAGAAAACATCATTCCTTTATTGGGGGAATGGTTAAGGGTAAAGACATCAAATGGTGGAGTTAAGCGTGAAAGATAGATTTTGCATACTAACCTACCTCCTCATAGTCTTTATTATGACAAGGAGATCACTCTCAATGTTGTTGTTAATGGATGGATTTTGAGAAAATTTTTAATTATTACAGGTACATATGTTAATGTAATCACTTTGGATGCATGCATTTAGATGGGGATACCACCATTACAACCATATGTAAATGTGCTATTTATGGAAAACAATACTAAGGCCACGCCCATTGGATTTTTGAAAGATGGTAATATTACAATACAAGGGGAAATGTTTGCTGGGAAATTTGATGTCTTGGAACTTGCAGAGGTAGATAGTTTTGTGGCATTGCTTGGGATCCATTGGTGTTATGAAAACAATGTTGATCTTCGCTTTAATAAAGGATATATAATTTTTGAGAATAAGGAAGAGCACGTCATCTTTCCTTTGATAGATGGGAAATTCGCACGTTATGTAGAACCCTTAAGTGAAGAGGATTTGAAGAAAATCTATATGCACACCATTAGAGATCTGGAAGTTCTTGAGCCATCAAAGGAAGGAGTTCTCCAGTGGGATGATGCACAATCTATGAGTGATACTACAAGTTTTACATGTGACAAATGGGCATATGGAACTTATGAAATGGTTTAGAAAAAAATGAGAAGTGTAGTGACATGCATAAGTAGGCCATGTTTAAGATTTTGGGTAGTAACCAGTTACCAAGGTACACTGGTGAAGGAAATCCTGAAGTATTCCTGCGAACTATGGAAGTTCAATGGATAGATCAAGTGGAAAGAATGAATATGTTGTTGTATACCTTGTGTGGGACAATAAAGAACTAGTGGATGGTTCATAGGGATAATATTTTGGAGTGGTGAGAAGTGAGAATCACATTCTCTTCTATATTTCTTCGGAGAAATGTGCCTACCAAGACATGTGAATTTCATGGGAAGGATGCTCAACACCATGTTCAATAGTTTGAAAAACTCTAGAAAGAGGGGTAAGAGGCCTTTCCACCTTCATTGTGGGTGCACAAATTATACATAAAGAAATGGTAAATCAGAAAGAGCTGTCTGTAGGTATGATTCAGACCTTTGACTATTTTTCCACTAAACCCGTAGTGAATGAGGCGTTACAGTTTATGAAGTTCTTGACATTGGGAGATAGTGGAAATGGTGAGGAACTTATTCAGGAGTTACTAGGTGAGTCAGATATGGAGGCACACTTTGAATAAGAAGATACAAATGCAGAACAACTTGGGTGCACCTACCTAGAAAAAGAGAAGTGTAAGATGGTCTATGTCATTGATGATGGAGAAATGGAGAATCTGGATGTTGAGCATAATGAGGGTACACACAATGTCTTAGATAATGTAGATGAGAATGCACACACCTATCATGAACCTATGAAAACTAAGGTCAAAATTGGGATAGATGTTGAACCTAAGGAGGCCATTATTGGTGATTATTGGTCTGACTTAGAGGTTGCTAAAATAATTGAGCTACTGCATAACTTCCAAGATTTTTTTCCTAGGGAATATCATGAATTAAAATGGGTTCATGCATATTTGGGTGAGATGTGAATCACTAAAGGAAGGTGTACACCTGGTTAGGAAGAGGCCTTATAGTATGAATCCTAACCTGTGTGTCAAGGTGAATGAACAAATAGATAAGATGCTGAATTCTAGAATCATTGAGCCCATCGAGGAGTCAGATTGGGTTATCCCTATGGTGATCAGTATAAATAAATATGGATGAATAAGTATTTGTGTGGATTATAGGGATTTGAATGATGCATGTGTAATTTATCCCTTTCCTACACCTTTTACTGAATAAATCTTGGAAGGCATTGCATGGCACAAGATTTACTCCTTCATTGATGGATTTTATGGATATCATCAGGTACAAATTGATAAAGTGGATCAAGAGAAGAAAAATCTCACCACTGAGTGGGGAAGTTTTTCATACATAGTTATACCCTTTGGATTGAAGAACCCACCTTCAATCTTTTCGTGCATTGTTGTGCAAGCATTCCAGGACTTTATTCATAAGTTCTTGTAGGTTTACTTGGATGATTAGACAGTTTATGGGCCATTGAAATACCATTATGATAAATTAAGACTTATGTTTGAGAGGTTCTGATAGTTGAGCATCTCCTTAAACATTAAGAAGTACATTTTTGCTACACCTTTTGGAACTTTGTTGGGACACATTTTTGTAAATAAGGCTTGTTGGTAGATCCTGTTAAGGTTGTTATTTTAGGATTAGAGGAACCTACTAACCAGAGAAAAGAGCATGGATTATTAGGGAAAATGGGATATTATATAAATTTTATCAAAGGTTATGCCAATATTGCCACACTCTTAGAAAATTTATTGAAGAGTAAAGGAAAGCTCCATTGGGGTGAAGCACAACAACACTCATTTGAGACATTGAAGGAAAAACTTACTAAGATTCCTATTCTGCGCTTTCCTTCATGGACCAAACCTTTTCATGTGCATGTGGGTTCCTATGGAATGGCCATTGGTGTGGTATTAGCCCAATATGGAGAATTTATTATTGATCATCCTATTTGTTTTGCAAGCAGGAAGTTGACTTCAGCTGAAAAGAACTATATAACTATGGAGTGTGAGGCCTTGTCCATGATTTACACACTATATAAGTTTAGAAAATACTTGTTGGCAACACCTTTTATTTTCTATACAAATAAAATGACATTTAAATATTTAGTGAACAAGACCATTTTGCAAGGGTGCATATGACGTTGGATTTTGTTGTTTTAGGAATTTGACTTTATAGTGGTGGTTAAGCTAGGGAAGAGTAATTCTAGACCAGACCATTTTTTGAGGATTAATTTGGGAGAGGACATACAAAGAAGTAAGGATAGAATGCCAGATGAACAACTATTTAAATTGAACCATGCACCCTCTGACTTAGAATATATTGATGTCTTTTTACAAACTAGTGTGACACCTGAGGGAATGAAGAGTATAGAGAAGAAAAAACTTGCCATACACGCATCACCTTATATGTTGATCAATGGGGACCTATACAAACTAGGCCAGGATGAATTTTTTTGCCGGTGCATACTTGATCATGAACATGAAGCCATTATGGAGGAGGCTCATGGTGGTATTGTAGGTGGACATTATGTAGGAGATGCTACCGCGAGAAATATTTTATTGGCAAGCCTATAGTGGGAGACATTGTATAAGGAATATAAAGAATATTTTAAGGCTTGTGACCATTAATAATGCCTTGAAAATCCTTGACATAGAGATGAAATGCCTTTAAGGTTGATTGATAGTGAAGAACCATTTTAAAAGTGGGAAATTGAATTTTTGGGTCATATTTCCCCACTTGCGTACATGACTGGATCGCACTACATTATAACTTTTATAGATTATCTCACAAGGTGGGTAGAAGTAGAACATACAAAGGATTGCATGATAGATACAACAACATGGTTTCTTTGGAAGAACATTATCAGAAGGTATGGATGTCCATTGATTTTGATAAGTGATAGGGGTACTAATTTCCTTAATGAGACCATCATGATACTATTGGAAGAATTTATGGTGGTACACAATAAAACCACACCCTATCACCCAAAATAAAATGGAAGTGCTGAGGCTTTTAACAAGATACTGAACCATACATTGACTAGGATTTGTGATGTTGGAAGGAAATAATGGGATGATAAAGTATCTATAGTAATTTGGGGTATAGAGGACAACTTATAAAAGATTGAACAAATCCACACCCTTTCAATTGGTGTTCGGAACAAAGGTTATTTTTCCCATAGAGTTCATGTTACCTTCTTTGCCTATTACACATGCAGGAGGTTTAGCTGATGAGAAAACACTTAGAAGAGTACATTAACAAACTGAGCAGTTGGATGAAAGGGACATCATTTCCAGATGGATTTAGAAGATAGAAAAGACTAGGAAGAAGGCATGTCATGATAGGAATATTAAGGATAAGAATCTTGAAGTTTGAAAAATGGTTTTTTTTGTATGATTCAAAGTTTTTGAGCCACCCTAGAAAGATTAAAGTGTATTGTTTGGGACCATATGTTATAACTTATATACTTGATTCAGGCACTTGCCAATTAGAGGTGTTGGATGGGACACAGTTTCCCAATTATTTTAACAGGAGTAGGCTAAAGCCCTACTATAAATAATTCTTCTTGGTGTTTGTAATAAGGAAGTATTGTTATTAGATTAGATTCCTTAATGATTTTCCTTTATATATGTTCCCTTCATCATTGGTATGCTTTTTCAAATTAGTTCAATGTTTTGTGTAATAAGTGTGCTTGTGTGGTAGAAGTTGGTTACTATCTATTAAATTCATGCATAGAGGACTATGCATGATTTTAGTGTGGGGTGGATTGTATAAAAGATAAATGTATCAGGTTTGAATGTTTTCTGAAGAAGTGTATGCATAAAGAGATGTTGTGCAAGTGTTTTAAATAAAGGTTTAGATACATAAAGATTTCTCATGAATGAAGACCACATATGGATGAATGGATGCACAATGTAATGTGATGTAGGCTACAGAAGTGGAAACTACTTAGTGAAAGGTGAATTGGATAGGTAATTTGGTGCATGAAGGCATGAAAAGGAGGTGTGTGGTAGAGGAGTAGTAGGCACACTAGAAGGTTATGATTGTAGCATGGAAAAATTAGTGTGGAAAAAAAAAAGAAACACCAATTTAATGTTGAGTACGGTCGTAGGTGGAGAGTAATAAAAGCGGAGAATTTTTTGGGGGATATATAAGTCGAAGTTGAGAATTTTTTTTACCCTTACAATTTAGAGAATTCGAGCAAGTTGAAGAGAGAGCTAAAGAGTGAGTTGTGACATACAAAGAGCTGTGATTCCAAGCTGAACCAAATGGATTTTTCGAAGTTACACACAAGATTTTTTTGTGCTCCATTAGAGAGAGATGTTTGAGAAAAGAAAAGACATGTGGGGAGGAGAAATTTTTTGTTAGGGTTTGATTTTGAGCTAGGGCACATAGGTTTGAGTTGTAGATCTTGAATTAACCACTAGAACACACTTTTATTGTTTCTATGGTACCTAAGCGAGCACCTGGAGAAGCCACAAGGGGAAGGAAGTAGAAGGAAGTCAAGGTCAAAGTAGAAGATGCACCCTGAGAGCTCCATTTTTCTAAGATGCAATATCCAAAAGGGGTTTTTATGGGTCGTTCCATTGAGATTCACACATTCGTCACTGAAAAGTAAGTGACTATAACCACAAAACCAAGGATAACAAAGATGAATTGGACAAGTTTCTGGTAGTAAAGACAACACTGAGGAAAGAGAATGATATGGTTGTCTATGATGACGTGGGAAAAAAATTGTTGATAAAGGTGGGAGTTTTGCAACTTTAAAAACTACCATATTTTGGAAAACTGGAGAAGTTATATCAGTGGTTGATGAGATAATTCCATGAGGAATTTTTCTACTTTTTTGGGTGACAGATGAGGATTACTACACCCCTGATTGGAATACTAACAGGTTTGAGGAGTTTAGGCACAAAAATTAACAGTGACCTCCCAAAAGAGGAGACGATAGAAGTAAAAAGGAAAGCGTTGGGTTACACAAAGGGAGGGTGTGGAATGGACATTGATAAGTTGAAAAAGTACCCTATTTTTTCAGGAAACAGCACACCTCCTCACAAATCTAAATAATCTAGGAGCGATGGTCACATTTAAACACGATGTGGTTACACATTACCAAGAAGATGAAAGAAGGTGTAGTTTATAATTTATCTAAGTTTATTACTAAGACCATTATTATAGAGGCACATGAGGGAGATATAAAATAAGTTTTGGAACAATCCTTCCATCTCTTGTGTTCATGGAGATTGGAGTGCCTGACAGACCAAAAGACAAATATCTGGCAATACCCTGAGGAGAAGCGATTACTCGTGGAGAGATTTTCTAAGTATACACTTGTGATGGATCCATGAGTGGACCATTTAAGAAGAGAGTATAATTGTGGTACACATGTCCTTCAAGTTGCATTTGAGGAAGAGTGGAGAATACCCAAGGATCTTCCTTTGGTATTAGACAAACAAGTACAATTTGTAGTATACCAGCACTTTTACATAGCGTGTTTTGGTTTGAAGGATGGAAAGTGGAGCCCTTGGTGTATGCTCCCCTATGCTTTCACAATGTGTTAATTTTAGGCATCAATACATAGGTTATCTGATGCAAAAAGGTTTATGTTCAATAAATAAAAGGTAGATTGTGACTACCACACACTAAGGAAAACTTACGTTTACCCAAGTAAGTCTACATACATCAAAAAATTGATTTCAGATGATATTAACATGAAGGCTACAAGTTTGGAAATTGGGAATTTTGGGGCAGCCCTTATTTACATTTACCTTAAGCCTGGGTTGGAAAATGGGAAGTATGTTGAAAATTAATTCAAGCTTCTTGGACCACCCAAGGGGAAACATACTATGGGAACATTGTAAGATGAAGAAGACACTTTTCCCCTTGGAGAAAAAGAAGGAAAATAAGAGGAACTTAAGGAAGACAATGGTGGCTTAGAGCATAGAAGGAAACAACTAACTATGGGCAAGAAGAGAAAGCTCGAGCCTACCCCCCTGAGAAAGAGGAAGTTTTTAGAATCGACGATGTGGAATTAGACCTAGAATAGGGCACTAAGGAACAACAATATAGAAGGGTGCTAAGGGAGATGAGGAATCAAGGCATGGGGCACTCACAACCCCTTAGGAGGTCACCTAGGACTTCTCTTGTCAAAGTATAATTATAAAAGAAGAAAAGACATAGATACATCCCCACCAAGGATGACAAGGACAAGAAATCTTGATTTACTGTGCCAAACACCCTAGTGTAAAATGAGGATACAAAATATCCTAAGGAAGAAGAAATTAAGAATGATGCATAGGATTTGAAGGAAAGAGAGATAAGAAGTGTTACCATGGATACATAGGATGAAACAGATAAGGGCGAGCCTTCTGATGAACCTTAAACTACATAGTTAGGTGAGAAACTAGTGCTAGATCTAGGAGTGCACATCCATAAATGTAAGCACTCAAGAAAGGGAAAGGAGGAAGAAAATTATGAGACACCAATGATTGGGTATATTGATGACCCAACCAAGATCATATGCGTGAGGTTCCAAAGCAATTTGGAACCCAAGGACCTTTATTGGTTAGAGCTAATGAATGTAGACATGGCTAATATGTGCACATGCAAGTAATTATCTTGGAGCATGCAGACGTACATGAAGAATCATGTGTTTCATGTAGATTGAAGAAAGCACCACACTCATGTCATGTCATAGTAAAGCCTACCCAGATGTTAGATGAATAGGTAAGAAATACATTAATGAATGTATCTTCTGAGGTTATGCTTAGAAAAATAGAAAAAGTGACAACTATTCAGGTGTTATTAGATGATAAAAAGGACAAAGATACTGAAATCAAATGACTAACAGAGGAAAAGGAGACAACTGAGGTGATGACACATTTGATACTCAACATAGTAGAACAAATTGGGGAAGACATTTTGAGAAAGAGGCTGGATTTTTAGGATAAATTAACATTTATGTTTTCATCTACTTTAAATTACTTACATGAATTAGCATGGTACTAGATGAGGGCCCCATAAGAAATCCAAAATCTAAGGACATTGTAACACAGGAAGAGAAGGCCAATACAACAATTGCGTAAAAAATTAAAAGTTATGAATCAATATTGTAGACCTTAAAGGATGAAATCAAAAAGGTAGATTTAGCCTTGAATATGTACGCAGTGACTGATGTGATAATAAAGATAAGAAATATGGTCAAGGACAATGATGTACTGAAAGTAGTAGAGAATGAGACACTCAGGCGTGTGGAGAGGATAAATTTGATAGCATAGAACCACGATCCACTTGCAACAGACCATGACCCACATAAGGAGAAGATAAAGGACATTGGGAAACTGATGGCACAAGAAATGGATGGGATGGTCTGAAGCATGGCCAATGTTCTAAGAGTATTGGAGAATGAAGGTGAGAACATGACTCTTGATGAGATAAAAGCACTACTTGTAGAAATTCCGGATAAAACAAATAAGGTGCTCAGTGATTGGAATGACTTAGAAGTAGAGATTAAAAGTGAATATCTAGAGTTAATTATCCCCATGGAATATTAGAGTGCCAAGTATTCTTTCTTTCTTTTGTACATTTGTTCGTTCATTCCTTATTCTTTGTTCAAGGAGAGATAAGTTATGATTACCAATTATCGAGGGCAGAAATGAAATTAGTGTGGTGTAATTTTGGGCTGATGAAATATATCCTAACTATGAAAGGAGCAAAAGGATTTGGCACGTGGACATAGGGCACATAGGTGTGTGTAGAATTATAGTGAAACAAGGCACACCCAAGAAAGTTAGAGTTCAGGATTTAGCCATTTTCTAGAATAAGGATAAGTATAGACATGGAGTGCGGAGTAGAAGAATAAGAGAGCACGCAAAGGATATTTTGGACAAGTGGAATATCAATTGACATGCATAGTTTTGGATCTATTAATAGGATTAAATTACATTTGTATTATTAGATGATCTATTATTAGCGAGATTACATGCTTTTATATTTATCATGTAAGGGTGCATGACTATTCTTAGCATGCAACATATTTTGAGGATACATAGGTGGTGAAGGGAAAGTCCCCACCCACATATATATGTATTTATTTGCACGGTTTAGGGATCATCTTATATATATTTTTAAGGTTATGTTGTTATTTATTTAGCGTGCATAACCTATTGTGACAGTATTATATATGTATGAAGCTTCTATGTTTTACAACAATTAATATAATGGATCTTTGTGACTAGATATTGATTATTGCCACATCAATTACTAGTTCATACATGGTAAAGTTAATCTTGATTCTAGTATAATTTAATATAACATATGGTTAGGATCTAGATCTGATTTATGATATAAAACATACTTGATTATCTGCTATGGATCTGGAATATTTATTTGTTCATGCTAACTTCTTGACAAAGCTACCATAAGAAGAGGGATATGGTACCTTTTCATGCTTCAGATGAGTGCTCAACTCTGGTTGAGTGATGTGTCAGCTTGCCTTGGTATTTTATGGGTAAAAAAATACCATATTGGTGAAATAATAAGACTAAAGTGGGAAGTGTAGATGTTGACAGCTTAGGAATCCAATGCGTAGAAGTAACATTGTGTGGCAGATGGGATGGTGCAATATCAGATGAATGAGATGGAGAGTAAAAATGAGTAATGACCTATGGCGGTGGAAAAATAATGACCTTAGAACTAGACAAAAGAGATAAGTCAATTGGAGAAGCAACATGCTTGTGTGGAATTGGAGACATAGAACACTCACGAGAGATAGAGGCAAATGAAATGACACCCTTATCTTCTAATTGTTGTAATATATCATGAAGGGCGTAACAGACATTGTCATGATGACCATTGATATGATGATAGTTGCAATAATGTTGATCATGATGACACTATAAGTGATGAGGTGGATGATGACGATTAGAAGGTAAATGAATAAAACACTTGTCAAGAAAGGAATGAAGCACATCATGAGGTCTAGCATGATGAGAAAAGTGTAATAAATCTCATGAAGGAGGTGCAAAAATCCTAAGGTGGAGCCTTACGAGGTTGAAAATATGATGAATGCTTATTTAATGGATACGAATGAACTTTCTTGCAAGGTGGAGGACGTTGAGATCATGGAGGATGATCAATAGATGGAAGTAGAGAAGAACTAGATGATGCAATAGTAAAAATGATAAGAGGAGGATCTATAATATGTGTGGCAATGAGATCTTGTTCTATATCGATAACCTTATAGTATAAGGGTGTGAATGATTCACATGTTTCATATTACAAGCACTCTTTTAAAGAAATAATGAAGCCATGAAAAAATATAAATTTATTTTCTAACTCTAGGGGCTGAAAGACTAATGGATGCATGGAAGCATTGAAACAAAAAATGTAATCAAGGATAGGTTCTATCTTTCCTTGATGTAAGCCAAGTAAACGATCATGTGTGACTCTAGGGCCATTGTTAAGTATGAAGCGATGAAGAAAGACCTCTTCCATCTCACAATAGGTACTAATATATCTGAAAGGTAAATCTATATACCATTGGAGAGCATCAACATTAATACTATGATGAAAGGATTTAAGTAATAATAGATCAATGGAGTAAGAAGCCATAGCTTGATGATAGTGTTTGAGATGTAAATATGGGTTGCAAGTATCATCAAAGCATGAAAATGTATGCATAATGAAATCCTTAGGGAATGCTGAATTATGAATCTTCATTTGAATAGGATTTTCATTTAAAGAATTATTATCAATGGAAGCATAATAGGCCTTGATTTCAAGAGTGAGAGATTGTACCTAAGATTTTAATTGATCAACAACATGAATGAGCGATAAGATATCCAATTATGGAATAGTAGAAAATATAGATGGTGTATTGATTGGTTGTGTCTTTCTATTACGAGTGATGAGTGATCAATGAATATCAAAATAAGTGGAGGATGTTGATGCCATAGGAGCTATAGGTGTAGGTTCAGAAGAAGAAATAAGTGGGGAAGAACATGGAATATTGATGGAATCATTAGGAGTATCATTGGAAGAATTATTAGGATATGAAGTAATGGAAGGAGATGAACCAACATGCATGTTGATAGACATAATATTAGAAGAAGATGAAAGTGGAGTGGGGGATTCACATTCAACAGTATGAAAAGAGGTGGAATCGTTACTATCATGTGCCTCATCAATATCAGAAAAATATTCAGAGGCAAGGATTTCATCAAGCATATCATCAATGTATAATGAAGAAGAGGTGGTTGTTAGGAATATCTATGTTGTAGTGTGAACATAGAATATTATGTAAGTGATTATATTATCTAGGATAATATAATATGTGTTGTAATAATTAATTACATTATTGTAAATGTAATTATGAGTGGGTGAGTAAATATTGTTATGAGTTGTTGAGTAAACAAATCATTAACAATATTAGTTTTGTGAGAAAATAAAATCTCACGTATAATAGCATGGAGTTGTTTTAGGAGTTATGTGTGGAGATATTTATGGAGATTATATCTCCTTAAATATAGGAACAACATCTCCTATTTAAATGGATGTAATACTTCCTATGTATTGAGCAAGAATAAAGAGTAAGATTTTAAATTTTCTTTATGCAATTATGATATTAACTTTTCATTTGGTAACAGAGCAGGTTTGATGCAAGAAATTTCAGTGCTTTCATGATCAGATCCGTCTCAAAGAATATATTATATTTTTCGTTTCCAGATGTGGGTTTTTCTATAATTTTGTGTGCAGAATCACGTGCTGGTCAAGAAACTACAGAATAAATTTCAGAAGAACCCAGAACTTAGTTTGGAAGAAATACGGATTTTACTATGCAGCTATCAAATTAAGCACATCAATTCTTTTACTGAAAGTTTTCTCCAATTTTCAATAATGTTGAATTGTTAATACAAGTTCTTGACTTGCTTGGAGGTTAAAAGGTATTCAATATAAAATTTTAAAGTACTTGATTCAATTTTGTATTTTTTTATCAGTATTGTACAAAATAATGGAGAAACTAAATCTGATTGAAAAGTTTGAAGGACAAGATTTCCATACATGGCAACTACAGATGCAATTACATTTAATAGAAAAGGATCTATGGGATGTGGTGAAGTCTAATTCAACTCCACCCACTGGAGGAAATGAATTGGCAAAATGGAATGCAAAAGATCAGAGAGCATTGGGTACCATTGGTCTGGGCTTATCAAAAGCCTATCTACATCATGTGGATTTCACAAAATCTACAAAAGAAATTTGGGAGTCTCTTAACAAATTGTTTGGTTCTGAAGCTGAAATGGCAAAGACTACATTGAAGCAACACTTGTACGGGTTGAAAATGGAAGAGAACTCAAAAATGGCAGATCATATAAGTAAGTTTCGTTCTTTGCTAAATCAACTAGCTGGAATTAAAGAACATGTAAAAGATGATGATGCTAAAGCTATTCTTCTTAATAGCATGCCTAAGAGTTACTCAAATATTGTATTTACTTTGAGTAAAATTACTATTAGTCTAGAAGGAGTGATTTCTACATTGTTAGAACAAAGCAATCATGAAGAACATGAAGAAGTACTATATGTAGGAAACAGAGCTCCTCATCTAAGAAGGAAAAACATAAACCAAAGAAGGTTCCTTCACATGGAAAAATAAAATGCTTTTATTGTAATGAGATTGGGCATGTAATACTGAACTGTAAAAAGAGAGCTCAGGATCTTCTTGATGACAAGATAGATCAGAAAGCCCTTCTAGCTGAAGTAGAAACTGATTGGGAAGTCTACTCAACTGATGAAGAACTTTCATGTCCTAGTGATGAGGATTTCCTATGGTAGACTCTTTTCTTGTTGGAGGAAGGAGGCAATGGAGGAAGGAGAAAATCAGCGTCCTCTCGTCATTCACCAACGATGGGGTCGCAGACAGATGTGGTGATATTTTATTTCAGTTATGTGGTGTGTTTATACACAAGGGGGTGAAACTAGTTTCATGTTTTGATTTTAATGTGTTCACAGACTAACAACAGTTCCTGAGTGTCTAGGTGTGGAAGAAGCAAACTGCATGACTCAGCTTACAGGGGAAAATCATCTACGTACGGTCCTCTGACTGTCGTACGGTCCTCTGACTGCCATACTTCGGTGGAAGGTACTTCGGTGGAAGGTGATCAGTCGATGAAGATGTTCATACGACAAGGATGATCATTAGCAGCAAGATCCAGATAGCAAGATCCAGTAGCAATGAATACTCCGACAAGGTTGATGTTTCCAGGAGCTCTTACCCCATGTTCACACTAAGGGGGCGAATGTTAGGAATATCTATGTTGTAGTGTGAACATAGAATATTATGTAAGTGATTATATTATCTAGGATAATATAATATGTGTTGTAATAATTAATTACATTATTGTAAATGTAATTATGAGTGGGTGAGTAAATATTGTTATGAGTTGTTGAGTAAACAAATCATTAACAATATTAGTTTTGTGAGAAAACAAAATCTCACGTATAATAGCATGGAGTTGTTTTAGGAGTTATGTGTGGAGATATTTATGGAGATTATATCTCCTTAAATATAGGAACAACATCTCCTATTTAAATGGATGTAATACTTCCTATGTATTGAGCAAGAATAAAGAGTAAGATTTCGAATTTTCTTTATGCAATTATGATATTAACTTTTCAGTGGTCTTATATGTAACCTTATAATCACTAGAAATATTTTCATAAATACAATTAGTATGAGATGTAGCTATATAATTATACTTACTAGTATGAGAAGCAATATCATGCACATGTAAATTATTATTATGTGTTGTATCTGTACTACCAATATCAATGTTAAACAGATAATAAATAATATCCTCATCTAGATTTGTAGAAGAAATAAAAGGAAGTAGAGGAGGCCTATTTTTAATAGGATAAATAGAACGAAAACACAAAAATATTACTAGATCTTAAACAATACTAAAATTAGAATGATAAAATCTAGTAGGAATATTGCATTCATTTTCCAAAATATGAAACAATACTAAAACTAGAATGATCAAATCTAGTAGGAATATTGCATTAATTTTCCAAAATATGTCTTTGAGTCTCTTCTGGGAGAGTAAGAGATAAAGAGCGTGAATCTTAGCAATATCTGCTTCATTAGATAGGGTTCATACTCTCATGAGGGATAGCCTTAGTAGGAGAGGAAGAACTAATCTTATCCATTAGGGTTTAAGTGGATCCTAGGGAAATGAGTTCTAAGCTACGGGTTTACCAAAATGATCTAATAAAATTTGAATATTTTATTTAAATCTAAAAGCAATGCTTGTTATAAATGACATATAATTAAATATAAATGCTAGGTACTTTATTTGATTTTAATTATGAAATAAAATGAGAGAGATATGAAACTTACCTTGATTTCAATTATCCAAAAGTGTGCCTAAGCTAAAGAATGTGATGAAATAGGAACACAGACTATCACAATGAGCCTCATAGAAATACAGTGGAGGTGACAATGCTCAGACACAGGAACCTTGGAAAGAACAAGGGAACCTTCAGGTGCTGAATACCTCTGTGGGAGTGATGTAGTTTACAATAATGGTTGGAACATAGTTTCTATAGTGTTTCTATGGTTTCACACTTATTCACCTTTTTCTGCCTATATGTCACAATTGGATTACCCAGGTAATTGTAAGCCTACACACAAATATCCTCATGCAAAAACCTAAAAAAGACATCAAATCATAAAAAAGAAAGATACAAAATGATGGGTGGGACTTTCCTCAACCATCACAATGGTGAACTTATGACCAAACTCTACACTACATCTGAGACCCAATGTAGTTCTATGCACTTATGTGTGCAATAGTGCTCCTAGGTTTCCCTCACGCCAATGATGCCAAGATAGTGGGTGGTAGCTAATAAAATGCAAATGTGTTGATGGAATAAAATAAACTCCCCTTCATATGTAGTGTGTATGTAGAATAATATGCCCAAATGCAATCCCTTAAGATATGTAGACCTCTTGCTTGAATTTTGACACTAATGACCTGACATGTCGACTAGTACCTTGAGATATGAGTGGGAAAAATGAAAATAATGACCTCAAGTGTCAAAAATAAGATCAAACATAAAGTGAGCACATGCACTTAGGATGGATAGGAGTTCCTGGGCGCTAGTTTCCAAAGACAAGTGAAAAAAATGAGTGGAGACTGACTGATAAGGATTCCTATGATTTGACCAGAACTAGGTGTATGAGTGACAAGTGTGAAAAATAAAAAAAACAGAAACTGACAAGACAAGTAGATAGACTAGGGAATGGGTCACCAGTGAATAATTTTATTATGCGATATCCATATATAAAACAACATACTTGGTGGTATAGTAAATTGTAGTGAGTGATTTTGTGCCTATATGTAGATGTGTGCTAGAGCATGAGTGTAAATATATCATAGAAGAAACACATAGAGGCATAGCTGGTGGACACTATGCAAGCGAAGTGACTACGCAAATGATCTTGTTCATAGGTTTATGGTGGGAAATGTTGTATAAAGATACTAAGGCATTTGTCAAGTCTTGTGACCTTTGTCAGAGGGTAGATAATCTTGGAAACTGAGATGAGATGACACTACACCCTATAAAAAGTGCAAAGCCATTTGAGATGTGGGCCATTAAATTTGTATCCCCCATTTCTCCATGTGTGTGAAGGACAGGTGCACACTACAACATCACATGTATATATCATTTAATAATACGGGTATAGGTTGTGCCTACAAAGGATTACACTGCGATAAAAAAAAGTATTTTATGGTAAAATATCATAAGCAGATATAGATGTCCATTAATCCTTACAAGTGATTGAGGGAATGAATTTCCTAAATGAGATTAATATAAATTTGTTAGTAGAGTTTACGGTGATACACCATAAGACTACACCCTATCACCCAAATGCCAATGGAACTGCTGAAGCTTTCAACAATATTTTGGGACAAACTTTGACAAAGATATGTGATGTTGGAAGGAAATATTGGGATGTTACGTCCTTAGTCCTATAACTTATATTAAATATGTAGTGTCGACTTGTGGCTTACATAATCTCTCTTCTTGTCATATGTATTGAACATGAGGGAGTAGGGGATGGTGCTAAGGGATTAGTTTGTGGTTAAAATGACTAGGATTTGAAAAATTGAGTTGTTTTAACTAGTGTAAGGAAACTACTAAAATAGGGGTTAATGAAATTTGCATGGAATTGAATATTTTTGGATTGATGTATACATACAAGTGTCATGGAGTTTTGCATCATTTGGTATCAGAGTCTGGTATTGAGTTTTGAGTAGAATTTGATTGTTTATTTCTAAAAAGGCATTGTGAAAGTTACTTGTGAATGTGAAAGTGACACGCGAAGAACAAGGAAAACACGGAAAAAGAATAACTAGTAGTATATTTGGTGAAGCTAATAAGAAAGAAGGAGAGAGAAAGAAAAGAGAAAGAATTCTAGAAAAGGAAAGAGGAGAAAATAAAATAAAAAATAATCGATGGAGAGATATTTGAAAGAATTGAGAGAGGATGTAAGGAGACTAGAATAGATGGTGATGAGAGAAGATAGATAAGTAGAATTTTTGATGAAGAAAAGGGTAAAATGGCCTATAGAATAGATTTTCAAGAGGAACCAAAGGCTAAAGTTGAAAGGGATCATCAAAAAATAAGAAAGAGAAAACAAAAGTCAAGGAAGTTTTTTATGAAAGCATTCATATGTTGGATTAGGACACATAAGAGGTGTTGGTGTCCATTTTGATCCTCTATGATTTTGCCATAATTTTCCTTTCACTTTGCACTTCTTGAAACATTTTATACATTTTTAATGGGTGAAATGAAGTTGCTGCCTCTACTCCCATGCCTTAATTCATTTGAAAAATCATTTTCCATGCCTCATTTGTGAAGAAACACCCATGCTATGCCGTGTTTTCCCTCTTTCCTGATCATGAAAAATCAAATTTGTTCTTTTCATGCATATATGCCCTCAAAAACCCTTCCCCATGGTCGAAACTTGCATAAAATCAACTTCCCCTTGTTTTTTGAGCAAAAAATCCATCACCCACGAAGAGAAAATTGAATTCGGGCATCTCTGGAAAACTCTATGTTTTTTTTACAGTCGTACGGGTGTCATTTGACCGTAAAAATTAAGATAAAAATTCTCCTCATACGTGGCCACTTCTGGTTGGACAAGGATTGGTGGGTTTCTCTGAAAAAATTATTTGTTTTTGGGCTTCGGGAAAAAATTCAAAATTCCCCCCGCAACTCTGCAGGAGGACACATGTCATGTTCTTATGTGAAGGTAGAGTGGGAAGTGAGCAGGGAACTTAGGAATTTTTTGCCTTTTTGGCAAAGGGGAAAAAAGATGAGGAAAATCCTGCAGGTCCGAATTGGAGCAGGAGGTGGACACGTGGCAACATGGTGGCAAAGCAAGGAAGTGCGGGTCCACTGGGCAAAAGGTGAAAAATTTCCAAAATTCAAAAAAGGTTCAAAATGTATAGAATTGGAGCACAATCCGTATGGGACCCATAATGTGCCATGTGTCATCACCAAAATGCAAGGGCGGAGGGGCGGAGAAAAAATTCAAAATTTTCCATTTTTTCAAAAAATATGGAAAAGTCAAAAATGATCCCCATTTCATTCCCAATTGTATTTTGACAGTGGAAGGCCTAGATTGAAGGAAAAAAATCAAATCAAGGGAAACTGTACATTTTCATTATTGGCCGCCATTTTTCTCCAGGAAGCTTGGAATTGTGAATTTTGCATCAAATTTCATCAAATTTTTGGCGATTCTATGTCATTTTGGCCTTCTAGGAACATTGGAATCGGTTTCATTACTTAATTTGTAGATTTGAGGTGTTTTTGAGATAAATTTTACTCATTCCCATGCAAGACGTGAAATATCAAATTATAAAGTTGTAGAACCAAATTGGGAAATGATAAGATGAAATGATGAGAGGATGAGGGGCCTGCATGACTTGAGGATAAAAAATGTGCCTCCACAATGGATAATGATGAAAATTTGTAATGATTTACTTTTTTGCATGCTTGGCATCTCCTCCTCACATAATTGGTTAAATGTCACTTTCAGAATATCATGGGGAATTGTAACAAACTTGATGCCATGGCATATTATTTTCTTGGGAAAGAAGGATCAAATGTGGCAAATGGTATATAATACATTTTTTGAGAAATGCAAAAGGTCGGGAAGTTGAAAATCATGAACAAATTTTGAGAGAAACTTCATTTTCTGAGAAACCCACCAAAGAACTAGGTTAATTTCTCTTGTGTTGGATCTTCATGTATGTGAGTTGGTTACAAGTGTATATCCATCACACAGCTCTGAGATTTTTTATGTAACTCTCCCCTCTTGATGAATCTAATAAGCTTTTGAGTTAATCTATGTTTTTCTAGGCAATATGTTGTCTGTTATCATTCTTAAATGCATACAAATAGTTTTCATAGTTCTTGTTGCAATATTGCATTAAAATTCTTTGGAAATCACATAGAATCTCCATTTCTTGTTGATAGTTTAGTGACATTTGCAATCTCATATTCATAAGAGCCTTCATCTGATAAAGAGATAAACAAATTTAAAATCACTTTACCTTCCTTGACTACAGAGGTTACGTGTAAGCCTTTGGGGGTACCTTAGGCGTGATTTGATCAAGGATTTTTGTGTTTAATTGAGTTGTTTACTTCAAGCTTTTGTGGTGAGTTCTCAAAGATTGTGTGAATAGTGCAACCTGGGCTTCCATTTATGCATCTTCTAGTTGAAAGCAGATCCTGATTATTTGAAGCATTTTATCTGATAGTTGTTCAAGTATTGTAGAGGTTGTCAAAGGTTTGATATATCCAAGTTTGTCTTGTCAATGCCCCACAAAAAATTCATTCAAACAAACTAATCCTACCCATACTACCCCTGCATTGCATTGTGTGTCAACAGAAGAATCTAACCCATCTACAAAAATACACAAGGAAAATTAGGATTATAAAATGTCTTCAGCAACCCTTTCCTTGCATTGAAAATATCTCTATAATCTGGGAGTGATAACTTTTGAAAGTCAGATTGTGAGTGTTGATCATATTTTCCCCAGGCCTTTTCATATTATTTACATATATTGAGGGGTGTCTTCATCTTCTTCACCATTTGGGTGTTACAATATAGGCTCTCTTACCTTGGTTGAAAGGCACAACCTAAAATTGTGAGGGTCAGATCAAATCCTTTCAAAGTTCTATCCATCTCTCCACAAATATGAGTATCAGTTAGATCACGTCCCCAGCTACAAAACAACACATATAAAGATCTATCTTCCTTCAAGCTTCATGCCATATTTCTAATGTTTCTCAGACTGAAAAGGAGAAAAAATTTGGGTACCAACACTTTCTGGCACCACTGTCGGGGACATTATTTAGTATTTCAGTATTTCAGATCCCTGGTAATACTTTTGGTGTGATTTATATGAAATTACAAACCTGAGTATCATCTTCTGATCATATTTATAAGATTGGAATGAAGAGTAGAGTTTTGGGTTTGATATTCTCTTAGTTCAATCTGATCCATGTGCATACATATTTGAGATATTTGAATGCATACCAAACCCTGGTAAAGTCCCTTACAAATTCTGTATGCAAATACATTGTTGAAGCATCATTTTATAATCAGATTTGTAAGGATTAAGTGAAGATATAAGTTCTTCCTGCATTTTTATCAGTTTCCAATAGTTGTTGCACTTCATTAGCATTTATGGTTGATATATACAAGAAGAAAGAAGGTCTGATCTGTAAAGTTTGACAATATTTTCAGTGCTAGTAGATATTTGACAGAGTATTTAGTGCATTTGCACAACTATGGTGAAAGTCATTAGTGGCGACTCCATGTTGTTCTGATCTTGATAAAGTACCAATGTCTTGACCTTTTTGTCATTTACTTTTGTGTTGTTAATCTCTATAAAACTGGAAGGAAGAATATCTCTCTTCCTTAAAGACTCTGCTAAGAAGTTGTTTACATCAATTCAAGAAACTCAGAGTTGGAAAGGAGAAGAGTTTGGAAAGTTGTTAAAGGTCAGACATCAGGCAAAATATATATCCATAGGTGAGAGATATCAGCCTTTGGTAGAGGATTATCACTCTTCTTCAAGTGATCTTGATTCAAGCAATCCTCTCATAAACTTGTTTGACTCAGCTAGTGAAGACCCTTCTACTATACTTGGTAAGTTCCTTCTTTAATCTACACCTTTTTTTTTCAATCCTAATAGAACTTTCCAAGAAAATCAACATTTAGAGAATACCAATCTTGTGAATCACATTCTTGAGCCCTTTGAGGATCTTGTACTCCTCATCAGCTTGTTTCACCTCCAAGATCACCTCCACCAAAAAATATGGCTCAGGCTAGACCTTCATTTGTTGTTAACACCTTTGGTCCTATAGACTTTAGATGAATGGATGGTTACCCAAATGCTGTCCCACAAGATGTTAGAAATAGATTGCCAAAATTCCAAGGTAACAATGCAATAACTGGTGATCATATATATCAAACTTTTTGTTAACATGATGGAAGATTTTGAGATAGATTTTGAAGATGTGTATATTAAGTTGTTCATTCATACATTAGAAGAGGATGCTAGGGATTGGTACAAGGCTCTACCTGATAATTCTATTGATTCATGGACTGAAATGAAGAATGCATTTAGATTGCAATATGGTGACAAGATTGATCCTATATTTCTCTTGTCTGAATTATGAGAATATCAAGAAGAACCCCAATGAATCAGTCCATCACTTTAACACAAGGTTTAATAAAACTTTGAGAAGGATTCCTATTAATCTGATGCCTTTTGATGAGTCTTGTTTAATCAAATATGTAGATGCATTTGATAAGAAGGTAGCCTATTACTTAAGAGATAAGAACCCTACCAATCTGAGAACAATATTTCACCATGGCACTTCAAATTGAAAACAATATCAAGGCTTTAGGGAAACCTCTCAAGAGAGATGGTGGAAAATTGATAAACCCTAAAAATCCTCAACCTAGCAAGGGTGCTGATTTAAAGGAGGTTGTGAAAACTTTGGTAGGGGCTGTAAAAGAAATATCATATAAGTTGGTAAGAGCTGAGAAGGGAATTGGGTAGAGTTCATAAGGTCAACCAAGAGCACAAAACCATGAAAAATTTTCCAATCATCCTAGAGGTGATCAAAGGGCAGATGATAGAGGGAAAGGACCCATGAGGTCTACAAATAGACATCCTCAAGCACGTGAAGGGAGAGTGTTACCTGATCCCTTAACTGCCAGGGTTTTTGTTGTTGAAGAAGTTGCTGATATTGATTGGTGTGATAGGTGTTTTTTACCCCATCCTCCATGTGAAGTGGACCATTAAGAAGGTGAAGCTAATATTGATTATGATATTTGCATCATGGGCTATTCTTCAAGCTCACAAGGAGGAGAAACATCTACTGTGAAAGTAATAAGTGCTAGGACTACTACAAATTTTTGGGATTGCATCAAACGGGTACAAGTTTTCCTCCCTTTCCCATTCTCTTGAAGTTGATGTAGTGCAAGCTTTTGAAATTCCTAACAATGACTTTGAATACCTAAGAGATTTGATGATTAAGAATGTAAGTGATTGTGGTATTCCTTTAGAGGAAGATAAAAAATTGTTGATGAATGTTGTCATGTAGCTCAAGATGAAATATGGATGATAACCTCTAGAAGAAAATCCTTCCTAAAGGAATGAAAGCCAAACCTGAAACACCCTTTCTCATAAGAATGCCCAAAGAAGTTCCTAGGAGAGAAACACTAACCAAAAGCTCTGCTATCCCAAGGAAAAATTACAGCCCTCCTCATGAAAGCTGCTTCTTGCCATCAAATGAATCTTCATTGTCTCCCTTCCAATGCTTGTTTTTTCAAAGAGTGTTCCCTATGACATAACCCAAAGTATTGAGCCAAATCAAAGTGACCTAGTTCTATATTGTAGACACCAAATTTGTGTCTTACGACACGCTGTGCCCCGCATCTCATTTCGCAACCTAACCTCACCACCTAAACCTTACACAATTATTTATTAATTACCTTATAATTAATAAATCCACATCTCCAAACCTGCCACCTCATTTCACCACCTCATCATGACCTAGCCCTAACCCTAAACTAACCTAATTAAGACCTATAACTTGGTCTACATCCACACCCATGACTAATTACTCCTCACCCGCACCAAAACCAACCTAATAATGACTTGACCAAGCCCACAACTAATCCCTCGGGAGAAAAGGAGGGAAAGTTGGTTATTTTACTAAAAATAGCCCACTTTGACTTAACCGACATCGGTTCCTACTCGACCGCCATCGGTTACGTAACCGCCATTGGTTCCCTGTAAATGACCTCCCCCAACCAAAAACAAAAGATCAGGAATTCATTTTGAAAGATCCGGAATTCACTTGGCAAGACAGAGACAAGTGAAGAAAAGAGAAGAGTTTGCAGAGAAGGACATCGAGCCCAAGACTGCAACTGAGTAACCAGAGCACAGTGACACTCATCCAAGCATTGGGAGAGAAGATAGCTCACTTTTGATTGTCAGATCATCCCACCTGAGCCTTGCCTTCATCATCACAGTCCTTGGACCTGTATCTTCATCAGGAACTAGTAAGTAGTGTCTTGTACGTTCTTTAAATACCATTTCTTGAACTTCTGATTCATAGTAATTATAAGCTCACTCCTAGATCTACTACCCGATAGCACCCTACATCTAACTTTCATTCCTCTACCCTTACATTGCCCCAAGAACAGCTCCCATACTCTCTGAGTCTTCTCCATCACCCTATTGCCTACCCCTAATCATTTACCAACCTTATAAACACCATAACCACCTTACAGCCAACCTTCATTGAAAGCCCCTAAATCACTGCCCCTACCGATATCGGTTATCAGCAACCGGTACCAGTGTTATAACCGCAGTCGGTTATACAGTGACCGGCATCAGTCACTGTGACTCAAACAAAAACCAACCTTTCCTCTATTGCTTTTTAACGAGGTAACTAAAGTGTAATTTTGCAATAACTTCTTTGTTATCATTTGTGTTAATTCGTATTAAAAGGGGAACTGACCACCTTCGAAAGGAAGTCTAATATTTCCTGGGCCCAAGGCAGTTCCCTCATTTATTGTCTAACTAAAATATGGTGGTCTTGTATTCTTACTTGCAGGTAGTCCTTCCTAGACAAAAAGGAGTTCTTCGCAATCGGTCTGATCTCTCTCTACAGTACGCGCACACCCTCCTAACACTCAACAGGTATTCCTCCTAGCCCTAACCTTTATCTTTTTCTTAAGAGAATGAAAGGATAGAAGCAACTCTATTCTAAGAACGGAAATATTTTGTGTGAAATATTTTGGCACGCCCGGTGGGACCCTTTCTCAGGTTTCTTTCTTTCTTGCTTGCTTTCATATAGGGAGCATACTTGCTATTTTCTTCTTCTAAATATTCACAAGATATTTTGTCATTTTGGTAAAAGAATTTGTCTTTCGTCCTCATCTTTGCATTAGTGAAAGTCATCTTCTTTGCTTCATCGAATATCATTTTCGATTTGGGTTTAAAACACATGCATCACATTCTTGCTTGCTGTTTTTAATTCTAGTGAACGTAGATTAAGTAACAGGTCATACACGTGGGGGTGATGTCCACGGTATTGACGAGAAATTAATCTTACTTTCACTGCACAACACATACCAAATCACATCATAATCAACACAACAGCTCAAACATCCCCCCTTTTCCACGGTATTCCTCCACCCGATTGAGGTAACCTTATAAGCCAAAACAAACTTGACATCTCCCTTAGGTCTTTTGTTTAGGATTGACATCATCTTACGTCTAAGGCATAAGCCCACAATAATTAAAACTAATCCTAGGGTTAGTCTCTTGATTTGCTTGTGCATCTTGCTTGTTTTTAGTTTTGTTTCTCTATCATAGACTGTTTCAATGATCACATCAGAACAGTTTGGTGGGTATACTAAGCATTGTTAACCCCAAACCAGCAGCTTCTTATATCTTCTCTTTGCTTTCACAGTGACCGACATCGGTAAACTGACCAACATCGGCTACAGTCTGACCGACATCGGTTATCTGACCGATATCGGTTACTGTCTTTCACATTTCCCGACAAACCAACAACCTACCAATTCCAACATTTTGTTTCTGTTTCTGTTCCTGATAGATTGAATCCTTGTTGTGTACTCTTGTCCATGGTTGTTATCACTCAAAAACAAGCCGCAGCCATGGTTTCACATGTCTGTTCCATGCCTTTGCTTGAATCACCCCCTTCACATCCTATGGGGAATCCTACGGACACCAGTGATGTTCCCAAGATCCTTGTAGGAGATAAGGACTTTGCCAAATTTTTGGATGCTAATCCTAGTGCCGTACAGTACTATTTGTCCCATACCCCTGACTGTATGCCTGACGGTCAACTTCTCATTGGTATGCCTATTAGTATAGCTTCTCACTTAGCTCCTTCCCCACCTAATAACTCCACCTTACCTTCTTCATCCTTAGCCCCGTCTCCCAACTCAGTGGCTTCGGGGGTTCATACGACACATATTGGCTTTCCTTTGGTTAATCTGGGGCCCCACATATCATTACTGCCGACTGCTCCTACCTCGTCTCTCTCGCAAACTGCCCCTTTCATAACTTTCTCTCGGCCACCTATCCACACGAGATTTCCTTCTCAAGCTCCGCCCACCTTTTCATTTCCACACACTTATCCGGTGGCTTCAACATCTTATATAGGACATCCCTATTCGGTTGCCTCAACATATTCATCATCAATACCTTATCAAAATTTAACCCACCATTGTCTAGTAGTGGCTCTTGGCCCAATCCTCCTCCGTTTACAACAACGACACCATCATCTAACCCAACCAATGATCTAATCAAACAGATGATGGACAAGATGCAAAATCTTGAGGCTTTTGTTTCAGGAAGCCATAACACCCTGACATACGAGCAAGTTTGTCGGGAGCCTATTCATCCTTCTGTCCCCCTTCATTCATATCCTCCTCAATGGGAATTACCAAAATTCACTCACTTTAATATTAAGGAGGACCCTCAACAACACTTGCGATCGTTTAGACATGCCTGCTACCTGATTGCCCACGACAATGCCTTACTACTCCGTACCTTCCCCATGTCCTTATCAGGACCCACCTTGGAGTGGTACAGTGCTTTAACCCAGCACTCAATCTTCTCCTTTAATCAATTAGCCCAATCTTTCTTGGATCATTTCTCCATCAATATTGCCAAGAAAGTATCCATCACCGACCTCTATGCCATCTGAAAAATTGAAGATGAATCTATCGCATATTTCGTTGGACGATGGCAGGGCCTCATCAACCAACTTACTTATGCCTTACCTAAGGCCGAACTCATCAAACTCTTTACGCGGGCCTGCGCTAAGCACATTTCTCCTACCCTCCAAATTCAAACTTTCCACACCTTTGATGAGGCCTTTACTATGGCTTAAAAACTAGAAATTCGAGCCTTAGAGGAGGAGAAATTGAGGTTGCGCAACAAAAACCCCAATTTCCGAACCCAAGACTCCACCAAAAAACCCAACACCACCAATTCTCATGCATCGACTGCTTCAAAATCAAAAGGAGCTATACACGCGGTGATGGTCAAATCCCAAGCACCGTCCAGTACCCCCGCCAAAAACCACCTATAAGTATAAAGCTGAGTCCATCAATTACACTCTCTTGGGAGAAACTTATGGTGTGATCTTGAAAAAATTGCTCAAAGTAGGAGCTATCACCTTGCCTCCTATTAAACCTCATTCTGGGTTTGATTCCACCCGTGCTATACCTTTTTGGTACAAAGAAAATGACTTCTGTAACTTCCACCGCATGAAGGGACACAGTCACGAAAACTGCAAGATGTTGAAAAACATAGTGCAGGAAATGGTTGATGCAGGGGATATAACCCTTGATAATCCTAATGCCCCTGCTAACCAAAATTTGAAAATATTCAACAAACCATTCCCAAACCACTCATCTAACAGTAACATAAACCAAGATATCTTAGCCGAGGAGAGTGTTCGTGAAATCCATGCAGTTTTTGACTCCCAACCAAAAGCTTCTATCGAGGAAATTCTGAATCAAGCCTCATCACTAACACAGGGATCCGCACCCGCTTCACCACCATCAAGACAAGATGATAACCTTGCCATTCCTTTACCCATAAAGGAATTAATCGCCCACAGTTCTCTTCTCACGAATGAGTCTTCTTACACCACATCCTTGCAAGATTGTGAGTGAATGTTATCTAACTTATCTATTTCCCAAACATCTCCTTCTGTCACTCTTGCTGTAAAAGAAGAAGGCCCGCCACTATTTCTGTCATCCTTAGAAGAGAAACCCCTCGAACCGACATCACCAAATTCTTTAATCATGACGGATCCCTTTGAACATGCTCTCCTACCTATTAGTTCTTCATCACCTAAATCTTTTCAACGACCGATTGACCTCTTAACAACCATTGATACAGTGCCTCATTTACCCCCTGTATCACACCCACAATGGACTAGAATCACAACCCACCTCTCTTCCATACAATAGTTCTTCTTCACACATGAAGATTGTCATCCCTCAGAAGATAGACGAGTCCTATGGGAGTGTTTGATTACACCATGCTCTACTCAAATGCAGATGACCGATCCAGACACCTCTATCATATACCCGAAGTGTTTACAAAATCTCAAAATGCCTATGTCCTCATCTTCACCCCTCTCATATATACCAAATACTTCATCCACCTCTATTAACCTAACCAAACCTTCCCCTACGCTTGGAACTTCACCAATACCCAGCCTAACACACCCACCTAAATGGTTAGATTTATCCAAAAATAAAGCCATCCATCCACCTAGGAGACAGACCCAATCTCCTCAAGTCCAATCTATGCCTCTGTCACAACTAAAACCCTCACCGTCACACCTACCTTCTATATTGGGACCTCACCCCTCCACCTTGCCTCAATACATCATACCTCCTGTGTTTTCTTTAAAACAACCTGCACCTTCTGCACCCATACAAAGATCCACAGGTGTATTAACACCGTCACCCCAAGTATCTTGTCCACCTACCAACCCTAAACAAACTCGATTGTCAAACGATTTGTTTACTGTCGCTCCTCTTTCCCCGTGGTTTTTTTCTACCACCACGTCATCTATGACTTCATCATCTAACCAGCTAAACATGACTTCTGCACAAAAGAAGCCACACTTAGTTACAACCAATCATCAAAACCCCTTGTCTAAACCACCACCCGTACGAACCAACCATACCCAACCATTACCAAAACCCACCCAATCAATAGCCTCATCTTCCTCTGACTTTGACCCGCTCAAAGGATCTTACGCCAAGATCATTGATATGTTGGTGGATAATGTGACCATTTCCCTACCCCCACTTAGACCCTATGATTCATCTAAACCTCGACCTATAGGTTATGATGAGTCTAAAATCTGCGCTTACCACCGCACACTAGGACATGATGTAGAGGGATGCAAAGCTTTGAAAGCCATCCTTCATCAGTCACCTCTCTCGGATAGAAAGGTTAAGAAGGACAACTTACGAAGGGAGAAACCTTTAGCTTCAATCCCCTCTCCTATACCACCTATCCCCACCTCACCAAGATCTATCATTATTGCAACCCCACCTCTCGAAGACAATGACTTATCCCTACCATCTACCTCCTCTCGTGTTCACGAGATCAACATGATTATTATTGCTACTCGAGGGCAGAAAAACAATGGGAAAGCTAAAGAAAGCACACCTGCGGCCTCTCTTTCTCCGTCCACCATCCCAATCGCACCACCACCTAAAGTGGTTATTCGTGGACCTGCCTACCCCGTCTTTGATGGAGTTGCCCACCGAACCATGATCAAATAGCTTCACCAATCACCTGTAAAAATGACACTGTATGATCTCATTCAAAGCTCTGAATCTCGTCGACAAGCTCTCATTGAAATCCTTCAAGGGATAGAGGTCCTACCTAACGAAACCTTTCCCGTTGCCTCCATTTTAACACCCAATCATGTTTCTTCTCTCACCAAACAACCTACCTCCACAACCACTTCTGTCTCTGTACAACAAGCCGCTGTTGTCAGTTTCTCCGAAGATGAAATTGTCGACTTTGGTGCAAAAGATCCTGACCCCACTCTTTTCATCTCGACTTACATCCGGGACATCCGAGTACATCGTGTTATGATCGATGGGGGTGCTAGCTTAAACATCATCTCTTCCAAAGCCTTCCAACAAATGAATATCCCTTCTAGCTACATGTGTGCTAACCCCACCATGTTGCGTTCATTCAATGATGCTATTACTTATACCTTAGGCACCGTGATCCTTAAAATTCATGTAGGGCCACGTACTTTACCTGAACTCTTCTATGTCCTTGAGGGAGAATTCCAATACAACATGTTGTTAAGCTGCCCTTGGATCCGGGCTATGGGATGCGTTCCCTCCACCTTACATAGGTGCATAAAATTTGAGTACGAGGGGAAGTCCTACACCATAAAAGCTGACGCTCCCCCCTTCAAAACCTACAATATGTTATATTGCCCTAATGATGTGCTTGTACCAGTCAAGGCACCCATTCATCTAACCCAACCATCTACTTCAACCACACCTCAACCATCCACCTCAACCGCACCTGCACCTTCAACCAATGAAACTACCACCATAAATACCGCTTCCTTCCCCGTGGACAACATCCCAACCTCAGATCCCTTGGTAGATGTTTTTCAATGTATTACGCTGGGGGATTATCACCTATATAATGTTAGCACTTTCCATACCCCACAGGAGTACGGACAGTTACATGCGCATCCTACCTACGACCGTCGTGTGGGGGAAGTAATCTCCTACGGACCACCTAATTACCGCACCAACCTAACATATGGGGGTGTCGACGCATCCTCTGTCACCCCTAAACCTCCCCTTGGTGTGGTTGCCTTCCAATTTGATTTTCAATATCTAACTAATCGTCATTTCGCCATCACCTTCCTAACACGCTGTGCTTGGAAGGGCTTCGGTTTTGGTCTTTATGAACAAGGCCGACATATGATCATTCCCGTGACTACACACAAACACAAAGATCATCATGGTCTTGGATTCTTTGAACCACCTACACAAAAGAAACCGCATATCCGTTGTATCCAGGAAGACGACGAAGTCGCTATTATCCAAATCCACCCCCAGGGTTGATTTGATAACATACATCAGAATTCTCGAGTCCCAGGAAAATGGATGGATTCAGGGTAAAAATCATGTTTCTAGGTTCCCCTCAGAAATTTTTCTAACTCTCCTGTCCAGGTTTAAAAGAGTAAGCTCTGAGAAAATGTAGAAAAGTTGCAGAAAATAAGCTTGGGCCAGAAAAAAATTGTGAAAATCGGCTAAGTCCTTGTCCTAGGAACAGTTGGGACATTCGGGACACCAAGGCGCGGTTCAGCCGAAACGCCTCCAGGCGGCCCGCGAAGCACAGGGACAATCAGGCCGTTGGGATGCGGAAGGCTGGTTCGGCCGAAGGAGAAGAAAATTGACTAACTACTCGGGACATTTGGGCCTTGAGGACGCGAACCGCCCAGATCGGCCGAAATGGAGAACTTTCGTACTAAGTAGTTGGGACATCTAGGCCGCGAGGACGCAAAGGACGTGAAAAGGCGAAGCGGCCGAGAGCAAAGGAAGCCATTTCAGGCGGTTCAGAAGTTTTTGTCCCATGTAGCACTGGGACATTTGGGACAAATGGACGTGAAGGATGTGAAACCGGCCGGTTCGGCCGAAATGGGAAACTTCAGCACAAGGGCAAGTGGGACAAAGGGATGCGCGGGTCGCGGATAGCCGAGAAACCCGAGGGCATATCAAATCACGCCACGTGTCACCGATAGAAAAGGGACGAGGAAGCCCATTTTGGGTGGATCATAGGATTCTGTCCCGCTCAGCACTGGGACATCCGGGAAAAAAAGTCGCGGTGGACGCGAAAAAGCCGGCAGACCCGCGGACTAACCAGATCATGACACGTGTCACAAGGAGAAAGGTCCAAAGGTCAAAGGGTGATTTTTGAAGGAAAATCCTGAGCCAATAAAAAGAGGAAATGTGTCCAATGAAGTAGAGAAGGAGAGAGAATCACGCGACCAATCAATGCATGCCACGTGTCATCCAAGTGGCAGAGCGCGGGAAGAAATTTAAAAATCTGTTTTCTCCTGTTTTGTGCCCTAAATCTTCAGATAGACATATCTTTCGATCCAGAGCTCAGATTTGCATGTTCTTTATATCAACGGAAAGCTTATGAAATTATCTACATGATTCTGGGGTTAATCTCGAGTTTTAGTGTAGTCTGGAGGGAGAAAATTGAGAAATGGATCTGATGCGTGTTCATGGCCAGAAGTGACATTCCAGCGACCAGATTTAATGTAGAATGGGTCGTATTCTCCTGTAATCTGGTCAAAATGATAGGGTATGGGTTTGTAAGGTCCCCCCATGCCCTTTTAATGCATCTGTAGTCAAGGAAGGATGGGCTCCCATTTTCTGTACGTTTTCTGTCCCCTGGACTCGACCCATGCAAATTAAAAGCCAGATTTGGCTCATTTCTAAGGAGGGGGAACATTTTCTTTGGATAGCAAGCTTCTTCTTTCACCCGTAACAAGTGATTTTTGCAAGTATCAGAACTCTTCTAAAATTGTAATAGGTTTTCTACCTTTTGATGTTGTAATACAATGATTTTGACAGTGGAAATGACAATACAGACCCTGTGATCAGTTTCAGTCCTCTGTTTGTGTTGTTTGTTTCATTTCAGACCTCTGATTACATCTTATCAGCTTGTGCATGATGCTTTATGTTGAATTTTTATGATTTGTGTCTATCTGCAGAAAAAGAAGTGTTCACCACTCCTCCTTTGGTGTATCACCTGTTAGTTTAGTTTCATTTTTACACCTTCTACCCCTGTCTCCTTGCAAGTTAGAGTAGGATTAGGATCTGAACCTCTATAGTTGTGCAAGCATTAGATCTAAATCAGATGAGTTTGAGGAACCAACCTCTAATCTGGAGATTCCTCTCTTAGTTTTACAAGTCCCCACACTTGGAGAGAGGTTTCCATGTTGTGCAATCACACTGGATGCTAGAGTGATCAACGTAGAAGCTTGATTTGCATCCAGGGGTGTTGTGAGTCTGCAACAATAGTTTTGGCATGCCCAGTGGGAGACTAGAGGTCTCATTTTTATTGCAGCAAAGTTGATATGCATCTGCTACAACTTTCTTGCTTATAAGAGCTATTTTTTGCATATCTGGCGACTCCAAGGGGAAGAATCAACTGGTTTCAGAAGTGCAGGCCTGAAAACTCATGAGAAGAATCACCACAAGGTCAAGAGTTGGAGAAGAAGAAGTGCTGTTTGAATACCTGCAGCTATCTCCAAGAAGAAGGCAAAGAGGAAGAAGGATTCAAAGGTCTCCATCCCCACCAAATAGAACTCTCTCAACTCCTCCTCCTGACAGGCCTTTCATTCAGTATACAAGGGTTTTAAGACCAATTAGAATGGCTCAGAACAATCCCTACGTCAACTTCACAGGAAGCAGCCCACTTGCTCTCAATGCACAACATCCAGTTCCTATTGCAGCCTTGAAGAACATTCCCTACTTCATTGGAGAAAATCAGACTACTCCAGGTGATCATGTTAAAGATATTGCTAACCTTTGTGCAATCCATGAAATCAATGAAATGCAAGTGGCTGTCAAGTTACTAGCATCTTCATTCAAAGGTAAAGCACTGCAATGGTTTAGGATCCTTGGAGCTGGTTCTATCACAAAATGGAATCAGCTGTGTATTGCACTTCATGAGCAATTTGGAGAAAAGGGAGACAACTTGTCTCTTTTGGAGCAGTTGACGACTATCAAGAGAGCTCCCAATGAGCAGCTATCCGATTTCAACTTCAGATTTCAAAGGTCTTGGGATAGGATCCCAGTGGCAGTCAGGCCAACAGAAGAAGGTGCTTTTCTATATTACCTTAAAGCTTTGAATTCTGATATTTCTATGTTAATTCAGACCATGGGAGGCACAACAATCCCTATGGCTTATAGCATCGCCATTAGAGCCGAAAACTGTCTTATTCAAGCTGGTAAACTGGCTCCTAGGCCTCCCATGCCCTTGTATCCAAACTTAGAAAATCCAAGCACTAGTCAAGCACCCACTTTGGCTCTTGTTCCCACCCCTAGAAACCAAAGTTCAAGTGAAAATTCTACTTCATCCTCTAGTGCTTCAAACAAACTCCAAGAGGTCATGAAACAGTTGTAAAACCTAGGCAATGAGCTGGTTACTCTCAAGAGGCAGCAAGCCCAAGGTTTCAGACCTTCTTATCAACCCCAAGCTCAGCCTAATAGGCAGCCATACCAACCACAAAGACCACCTAATCCAGCTACAAATATGAATCAAAATCAAAGCCAAGTAAGGCCTCCTACCAATAGACCATTCCAGCCCTATAATCCAAATGCCATATCGGCCTCTAAGGCATTAGTGCCAACATAGAACAACATTTCTCAGGAATATGATTGGTGCTTTCCATGCAACGAGCCTCATAACCAATCCATGTGTTTCAATGGTGCCCTCAATCAAGCATTGATGGTGACAACTACCAGTGTGGAGGGCGAGGGAAGTCAAGGAAACAGTCAACAACAAGAAACATCCCAACAACAATCAGCCCCAAATGACACCACATTGGTGAACTGACAAGCAGAAGATTTCTGTGGCATGAATCAGGTAGTTTCTCAAGGTGTTGCAGCCAACACAAGGTCAAAGAGGAGAAATTTGGGTGAAGAAAAACCATTAGCCCCAGCCAATCCACAACCTTCCACGGCTCCACAAATGATTGGCAAGCAAAGTCCAGTTTCAAGTGCACAAGGGCAGCCAAGAATAGCCCCTAGGCCAACTCAAATGCCAACTGTTGCTGCCCACATACAAGGAGTAAATGTGCAAGCCAAGGGACAACAAAAGGATACTTCATCCCCGTTCAGTATCATTGAACAGATGAAGAAGACTAACGTCAATATATCAATGTGGGAATCCCTATCCATCCCAGGACAAAGAGACTTGCTACAAGCTGCCATGAAGGACTGGTCAACTTCAAACCAACAGGTCCGAATGCAAGAGAAGGTACTCACAAATGCTGCCCAGCCTGAAGGAAATCATGGAAGACAGCAAGGTAAAATGTTGAAGCCCCCTCCATTTTATGTTTCATTGATCATAAGAGACAAGTTGGTACATAATTGCATGATTGACTTTGGGGCAAGTAGCTCAATGATGCCCAAGAAAATAGCTGATCAGCTGGGTCTCCAATATGAAGTAATATCTAAAGGGGTAGTGCAATTGGATGGGACAGTAGTGGAAACCGTGGGAGTAATTAAAGGTTTGAATCTTACCTTGCATACATGCCCCAACGTTACCGTTTTACAAGATGTGTCAGTGATAGATTTGCCACCACTCTTTTCCCTATGTTTATCAAGGGATTTCACAACCAAAATTGGAGGCTACTTATCTACTGATTGGTCACACATGTTGTTCAAAACAAGATATGGTACTAAGGTCATAATCAGATCTGAACCAATTGCAAACTTTCATATTGAGCCTCATACTCCAAGCCAAATCAATGCCAACTGTTCAGCATTTGATCAAGAAGATTATCCAAGCACTGACGAGGCTGACACCAAAGTTGGAAGAATCCCAGATTTAACTCTTGATGAATGGGCAAGCAAGGTGCATGCTTTTGATCCCTACCAAGAAGTAGAAGAATCTGAACTAGGAGTCTATTGCATACATGAAGAAAACCAGCCTATTCCTAGCATCACCAAACCAAACCATAAGGATGACAATGAGGTATGGAAATTATTTTTCGATGGATCAAGGAGTAGGCAAGGTGCAGGGGGAGGAGCTATGCTTGTTTCACCTCAAGGCATCAAATATTATTCAGCTTTTCACTTCCAGTTTTCTTGTTCAAACAACACAGTTGAATATGAGGCCTTGATTCATGGACTTCACTGGGCAAAGAAAAAGGGCATAAATAACTTGCAGGTCTTTGGTGACAGTGAGCTAATCATCAACCAAGTTAGGGGACAACATGCTACAAAGAATGACCTACTGAAGAGCTACAAGAATAGGGCGTGGGACCTCATTGAGGATTTCGAAGCTTTCAACATCGTGTCCATACCCAGGAAGAAAAATGAAGCTGTGGATAGGCTCGCAGCAGTTGGGGCAATGTTTGATGTGGTTGACAACATCAAAAGGAAAAAAAACACAGCCACATATCCATGTGATTATGAGGCCAGCAATTCTAGATAATAACACAAGCTGGCAGGTTTTTGAGAACGATCAACAGATCGTCAATTTTTTACAAGAAGAGGCTGAATTCTCAGCTAGGAATCAGGACAAACTTGAGCAGCAGTATGGGGATCAAGTAGTGCAGCTGCGGACAAACAAGCTTCCCAAGGGTTTAGTAACGTTGGAGTTTATCTTCAACCCTAACGACCAGTTCCGTAAGGAAAAGGCTAACATACAGGTCAAGAGAGAAGATTCAGAGCCAATTCCGGTTGGGGAAGGCAAAACACTTCAAATTGGTAAAGTGGCCACTGAGCAGGAGAAATCAGATTTCATACAGCTTTGCCAAGAATTTCCAGTTGTCTTCGCTTGGAGCTATGAAGACTTGAGAGGATTCAATCCGAATTTGGCACAACATACCATAGAATTGGATCCAGATGCTAAGCCCATTAGGCAGAAGCAGAGACCTGTTAACCCTCACATTGAGCCTCTAATGAAGAAAGAGCTAAACAAGATAATAGAGGGAAGCATTATATTCCCGATCAAGCACTCAAGCTGGGTTGCTAACTTGGTTCCGGTCAGGAAGAAGGGCGGAGAAATCAGGTTGTGTGTGGACTTTCGAGACCTCAATAGGGCATCTCTCAAAGATCATTACCCGCTTCCTTCAATGGAACAAATATTGCAAGTAGTATCCGGTTCAAAGAGATTATCTCTCCTAGATGGCTACTCAGGGTATAATCAGGTGATGGTGAAGGGAGAAGACCAATTCAATACGGCTTTTACCACCAAATGGGGGACCTATGCCTACAAGAAGATGCCATTTGGGCTATCAAATGCTGGGGCCACTTTCCAAAGGGCAATGGATATGGCATTCAAGGGGTTGATCAATAAAATAGTTTTGATATATCTTGATGACATCACTGTATTCTCCAAAGATGCAGTGGATCACCTTTTTCATCTGAGGAAGGTGTTTCAGAGGTGTAGAAAGTTCGGAGTGTCTTTGAATCCCAAGAAGTGCATCTTCCTGGCTCACGAGGGGAAACTTCTAGGCCATATTGTCTCGAAAGAGGGACTGGAAATTGATCCAGAGAGAGTTGAATCCATAAGAGCACTACCATTGCCAAGTCACAAGAAGGCTCTTCAAAGCTTCTTGGGAAGGATCAATTTTGTCCACAGGTTTATCCCAGATTTTGCAGCCCTTGTCAAGCCCATCACCAAAATGTTAAAGAAAAGCATGGCTTTCAAGTGGACAGCAAAAGGCAAGGAGAGTTTTGAAGCAATCAAAGAAGCCATCTCCCAAGCACCAACTCTCATCAACCCGGACTTCTCCAAGGATTTCATCCTCTATGCATTTGGAGGTAATGACACTATTTCTACCATTTTGGTATAGCAGAACGAAGATAATGATGAGCAGCTGATTGTCTTTTTCAGCCAAATCCTAGATGACTATGAGGTGAGGTACTCTTTTATTGAAAAGCATGTACTTGCAGTAATCAGAAGCTTGAAGAAATTCAAGCATTTAGTCTCAAACAACAAGGTCCAGTTGCTGGTCTCACATGCTGGAGTTAAGGACTTCCTCCTCAACAAGGATTTGAATGAGAAAAGGGCAGGTTGGATCACCCGTGTCATGGAGTATGACATTGAGATTAAGATCACCAAGTTGGTAAGAGGGAAAGGACTATGTCAGCAGTTGGTTTTGGGGAAGCAAAAGGAAGTATGCAACGAAGAAGAGGCTGTTTTAACAGTCCAGGACAGCCATGAGCCAAGTGGAAATCAAGAAGAAGACAATGCTTCTCCCATTCCTTGCTGGACCCAAGGTATTATGCACTTCCTAGGCACAGGCCTATGCCCTCCAGAGATGAACAAGACCCAAAGGAGACACTTCAGATTGCAGGCAGTCCCATATGCCATTGTTGATGGAGTTTTGTTCAGGAAAGATGTAAATGGAGTGCTGCTGAGATGCATTAGCACAGGTCAGATTCAAAGGGTATTAGAAGAGTTCCATGATGGACCAGATGGTGGCCATTTTTCACCAAGAGTGACAGCTCTAAAAATCATGAAGGTTGGTTATTATTGGCCTAAAATATTCAGTGATTATTATGCATGGGTCAAGAGGTGTAAGAATTGTGCATTCTTCACAGGAAAAGAGAAGTTTGCTGCCCTTCCATTGCATCTAATCTCAGTTGACCAGCCATTCATCCAATGGGGTTTGGACTTCATTGGAGTCATTAATCCCAATTCAAGCCAAGGGCACAAATGGATTTTGACAGCCACAGACTACTTTACCAAATGGACAGAAGCAGTAGCACTCAAAGAGGCAAATGAGTCTAGCATCTTAGACTTTTATGAGGGGATAATGACCAGATTCGGTGTACCTGCTACAATAATCTCTGATAATGCATTGGCATTCATTGGATCTATGGTGACTGAGTGGGCTGTCAAGAACGGTGTTTACCTAAGCACTTCATCGAACTATTACCCTCAGGGTAATGGCCAGGCCGAATCTACAAACAAGAACTTGTTGAGGATCATTAGGAGAACTCTTGATGAGAATCAGAGGTCTTGGCATACCAAGCTGAAATCAGCCTTATGGGCTGATAGGATCACTCCCAAAAGATCCACAGGTAATTCTCCATTCAGGCTTGTCTATGGAAGAGAGGCAATCTTGCCCATGTCACTTGAGTTGCTTGAATTTGAGCCCATGGAGGTGAGGTATGCAGAGTTGATGGAGCTACAAGAGATCAGAAATCAGGCATCCCAAGCAATGGAAAAGGATCAAGCTTTGATCAAGAAGACCTTTGATAGGAAGGCCAAAGATAGATCTTTTCAAGTTGGAGATCTAGTGTTGAAATGGGATGTGGACAGAGCAAAACCGGGAAGGCATTCAAAATTTGATGCCATTTGGAGTGGCCCATACATGGTCACAAAGTGCAAGAATAGCAATGCTTTCCAATTGGCCTCATTGGATGGTGCAGAACTGCAGATTCCAGTCAATGGAATCTATCTCAAGCGTTGCTTCTAGAGGGAAGTTCACTACCTCTATAAATATTAGATTAGATTTTCTTTCCTCCAAGTGCTTATGCACATGTTTTGCTGTAGGTTAGTTTTGTTTTCCCTAAGTGCTTTGGCACAACTTGCTGTTCATGGAGATGTTTTTTAGTCCTTGCTTTTATCAGGAGACATTCCATCTTTCCTCCTTGCACATTCTGAGTCAGTTGAGGTTCTAAACAGAATATTTGATGACTTCATGCCCAATGGACTGTTTCAGGAAACTGGTATCTTCTACCTAGCAGGTAGGTATCCCCGCTGAGTCACCAAATTGTTATCCAAATCCACCCCCAGGGTTGATTTGATAACATAAATCAGAATTCTCAAGTCCCAGGCAAATGGATGGATTCAGGGCAAAAATCATGTTTCTAGGTTCCCCTCAGAAATTTTTCTAACTCTCCTGTCTAGGTTGAAAAGAGTAAGCTCTGAGAAAATGTAGAAAAGTTGCAGAAAATAAGCTTGGGCCAGAAAGAAATTGTGAAAATCAGCTAAGTCCTTGTCCTAGGAACAGTTGGGACATTCGGGACACCAAGGCGCGGTTCGGCCGAAACACCTCCAGGCGGCCCGCGAAGCACAGGGACAATCAGGCCGTCAGGACACGAGGGACGTGGAAGGCCGGTTCTGCCGAAGGAGAAGAAAATCGAATAACTGCTTGGGACATTTGGGCCTTGAGGACGCGAACCGCTCGGATCGGCCGAAATGGAGAACTTTCGTACTAAGCAGTTGGGACATCTGGGCCGCGAGGACGCGAACGACGCGAAAAGGCGAAGTGACCGAGAGCAAAGGAATCCATTTTGGGCGGTTCAGAATTTTTTGTCCCACACAACATTGGGAAATTTGGGACAAATGGACGTGAAGGATGCAAACCGGCCGGTTCGGCCGAAACGGGAAACTTCAGCACAAGGGCAAGTGGGACAAAGGGACGCGCGGGACGTGGATAGCCGAGAAGAAACCCGAGGGCCAATCATATCACACCATGTGTCACCAGCAGAAAAGGGACAAGGAAGCCCATTTTGGGTGGATCGGAGGATTCCGTCCCGCGCAACATTGGGACATCCGGGACAAAAAGACGCAATGGACGTGAAAAAGCTGGCAGACCCGCAGACTAACCAGATCATGACACGTGTCACAAGGAGAAAGGTCCAAAGGTCAAAGGGCAATTTTTGAAGGAAAATCCCAAGCCAATAAAAAGAGGACACATGTCCAATGAAGCAGAGAAGGAGAGAGAATCACGCCACCAATCAATGCATGCCACGTGTCATCCAGATGGCAGAGCGTGGGAAGAAATTTAAAAATCTGTTTTCACTTGTTTTGTGCCCTAAATCTTCAGATCGACATATCTTTCGATACAGAGCTCGGATTTGCATGTTCTTTATATCAACGGAAAGCTTATGAAATTATCTACGTGATTCTGGGGTTAATATCAAGTTTTAGTATAGTATAGAGGGAGAAAAGTGAGAAACGGATCTGACGCGTGTTCATGGCCAGAAGTGACATTCCAGCGACCAGATTTAATGCAGAATGGGTCGCATTCTCCTGTAATCCAGTCAAAAATGATAGGGTATGGGTTTGTAAGGCCCCCCCATTCTGTTTTAATGCATCTATAGTCAAGGAAGGATGGGCTCCCATGTTCTGTACGTTTTCTGTCCCCTGGACTCGACCCATGCAATGTAAAAGCCAGATTTGGGTCATTTCTAAGGAGGGGGAACATTTTCTTTAGATAGCAAGCTTCTTATTTCACCCGTAACAAGTGATTTTTGCAAGTATCAGACCTCTTCTAAAATTGTAACAGGTTTTCTACCTTTTGATGTTGTAATACAAGGATTTTGACAGTGGAAATGACAATACAGGCCCTGTGATCAGTTTCAGTCCTCTGTTTGTGTTGTTTGTTTCATTTCAGACCTATGATTACATCTTATCAGCTTGTGCATGATGCTTTATGTTGAATTTTTATGATCTGTGTCTATCTGCAGAAAAAGAAGTGTTCACCACTCCTCCTTTGGTGTATCTCCTGTTAGTTTAGTTTCATTTTTGCACCTTCTACCCCTGTCTCCTTGAAAGTTAGAGTAGGATTAGGATCTGAACCTCTGTAGTTGTGTAAGCATTAGATCTAAATCAGAGGATTTTGAGGAACCAGCCTCTAATCTAGAGATTCCTCTCTCAGTTTTACAAGTCCCCACACTTGGAGAGAGGTTTCCATGTTGTGCAATCACACTGGATGCTAGAGTGATCAACCTAGAAGCTTGATCTGCATCCAGGGGTGTTGCGAGTCTGCAACAACAGTCACCCTTTCTAAACCATCATCACCCATTTTGCCATCGTCACCCACAGAGTCGATAGAATCGGAATCTATCCCTCCTAACTTTTTTTTTTTTTTTTTCATAAACGCTATCTTCCTGGGTCCTCTCACTTATCAACGCGATAATGAAGACCCATCTTATTTTCCCCTTCTATATCCAGACATGATTGAAGAAGAATCACCTTCAATTAATGTTGTTGAGTGCCAGGATGACGACTCCATCCTCACTTATCTTGGTGCAGATGACTCTTATATTCAATGTGCCTTACCATATGAAACTCAAACCATGTTGAATGAGTCGACTATAGAAATCAACATCCACACAGAGGACGATCCTCACATTGTGAAGATCAGACAATCTCTTAATGCATCAGAACAAACTGCCTTCACTACCTTCCTCCGTGCCCGCAACCAAGATTTTGCTTGGTCCTACGCTAACATGCCAAGAATTGATCCTGACATCACTGTCCATAACATTACTCTGAAACCCGACTCCAAACCAGTTAAATAAAAACTGAGAAAAATGCATCCACGCATTGCCCTCTTGGTCAAAGAAGAGCTTCAACGACTCCTTTTTGTTTCCTTCATCTTACCTATTGACTATCCTCAATGCATTTCTAACATCATACCTGTCACTAAAACAACGGGGGGACTTTGGATATGTACAGATTTCTGGGACCTACCAAGTATTGATCAACTTATTGATCTCACTGCGGGCCATGAGATGCTTTCTCTCATGGATGGCTTCTCGGGATACAATCAAATTTTGGTAGCCCCGGCCGATCAACATAAAACCACCTTCATAACTCCTTGGGGAACCTTCTACTATCGTTTCATGCCGTTTGGCCTTAAGAATGCTGGTGCAACCTATCAGCGAGCTATGACTTACATCTTTCATGACATTATGCACACTATCCTTGAGGATTATGTCGATGATCTTCTTGGCAAATCTAAACATGGCATTGAACATCTCGATGTTTTAACCATTATTTTCGATCGCCTGTTACAATACTGTGTTCGTCTTCAACCAAATAAATGTGTCTTTGGGGTCCTTTTGGGAAAACTCCTTGGTTTTATTGTCTCTTTGTGTGGCATCGAGGTCAATCCAGCTAAAGTCAAAGCTATCCTAGAAATGCCCCCACCCACTAACCTCAAACAATTACGTAGTTTACAGGGAAAACTACAATCTATCTGGCGTTTCATTTCACAACTCTCGGATCGATGTCAACCTTTTCATCATCTCCTTAAAAAGGACATTGTCTTTCAATGGAGCGACAAGTGCCACCAGGCCTTTGAGGCTCTTAAAGCCTATCTCTTGCAGCCACCCGTACTTATCCCACCTCAAGATGATCACCCTTTCTACCTTTACCATTCTGCCACTGACCATGCTGTAGGAGCCATGCTCGCACATCATGACTTCGAGCATTGAGAACAAGCCATTTATTACATAATTCGTACTCTTGTGGATTACGAGACTAGGTATACACATGTAGAAAAGTTGTGCCTAGCCCTATCATTCATGGCAACCAAACTCCAACATTACCTCTTGAATCACAAAACTTTTGTCATCACCAACGCAGACCCCATCCATTATATGTACGCCAAACCTCATCTAAACCAACGCATCACCCGATGGCTTATGCTCCTTGCTGACCTCGACCTTGAGTTTGTACACCAGAAATCAGTCAAAGGACAAACTATCGCATACCAACTCATGGAAGCCCCTTTACCTAGGGAACAATTTACCAATTTTACTTTCCCTGACGAACTCATCGCAACTCTTTCACTCAGTGAGGAGTCATATCCAATGACCCTCTTCTTCGATGGATCCAAATGCCAGCGCAGCGGAGGGGCTGGCGTTGTTCTCATTCCTCTGGACACTGAACCTATGCCTCTTTCATTCCAGCTTGATTTCCCCTGCACTAATAATACAACGTAATATGAGGCCCTTGTTTTGGGTCTCCAGGTTGCGTTACACTTAGGTGTAAAATCTATTAACATTTTCGGTGACTCTCAACTGGTAGTCAATCAAGTTACGAGCATCTACCAATGTAAAAATGAGGAACTTCAAAAGTAAAAACATTATGTGGACTCACTTTTGACCTTATTTACTCATTATTCTATCCAAAACATTCCCCGCTCAACTAATAAATTTACAGATACTATGGCTTGCTTGGCCTCACAAATTCCTGCCTCACCAACTGACTCTGACATATTTGTCTTGTTCCAACAACTCTTTGCCCCATCTTACTCAGTCCTGGATGTTTGTATGATAAATAATGTGTCTGCTAATTCATAGGATACCTGGTATCACCAATTTCACTACTACCGTACAACCTCTGTTCTCCCACCTGACCTTACTGGTAACGGCAAACGTGCTTTTCTTAAAAAAATTTCTCATTATGTCATCATGAGGGGACTCCTCTATAAACGTGGCTTTGATGGCATCCTCCTTCGATGTCTAACCGGTGCGGAGGTCACCTATACCATCCAACAAGTCCATGACGGAATTTGTGGTAGACATTTTAGTGGCCTTGCCGTGGCTAAATGGATCCTTCGCCTAGGATATTATTGGCCTACTCTTAATAACGACTGCTACGAATATGTTAAGCGTTGTGTTATGTGTCAACAAAATGCCAACCTTCAACATACTCCTAGCCATCCGCTACAGGTCGCACGAGATCTTTGGCCTTTCTCACAATGGGGTTTAGACCTTATTGGTGAGATTCACCCACCCTCTTCGCAACGTCACTGTTGGATAATCATAGCAACTGAATATTACACTAAATTGGTGGAGGCCATTCCACTCATTTCAACCAAAAAAGAAAAAATCGTAGAATTCATTAACCATCACATTATCTGTCGTTTTGGTGTTCCTCATCACCTTATAACAGATAATGGAAAATATTTCAAAAATAAGTTGTTACAAGACCTTTGTGACAACTTTGGTATCAAACTTAGTTTCTCATCACCTTACTATCCACAAGTAAATGGTCAAGTCGAATCTTCTAACAAAACCCTAACCAACATTCTCATGAAAGTCGTTAACGATTCTGGAAGCAATTGGCCTGATCACATCCCCTTTGCCCTTTGGGCTTATCATACCAGCATTCGTACCTCCACTAATGCCACACCATTTTCTTTGGTATATGGTATCGAGACTGTCTTGCCTCTCAAAATACAAATACCCTCTCTAAGAATATCTCTCCAGGATATTCTCACCAATGATGATTTCTTCTAAGAGCGGTTAGCCCAATTGGAGCTTCTTGACGAGCGTCGTCTTACAGCTCTTGAACACCTTCATATCTATCAAAAGCACATCAAGTGTGCTTATGATAAGTGACTTCATGAGTGTACCTTTAAGGTTGGTGATCTTGTCCTCAAAGAGAATCAACATGTAACCAAACTAGAAAAGAGCAAACGTGGAAAATTTACTCCAAATTGGATTGGGCCTTACATTATCACTCACACTTACAGATCAGGCACTTACCGTTTAGCTTCACTCAATGGTAAACCTGAGCCTGAACCCCTTAATGCCTTGCATCTTCGACCATTCTACTGTTGAATTTAGTGTTATATCACTTCTTATCTACCTTGCGCTCATCCCTTGAACTTATTTACCACCTCATACACCTTGTTTCATGCATCTCAAAATAGAATCACGCTCACGTGGTTTGGTCATCATCTCCTCTTAAAGATGCCTTCCCCTTTTTAGTCTGGTCCATGACTTAAAAGTATCAAAATAACACGTTCTCAATTATATAATTATGGGATATTCTTGAGTCCAACTTCCTACAAAACTAGATGCTTCATGCCAAACGGAAATCTAGACCTCAAAGTTATACATAGACTGCTCCCTCAAAGGATAGCTATGTGCAAAGCCACATCTGCTATTATAAATAGATTGCTCCCCTAAAGGACAGCTATACACAAAATCCGCATCTGCTACTATAAATAGACTGCTCCCTTGAAGGACAGCTATACAAAGTCAACCTCTATCAGAATCTTCTCGCATTGATCAGCTTCATGAAGAGCTCAAGAACAACAAAATGCATATCCCATATGGACTTCCCACATCGATCAGTCTATATCTAGAAAAATAAAATTAGTATTCAAAATAAATTTTGAGTTATGGACTTGTCTATCTAGGTTTGGTTCTCTTTCGTCAGAATAATCACCTTATAACAAGTTCGATCGCGCCCCCAGCTATACCATCCACCTCATCTCACCATTCTTCAAAACAAAAAAACTCAAGGGACGTGACGTATATATGATATATTATGATTATACAACTCTTTTCACCTATCGACTTCTTGCCTATGCAAGGTACCTATGGATTCAAGTTCATCCTCCGATAATATGTGGTTTGTTTAGCTCTTTCCAACTATGGGACACTTTTCCCTCTTTTACGCGAATCTAGGATTATGTGTTGACCTTAATCAGGACATGTTTCCCTAATACTTGGGTAAGCTAACCTTCACTTCACCTATACCTACACCAATACCTCCAATACCTTACCAACACCAATAACATTACCCTACCAATATCAATATTTTTACCAACCAACAACTTTCCTAACCACAACCAAATTGCCTGAATTCACCTCTCCCTGGTCCTAAGGGAGAACTACATCGGTCTGAGGCCCCTCCTTGCTTTGTGTAATGGGCTATGTAGGCAGCACTTAGGAGACATGGGGTCTCCGAAGGTTAGCTCGACAATCCCCTACCATAACCTATCATGTGTTGTAAATATAAATATTTTTGTATATTTCTATTTGATAACATTCATCTTTATCCCTTTTCAAAACAAACATTCAAAACAAAAACATTCTTATTATTATAACTCAAATCAACATACATATTCAGTGTTATTTAAATGTTAAACAAATACATCTTCTCTATCATCGACGAGCAGGTCGACATCCTTATTTATTCTTCTACCTCTATGAAATTCACCTAGACCCTTGCGCCTCATCCTGAACCAGGTGATGATCATGATCGTCGACGCCGCTCACCTGGCCTCTCCATCCTCAAAGGTGCCACTGCTATTGGTTCCTCCCACTGATCTACCAATCTCTCCTGTAACATATGAATATGCCCTCTCGCGTGGAGGAATCTCACCTCTAGTCTCTCCACTCGTGACTGCGTAACCGCTAACAATCCTGTTGTCTCATTCACCTGCGTTTGAAGCTGGTGAACTAAGCCCTACAGGATATCTCTCTCCGATGTAATCACAGCTATGTCAGGATGATCAACCCTCTCACATGAACCTCGCAGCTCTGCTACCCACCACAATCTATAAGCCTCTATCGCTCCTGCATCCATTACCCTGCGATCAGCTTCTATCTCTTCTGGTCCTTCTGGAGGTGTTGGCCGGGGAGGTGAGAATTATGCCTCGGCGTCGATCCTCATGTATGGTCTATAAGCCATGGGTATATCCTGAACAAATCTAAATTGTCACCGTATGCGATCTAGAGGAATCCTCTCGTACTCACCTGGCCTGTGCCCCGCGATCCACCTGAATCACTCTACACCCCTCAAATCCTCAGCTATGTTCTCTGTCACCATATAGTTCCTGTAAGGCCTCCAACGGAAATCTACAATCGTCACCATCTCCCACACCTACCTATAATACTTGACGTCATCTGTCATGGCCTGGGATCTCGCCTCTTGCTCTATCTTGACCCATCGCCTGAACCCCAACCTCTGCACTTCTGTCTCTCCTGACTGGATGGGTTGGCCTATTGGTCACACATAAACAATGTGCTCATAGGCCCAACAATGTAATAAGTATGCACAATCTAGTGTAGTCCCATGATTTTTCCTACAGGCCCATAAACCCCTGTATAGCACCGCCAGATATGCGGGTGCCCATGCAAAATTCACGCTCCTTTCTATCATTTCCCAAATAATACACATCAATGATTTTTGAAATCTTCCCCCATCCACCCTCGGTAATGCATAATACCCCACCGCTATCATTAATACCACTGCCAACCTTTTTGCCTCAGGGTGTGCTACAAACATTATACCATAAGTGAATGTCAAACCTCGATGTGTCAAATCTTGTGTAGCTGGACCAAATACTACTGTTATCGCTCCCTGCGCTGTGCTAGACCCTACTTGATACACTGGTCTTCCTGTAATTGGGAGTCTCAAAATTTGGAACACATCTTCCATCATCACTGTCATCTCCCTTGTTGGCAGATAGAAGGTATTCTTTTCTGGATTCCATCTCTCAATCAACGCCTGCAACATAGCATGATTACGTGTAATTCATGAATAATAGCGGATTCCACTCAACCCCACATGGTTATCAATGCCCACTCAGCTGGTGTTACATCTGCTCGGACTCGTGACAACAAAGTTGGCACCCTATCATTCATCTACAATCCTGCCTCTGCCTACATACATCAAATCAACAAACAACAAATCAATAATTAACATCTCCAGGTGTTTGTTAACACAATTTGGAATTTCACACAGTAATCGGTATCGGTTATATCTAACCAATAATGGTTACTAACTGATACCGGTTACTTATAACCGATACCGGTCACTGTTACTTCTAACCACCCTTCTCAACAACACCACATATGATAGCGTTTTCACTCGTTTAATCCTCTCTATGCCTACAAACATATCTCAAACACTTGATTACCTATCCTACAACACTCACCCCACCCCAAACTCTTGCATAATCACCTTTCTACCCATTTACCTTACCACATTCTATTTTTAACCTTACAAAATCTAATTCTAACAAAAAAAAACAAATTATACCTCCAGGGATCCAACAGTTTGAGGTGGAACCTGTCTTCTTTCTCCTCTCTGTCCATTGGATGCTTCTCTTTGTTTAGCCATGTTCACCACCCTCTGCAATATAACTTGTCTTTCTGCCTTCTTAATCTCAGCCCACAATCACTTTACCTGTCTCTTTCCTCCTTATCACTCAATTCTCCCATGCAATTACCTGTATAAGTCGTCAACAGCATCGCATTATCGTATTTAACTTGTTGCATGACTCTAAAAATAAGAACTTAAGTTTCCTCCCAAGCTTTTCTATTTTTAGAAAAAAGCGTTTTGGCATAACCGATATCGGTCACATGTCTCCTTTTACTTAAACCTAGGCCTTTTCTTCGTTTTTTGCAAATTTTTGGTGGCGCCTGCATCTTTTCCCTGCATAACAACATCGTTATCAATATTTATCATCAGAATACCATCAACACATATAAATATCATCAAAATTTCATCAACATCATCTATATACATTAAATTTCAATATCATCGACAAAACACATGAGACATTCTAATATATGCATGAAATCAAAAAAAAATTACACACCATGTGGATCAAACTCATCTATATATATCATCAGCAACTCAATGTCAAAATATACAAATTGCCCTGTATGGGGCCTCTATGATCTAAAAATATAAAGCTGGCACGCAGGCTGCTGTCTCTGTCAAAATCTTGACTTGGCTCGTAGGTCGGTCTCTCATGTCAAAAATATAATCGGCTCGCAGGCCGGTATCAATTATACAAAATGTACTCTGCTCGCAGGCTGGTATATATAACAAACATGAATAAATAAATCCTATGTGGGCACGCAGGCCTCTATATACATACTCGGTTCGCAGACCAGTGTCTATATCCAATAACAAAAACCCATATCCGCTCCTAGGATGTCTCATCTCTCTCCACCACCCTTGGCCCGTCCCCCTGCTAGTCTCTGTGCTAGATCTCGCCTTCTCCCTGTAACTGACCCATCGGCTATGGCTGTGGCCCCCTGTGATCTCTGACTCTGGGACGTCTCAACTCTATGCGCGGCATATGGCTGATAGTCTACCCCGGTGCCATCTAGCACGTCCTGATAATACCGGGCCTCCGCTCTCGCCTCCATATAGCAGGCCCGTGCCACCATGGCTGGTGGGGCTGGTCCCCCAACTCCTAATAGAAGTGGCCCCTACCCTGCCGGTATAACCTATGCCTATGGCGGTGCCTGTACCTATGTCTGTGCCTGTGCCTGTGCCAGTGCCTGTGGCTGTGCCGGTGCCTGCGGCTGTGCCTAAGCCTGTACCTATACCTGGGCTAACTTCCCCTGTAGCACCCTAATCTGTGCCTGTGCAGTAGTAAGCTACCCCTGTAATAACTACACCTGGCCCAAGAGATGGTCCCTCTCTGCTATCACAGTCGCCAAATCTAGCTGTGTGAGCTGTTCTCTCATGGCTGCTCTCTGCCCTGCCCACCAAACCAAAAAGGCACCTGTCACACCGGCATCATCCACTGTATCATCCACGGGTCTCTCTGCAACCCAGACTGGGTCCAATGGCTACAAAGCAGGTAGGGGTACCTCTAAATCCTCCCTCCGATACTGTGGGAAGGGAGGTGGCTCATCCTGTCGTAAGCCCAACTGACGTCGTACCCTCTCTAGGGGTATCCGCTCATACTCCTCGGGTCTCCGTCCAGCTATCCAGAAGATGTACTGGATCTAGCGCAGCTGTGCTCGGGCCCCTCCATGGGGATGATGGCCTCTGTATGGCCTCCATATAATATCTACTGTCGTCAGGCCCTCTAACATATGCCTGTAAAACGTCACATATCGTCTTGCAATCACTACCCGTGGCTGGCCCACGACCCCCAACCACCTCTGAAATCCATATCTGTAAACTACCTATGGCCCTGGCTGTTGGGTCAACCCTACTGGTCGTATATAGATGATATGCTCATAGGCCCAGCAATGTAACAAAAATGTTGAACATATACCAAATCACCTCATACAACGATAACCCCAGAGCTCTCTGTATAGCTGCACCAGATACACTAGTGCCCAGGCATAACATGTATGCTCCTCCACCATCTCATGTAAAACTCCCATCAAATCCCATGGGAAGCGGCCTCCCTCTGAGTCAGGGAGGGTGAAGCAGGTGATACCAATCATCATCAACATGGCAAGCCGTGTCTCCTATCGGTGTGCATGATACATATCACCGTAGGCAATACTCGCGTTGTGATATGTAATCAATGGGGCTACATCCCTGAATACATGTAGGATGTTGTCCATCGTTGTCTCTGCATCCACCTAGAACATTGCCTCACCTATGATCGGCAGTCTCATGATGTGATACACATCCTCTAATGTAATAGTCATCTCTTCAGTAGGGAGATGGAAGACATTAGTTACCGGATCCCATCTCTTGATGAAGGCAACCATCAGGCTGTGGTCCCTATCCACAGCCCTATACCTCTGGACTCTGCCAAGTCCAACCTCTCACATGACAGCCCACTGTGCTACAGTCACATGTGGCCGCATCTGCCCCAATAGAGGTGGCATCCGATCCCGCATCGTCAGCTGCTGGCGTGCCTACAAACAAAACCCACTCCATCAGGCCTACCTTTTACAAAAACAACTACCTTAGCCCTCTATACCCACTTACCCACCCAACCACAACCCAAATCTATAACACACATCTACACCCACCTATCTTACCCTATACATCTACGATATCCCCTTTACTTATCTCACACCCTACCAACCACCCTGATCTACTCTAGCCATCTAACTATACCCCCGCCAATTTAACACCTCCTACTTCATACACAACACATAATCTATCCTACCCGAACTAGCCCCCAACAACCCCATTCCCCCCCCACCCCCATCAACTTTCCTATCAACTCTACCTCCTCCCTCTTCACCCCCCAAAAAAAACAAAACTCTAACAACAAACAAAAACCACAAATTTCACAAACCTAACTCCTACCCATGATGACCGGTACCAGTCACCCTCGACCTCCATCAGTCCCCCAAGCACATTGTATGTACTGATTCCGGTCAACATACGACCGACGCCGGTCTATAAACAAAGCAATTTATACAAACTATTCTGTGACTGATCTCAGTTGCCTAGTGACCGACATCGCTCACTGTCCAATTCCGGGGCCAAACCCAAAATGGCCCGCAAAACCTCTTTTTACCTATTTCTACCCATTTACCCACAAGAAAGACCTAAAAATTTACCCACCCTTCCGTTTTGGCCTACCTAACATACCTACCCACTCCATTTTACAATTTACCTTCATTTATTCATTATTTTCTTAAATTTTGGATTCCTACCCCAAAACTCACATTCTAGTTAAATTCATCAACTTCACATAAGTAGTGGCTCAGAGCCTACTGGTACGACTACACGTTATCATGGTGGGATAGGTGGCGGTGGTCTAGCTCCTCCAGCACCTCCTGCTCCTCCGGGCTGTGCCATGGCTCCAAATCTCCTCAGCAGGGTCCTCAACCAATCAAACTCTACCTCCTGATCGCTGGGGTTTACCAATCACTCACTCCTCCACTCAACTAATGCCAACTCAGCCCACAAACTCAAAAAAATCAATTCAAAACTCAGACAAGCCATATTGGTACTCAAATTGACAATGTGAAAATAACACGTCGTATTTTTCTTTTTATAGGTTTTGACCTATAACCGATATCGGTTATAGCATGCCCTAAAACACTGATATCGGTCATCTAACCGATACCGGTCATAACTAACTGATATCGGTTGCATGCCTACTTTACCAAAATTTCTACCCTTATCCACCAATATCCCTTTCTCACCACATCGCCTACCCCCACCTTTGCTAAATAGCCTTATTTTGACTTCATTGGCCCAACTCACGGCCGCAACCAACCAATCAGCCCGACCCAAGGCCGCACCCAACCATTTGGCCCAACCCAAGGCCGAAACCAACCAATTAGGCCCGACCCAATGCTGCAACCAACCATTTGGCTTGACCCAAGGCCACACCCAACCAATCAGGCCCAACCCAAGGCCGCACCCAACCAATCAGGCCCGACCCAAGGCCACACCAATTAAGTACCTCGACCAAGACTCGCAACTTATGATTTTATCCACCCATCATGTGTCTTTTTGTTCAATCGATCTCACCTGTTCATGTTCTAGCATAATTAGGATACTTGAATTGATCAGCCAACCAACTTTTCCTAGACCGAGACCATGACGTTTATCTCAACCAAACCAACCATTTGGTACTGCCAAACATGCCTAAACATTCCTGTATCTTACCCATTATATCCCCTGGAGCTACTTGCTATGCCTTGGATACCAGGATTATATCACCCTTGTTTGGATAAACTATCGACCTTTGCCTATGAATTGCTTGTTTTCTCTTCAAATCATGTACCCTGGTCGCACTACTGCATTTCAACATGCATCTACTTCCTTGAACTTACCCCACCATCTTACCATCATCTCAACACAATTTACCCTTTATCAACCCTATCCCTGATTTCACGTCACCTCAATCTGTGATAGATTTGAGGGGGATTACCTACACCCTTAACTGGGGCAATCACTTCTTATTAATTGTCAGTGCAGCTTTACAAGACAAGCTAAACGACAACAAGGGGCTAATGTAGACACAAAATTTGTGTCTTACGACACCCTGTGCCCCACATCTCATTTCACAACCTAACGTCACCACCTAAACCTTACACAATTATCTATTAATTACCTTATAATTAATAAATCCACATCTCCAAACCTGCCACCTCATTTTGCCACCTCATCATGACCTAGCCCTAACCCTAAACTAACCTAATTAAGACCTATAACTTGGTCTACATGCACACCCATGACTAATTACTCCTCACCCGCACCAAAACCAACCTAATAATGACTTGACTAAGCCCACAACTAATCCCTCGGGAGAAAAGGAGGGAAAGTTGGTTATTTTACTAAAAATAGCCCACTTTGACTTAACCGACATCGGTTCCTACTCGACTGCCATCGGTTACGTAACCACCATCGGTTCCCTGTAAATGACCTCCCCCAACCAAAAACAAAAGATCGGAATTCATTTTGAAAGATCCAAAATTCACTTGGCAAGACAGAGACAATTGAAGAAAAAAGAAGAGTTTACAGAGAAGGACATCAAACCTAAGACTGCAACTGAGTAACCAGAGTACAATGACACTCATCCAAGCATTGGGAGAGAAGATAGCTCACTTTTTATTGTCAGATCATCCCACCTGAGCCTTGCCTTCTTCATCACAGTCCTTGGACCTGTATCTTCATCAGGAACTAGTAAGTAGTGTCTTGTACGTTTTTAAATACCATTTCTTGAACTTCTTATTCATAGTAATTATAAGCTCACTCCTAGATCTACTACCTGATAGCACCCTACATCTAAATTTCATTCCTCTACCCTTACATTTCCCTAAGAATAGCTCCCATACTCTCTGAGTCTTCTCCATCACCCTATTTCCTACCCCTAATCATTTACCAACCTTATAAACACCATAACCGCCTTACAGCCAACCTTCATTGAAAGCCCCTAAATCACTGCCCCTACCGATATTGGTTATCAGCAACTGGTACTGGTGTTATAACCACATTCGGTTATACAGTGACTGGCATCGGTCACTGTGACTCCAACCAAAACCAACCTTTCCTCTATTGCTTTTCAACAAGGTAACTAAAGTGTAATTTCGCAATAACTTCTTTGTTATCATTTGTGTTAATTTGCATTAAAAAGGGAACTGACCACCTTCGAAAGGAAGTCTAATATTTCCTAGGCCCAAGGCAGTTCCCTCATTTATTGTCTAACTAAAATCTGGTGGTCTTGTATTCTTACTTACAGGTAGTCCTTCCCAGAAAAAAAGGAGTTCTTCACAATCGGTTTGATCTCTCTCTACGGTACGTGCACACCCTCCCAACACTCAACAGGTATTCCTCCTAGCCCTAAACTTTATCTGTTTCTCAAGAGAATGAAAGGATAGAAGCAAATCTATTCTAATAATGGAAACATTCTGTGTGTAACACCAATCATTGAGTTGCTTAGAATTCTTTAGCATAAGAAGAGAGAATTTGAGTACTTGGGGTTGAAAGAGGAGAAGACTACTCCAGGTGGAAATATAAATGTTATTTAGACTCCTCAAATCATTTCTGATCTTGAAACACCACCAGCAATAGAAGATCTAGGAGAGACACCTGAGGTATATTTGGGGACATCCTTGGTTGATTCCTAATTGAATGTTGATCCATTCTTCACAACTTTGATCATAAAGGATAGGCTACTTCACAATTTTATGTTTGATTCTGGTGCATCATGTAATGTCATGCCTCTTGAAGTCATGAATGAGATAGATATCAAAGTGACAACAACCTATGGAAAATGTACTACCTCGGACTCAAGATAAGTGCTGGTTGTTGGTTGTGTGAAGGGTTTGGTAGTGCAACTTGCATCTTATCCTGGGAGGAATTTAAAATTAGATGTTGTAATTGTTGATTGCCCTACCAAATGGGGTATGTTATTGTCAAGAAAGTGGGTTGAAAGCGTTGGAGGGAGTGTCCAAATGGATATGTATTTTTCCACCATTCCCATTAAGGGTAGCCTTGTCAAGATCTATGGAGAAAAGAAAATGTTGCATCTAATTAAGGACCCAAACAATGCTTCTTATGAAGTGTTATTTACTGATGTTGATGCTGATAAATTTATTGGCTTTGCTAATGGAAAATAACAAAAAATGGATCAGTCAAAGTGCCTTGAGTAGGTGAGTTCTCCTTGGACTTTGCTATTTGATGGAGTTTGCTCCAAATTTGGAAATGGTGTTGGTGTAATTCTGATTTCTCCTAGCTTGGAAGAGTTTGTTTTTTCCTTCAAGCTTAATTTTGAATGTACTAAAAAAATTGCTAAGTATGAAGCCTTGTTGTTGGGTCTGCGAATTGCATGGAAGTATGGTGTCAAGGACATCATTACAAAGGGAGATTTAGAGCTGGTTGTCAAACAAATAAGAAAATTGTATGCTACAAAAAATTAGTGGATGAAGTAGTATAAGCATGCAGTTTGGGATCTAATTGATATGTTTGATTCTTTCAATATTGTGCGCCATGACAAAAATTTTAATGCTACTAATGACAAGTTGGTAGTGTTGGGGTCAAGATTTGGAGTTTGCACCATTTCACCTTATTGTGAGTACAATGTTGAAGTGTTAACTAGGCCAGCTGTCCCTGACAACATCAAGCATTGGCAAGTGTTTGATGATAATGCTCAAGTGTAAAGGTTCTTACAAAATCAAGGTGAGTTTTTAGAACAACATATTGATTGGGAACCAATGGTGTGTATGACTGAAGGAAGAGAGACTTTGTTTGGAAAATATATTATCCAATTGAAAACTAACACCATTCCTAGAGGTCTTGTTACTCTTGAGTCAAATTTTAGCAATGTTGATTACATCATCAATAGAAACATGTCTGCCTCAAGGGATGTGGAAGAGCATGAATTGGGAACAAAGGACAAACCAAGAAAATTTTGGTTGGGTAGAAGTTTAAACAAGGAAGAAAAATAGTCCTACCTCTAATTGTTGAAACAATATCAAGACTGCCTTGCCTGGTCATTTTCAGAACTGAAAGCATATAGAGAAGACTTGTTTCAACATGAGATCCCTCTTAAAACAAAATCCAAACCTTTCATAAAAAATAAAAGGCCAATTAATCCACTCCTCTCCATGAAAATGCAAGATGAATTGAAGAAACTAAAGGAGGGATGGATCATTCAGCCCTCAAGATATTGATCTTGAGTTGCAAACCTTGTGTCAGTCAAAAAGAAGAATGGAGATATCAGAATTTGTGTAGACTTCAGAAATTTGAATAGAGCTTCATTGAAAGACAATTATCCTTTACCAAACATGGAGAACATGCTGCAGTTAGTGACTGGATCTGAATTTTTGTCCACCTTGGATGGTTTCTATGGCTATAATCAGGTTGTTGTCAAGGAGTCATAAAGATTTAAAATTTCCTTTACCATTCCTTGGGGAACATATGTTTATGTGAGAATTCCTTTTTGTCTCATGAATGATGGAGCTACCTTCCAAAGAGAAATGGATGTTGCTTTTTCTGGTTATATAAATGAATTCATTGCAGTTTAGCAGGATGATGTGACTATATTTTCAAAGAGTAGAAAAGATCACTTGCAGCATTTAGAAAGAATGTTGATCAGATGTAGAGAGTTTGGAATCTACCTCAATCTAAAGAAGTGTCACTTTGGGGTGTAAAAGGCCAAGATGCTTGGTCATATTATTTCAAAGGGTAGTGTCATGATTGATCCTAAGAGAATAGAAGCAATTAGTAGGGTGCCAATTCCAAGAATGAAGAAGGGCATCCAATCTTTCTTTGGGTAAATCAATTTCATTAGAAGTTTTGTGTCTTGCTGAGTTGACTCTTCCTATCACATGCATGTTAAAGAAAGATCAAGTTATAAAATGGGAGGAGGCTACTATTCAGGATTTTGAAGGGATCAAGGAAGTACTTAAACATGCACCTATTTTGGCAGCTCTGAATTATAAGAAGCCTTCCCAAATCTTCTCCTTTGCCTCTGAAAATACTATTACATCTGTTTTGCTCCAAAAGGATGAAGATGGGGCTGAGAGGCATATTTCCTTCTTTAGCAAGGCTTTACAAGCTGTTGAGTTGAAATATACAATCATGGAAAAAAAAGCATTTTCCTTGGTGAAAGCAACAAAGGTTTTTAGGACTTATATCCTAAGTTCAAAAGTTGTTGCTTATGTTCCCCACACCATGGTAAAAGACATCTTATCAGAGATGGAGAACTCAAGTAAAATATGTAGATGGGTGAACAAACTATAGGAGTATGATATGGACATCCAAACCACAAAGTTGATAAGAGGTTTGGGTCTTGCTAAGCTCATGGCTGAGAGAAACTTTTAGACTATGGAAGTGAATGAGGTAGAGGAAGAAAGGGAAGATGTTTTTGGGAAATTGGTAAGTTTTGAGTGGTACAAGGACATAACATTTTACCTTAGACACCTATTATCTTGGTTCAGATCTACACAATAAAAAATATAATGAAAACACTCGAATAATGATGTATAAAATTAAAAAATTTGGGATATATTATTCATAAAGAGATTACAATATATAGAGATTGACCTTCCTATTATGGTGGAGTCAAATCTCATCTTGAATCCACTTATCTCTCCACAAATCTCTCAACTTATCCCTAGGATAACTCACTCAACTCTATCCGTGAGTTGTTTATTACAACATCACACTATATTATTATTAAATGAGTTTCACATCTCATAATAATGTTCACAATATCTAATATTATTCCTAACATTCACCCCCTTAGTGTGAACATGGGAAGAACATACACACTCTTATCTATAATATGCTCTCCTCTATGGAGCATGTCAAACTTTGTGACTCATGACCTTGATACTAATCAAGGGAGCAATGCTCAACCTTCTATGGTTTTACAGGTTTACCACAAACCTTGACGTGTAACAGATCCATCACCTGTCCACCTCGTGTGGTTTTCTGTATCTCCCACAAACCTTTTCAAGATCCATGAATTGTCTTACTATGGTGCTTTTGTTCACCTATTTCATTACATCAGGAGTTACATTTAGGAATTTTATACATTATAATTGAACAATAATTTGTTCTTATTTTCACAATTGCACACTGAATAGCAAATACTCATCACACAACTGAAAAAAAACATGGCCACCAAATCAATACCACGGCCTCGTCGACGGTGCCTGATGAGAGGTTGCATTGATCAACATCCTTCCTCCATTGCCTCCAGCCTCCATTTTTTGCTACTTACTCAGCATAAAGTATAGTCGAGGACGATATGTGTTCCCTATCATGATACAGGGCGGGGTTGAGGGGCGGAGCCCCTGAAGTCATGAATGGTTTTCATTTGCATTTTCTCTTTAATAATGAGTGTCAGATTACACCAAAAATGCACTCATTTGTCCTTTTTTTTTTTTGGTAACAATTTTTTTACTCTTACAAACAACACGACTTTTACAACAACAATACTTGACTTGACACAAGTGACACTTAACAGCACAAAAAAATATGAATTTTTTTTTACTCTATCACAATCATTACAATGACTCACTATTATGGAAATATACTTATAAAGACTTAAACGAGAAAAATGATATTTAAAGAAAAAAAAAACAATCAACTAAACAATATATAAATGACTATTAATACCCAAAAACATATTCAAAAGAATTTTGACCGCAAAACATAGATTTTGTAGGATACCACATTCAACTCACATTAACCAAGAAAAAATCAAAGAAGGCTTAAAACATGGCATGTTAATGACACGATCTATGAAGATTATGACAAGTAACAAATTTCTCAAACCTGTTTACAATGCCAATACCATGCAATAGAACCTTGACCAGAATTTGCACATACAAGAGGGCTTGAAGGATAAAAGTAAAACAGATTTCCCTGACAGATTTGAAGGAACATGGTGCATTGCTTTAGATGAATCGACTTGCACTGGAAATGTAGAAAATCACACAGCTGAGTATGATACACAGGCCCTGGTTTGGAATGGGTGGAGATCATATCATTGAAATTGAATGAAAAAATTATCAGCCGTTGCTGCTATGTATTGCCCGAGCGCTTAAATATTTCCCATGTCAAAAAAAAATACCATACGTTGATGTGGATAACTTAGATTTTGAAGTCCCTGATGCATGGATCAACACTGGAACATGGAAAAATAAAGACTCGTATATTTTAAACGATCCTATAGACTCTCACGTGCTGAGAAAAATAAAATGAAAAGCCTCTAACCCACTAAAAACTAGCCATGCGGAAAAAACCTAAAAAATATCTCAAATCTGCAGCGAAATTTGTATTAAAAAGATTCAAATTCACGACTAAATCTCAGCGAATGAAGATCAATATATAATGAGCTCAGTCAGAGGTGATTAAGGCTCCGCCATGGTTAAATCTCGCTACAATTTTCCACATTATCTGAGCATTTTCTTTACGCATATTTCCTAACTAAAACCTTGCATTTCTTCTATCACAGCGTTTCATATAATGGGACAAACCAATTTCACTCTGATACCAAATATTATCTTGGTTCAGATCTACACAATAACAAAAAAATGAAAACATCGAATAATAATGTATAAAATTAAAACATTCGGGATATATTATTCATAAAGAGATTACAATATATAGAGATTGACCTTCCTATTATGGTGGAGTCAAATCTCATCTTGAATCCACTTATCTCTCCACAAATCTCTCAACTTATCCCTAGGATAACTCACTCAACTCTATCTGTGAGTTGTTTATTACAACTTCACACTATATTATTATTAAATGAGTTTCACATCTCATAATAATGTTCACAATATCTAATATTATTCCTAACAACACCTTTGCTGTCCTGATCATTTAAATAAAAATAAGAAAAGAGCCCTCAAGCTAGCCTCTCAAAAATACATCATCACTGACTTTGGGCTGACTTGGAAGAACCCTGAAGGTGTCCTCTTGAAATGTATAACTAAAGATGAAGCTCCCAAATTAATTGCTGATTTCCATGGGGGAGTTTGTGGAGGAAACTTTATTAGAAGGGTTACATCACACAAATTTTTGAGAGTTGGTTATTGGTGGGCCTACTCTCTTCAAATATGCAACCATGCTGATTAGAAAATGTGAAAGCTGTAAGTGTTTCTCTAGAAGAATGAAAGCTTCAAGGCTCCCTTCCTTTGCAGCTTGTATCAAATGAAGCTCCTTTTAAGCAATGGGTAATGGACTTCATTGGTGAGATTTCAGATCCTTCTAGTGCTGGCCATAAGTGGATTCTTGTAGCCAAAGATTACTTCACCAAGTGGGTAGAGGCAATCCCCACCAAGAAAGCAACACACCAAGTTGTTATGGACTTCTTGTTGAACAATATCATATGCAAATTTGGTGTGCCAGTCAAAATTGTGGCTGATAATGCCATGTGTTTTAGAGCTAAACATTTGATGGCAATGTGTAAGGAGTAATGGAACCAATTTTAACTTATTCTTCAAATTATAATCCCCAAGGAAATGGACAAGCTGAGTCCAGTAATAAGAATTTATTGAAGATCATTAGAAGGACCTTGGAGTGTTGAACAAGAAAAATTGGGGTGTGAACAACTGAAATTTGTAGTTTGGGCTGATAGAATCACTGCCAAGAGAGCTACTAGTAAGAGGCCCATTTGAGTTGGAGTATGGAACTCAAGCTCTGCTGCCCTTACATCTGCAGTTATCTTCATTTTAGTTTGTTCAACAGCTTGAGGATCAAGAGGTCAGTCCATATGAAGCAAGGATCAATCAGATTATGGAGCTAGATGAAGAGAGAAGAGCATCCCATTAGAGGCATATCAGATTTAGAGAGAAGTTGAAAATATTGTTTGACAAGAAGGTCACTCCTAGGGCCTTTAATATTGAAGATCTAGTTTTTTTGTGGGATAACAGAAATGAGGATAAGGGGAAAACATTGAAAATTTGATGCATTGTGGATGGGCCCTTACTGCATTGATATCAGAATTGGTGAGAATACCTTTTTTCTCAAATATTTAGAGGGGGTAATTGCTTGAACTACCTGTTAATGGCAGACATATAAAGAATTTCTTAGATTAATCCCCAAATTTGAGGTATGCACCAGCTTGTACAATGTATATTGTTTTGTTTTTCACTCTATTTTCTGGTGTTTTGTCAGTTTGTGGTTTGCCTTGCTATGTGGCAACCATTTTTTGTCAAATTCTTGGTTGGTTTTTGGTGATTTTTGGCTCATGACTGCATTTTGACCAATGGATTATTTTGGAACTTGGTCTACGTTGTTCTTGTGGCACTCACTAGGAGTGCCCATCCCTGAGCAGGAGCCGATGTTGGTGTCCATTTTGATCCTCTATGCTTTTGCCCTAATTTTCGTTTCACTCTGCACTTCCTACAACATTTTCTACAATTTTAATGGGTGAAATGAAGTTTCTTCCTCTGTTCCCATGCCTTAATTCAATTTGAAAAATGATTTTCCATGCCTCATTTATGAAGAAAACACCCATGCATGCCTTTTTTGTGCCCTAATTTTTTCAAATTTGTGGGCTATACAGTGTTTTCCCTCTTGCCTAATCATGAAAAATCAAATTTGTTTGTTTCATGCATATATGCCTTCAAAAACCCTTCCCCATGGTCAAAACTTGCATAAAATCAACTTCCCCTTATTTTTTGAGCAAAAAATCCATCACCCACGAAGAGAAAATCGAATTCGGGCATCTCTGGCAAACTCTGTGTTTTTTTGACAGTCATACGGGTGTCATTTGACTGTCAAAATTAAGCTCAAAATTCTCCTCATATGTGGCTGATTCTAGTTGGACAAGGATCGGAAGGTTTCTCTGAAAAACTTATTCATTTTTTGGGCTTTGGGGAAAAATTCAAAATTCCCCCCGCAACTCTATGGTGAGGACATGTGTCATGTTCTTATGTGAAGGCAGAGTGGGAAGCCAGTGCGGAACTTAGGCATTTTTACGTTTTTGGGAAAAAGGGGAAAAAAGATGAGGAAAATCCCGTGGGTCCCGAATTGGAGCAGGAGGTGGACACATGGCGGTGCGGTGGCAAAGCGGAGAAGTGCGGGCCCACAAGGAAAAAGGTGAAAAAATTCCAAAATTCAAAAAAGGGTAAAAATGCATAGAATTGGAGCGTGATCCCAATGGGACTCACCAGGTGCCAGGTGTCATCACCAAAATGCAAGGGCAAAGGGGTGGAGAAAAAAGTCAAAATTTTCCATTTTTCCAAAAAATATGGAAAAGTCAAAAATGATCCCCATTTCATTCCCAATTGTAATTTTGACACGTGGAGGGCCTAGATTGAAGGTAAAAAAATCAAATCAAGGGCAATTGTACATTTTCATTTTTAGCCACCATTTTTCTCCAGGAATCTTGGAATTGTGAATTTTGCATCAAATTTCATCAAATTTTTGGTGATTCTATGTCGTTTTGGCCTTCTAGGATCATTGGAATTGGTTTCATGACTTAATTTGCATATTTGAGGTGTTTTTGAGATAAATTTTACTCATGCCCATGTAAGACGTGAAATATCAAATTATAAAGTTGTAGAACCAAATTGGGAAAGGATAAGATGAAATGATGAGAGGATGAGGGGCCTGCATACCTTGAAGATAAAAAACGTGCCTCCACAATGAATAATGATGAAAATTTGTAATTATTTACCTTTTTGCATGCTTGGCATCTCCTCCTCGCAGAATTGGTTAAATGTCACTTTCAGAATATCATGGGGAGTTGTTGTAACAAACTTGATGCCATGGCATATTATTTTCTTGGGAAAGAAGGATCAAATGTGGCAAGAAGGTATATAATGCATTTTTTGAGAAATGTAAAAGGTCAGGAAGTTGAAAATCACAAGCAAATTTTGAGAGAAAGCTCATTTTATGAAAAACCCACCAAAGAACTAGGTTAATTTCTCTTGTGTTGGATCTTCATGTATGTGAGTTGGTTAGAAGTGTATATCCATCATATATCTCTGAGATTGTTTATGAAACTCTCCCCAGCTGATGAATCTAATAAGCTTTTGAGTTAATCTATGTTTTTCTAGGCAATATGATTTCTATTATCATTTTTAAATGCCTACAAATAGTGTTCATAGTTCTTGTTGCAATCTTGCATTGAAAGTCTTTGGAAATCACACAGAATCTCCATTTCTTGTTGAAAGTTTAGTGGCAATTTGCAATCTCATATTCAAAAGAGCCTTCATCTAATAAAGAGATAAAAAAAATTTAAAATCACTTTACGTTCCTTGACTACAAAGGTTACTTGTAAGCCTTTGGGGGTACCTTAGGTGTGATTTGATCAAGGATTTTTGTGTTTAATTGGGTTGTTTACTTCAAGCTTTTGTGGTGAGTTCTGAAATATTGTTGTTAAGAGTTCAACTTGGGCTTCCATTTATGCATCTTCTGGTTGAAAGAATATCCTGATTATTTGAAGCATTTTATCTGATAGTTGTTCAAGTATTGTAGAGGTTGTCAAAGGTTTGATATATCCAAGTTTTTTCTTGTCGATGCCCCACCAAAACATTCATTCAAACAAAATAATCCTACCCATACTACCCCTGCATTGCATTTTGTGTCAATAGAAGAATCTAACCCATCTATAAAAATACACAAGGAAAATCAGGATTATACAATGTCTTCAGTAGCCCTTTCCTTGCATTGAAAATATCTCCATAATCTGGGAGTGACAACTTGTGAAATTCAGATTTGGAGTGTTGATCATATTTTTCCAAGGCCTTTTCATACTATTTGCATAAATTGAGGGGTATCTTCATCTCCTTCACCATTTGGGGGTTACAATATAGGTTCTATTACCTTGGTTGAAAGGTATAACCTAAAATATGTGAGGGTCAGATCAAATCCTTTCAAAGTTCTATCCATCTCTCCATAAATCTGAGTATCAGTTAGATCACATCCCCGGCTAAAAAATGACATATATCAAGATCTATCTTCCTTCAAGCTTCATGCCATATTTTTGATGCTGCTTAGATTGAAAAGGAGAAAAAATTTGGGTACCAACAAGAGGGTAACAATAAAAAACATGTTGGCAATCAAGTGTGCAATCCATTTCAAAGGAAAAATCAGAGTTTCTTGTTTTTGAATACTCAAAAGGATGAATATAGTCTAGTAAATGATGAAGAAACATGTGAATTAAATGTTGAAAAGAAAGAAATGAATCTAGGAAACATGATTATGCTAATGGCTATTAAGATGTTCTTGTTTTGAGGAATAAGCAAATAGGTACATATGTGAAGAGAATGAGGTATAGAAAGGATAAATAACATGTCAGAGGTATGAAATAGGTGAAGAAGAAGAAGATAAGTTCCTAAAAGAGGCCTTGGACATGTTTTTGTAGTATGAGGATAATAAGAAAAGTATAGTGCATGAGAAATCACTTGGGAAAGAGGATAAAAATATGGAAAGGTTAAGAGAAAGAGAGTAACCAAAAGCAGATGAGGTTGAAGAGAAAGTTTGTGAAGAGAGAGAGCTTAAGAAAGAGGAATATTTAGTTGGTAAAGTGAATGATAATGATTAAAAGAGGCAAAGTGAAGTACATGAGAAGCATATAATCCATTTAAGAAAGGAAAATGATGGAATCATGTGGAGGTAAAGGCTATAGAGAAGTGAAAAACTTCAAGAATTATGAAATACAATGCATATTTATTATTTTTGTGCTTGATTTTATAGGAACAACTGATAAAGGAATCAATATGGAAGAGATGAAGAAGAATCTCAAGAAGGAAAATAACTATTTCAAGAAAAATTCAAAGCTAAGGAACCTAGTATGGGATCTAGGTGGCCTTAAAGTCAGTAATGATAGTGAGAGAATGGAAGGAAGGATAAAATCATACAAGGAAGAAGAAGACAAGTTTATGCAAACAAGTACATGTAAAATTTTATCTTCCTTTGGAGTATGATGCATGGGCATCAGTGAAAGATTACAAGAGTTCAATTTTCCTTGTTATGAGGTTAAGGGGATGAGTTAGGAGATTAGAGAGGGAGTCTGAAAATTTGAATTTTGAAATTTACATCTTTCCCTCCATTTTGTGTTCAAATGTCTTAAGGGTGAAAATAAAGGATTGTGACTTGATAAGGTACTGTATGGTTGTTTTATATGTTAGGGAGTGTGTGAGTGTATTTTCATAGGTCAAGTAGGAGGTACAAGAGTCCTTGAATGTGTACAAGTGTTGTAAAATGCCTATTTTGGATAGTAAGGGCATAATGAGTAATCATGCATCCTAGAAGGAAGTTACATTGCAAGATGAGTTAAATTTCATATGATAATTTGAATATATGGTGTATGTGAGTAAGTTAGAACCATTATTTCTCATAGAGGAGGAATTGAGGATATATATGTAGAAAGGATTTTGTATGTAAAAATATTTGGTTATGAATAAAATCTCTCTTTTGCACTGTATTAGTGGATCTTGTTTGTACATGTTTAAACTTCCTTGTTAGAATGATAAAAGTAACTATGATTGCTTTTAATTTATGTATTGAGAAGTTTCTTCCTGAAACCTTGTATACGGATTGGTAAAAGTTTAATGGGGAGAATTCTTGTCTTTCTTGCATATGGAGTAATGAATTAAACTATACATAACTATTCACAAGTGTTTATCAGAGAACTGAGTGAAACTTTATTTTGAGAGTTTGATAATTGGATATCATCACATGATATTGTGTTATTTGCATCATTCCAAGGTTGAATGAGAGTTTCATAATGTATTTCAGTGAATGCATGCAAAAAGAATGTTATTCTGTGTAATAATTGGTCTAAGTTTTATAAATATTTTGAGGTTTGTAAATTTTGGTTTCATTGATAGGATTTTCCAAGACAAACGCATGATTTAAGTGTTCATTTATGCCTTTTAATGTCGTTACATGAATTGTGGTTCAATCCTTAGTTGTCTCATTGCATGCATGAGATGTCTTGATGAATTCAAACTATGATTGTGTATTTCCACTTGATCAAGGTTAAAATTTATTATAATAGGAAAATGGTATGTATGTGCAAGGAAACCATGAAAAGGAGAGTTGAAAAATTTGGTATTGAACTATAAATAGAGGTTATAAAATGATGAAATCCCTATTCTTTCAATTTTCAGGGTTGAGGATTTGTATACCCTACTTCCAACGTATAAAAAGGGGATATTTTGATTATTAACCCACGAATATTTGTCTTCTAACCTTGATATTAGAATAGGAGTGAAGAGAGGTATATGAAATACCTACAAAAGGAATTGAAGATCTTGAATCTCATTAACAAGAAGTATATAAGCCTGGTGAAGCTTCTCGTGCTAACACAATCATCTTAGCTAGGGTTTGTTAGTCAAGGGAAAAAAAATTGTATCTAAGTTTAACTGTTGAAGAAATAAATTTATGTTTTCACTGGCAAGAAATGGAGTTATTTGTGACAATCTCAGACTAAGATAGAACTTAAAGTCAAGACCTAGTTGTTGAAGACAATTTACAAAGGAAGTGTAGTTTGAACTTAAAATTCGACCTTGAAACCCCCTACATAAATAAATACTAGAAAATGGTATCTGGAAAGGTATAATTTTAGGTTTAACACCTCCTAGAAGGAAAAATATGTTTGAATTTGACAAATGCCTAGGCTGGTACAAGGTCGTAGTCCTAGGAAGTAAAATTAGAGGCTTAAGGGGAGAAGATCAAAGAATCGGTTGATGAAATTTGGGGCACACCTTATTAATATTAAAGGGTACATGAATATAATATTTATTTTTTGTAGGGTCCTTCTATATCCTTATAACTGTGAGTGGACTAAGCACCCCTATCCTTAAGAATCCATAAGGGAAGTTTAGTCAACTTTCTTGAAGGTGTTGCTTAAACCCTTGTTTTAAATCCTCATGATAAATGAGATAACCTTATTTGTGTCTATGGGATAGGATACAAAGAAGAATATATATCATTGAATGCCAAGGATCAAATTTCACCTATTTTGGGAACTAGTGCACCAAGGAGCTAATGAAGGGTATATAAAGGAAGGATAGAGTAAAGGTAGGTTTTCAAGGAATTTTTCTATTATACCAGCTTAAATTTTCATGTAATGAACATGAGTGAGAAGGGGACGGTGCTAAGGGGAGTATTTTATGGATCAAATGACTAGGATTTGAAAAATTAAGCTATTCTAACTAGTGTAAGGAAACTAATAAAACATGGTTTAATGAGATTTGTATGAAATTGACTATTTTTTGGATTGATGTATACATACAAGTGTCACGGAGATCTACATAATTTGGTATTAGAGAATGGTATTGAGTTTTGAGTGGAATTTGATTTTTGATTGCTAATAAGGCATTATGAAAGTTGTTTTCCAACGTGAAAGTGACAAGTGAAGACCAAGGCAAGAATGGACAGAGAAGAACTGGTAGTGGAGCTAGTGAAGCTAATAAGAAAGAAGAAGAGAGAAGCCCAGAAAGAGGAGAAAGGAAAAAATAAAACAAGAAGAATGGATGGAGAGATATTTGAAATATTTTTAGATAGGATGTAAGGATACTATAAGAGGGTTGGTAACGAGAGAAAAAAAAGAAGTAGGATTTGTGATGAAAAAAGGGTCAAGTGTCCTATAGATTGGATTGCTAAGAGGAAAAAGAGGCTACAATTGAAAGGGACCATCAGAGAATAAGAAGAAAGGATAATAAAAATGAGGAAGGAAGAAAATAAGACAAAGAAAGAAGAATTCAAGGAATTTTTTTATGAAGGCATTCAAAGGTTAGACGAGGACACATAAGAGGGGATCAACAACAAATCAGGCTGGCAATGAGGTATGCAATCCATTTTACAGGAAAAATGAAAGATTCTTATTTGTGAATATTCAAAAGGTCAAAGATAGTATGGTAAATGATGAATAAATGTTTAAATTGAAATTTAAAAAGAAAGAAATGAGTTTAGGAAACATGATTATGCTAATGGATATTAAGAGATTCTTGTTGAGGAATAAGCAAGTAGATACACAAGTGAAAGAGAATGAGGAAAAATAAGGAGAAATGATAGGTCAGAGGTATGAAATGGATGAAGAAGAATAAAATAAGGTACTAGAAAAGGCCTTGGACATGTTTTTGCAGTATGAGGGATAATAAAAAAAATTATAGTGCATGAGGAAAGCACTTGGGAAAGAGGATAAAAAGAGGGAAAATGTCTGAGAGAAAGAGAGTAACTAGAAGTAAATGAGGTTGAGGAGCAAGTTTTTGAAGAGAGAGAGATCTTAAGAAAGATGAAGAGTCTGTAACATTCCCATTTTAACACTTTAGAAACAAGGGAATTTTTTTTAGTAACGTTTCTCTGTTCTAAATACATAATTTAGAACACACATTCCATAACATCCATTCTTATAACAAACAACCATATGCTGTTGTAATGACTTGGTGTGCCACCGATCTATTCATTTCATGACTCGATGAACTACCGATCTATTCATGTTTAACATTAAGTAATGAATACTTTTCTGTATACTAAGTATACTTGGTTCTCTTACCCTATTCAGGGTATTGAGTGATCTGTCTGGGAACCTATCTGAATATTTTCTACTAATATTCATCTGCATCTCGATCCTTAGACTAGGTGACATAGGACAATGCAATCAGCAGCTTGCGATACTTTGGCCAATTTTTTCTAACATACTGTTTGTATTACTCATTCCTTGATGGAATAATCATCAATTTGGAATACGTCCTTCACCTCACTCAATTTTTATCTAGAATGTCCTTTACCGACTTCCGTCAGTCCACTTTCCCATGGTTTATCCCTAGTTCAGGTTAACAACATAGGTTATGATAGGGAGAGACTCACACAGACTTAGGATATATTGACATACTGGGTCAACTTAGGTTAACCCCATGTGCCAAGGTACTCAGAGTACTAGAGGGTTACTTCGTATCATAACTATGTTACTACCCAGTCCTAGATAAAAACTAAGTTCAAGTCCATAAGTGTGTAGATCTAGACGATCAATGTAGAAGGGTGTTGCCACATGTCAACTACAATGTTGTATCCTCGAGAAGATCCTAATCTTCTCAAATGTACAGCTCTGTAGTTGGCATGTGCCAGCATCGTATAGAACAGCTTAGTCAAGATGTACATACCCCTAGGAGATTATTAATATTTAATTAATTTGGATATTTAATAGCAGATTTCAGCAACCTTGTCCAAACCCTAATCCAACTCTTCCTAAGTTCCCTTCCAAATCAGGTTCCATTAATCCTTGGAGAACTTCCTTAACTCACAATTGCTTTCGATGTTGATTAATTTTGTCTTAAAAATTAGTTACCAAAAAGATGAGGACAACAACCTCATAAGTTCTATTTAATGTGACTTGACCATTCAAGGAATTGTAACAACCACCTAGATCGTAGCAACCTCATAAGTTCTATTTATTAGACTTTATTAAATGAGGTCTAATGAGTATAAATCGTATCTTCCTTTCCTTCTTGTTTACTTTTACATGAGTGAGGAAGAGTCTTCCTCTTCATGGTTAAGTTCTAGGGTTTTAACACACCCTTTTTGTTCTTTACATAATCTATAGTTTTCAATGTGTGTTCATTACACATCACCTTTCTATATTAAATTGTTTATATAAGAACATTGAATTCTGAAACTTATCTAGCCGCATCTTAATTAGGGAGATTACTCTAACTCCCTTTTTATCCTACTAATTCAAGAATCCTCATTTAATCATATAAATAATAAGAAGAATATCAACAAGATAAGATTCCATTTCTTTTACAAAGGTACAAGATAATTTACACAACTCATGCAAGATAAGTTTTTATCCTTCAATTTCATTTTCAACTTATACCTTTACAAACTTATGCATTTACAAACTTATGCATTTACAACTTATACATTTTAGGCTTACTGTATGAAAAATGTCTTCATTCAAAAAGGAATAATAGTTTTTCTTTTTCAATACATCTCAAGAACGAATCAAAATTCTTCACTATAATCAAAACTTAGATCAGCCAATGCATCATATAAGATTTTGCCATCTTTTATCACTTACAAAGTCCATCTGCAAAAATTTCTAGCATGGGTTAGTTCAATGAACTGAGCATGATAAGTACTAATCCTTAAAATAAAGTGCATTCCACTAATTGTTCCAATAAAAAACAACCCTGCTTTAATGAACAATTAGTATTTCATACTTTAATCATAAGTAATAACAACAAAAAAAGAAGAGCATTAATGAACTAGAGTTCACTTCTAAAGAAGAACATATTATAATCTATAATATCTATCTTACAAATTAAGGTATGGGTCTGGGTCCTATCATTCATCTTAATCAACAGAACATAACATATTATTGTTTCCATTCTACCAACTCAGAATACAACACTTATCTTAACTATAAGATATAATAAGTGTTTTCAGAAGGTTCATACTAGGACGTTTTATCTAACTTTATAGTAAGAAGAAGAGAAACCATTTTCATTATGCTGAAGTACATAATATCCATAAGGCCGAAACAAGTTCACATGATAATCTAAGTTGTTTCATCTTAATATTAACTATTTCAAATCAAACATTTAAGATATTCATCAGAACAAGAATAAATAAAGATCCCTTATGGAAGGATGAAACATAAACCAACTAGCATGATACATTCTATTTTTTTTTAACAACCCGGACATCACTCTCCTACTATTTCATTTCCATTAATGATAAGTAAGAGAAGGTTGCCAAGTTAATGATTAACTTTTCCTATAGAATAATCAACAAAAGATTCCAAACAAATGAACTTATTCCCAACTGTATTAGAAAATAAGCTTAACAGAAATGATCCTAAACAGTAGTCATTTCCTTCAACTTAATTAACAAAGTCCCTTCTTCAAATATATACAGTTCAGGTTCATATAAAGATTCCAAAGGAAGAACAAGAACACCTTAAAGTGAAAAGGTACCTAATGAAACTTTTCCCTTAAAAACTTCCTATAGTAAGCAAGGGATCTATTCAATTAGGAACATTAGAGCAGTGAAGGTCATACACAATCCATATACACAAAATATCCATAACTAATTCTTTTTTGGGTTCTTCATTTATTTATGGGAACCTAACAGAAGAGAAATCCAAGTAGATGTTAATGCCTGAAATTACCCAAGAGTTAAATCAAACAATATTATATACCATACTTTTCAACATATTGCTTCAAGAATAAAAATAAATGATGAATTCCCAATAAGAATTGCAAACTACAAAGATGGTTCCAGTCAAAATATAACATTGTTTACCAACCGAATTTTAAAACCATATTTCCAGTTTTCTACATGCACATGCATATTTTTCCTTATAAGAATTCAGAGTTTTAAAATAGTTCCCTACAGTAATAAACTCAATATATATGACAGGATCTTACAGCATAATTACAAGATACCTTCTGCCCAAGATTTGAAATCCCAATCTGAGCGCCATGAGGTACATAAGTTCTTACCAAGATCAAAATCATTCACTGATTTTAAACAATTTTGGGCAACTTATGTTCCCTTTTGATTTGTATCTTTTAAAAAAGAAAAACGGAAAGAATCTCAACTAGACTGACACCTTGCTCAGGTTTCAAATTCCAACAACAAGAAACAATTTCTGCGACTCATTTGCATCACAATACTCCTTTTTGAGTTACTATAACTTTTACATTCTAATGCTAGATAAAATGCAATAAACAATATGTAAACCGTTCAAATTAAAAATCAAGCATCATGTTTGAATAACTTCGTATAAAACCATGTTCAACAAACTGAAGTGGTTTGGAAGATCACTTAAAGAGTTCAAACTATCACCATATAAGTGCTAAGGTCATTTCATAATGAACTCTCAATACAATAAACAAGGTCACAGTAATACACAGACACCAACCAAATACGGACTAGTAACAATTCATAATAACATGATAATACTACACAATTATCACGCCAAGCTAGGGTTCTAGCACCAGCAAATGTTTGCAGGTTAAACAAAAAAGAACCAAACCAAATACTACTCTATTCATAGCTCCATGCATTTATGAAACGAAATGCAAGAATTAAAGCATCAAGAACCCGGCAGCAGTTCTCGAATACCCACAAGTTTCCAACAGAACTTGAGCTTACATACAAGTTTTCCTAACAAACATGAGCTTTTTACCAGCACAGGATAACAAAACATTAGCTTCAACAGATACAGGTAGAACACAAGATTCTCAAAAGATCTTTAATGAGAATACAATTGTTCGAAAATCAACAAAACCTAACCATTAATTACCAAATCCAGTTAAGCCAAACAAAGTTACAAAATCATTTTTACATGTGTTTTTCATGTGCTTATACAATCACATACTATATCTTAAACTAGACCACTTTTGCAAAGGATTCAAACTAAGAATTCAAGACTTAATAAACTTAGTAACCAAACAACCAAATACATCATGCAATGCATAAAAGTCACAGAGTATAGTTGTTTTAATGAAAACACTTAGAGGAAAGCAAGAGATTTTAACAGTTAGAGCCTATCATTCCTGATAGTATCTCTGTCAAATCAAAGAAGACCTCTAGCCGAGCTCACTCCTTATCCTCTTTTCCACGATAAATCAAACAACTAGATACCTCTTCCACAATGCCTCTTATAAATTCCACGAAATGAAAATAGATTTGAAACCTCAAAAATAGCCATGAAGTGCAGTTCAATCTGCTGGTTTGAAAAACCAGAGTGCATGTAGAGTGAAAATAAAAAAACATGCAAAACAACCCAAGAAAAATCCATTGGCATGCCTACCAAGATGGTTTGGGCTCGTAAACCAAAAGCAATTAATTCTATTAATTCCAAATCTCCCGCCTAATCTTCCTTGCCTCCGCTTGCCAAGTCTAGCAAATGCCAAGTCTAAATTAACATGTATTTCCATTTTTAGTTAGACTACCACCTAAGCCTCTGCCAAGCCAACTAGCCCCTACCAAATCTGGTAGTACCAAGTACAATAAAAAACCTTATCAACATCATAAATGCCTTAGGAACCATCGCCAATATGCATGCAACTACATAAGTCCCCATTCATGCCTAATAGTTTAGGACAGGCTACTTGCTTAGGTTAGATCTTAGGTAGATTAAATTTTATACCTTAGGATATAACACTAACAACTAACCCCCACCATAGGCCTTAGCAATTAGGTTTAGATAAACCCTCATAGGTAAATAATTCAAAATTCCATAGTTTAAAACACTAGGTTATATCACCATATAGCCTTGTAGTAATACGTTCAATGTTTAGTTTTAATACCTAGTAACTTTTTCCAATTCCCTTAGCACCAAGTTTAGGTTATAATCAGAGTTATATCAAGTTACATAGCTTAGGTAGGAAATTCCTTTACTTGGCTTAAGATTCTAGTTCTCTCCTATGCCATGAATAGGCTGAAATCCCAATTACGTCAGTAATGACCTACCATGTTCGATCTCTAGAGACCCAAACGAAACATACCACTGAATGGAAATATTTTCACACAAAAGAGAATCAAATAACTTGCATCTACTAAGTTCATTCCATGTGTTTCTCAGTTCATGGAATGCCAATTCATCATTTGTTCACTCTGAACAGATTTAATACATTCCTTGGATCATTGAAATTGATCCAAGGATGAGTCGGGTAAATAGATAGGTTTACAACTCTTAAAACCAAATTGCAATCTCACCTAAAAGAAGTGAAAAATGAATTCAGGAAAACTATTCCAGTTTAGTCAGAAGATCTTAAGATTAGAAAGAATTATCCACATCAAGCATGATTTCCCAAAGTCAAAAGGAAATATCCTTAAAGGAAAATAACAAATGTCAAGGGTGTTATAAAGTCAGTTGGTTAAAGTGGATTAGAATGATTAAAATAGGCAAAGTGAAGTGCATGAGAAGCATACAATCCATTTAAGAAAGGAAAATGATGGAATCATGTGGACCAAAGGCTATAAAGAGGTTGAAAACATCAAGAATCATAAAATACAATGCATATTTATTGTTTTTGTGCTTGATATTTTAGTTACATATGATAAAGGAATGAAAATGGAAGACATGAAGAAGAATATCAAGAAGGAAAGTAGTTATTTCAAGAAAAATGCAAAGCTAAAGAACTTAGTATGGAATCTAGGTAGCCTTAAAGTTAGCAAGGACGGTGAGAGAATGGAAGGAAGGATAAAATCATACAAGGTAGATGAAGAAAAGGATATGCAAATAAGTACATGGATCTTTTTCTCCTCCTTGGGAGTATGATGTAGGGGCATAAGTGAAAGAATAAAAAAGTTCAATTTTCCTTATTATGAGGTTAAGGGGATGAGTTAGGTGGTTAAAGAGGGAGTCTCAATATTTGAAATTTGAAATTTACATCTTTCCCTCCATTTTGTGTTCAAATGTCCTTAGGGTTAAAATAAAGGTTTGTGACTTGATAATGTATTGTAAGGTTGTTTTATATGTTAGGAGTTTGTGTGTGTGTAGTGTCATAGGTCAAGTAGGAGGTATAAGAGTCCTTGAATGTGTACACGTGTTTTAAATGCCTATTTTGGCCAATAAGGGAATAATGAGTAATCATGCATTCTAGAAGGAAGTTACATTTCAAGAGGAGTTACATTTCATAGGAGAATTCAAATATATTGTGGATGGGAGTTAGTTAGAACCATTATTTCTCATAGAGGATGAATTGAGGATATAGATGTAGAAATGATTTTATATGTAAAAAGCTTTGGTTATGAATAAAATCTTTATTTTGCACTATATTAGTGGATCTTATTTGTACATGTTTAAACTTCCTTGTTAGAATGATAAAATGGAATGTGATTTATTTTCATTTATGCAATGAGAAGTGTCTTCCTGAAACCTTGTATACGGATTCGTAAAAGTTGAATGGGCTAATTCTTGTCTTTATTGCATATGGAGTAATGAATTAGACTGTACATAACTGTTCAAAAGTGTTTATTAGAGTAACGAGTGAAAAATTATTTTGAGATTGTGATAATTAGATAAAATCACGTGTTATTGTGTTCTTTACATCATTCCAAGGTTGAAGGAGAGTGTCATAATGTATTCCAGTGCATATATGCAAAAAGAATGTTAGTCTATTCAACAATAGGTCTGATTTTTACAATATTTTGAGGTTTGTAAAATTGTGGTTTCATTGATAGGATTTTTTCAAATATAAACACATGATTGAAGTGTTCTTTTATGCCTTTGAATGTCATTAAATTAATTTTGGTTCAATCCTTAGTTTTCTCATTGCATGCCTGAGATGTCTTCATGAATTAAAACTATAACTGTGTATTGACACTTAAACAAGGTTAATGTTAGTGCAAAATCACAGCACCCCTGGATGCAGATCAAGTTTCTAGGTTGATGTTCAGGCATCCAGTGTGATTGCACAACATTGAATCCTTTCTCCAGGTGTGGGACCTGTAAAATGAGAAAGGAATCTCCAGAGAAGGCTAGTTCCTACTCCTAAACTACCTGCCACAAGCTATTTCAGTGCAGGCAAGCTAATCTAATCCTAATCTAACCACCAAGGAGACAGAGGGAGAGAGAGAAAAGGGAAAAAACAGCAAAAGCCTGACACTAAAATGGTGATACACCAGAGAAGGAGAATGTTGAACATCTATCAAAACTGCCATGAGACAAAGAGAGGTGAGCAATGGGAAGGATGGACAGATGCATCACAGGCCCAAGGATAGATTTCACACAGAAAATGTCCCAAAACTCCATGAACACAGCTCTAAACCTTCAATGAAGAGAGGCAAGAAGAGAACAAGCAAAAACGAGGAAGGATGGACAGATGCATCACAAAACACGTTTTGTTGCTCCAGAAGTTTGCACAGAACATCATTCCATTAATAAGAGGCAAAAACACCATTACAGAGCAAGGGAGGAGGCTCAAAATCCATTTTCAACCCTAGAGAAGAAAAGAAGGGAGGGCAGAGCAGAAAAGATGAACAACTCCTTTTGAAATAAGCCCCTCTGTACAATATATCGGAAGAAAGAGAGAGGGAAGAGAGGAAATTCGAAAAAAACTACCACAACCACTTCTAGGTCACATTTAATTCATCTCATCATGGCAGAAGTGGAGGATCCTGGAAAAATGGCGGGCTGCCTAACAGAAGCGACGAACTGTCTGCTGCATTAAAGCTGGTTGTTGAAGCGTCACTTCTGGCCATTACTACACGCTAGAGACGTTTCTGAACCTTCTCTCTCTAGACTACACCAAAATGGAAGATTGATCCCAGAATCATGTAGAGAATTTCAATAGCTTTCCGTTGATATCAAGAACGTGCAAATCTGAGCTCTGGATCAAAAGATATGGCGATCTGAAGATTTAGGGCATGGAACAGACCAAAACGGATTTTGAAATATTTTCCCGCGCTTCGCCACCTGGACGACACGTGGTAGGCTTTGATTCACTGAATAATTCTCTCTCCTCTACTTTTTGGCGGGCTTTCCTTTGAAATTTCCTTGTGGGCCCTAGCTGGGACACGTGGCGTTATTTCATTGGTTCGGATCAGTGCTCGAAAACTCACCCTTTGACTTTTTGACCTTTTCCCCTTGTGACACGTGTCATTGATTTGGTTGGTCCGTGGGCATGTCGGCTCTTTCGCGCCTTTCACGTCTTTTTTTCCCAGATGTCCCAAACTGTTTGGGACATAAACCTCTGATCCTCCCGAAATGGGCTTCCTTGTCCCTCATTCGGCCGATGACACGTGGCATGCATTGATTGGCTTTCGGCTCCTTCGGCGATCCGCATCCCGCGCGTCCCTTCATCCCATTTTTCCTTGTGCTCCTTGTGCTGATTTCGGCCGAACCGGCTGGTTCGCGTCCAGATGTCCTGGATGTCCCAAACCGTTTCGGACTGTTTGTGCCCATTTCGGCCGATCTGGCCGGTTCGGGTCTTTTTGTCCCATTTTTCCCACTTTGTTTCAGACTGCCTCGACCTTTTTCACCCGGTTCAGCCGGTTCGCGTAATCGCGGCCCAAATGTCCCATTTGCTTTCGGACCATTTGTTCCCATTTCGGCCGAACCAGCCGGTTCGGGTCCTTTACGTACTCTTGTCCCAGACTGTCCCTCTCAGCAGTTAGTCGATTTTCTTTCTCGGTCGAACCGGCATTTCGCGCCCGCCACGTACTTCTGTCCCAGATGTCCCTAATGCTTAGCGGGCCACCTGGAGGATTTTCGGCCGATCCGCGTCTTTCTGTCCCACACGTCCCAAAGGCGACCTTGAGCAGGACTTAGCCAATTTTCACGATTTTCCTGGATCAACCTACTTACCTTTCTGCAACTTTTTCACATTTTCTCAGAGCTTGCTCCTTCCTTCTTTGGCCAGGGGAGTTAGAAAAATATCTGAGAGAACCTCAGAAACATGATGTTTGCTCTGAATCAATCAATGTGCCTGGGACTTGAATATTCTGATGCATGTTATCAAAATTACCCCAGGGGGTGAATTTTGGATAACAGTTAACATTTATTATAATAGGAAAATGGTATGTATGTGAAAGGAAACCATGAAAAGGGGATTTGAAAAAGTTGGGATTGAACTATAAATGGAGGTTATAAAATGAAAAATCCCTATTCTTTCAATTTTCATGGATGAGGGTTTACATACCCTAACTCCAACATATAACAAAAGGGATATTTTAATTATTGACCCAGGAATCTTTGTCTTCTAACCTTGTTGTTAGAATAAGAGTGAAGAGAAGGATATAAAATATGTACAAAAGGAATTGGTGATCTTGAATCTCATTAGCAAGAAGTATATAAGCCTGTAAAGCTTCTCGGGTTAACACAGTCATCCATCTCTTAACTCTTTCGGTATCTCTTACGCAATGTTTAGTTTCACCCAACATCCATTTCCTCCCGCAACACCTTCATCTTCCCCATGTTTTTCCCCATCACATTCTTCCTCTTCTTTATCCCCCTTGGGCTCCTTTGTGTCACACATTTATTCACCATTTTGTATGGTTTTGTTAGGTTATTCATCATCTTCATCCAAGTTATGGTTGACTGGGGGATCATTTTCTTGTGCCACCTCCTCTTCAGTCACCTTCTTCTCAAAGTCCCCTTCATCATCTTTATTGGAAACCACCCTCAGTTTCTTCTTCTTTAGTAGACTTGTCTTCTTCTTTGCTATAATCGATGGTGACTATTTGGGAACCTCTGAAGTACTTATGCCCTTACTATGTTCTTTAAACTCATGCTAAATTTTTTGTCTTCGGATTTGGTCAAGAATGGTCTCTTATTTCTCCTCATCCAATTCATCTTCTTCCTTGTCCTCTTCTTGAGGATGATTATTCTCGCACCTTCTCTTTGACACTTTAACAATCTTCTTCTTCTGTGTGGGATTCGGGAGATGAAAATATAATTCATTGAGATACTTGCCATCCTTTAGCTTGGGTCTGAGATAAAATAATGCCTTCACTATTTACTTACCTACTACAATGATCGTGGGGCTCAGGTCCATGTTTTCACACTCTATTAGCTACACATACACTTCCATTGAAGGATAGAAAAAGGTATAGCATAGCGTATGATAGTATGATTCAAAACTACCCACATCAAAATTTAAATTACGCGCTTCCTTTATGCGGTTCATCATGGTCTGAAATTATTTTTCTGTGAAGGAAAAGGGAAACTTACACCATGGGCCCATCTCTCCACTGTTAAGAAATAATTTTCTGAGGAAGAAGTGTTGGTGCACTACAAATTCTGCCATCCCATCCAAAAGTGAGGGAAAATCCCTGGGTAGGCATCATTCATTCTCAAATTCTTGAAACATTCATTTGTATCATTTTTCCACATGCAACTTGTAAGGTCATGTTATCACTCCATCACATGTGAATGAAATAAACCATTGCGCAAAGTATTTTTTCTCCATGGGGTATATACATATATTATCCATCCCATTTGGTACCCCTATCTCTAAAGATATAATCAATAACAAAATTACACCCCATGTTATCTCCTCCCCTTTTCTTACTTAGAATTTCACCTCCTCAACTATCCCTTCAACAATGTAGAGTACGATGTTACAGAGGGATTTCTACGCCATCTTGTGAATGACATGTAACCATTTCTTATTTACTTGTGACCATATTTCACATGTACCTGATTTAAAAATTAAAAGGTACACTACAACTCTTGTTCTTGGATCAGTGATACTTATGATGTCGAATGCGCGATTTCCCTATTGATAGTTGAATTTTGTGGTTGTTTCCCCCACTTGCACATCATCTTTTAAATCTAACCCAATTTCTTCTCCAAAACTACACAAACCTCTCATCATTCCAATCAATTTCATGGTTATGCACATTATTCTTCCTACAAAATAGAATAAGTATTCATGAACCCGTGACACAAGCCATTAGTAGAGGCACTTTGGATTTCCAAAGCAAGGAAACTCATAGAGATGCATTACCCTTGCACTCTCTATATATTTATTTACCTTGTTATCGATCACCAATTGTCCCTTCATTGTACTCTGAGATATCTCTTTCATGAAATCATTGTTTATGTCCCCTTCGTGGGCCTTTGTGCGATGGTTGTAATCACTGATTTTGCATTTTGTTAAGTGAGATATCCATGGCTACCCAACAACCACTTCTGGGGCATAATGTATTTCAGATAACTAGTCCTCTAGTGTATCATCAACAACTGTCTTCTTTCCCTTATTCTTGGAATATTTCTCGACTATAGTGGCCTTCTTTGGTGCCATGATTTAACTCTTCAATATGTACAAAACCCTAACTTTAATTTTTTTTTGCATTATGTGCTTGGAATAAAATCACTTACTCAAACATATGCCCTTGTGATGAGTGTCCAAGTTATTCATTTAATTCTTTCCCTTGCTCATTTATTTATCCCTCTCTTGCCTCAATGTTTTTCCCTAGCTCTGCAACCTTATGTTCCATGAACTCACATTCTTCAAACCCTATTTTCTAAACCCTAATCCTTGATTGTTTCTTATTTTCATACCTTTTCCTCACACTTCTACTTCCACTAGAGGAGCTCTAAACTTAAGGCCGTGTCTTAAATATCTTTTTTTTTTCATGCTTTTCACTTCAATTCTTCACTATTACTCACACTTTTAATCTTCAATTGCACAAACTTATAAAAGGAAGGGTAAAAATAAATTTTCTCGCAAACTATTTATAGTTTTTCAACAAAATTTCTACATTTATTACTCCTCACCTACCACCACTTTTTCTTTAAAAGTGATTTTTAATTTTTCAATCACTTTTCTCTTCCTCCCACGGCATTCATAGCCTTTGGGAACACTTTTACTTCCCAGGCTACAAACCTTCTTTCACGCATCTCTCTGTGACACCCATATTTTTCCTCTACACCACTTACCAAGTAGGTTATCCTACTACTACCTCCCTCTTGTTACAATACATGGAAATATCCATCATGTGGTTTCAAATATGAGAAATATCCATCATACTAATCAATTTGTTATACCTTCAAGCACCAACATATTTAAGCACATGCGTACCAATATTTTTCCTATATGCATTATCCTTCCATACCATATACTACAAGTTTTTTGACCCATGCCTTTCCCATACCATCGTGAAATCCTAAACCAACTTCATAAGATGTATTAGCATCATATAATTTCTTACACATAATTATACCTTCTACACCCCACACTAAAATTATGAGTGGTCCTCTGCGCATGAACCTAACAGGTAGTAATCAACTCCTATACACGAACATGCTTATTGCAAAAACAAAAAAAAAAAACACAATAGAAAGGGAAATCTAATATAAGTGGAAATACTACCTTATTACAAACACAAAAAAAATATTGTTTATAGTAGGGATTCAAACTAATCCCATTGAAGTAACCAGGAAACATGGTGCTATATAGCGCCTTAAATTAACATGCACATGATTCTAATATCTTTGTTACTACAAATGGTCCAGACCAATGCACTTTAAATTTTCCAAGATGGTATACAAAGTTTGAATAATATAAAAGCACCATACCCTAACTACAAAATACTTCTTCTTGATATGTTTATCATGTTAGGCCTTCAGTCTTGCTTTCTCTATCTTTTTCCTCTATCACATAATTATGTGTCATTCATCTAACTATATTATTTTGTCAATATGTTCATTAACTTCCTTTTCATCATCCAATCCACCTGCACACAATACACAAGGATGGAAGCATTAATTCCATAGTTAGTACTACCTCTACACCAAACATCAACTAAAATGGTGTAGCCTTATTCAATCTCTTGTACGTTGTTATATATTCATAAATTATTGTTGATACCTTATCATCCCAATATCCCCTTCTAACATCATATATCTTGGCCAAATTTTGTCCCAAAATCATGTTGAAATCTTCAGTAGTTCCATTGGCATGTGGGTGATAGGTTGTAGAAATGTCGCATGGTGAAAGGTCGAGTAGTAAATGTGTAAAATCCATTTGATTTGTAAACCCTCAATAGTCGAGTATGGCCCAATGAACTAAATTACATCATCAAGTAGTTAATACAACACATAGAAGATAAGGAAAATGTGAGAATAAATGACTACGTGATAAGTAGAACATGTAAATACGCGGTGTGTAGAATGAAATGCAAGGTGTATGGAAATATGTACAAATTAGTGTATAAGATGACATATAATGTATATAGATAGAATAGTAATGTAGTTATAGACTCCTATATGATGAATATTAGTATAACATGTAAAATATGTGTGAAGATGTGTAGTGTAATATGTATGACATGTAGACAAATGAATAATGTGATATGTAGGATAAGTAGTGTAAGATGGAAGAAACAAAGACAAAGGTGTAGATACAATATATAAGTGTCAACATGTTGTAGACTACAAGTAGAATTTAGGGTGTATGACACCTAAATGTATGATGAGGTGCAATGTGTAATGCCTATGATGTAGTGTGTGGGCTTCAGTGTAGTAGTAATCCCTCAACAGTCAAGTGTGAACCGAAGCACAAAAGTGTGTCATCGGGTAGTGAAGATGTAGGTATGCATGGTTAGAATGAAAATTCAAAGAGGATAGGTACTAAAAACATGATGTAGTGCTATGTAATTATGCTAGAAATGAGTAGGGAAAATATTTGGTGTGATTCCCCCATAGGATATATATAAAAAAGCATCAATGTCATTGTTGAAATCATATTAAACAACGCAGGAAACCTGATAAGCAATAGTCTTTGGCTGATCATCCAAATAACCATGAATATGTAAGTTATACATTGCCATGAAATATTTTTCATTGGTAAAAGGAGGAGATAGATACCCATGAGTATACCAAATACTAAAATTAGGTGAGTCAAAAATAAAAGAGCTATTGCAAATGTACACAATACCAAGTGATATAAGAAAAGCTATATCAATATGACAAGGATCAAGTGTGCCTCCAATGTAATATAACCAAGATTTTCCAAGAGTAAGTGGAGAGGAGGTATGATAATGCACAAGGTGAACAACAAGATGAAAAACATGAAGTATATAGGAAACAATGATAATAACAGAGCCATGATACAAATGTTAATCATATAAAGGAGAATCGAGATCTTGGAAGGAAAAACCAAGCCAAAAGAGACCATCATGTGAACATGTGGAGGCTTTGCAAGAAGTATGAGGCAGGATGTGATCCCAAAAAGAATCATTTATGAATAGAGTACAATTTGATGGTGGGTGTACTAATGGTGATGGTGGAGGAGGTGTGGAAGATAGAGTGACACTTGTGGACAAGATAGGCCCTTGATATAAAATAATAACAGTAGTAGTAACATACAACATAAAAAGAATTACATCTATCAGAAAATTGAAACCCTCAAATGGTGATGAGTGAGGTGGTTTGTTCACAATTTGAGGTGATGGAGGGGTAAGTAAGGTAAGGGAACATGCTGGAGTAGACCCTATATAAAGTATTATAGCATTCATAATATCAGGAGTAAGTGACAAAGTAGGAGGAACCATATCAACCATAAAAATACTAGTGTTAAAGTTATGTGGAGCTTTGAGAGGTTGTGATTCGAGAGTAGAAGATGGGGATCTAGGAACAAACATTGTATTGGGAGGGTTAGCTATATATAATGTTGGAGAATTAATGGGTGAATGTGAATGAAAAATGCCTTATGCTTCAGTAATGGGAGGAGCTATAGCTATGTATTTAAATTAAGGAGCTTGTGCTTTGTCTAGAATCCATGCTAGAATGTTAGGATCGATGGTATACATATAAGCAACAATAGCGTAATCTAAAGATTTGTGATCTATTTCAAAATATGGAAGCTAAATAAGTGACAAGAAAGGTCTATATCCAGAAGGATCAACATGGGTATCAAAAAAGGCCTGACCATAGCTATCAAATTATAGGATGATTGGAGATTCATAAGGATGATTTTTATCCATGATAAAATTCAGGTTCAAAAAAATGATTAACTAAAATTGGAATAACTATGTAATTCTAAGGTAGTTAACTTAAGCTATGAACAACTGTAGTAAAGTAAGTAAATATAGTAAAGAAATATTTTAATGATCAAAAATATATATAAAATGAAATACTAAACCCTAATGTGCAAGAGGGAAGAGGAAATAACTCATATAATAAAAAATGTTTTTCAGACTGTGTCACAGTGATGAATATAAAATCAAAAAGAAGGAACAACTGTGTCAGGGTCCCGCAAAGGAAAAATCTGTGTGATGTAGCTGGACTGGAGTGCTTGGGAGAGGACTGGGGCACCCACGGGAACTATGGTAAGAAAAACATGATCCCTAGTCTGGGAAAATGGTACTGAATTGGTCTTCATAGGTCTAGGAGATGATTGTTATCCTTTGCTACTTGTTGCATTAATTTCTCTGTATAGTGCCAAATGCTCCAGAAGGAAGTATAAACATCCTAAAAAAAGAAAGATACAAATGAATGGGTTGGACTGACCTCAGCTGCCACAACAACGATATTACTAAAATAAGTGTTGCACTACATGTCAAAACCAAATTTAGTTCTGTGAGTGTGTCCATGTCATTCCCTAGGTGCTCTTGTGTCAATCGCACTTTGTGAAATAGTGAGCAATAACTAAATGTATAAAATGTAATAGAATGTGTGCATGGAATAGAATAGAATCCCTCCCTCTATGAAGTGTGATGCAGATGTCCTAAATTATGTCTTGATGACAGAGCTATGTGGATGTCAATTCAATAGTTGGATCCAACTCTAGATGGATTGATTGTAGTAAATGATGTTAGGTCCCTCATTATGGTCTCATAACTTTATATTTATATGGTTCTCTTACTCTAATTTTGTAATTAACCATGAAAAGGCTGACTATAAGAAATAAAAATATGAAAAAATGGCTAGAAGAGGCCCAAAGAGTGGTGGGAAAGTGCTATAAGGATCAGGGTGCCCCCATGTTGGACCAGGGCACTCATGGGTACCCTAGTACTAAATATGGGTTCCCCAACCAAGGATAAAATAACATGGGATGTTAGAAAATGGCTAGGAATATTGGTGTAATAGGTCACAAAATCTGAAAAAAAATAAAGAAGATGGCAAAAAAGACAGGGTTTATTTAGTACTTTATTCACTCAAGAAACTTATAAATAGTAGTATGAGACTGCGATAAATAAATGTCTAAAGTGCATGATTTTATGACTACATTTTTCCCCCACTTTATGTTGGTGAGCAAAAATATTGGTAACATAAAGTAGATAGATATGCGTACTTGATGTCCATGAAGAGTGTAGTAGAAAACACGCCAAAGGACTAGACAAAAGCATGGGATGACAAAAATATGGAGGAGCGTGGAAACTATAAATGAAAAATGTGAAAAGAAAAAGTGATGAGATTGAACATAAGGTAGAACACGTGTGTAGCTATCATAGTGTGTAGTGTACTTGCATGGAACTAGTAACAACATTTTTGCTTCTGTGGAATGTTGTTGTTATTGTTATTACCCCCATTTGATTGCTTGTTTCTCATATGGCTTGATCTATAAGGAGAAAATGATCAAGTAGTCAAATATGTATGTATGTAAGTATAAAAACACTATGTAAAAGACGCACGTAAATACACTAATGTAAATGGAAAATGTAAATGTAAAGGTAAATAGAACATGTGCACCTACTCTATGTCGACAGAAAGAGTGTAGAAGGATATCATATACTACGAGTTATTTGGAAGATCTCACACCACCCTAGTTGGATAATTGTACAGAGGAAATGTTATATTTCCTCCAAGATCTAACCGCTCCGCTAAATGTGTGTGAAGAGATCTTTGTATCATCCTGGTTTTTTGGGCGATCCGATTCCACTATCCTAATTAGTGTAGAGAGGCACACCCACTATAACCTCCAAGCTTGTAACTACTTCCTAGAAATGCTAAGGACACCATGTCCTATAAAATTCGTTGTGAATGTTTTTTGTAGAATGGTCTAAACCTACTAGCTGTGTATAACTGAACTGGTGTAAATACACTGTGTGAGTATGTAAAACCCCCAAATAATGCACCCCCTCTTTGGGGGTACATGTGATGTCACTGATAGGATATATGTAGCTCTAAAAGAGGACCAACTATATGCACTCTATAACCTTGAAAATTTCTTGGTAGAAACCAAGGTACACACAAACAAGAAAGCTATCCAAATACAAGTATAAAAAACAATGCATGCATATAGAAAACATGTGTAAGATACACATACATTGTAGTAAATGTAAACACAAAAGAAAGAAAGTAAGCCTTAAAAATCAGGTTGTAAACATGGGACATCACTCATGATGTCACAAGATATGCAATGCCATCATGGCCGCAAATAGCAAGAAAGTGTGCACACAAATATAGGGAAAATCCCACATACAAGAAGAAAACAATTGTAGATAATTTAACTAACAAGTTAAAAAGATGTAGCCATTAAAAGATGTAATCATAGAAAAAAAGTGCTACACATGGAACACTCATTAGTATGTTAGATAAATATCCACTATGTTAAGAGCATGTATGATCAAGTAATGTAAGATGCTAAGTACAAAATGAAATAATAACAACTGGAAGAGACTAATGTGGATGCCCCCAATGACCAGTGTAGGAAGGTTAGAAGACAAGCATTTGTGCCACGTGTAGGAGTCCTGAATTTGTGATCACACTAAAAAAAGGCATGAACGCGCATGTGTGGATGATATAGATAATGACATATAAGAAATCAATCTAACATGTGTAATAAAGTGATCATGTAAAACACTAGTAAAAAATGGTGAATGCTTCAAGACAATGCAATATGTTGTGGATGGATGGAATGGAATACAAGATAGAATGATAGGAGCCATGTGCCCCCTAATTAAATGGAAGTGTATGTAGTGAGGTTCATTTTGTTTCCCCCTTAGCCATTAATAATGAATTGTAAATAAGAGTGTGTCATTGGGAAATAGTTGAGTATTGTGTGTTATAGCTAACACGCTATGATGAATTTGTATGCACATATATTAGATGTGACCTAGCGAAGATGTGTGTGAACCTTATAACTGAAGTTTATATCCCTACTAGATTAATGTATAAGTGATTATTTAACCTAAGTGTATATCACTATAGGATGGAAATATGAGTGATGATTTAGCACTAAAAGTATATCACTACAAAATGTAAGGAGGGTGTGGTGATATAACCTAAGGTGTAGACCACTAGAAAATGATAGAATTGGTGAGAATGTAACCTAAAATTTATGTCACTACAAAATGGATAGTAGGGAATGGTGATGTAACCTAAGGTGTATACCATTGTAAAAGGATGGAATGGGTGAAGAATTAGCCTAAAGCGTATGTCACTAGCCTAGAAATGTTGCATGGTGAAAGATCAAGTAGTAAATGTGTAAGGTCCATTTGATTTGTAAACCCTTAGTAGTCGAGTATGGACCAATGAAATAAAGTGCATCATTGGGTAGTGAATGCAACACATAGAAGCAAAGGTAATGGTGAGAATAAATGACTATGTGATAAGTAGAATATGTAAATACGCGGTGTGTAGAATGTAATACAAGGTGTGTGGAAATGTGTAAAATGTAGTGTATAAGATGACATGTAATGTATGTAGATAGAATAGTAATGTAGTGTTGGACTCCTATATGATGAAGATTAGTATAACATGTAGAATATGTGTGAAGATGTGCAGTGTAATATGTATGTTATGTAGAAAAATAGATAATGTGATATGTAGGATAAGTAGTGTAAGATGGAAGATGCATAGATAAAGGTGTAAATATAAAGCACAAGTGTCAATATGTTGTAGAATACATGTAGAATTTAGGGTGTATGAAATTTAAATGTATGATACGGTGTAATGTGTAATCCCTATGGTGCAATGTGTGGGGTTCAGTGTAGTAGTAATCCCTCAACAGTCAAGTGTGAACCAAAGCATAAGAGTGTGTCATCGGGTAGTGACAATGTAGGTATGTAAAGGTTAAAATGAAAATGCAAAGAGGATAGGTATTGAAAAGGTGATGTAGTACTATGAAATGATGTTAGAAATGAGTGGGGGGAAACATTAGGCATGATGCCCCCCAGGATATATATAAAAGTAGTGGTCAAGTAAAACCATCACTGTTATTGTTAGAAAGGTTGTGGATACTTTTTCTATGGAACCTTGTAAATGGATGTGGGAGATCTTGAATATTCTTAAAATATGAGTGTAAATGCTATAGACACATATAATTTTGGCTTGGAAATTTAGGAGAGGGATTGTACTTAAATCCAAGATGATTTGTAAGAGAGTAATCCTGTAATTTATAGAGGTAGAAGAAGTTATAATTAGTTATACACGTTTGAATACACATGCTAAAAATAAAATTGGAGGAGGTTACGTATTTCCGGGGAATTTAGGGGCAATAAATGAATTAATTACAGAAGTTACATCTAGGAAGGTGGTTATACTTGCAATTCAATTTCTCCCACCTTTCTAGGATTCTAGAAGTGCATTTAACTAAGATGAGGATATGGAGTCCAAGTGGAGTCTAAGTAGATGTTGACCAAGTGGCAGTTGACTAGGATGTGCACACAGTTAAATAATTAATAAATGGTAATTAACTTAGATAAAGGGGTACTAAGGATACATGGGATTAATTTAATTAATCCAAAGGGTGCAATGTGTATGAATTAATCAATTTAATCAATTAATCACAAATGGGTGAATAACAAGGTGTATTAGGATAGAACTGGGAATAGGTGGAAACAAGTGTGTAATTTTGGGGTGTTTACATTTTACCCCTCTTTAAAGTTCTATTACAAAGTAATAGTTCTTTAAAGATAGTAGACACATGCATATCAGTGAGCGGAAAATTGTGAAGCATTGGGATGCCCCAACAAGTAAGAAGAAGCGAAGCATTTGGATGCCCCAAAAAGCAATGCAGGATTAGTATGCCCCAAAAATTAGAATAGTAGAGGAATTCTCCCTCAAGTGGATGGATGATGCAGCAAGGCAGTGGACAACCACTTGATAGGAAGAAAGAAAAGGATTGGAACAAGGATGAGAAAGGACTATGCTCGTAGCATGAACATCATTTAGGGAAGAATTTTAGAGAAACCTTATTTTTGTTGTTGTACAATAGATTTGTCGCCATGATTATTAAATAATCAAGATGGTTAACCCAAATGCATATAAACAAACACATGCAAAAAATAAAAGATAAAAAGGGAAACAAACCCAATATACAAATTAGATGCCAGCATCAGGGGTATAAAGGAACCAAGATGTAATCACAATACTTGCAAGTGGTCCAAAAATGTAAACATCAACAATGTAACACAAAGTTGAAAAAGAAGACAATAAACTATACCCCTAATGTGGGCCACAATGATGATTAAGTAGATACAAATGCTCCCAAGTGGGAATAGGATCAGACTTAAAAAGTGGAGTTAAAGTTAATCCTTGTGACAATCTTGCTAAATATGTTGTGCAAATGATCAAAGTTGAAATTTCCCTAGGTGAAGTTATATCGTGAAGGAAAAACAATTTTGTGACTTTCCCAAAGCAGAGTTAACATATCATGCAAAGGGAAGAAAGTGATAGTTGTAAGATTGGCACGATCACCAGGGTAATATAAAAATGTATGATGTTTATCAAGATTGTATTGAGATGTTGAATGATTCACTTTAAGGGTTTTTCAAGTGTAGGATTTATATGATAAGTGAAATTTTGTTTGAATTTTTGTGATTTTTTTTGGATTTTGAAATATTTGTTTTTTTTTAATTTTTTGAATTTTGGAAGGAATTGAAAAGAAAAATACAAAGAAAACACAAGCAAAAAATGAATACACAACAAAAAGTAAAATACTCCATGGCTTAAATAAGCTAGGAGGAAAACACAACACATGCAAATGACAAAAAGATACAAAACAAGAAATAAAAATAAACCCAATATGAACAAGAAGGATCCACACCAAAGTTATATGTGAACTAATATGTAACTAAATTTCCTGTAATTCATCCATAAGCACATTCTAGATACACAGAGTACTAGTTATTCTAACTAAAAAACATAAGAGACTAAGCTAAGAATATACAAAGACAACAGTCCATATGTACAAATTTTAAACAAGAAAAATACAAGATACAAGCTAGTGGACAAAACACACCAATGTTATATACTAACAAGTAATCTATAACATAACACAACTCACAAAAATAAAGTCCAAAGACTTTTTGAGTGTTTTATACAATGAAGAAATGAAGAAATGAAGAAATGTCAATTTTCCCCCAAGAGAAAGCTAAAGCCAAGTGATATCTCTAAGAAAAGTTACATTGCAAAGAGTGGCTTGATTGATTGGAAAAGATGATTGGGAACAATCAGATGAAGAAAATGGTGAACGAAATTACATAGTCATGAGTGTTTTTTTTTTGAAAGCATTTTTGACACATTTTGTATGTTTTTTGTATTTTATGAACAATTTTATATTTTTGGGGGATTTTGAACAATTATATATTGTTTTTGAAGTTTTGTGATTTTTTTTTTGAATGTTTTTCATATTTTTTTTGGAATTTTGAACCACACACCAAATAAGAGGGAACGGAAATTCCCAAATCAAAACCAACATGCTACACATGAAGAAAGTGAACAAAATAATAATGGAAGGTGAACAATTAGGCTCCAATTTAGCTTCATGTTGATTGAGACATCTTAAGAGAGTCCCATCGTAGCCTCTTCAATACAAGGTGTCAGCAAGAAGGGTGTAGAATGAAGCACGTTGTGCTAAGGATATTTTATTAGTTTAATTAAAACTAGGAGGGTAGGATTTGGTTTTAGTGAAGGTAATATATCATGGTACTAGGGATGATCAAGACCAACAATCTCACAAACCATGGTGGACTCCATCAATTCATATATGGTAACCAAAATATGTTCAACGAGGGACTCGTTGTGAGTTTTATTAGTGTCGAAAGAAAGAAGGGAGGTGATAGTTTCCATGGCATCTGATACTTTATTTTGTATGTGAGGAAATTGGTCAAAATTTATAATTTGGAAATACCCTCTAAGGCTATCAACCATTATTTTATAGGGTAATATATTTTCATATTTTACTTGATACTCTTCGTTAACTTGATTAATGACAAGAAAATAATTACCAAGAATTTTCAATTCTTATAGATTCCATGAGATAAATAACCCTAAACCTGCTATCAATGATTCATACTCTACTATGTTATTTGTGCAAGGGAATATGATATGATAAGATATAGGTATGAGGTCTCAATATAATGTACTCAAGATGATTCCTATTCCAGAACCATGGATGTTGCAAGATTCATCAAAGAATAATGTCCATAAGGGTGTTGCTTCTATGTACAAAAGGTATTCATTTGGAAATTCAAAATTTAATGGCTGTGAACCTAGAAGTGGTGCTATGGCTAGTTGATCTACTAGTGCTGGACCTTTGATAGATTTTTGATTGACAATTTAAATATCAAATTTGCTGAGTAGTGTAATCAAACTAGAAATTCATCTTGTTATGACTAGTCTTGAAAGTAGATACTTGAGAGGATAAACCCTTGAAATTATCTTGGTGGTATCATTTAGGAGATAGTTTCACAACTTTTCAAAAGTATAAATAACCACTAAAAAAGCCTTTTCAACCTACAAATCCTCAATCTCATGTTCAAGGAGATTTCTGCTCAAGTAATACACAACTTGTTCCTAACCCTTATCATTGTGTTGTACCAATAATGCCCCAATGGCATGTTCTATTGCAGAGATATACAACAACATAGGCCTATCCTTTATAGACGGTATGAGTATCGGCAAAGATGTTAGGTATTCTTTTAGTTTTAAAAAGGCATCTTGACAATCTTATGTCCATTTGAATTAGACATTCTTCTTAAGCAACTGGTTGAAGTGATGGCACTTATCTTACAATTGAGAGATAAAGTGAAAAATAGACTGTATTTTTCCTTGTATGCCCCTTAGTTGTCAAAGGTTCTGAGGAGGTGGCATATTTGTTATAGCTTTGACCTTGGTAGGGTCCATTTCAATTCCTCTTCGTGAGACAGTGAATCCTAGAATTTTTCCTAAAGTGACACCAAAGACACATTTTTTGGATTAAGGTGAACCTTGTATTCCCTTAACCATTCAAATATACACCTAAGAACTACTTGATGATCCACTATAGTATTTTATTTAGCAATAATATCATCGATATAATCCTTTATTATATCATGAAGAATGTTGTGGAAAATAACAATCATGGAACTTTGATAAGTTACACCAATATTTTTTAAGTCTAAAAGGCATGAAATTGTAACAAAATATCCCCTAGGGTTGTAAAAGTTATTTTATACTGGTATTCTTCAACAATTTGAATTTGGTTATACCCAGAAAATCCATCCATAAGGGATAAAATCTCATGGCTCACCGTAGAATCGAAAATCATGTCAATATTAGGCAAAGGGAAATCATCCTTGGGACATGCCTTATTAATGTCATGAAACTCTATAGAAATGTAGATTTTGAAGGTCTTCTTTGCAACTAGTACCATATTAGATATCCACTCTAAGTAGTGAATGGACCGTATGAACTTTGCATCCAATAATTTATGTAGTTTGGCCTTAACTAGTAATGCAAACTTAGGATGCATTTTACGTACTTTTTTCTTTACAGGTTTAAGATTTGGATGCACCATAATGTGATGAACCATAAGAGAAGGATCAAGGCTGGGAATATCTTTGTAAGACCCAATAAATACATCCTAAAACTCAGTTAGAAGTGTTGTGAAGGATTTTATTTCAGTTTCTGATAAACTGACACCTAGTTGTAAAAATTTTGGTTGGTCTTCAGTTCTAATGTTAATGGTTGTCGTCTCTTCTCCCAACAACTTAGCAGTGTCATTATCTTGAAATGATGTTGTAGGCTTATGTAGATTTTCTGGTATTTCTAGATCTAAATCTCCTCTCTCTAGTGCCTCTAAAATGTTTTCACTACGAGATGCCTCATTTTCCTTCTTTTTCTTTTTCATTTTTTGTTTCTCGTATATCTCCTCCGAAAGGTTTTCACTATGTGAGATAAAATTAGTATTTTTTATATGTTTAATTTCTTTTTCTCTAGGACTAGATATTGTAAGTTCTTCAATGAAGTAGGTGGTAGCATCAAGGTTTATATCAAAAACCATCTTGTGGTCCGAAAAGGGAAAAGGGTCTCGAGCCGCGAGGAACTTCTAGATGGCCTCGTCATTTTGAAAGAGGTCCATGAAAGTATGAAACTGTTGGTCCCAATTAATGAGGGAATGATAAACAACATCAAGGGTTTGAATAGATATATATTTGAGGAAAAGTGTAGTTTCAGCTAGGTCTTCGAAGAGGCTATGTGTGGAACCGGTCTTAGCTTCAGAATCCTAGTCCTCATCACTAGCTAATACATCAAAGACTATAGGCCTCTTCTCATATGTCTCATACCCTAGACCACTTGTGTAAATATTATACTTGATATTCATAGGTTCAAGAACACCATGTTCTTGTGGGATAAGGCCTCTTCTTTTCCAATTCATGTTTTTCATCATTCTATGTCCCTTGGTGTAATCAGTGGATTCATAGCATTCTACCATCTTATCTTTGTATAAAAAAGATTCATCAGAGACTAGAATATGTTCATCTTCTATATATCCACGTGGTCTCTAAAGAGTGTTTCCGAGATAGTAAGCTAGAGTTTCTCGTAGATGAGGAGCATTAGGATGCCCATAGCTATAAGGTGATAATGGGAGTTTTCCAAAAATAAATGCATTTTAAAGTGTGTACTCACCTAAGCCTTTATGGGAGAATGTAACTTTAGGTGACACCTTAGATGTAGATGCTTTAGAAGAAGGCATACAGGTGTGAGGAATATCCTTAGGTGACACTTTAGATGTATATTCTTCAGAAGAAGACGCAGAAGCATGAGGGCGCAATATTGTGTTAGGATCAATATAGTTGGTAACAACAAGAATTGTGCTAGATCCAGTTGTGGTATTAGAAGATGGACAATAATTTGATTTTTTGTACATTGCTTTGAAAAACTTATAGTATTAAAAGGGGTCAGTATCACCAAACAAGGTGAACTCTCTGTCATTATGTGGAAACTTTATGTGTTGATGGAAGGTGGAAGGTACTATGTGCATCACATGTATCCAAGGTCTATCTATAAGAAGGTTATATGATGTTTCTGCATTAACTACATGACATATAATATCGAGGAGATGCGGGCCTACTTGTATGGGAAGAGTGATGGTACCACCAAACTGACACTTGGTATTATCATAACCATGAATGGTAATGATATTATCATCTAAGATCATCTATTGTATGACTAAGGTAGTGAAGCATTTATTATAGAACAGATGTTAAGAACCGCTCCATTTTCAATAAGAAATCACTTGACCTTATGGTCTATAACATAGGCTTTGATGTACAAGGAGTTATTGTTAATCATATTTGGGTTCAACATATCTTGACGGCCAAAAGATAGGATATGAGTTTCAGGCATAAGGTTTGTGATCATAACCTAAAATTGTTTGAACATTGAGAGTATGAGGAATGTGATTCATTTAGAGCACGAGTGATAATATATTGAAATATAGGTGACTCTTTTAATAGTTCCATTAGAGAGACATGCAATGGCATGGTTGTTAATTGTTTGATGAAGTCATATTGACCCAGAGTGGGAGATTTGGCATTAGAGTTTGACTTTTGATTCAAAGGAGTTGTTGGTTTGGATTTTTGAGGTTTTACAGAAGATGTAAAAGGTTGGTTTTCTGTGGGAAACCATATCTTCCTTTGGCATGTGGTCATAAAATTACTCGAAGGTTTGAATTTAATGATTGTCATTATATATGGTACTTCCTGAATAAATGAGATAATTGAACTGAAATCAATGATATTGGCAGAGGGACCTTTATCAAAAAAATTATCGTCACCACCATGTTTGGTAAATGGGTTTGAGAACACCTTTAGATTGTCATTGGGTGTTTTATTTGGTGATGGTTCTTCAACAATGATATCTCCACTATTAATGAGGTCTTGGAGAAAGTGACATAAGCGAAAGCATCAATCAGTTGGGTGACCATCAATGCGATGAAAATCATAGTAAGTATCAACTTTATACCAAGTAGGTTTAGGTTCTCCCTCAATCCAAGGTCTGGTGATGGGATAGGTAACCATGTTTGCATTAATGAGTTATTGAAGGACACTTGATATAGGTTCTCCCAAAGGATTGAAACGACATAGCTTAAAATCAGGAGAGGAGGAAACCTCTTTGCTAGAAACAACAAGAGGTTGTTTACCTTTTTTTGGTCTAGTATGAGTGTTTTGGGCATTGTGAACATTACGGTTTTCTATAACACTATCATTGACCATATTATGATTGTGGTTAACTTGTTTAGATTTTTCTTGATGAGAGCTATTAGGATGGTTACTATGTTTCCCATTATATTTTGAATGAGGTTTGATCAAACCTTTTGTGACAAGGGATTTTTCAATATGTGATCCTTTCTCAATAACTTATTCAAAAGTATTAAGGAAATGCATTTTCATGTGAAAGGATAGCTCACTATTGAGGTTAGGTACAAACATGCTCATAAGCTATTTCTCAAGCATGGAGCATGGGAAACAACTAGCAATCCCATGTCATATTTGTAGGAATTGTGCAAAGGTTTAATTTTTTTGTTGTTTGGCATTACACAAATCCATCATTGTAATTTTAGAGTCTAGGTTAAATGAGAAATGTTTAAAAAAATTCTCTACGAGGTCTGTAAAATTTTATATAGAGCCCTTGGGGAGGTAGAAACCAGTCCAAAGCTTGTCCACCTAGACTTCATGGAAATAGATGCATTAATAAGACATAAATATAGGTCTACCTCTTTACAAGCCATATAAAACTCCCTGATATGCTCTCTAGAATCATTCTTGCCCTTGTATTTTTCAAATTTGGGTGTCTCAAAGATTCTGGAAAAGGGATGCAAAAAATGTCCTTATTGAAGGGGTAAGGACACAATTCTTCAAAGATGAATTGTTTGCATTGATGTTGCATACCTGAGATGGTGTCCTTCATCATTTTCCATTCTTGGGAAAATGGTGAGTTGTTCTACAAGAAAGATAAGGAACCATCACTCGTAGAGTTTTTGTTATCTTTGGTGTGTGTGATATGACTTTTAAGTGAAGCATCACTAGTTTTATTTGGTGCCTCATTAGTATGGGATTCATTGGTGACTTTGGAATTTAAGATAGAAAGTTTATTAGCCATGTCATTAATTTGATTCATGAGGGATTGAGTGGGATCGGTGGCCGAATCACTTGATTTTTTGTTCCCTACTTTTTTTCCTTCATTGGATTTGTCTTTGTTTGAGGTGGACTTGTTTCAATCATCATTGTTCATGTGACTAGGTCTTGTAACATCGTCATTATTTGTTGAAATGAAAGGTTCACCCTTGTTAGGTGGTGGTTTTCCAAGTAATGTTTGTAGAACTATCCTCATCAAAATTAGAGTTTAATTTTTCTCCCATCTCAAGGAAACAAAGAAAAAATTAGTCTTTATTCATACGTAAGATATTTTCGACATGTAGGATTGTTCTTTGAGTGAGATGTCATTTTGATCATCCTCAGAGTTTTGGTAATTATCACTATCAAAATTTCCAAAAGGATTTTGATGTCATTCGTTCCTTCCAAAAGGACTATAATCCTTGTGTCATGTTCCTACCATTTTTAACAGATGGATGGAGCAAAAGAGAGATGCGAAAGACAACTCAACCTATAACAAAGTAAATGCGACAATGGAAGAGAGGTGTGTGATTAATTTTGGTAATAAATTGTCCCTTAACAAAGTAAATGCTAAGATGGGAAAGAATTTGGAAGATGTGAATGACGCAACCCTTAACAAAGTGAATGCCAAGATGGAAGTGTGCGAAAGTGTTTGATAAACTCAACCCTTGAAAAAGTGAATACCAAGATGGAAGAGTGGTTTAATGTGGTAAATTTTCTCATCATATAACAAAGTGAATGCTATAATTGAGGAGATTTATAGTGAAAAAATTCCAAATGTGCTCAACCTCTAACAATGTGAATGATAGAGTGGAGAAGCGAGGATATATTGATTGCAAATGCACTCTACCACTTATCAAAGTTAATGCTAGATGGGAAGAGGGTATGAAAAATGAGTTCAAATCATATGTGATGTGATCAACCCTTAACAATAAATAGTTAATAAGGAAGAGGCTAATGAAAGGATAAGACTCAAATATTGAAAATGTAAACATTGGAAAAGAAGATATGATGGAGTATGTAAAACGCACCAAATATTTTATCAAGTTAGAGATGTGAAGAAATAAAATGCATATAGTTTAATGATGATGATGTCAAATGAAAGGATGTAAGAAAATAATGAAAATAAGATGTGATTAAATTGATTTGTGACAAAGTGAAACAAAACACTATCAAGATGTGAGTCTTAAGATGAAATTTCTTGAGAGAGGACGTGGATATCTACAACTCAAGACTTGATGTTGAAAAGGAGATGAAAACCTAAAATTTGGGAAATGTAATCCAAATGTTTAAGTGTTTAATGAAATGGGAGATAAACTAAGAATGAGGTGCGTATGAAAGATAGAAGAATTTGATGACCGCAAAAGAGGAAGACTTAAATAAGTGAATGATAAATTCAAATGAATGAAAGAAGATCAAATGGAGAATGCAATGAGAATTGAAAAAAATTAAAATAAATAAAAAGAGAAAAAAGTTCCAAAAATGGGGAAATTCAAGAGTAAAATGATAATTAGTGAATGACTAAGGATGAAGAGGAAAGATGACAAGAAGAGATGAAATGAAACAATGAAAGTAGAATCCAAACAAGGAGTGTTTGGAAAAAAAAAGCAAGTGTGGAACACTAAGTGTGGAATACTACAAAACTAAAGAAAAAAAAAAAAAGAAAATAGAAAAAAGAGGTTTTTGTTTAATTGTTTGTTTGTGGCCTCTACCTTAAATTGGCTTAAACAATGTTTCGCTTCCTAGGTGGCTCTCTGAACTAGGTTTCAACAGTATATCTGAGCAGAGTGTGACACTATTGCTAGCCGAAGAATTTACTTTACCCCCTTTAAAACCCTAAGAAAAGGTTTTTCTCAGAATGAATCATACTGGGGTCGCCACTAAGGATATCCATGACTCTAACTCACAAGTATTTACTAGTCAGGTAGGAGAAAAAGGTTCCCGTTTCATCCACCAATTCACTCAAGGAGTGGACTACTTTAAGGTTCCTATAACCACTCCCTTTTTGTAGCTTAAGGATTATGCCAAGGGGGTTATGTTCTACTTAAGTGATAGAGCCGTGGCTCTTAACCAAACTTGAAAATATAATGTTTTGAATGTGGTGTATTTTTTATCTTTTGATATTAATATGGTTTAGTTGTACACCATTTGGTAACCTAAAATTAGTAGTTTTAAAGTGTTTTATCCACCTTTTTAAGATACGGTCCTACAAGAAAAGATTAGAAAATTTTCCGGAAGGAGGTAAAAGATAAAACAACAAAAACAAGTTTGTGTTTCTGATTTCCCAAATCGCTTAGAAAGTGCAAGGAAAGAGCATACATGCAAAAAAGATTTGATTAAGTTAAATCTTAATTCACCCCAAAAAAACAAAAACAAAAAGAAACGACCATGGTTATGATTCCCAAGATCACTTAGAAAGTGTGAGGAAAGAGCATACGTGTGGTCGGGTCGTGATTAGTCTCACATAAACAAAATAAAATGACAAGAAAGATCAAGCAAAAACAACACATTAGAAAATGTTATTGAATAGAAAAAATGATTAAGTGCGTGAAAAAGTGGCTAGAATGTGACAAAAATTGAACCAAAAAGTCCAATAATGCTAAATGAACAACTTTCATGAATGATTGAAAAGATAGTAGAGTTGAAGCATTCGATAAACCTACAAAACCAAGAAGAAAGATTATCCCAAGGTAATAAAAGGGGGAAAATGATTAAGAAAAAGGGCCAAAGGTTAATTGAAAAAACTTGATTTAAAGAAACTAAGTAAATGAACGAAATGAGAGCATAATTACATTAAAAGAAATTAAATCCTAACTTAATGGATGAAATAACATTACTAAGCATTTGTTGATGGTTATATTTGCATATGAATCATTAGAGTTTTTGGATACCTTAGGTTGATGGGATGTGTGCCCTAAGGTAACCTAAATTTTTTAAATAAGCTAGCTCTTCTCTACATCAAGGATAAGGATAATAGAAACTGAGATGAAACTATGAGAACTAAGGCAATACACCAAAAGAAGATGCTTTAATCAAGAATCCAACTACCTGAAATGGGGAAAAGGTGAGTAATGAGAAGGGTGGACAAAATGCACCACAGTCCATGAAAAGATTCACACATGACACCACTTCGAATTACTAAGCACAAATTCTGAAACTCAGCAATAAAATTATAAGGCACAACGTACCAACATCGAAATAAAGGCTATCAGAGATAATACAAATACGCAAAGTATGGAAAAAATGCACCACAGGGAATATTATATTACTCCAAAAATGTGCATAGGTACGAAGGTCAATGGGAGGGGTCTGGAATGGGGTGGGAGATATATGAGTGCGACTGGGACAAGGTTGGGGTTGAAGGTTGGAATAGCTCAAGGACTGGTTACCTTTTAGGACGGGGAGGAACTGAGACAACAAAGAAGAATTGGTCCAGGCTATAATTCAGGGATATTTTTTATGAGCAGCAGCTTGGCCAAGTTAGCCAAGCTGTGGGTGTGTGTAGGTAGGGTAGGGGGGGAGTTAGGATTTTGGATTTTTTTTTCCAATTTTTTTTTTTTTTGCAATTTTTTTAAGATCTGATTTTAGAAGTGACAGTAAATAGATTTTTGACTTCTATATCATTGTTCTTTTAAAAAAATCTAATATGTGTAAGTGTGTGTGATCCATGCCCAGGTAGTGATCTTTAACTATGTAAGAAAAGAAATCCCTTGCAAAATATAATCTGCTTTTTAAGCAAAAGATAACTTTCAACTGCTTTATTACATACAAACTGTCTGCACTCTTATAGACCAGCAAAGGAAATTTTAAATTTACTAAACCACAGCAGGAACACATGTTTATGTTGTTACTGTTAAATGACTCCTTCAAGTGAAGGTTGCAGAGCAACATTAAGAAATCGCAGGTTTTTACTATTTACACAAAATTGTGCAATAACACCAATGACAACTGAAAATGACAAGCCAAATGAATTTTTGAGTCCTTTTACCTTTTAAAAATATTTAAGCAGGGGTTTAAAACTTCTAGATGAATTTCATAGGACAAACAATAAACTTGCAAACCTTCCAATGTCACCAACCTCAGTAGGAGAGATTCATGAAACTTGTATAACCTTTGTTACAAGTGATTGATTTGTGGGTGCTCCTGAATGCACCTCTCAAGGGTATGACTGCAATTGCTACGAACATAGTAGTTGGAAGTGCACTGAGAATGTACACATTGACAGAGTTTATTTGCAAACAATCTCAGGATTTTCTTTGGGATAAAACAAGCTTGCAATTACTGCATATTAATGCAGAAGACAATTAGAAATTGTGTTGAACACAGTTGATATGTGACTCCATGTGTAAGCCCCATAACATTGGAGGAGGTTGTAGCAGTGTCGAGGCATTTAGGGGAAATAAATGGAATTAAATGTAAAAGTTGACATCCTGAAAGGTGGTCCGTTAGCCTATCTACTCATTATCACAGCACCCTCTGTTTTGTGCCAAGTTATGTGTGCTTGAGCTCATGGTGTGGCTGGGTAACATGGGTATTATCTCCATATCAGCTGTCGGACTTAACTACTTTAGATAGGACCTCCAGAGAAAGTTGAGTTCTTGCTCCTAAACTACTTACCACAATCTACTCCTAATGCTAGGCAAAACTATGCTTATCCTAATCTAACTTTCCAAGTGGGCCAGAGAGAGAGAGAGAGAGCAAATGACATTAGTAAAGCCTACACTAACAGTACGGTTATAATCTACCAGAAAAGGAGGGTATGAGAACAGTCTCCAATATGTGAAAATGGATAGCAATATGCATATTAGAGAGGGTGAATGACAGTTCTCCACAGTCTAACTAAAAGCACTCACAACACCTTTCCATGCAAACACATATAACAATAAATCCCTCCAATGTAGCATAAGTATAGGCACAACTCTATTTTGTGTGTATATGAGATTGAAGAGGCAAGAGCAGAATGCAAACTGAGGACACAGCAAGGGAATATATATCCAGGCAAATTTGCTAGGGATTGCTTCATTGGGGATGCACAGTTCAGAGCTGAGTACAAAATAAAGGCTTGGGGTCACCATGCAAGGATTCCACTACAAAGGCCTATAGCACATTGGCTTCACAAAACTAAAATGATAAAAAAATTACTACTCAAACTATCCTCCTTTAGGCAATGAGCCCAACACTTCAATTTATAGAGATTTTGAGGCAATGGGAGAGAGAGAGGGGGTGCAATCCCGGGTATTCTCTTTCCCATCAATTGCAAGTCATGGGGAAACATGGTAGTGTAGGTTGGCTCAGGTTTTGGTACTTTCAAAAGAAATCTCACAGTGTCCTATAACTGTCAGCAGTGAAAGGATGATGGCTCCATCCTCATTAAATGTTTTTCCAACCACTTTTCAACAACCAAAAAAAATTGGGATCATTTTCCTTAAATGGTCACCATCAAAACTTCATCAATTTCAATATGTTCTTAGTTTTTTTTTTAACAGTAACTTGGTAGCCATGATTCCAATCAAGACCAAATTTATGAAAATATGTTGTAGAATTGCAAACAGTGCAGAGGAATCTCTGATTGTGAGCAGCTATTTTGAGTTTGTGAGGGATTTCTTGCAATAAATCTAATTCGGGACTGAACAAAATCTAATCTTTTGGAGCTGGAGATGTTTCTTTTATTTTGAACCCACCTACCCTCTTTAAAAATCAGAGCTACCAGGTCAAAATTTATTCCCATTTTAATATCATGGTCAGGGGTGTGATCCACGTGGGCTTTCATAATCCAGTATTAAACCACTTTCTCTTTGCACGGCGGGTATTACGGGATGTAAATCGAAACAACTTCGTGGCACTGGGGTATAAGGGTCGTTTTGGGCCTCCATGATAGCTTCCGCAATTCATCCATGATGCACTTTATCTCACTTGATGTGTGGTAATTGTCAAACAAATAAAACGCAGGGAACTCACGTCCCGTGATACAAAAAACAAAAGTTCTACTGGGGTGCGAGTCCCTCAGGCATCCAAAAATGCAACTAATGAATAATTACCCGCCCGCATGGAACACCAAACTTGACAATGCCACCTTCCTTGTAATCCTGCGGTGCAAACCTTAGTAAGGTTTGTGGGGAACTTCATCTAGGTCCCCATAGTACTTGGACCTCCTAGGCCCCCAAACCTTCTAACTGTTCTTCCACAATACATTGGATCTGCTTCAATGCCCTTTATAAATCAGTCAATTCGAGATTTTTTCTTGGAACTCGTGGCACGAGTGGAACTTGTACTTGCCTGGGCCATTGGGACCCGATTTACCCGCAAGATCATTGATTCCTTAGCAATTTCGGACCCAAGTCAAGGATGAGAAACCCTTGGAAGTTCAGTTATCCGCATGGTCATTCCACCCACAACCCTCATACCCGTAATATCATTAAAATAGGTCTCTTCCCCATAGTCTCTAGGGCATTTTAGGGGCAATATTTTGAATTAACTCCTACGAGATTTGCATCGAAGAAGGTGGTTGTACGTGCAATTCAATTGCCCCCACCTTTCTAGGATTCTAGAAGTGTAGTTAACTAGGATGAGGATGTGGAGTCCAAGTGGAGTTTAAGTGAATGTTGACCAAGTGGCAGTTGACTAGGATGTGCACACAATTAATTAATCATTTAATTAATAAATGGTAATTAACTTAGCACAAAAGGGTACAAAGGGTACATAAGGATTAATTTAATTAATCCAAAGGGTGCAATGTGCATGAATTAATAAATTTAATCAATTAATCACAAATGGATGAATAACATGGTGTATTAGGAAACAAACTAGCGAACAAGATGGAAACAAGTGTGTAATTTTGGGGTGTCTACACTGATAAGCAATACTCTCTGGCTGGTCATCCAAATAACCATTGAATACACAATTTATACATTTCCATGGCGTATTGTTCATTAGTAAAGGGAGGAAATGGACAACCATGAGTATACCAAATAATAAAATTAGGTGAGTAAAAAATAAAAGAGCTATTGAAAATATGCACAATACCAAATGGAATAGGAAAAGCTATATCAATATGAACAGGATCAAGTGTGCCTCCAATGTAATCTAACCAAGATTGGCTAAAAGTAAGTGAAGAGGATGTATGATAACGGTGCAAGGTGAACAAAAAGAAGAAAAACATGAAGTCCATAGGAAACAGTGAGAATAATAGAGCCATAATACAAATGTGAATTGTAATAAAGGAGAATGAATATCTTCAAAGGAAAAACCAAATTGAAAGAGACAATCGTTTGAACATACAGACGATTTGCAAGAGTATAAAATGGTATGTGCTCTCAATAAGAATCATTCATGAAGAGATTACAAGTGAATTATGGGTTTACTAATGGTGATGGTGGTGGAGGTGTGGAAGATGGAGCGACGTCCATGAACTGGATAGGCCCCTGACATGAAATAATAGTAGTAGTAGTAGTAAGTGAAATAAAGGAACTCCATCTATAAGACAAATGACACCCTCAAATGGTGATGATTGAAGTGTTTTGTCACAAGTTGAGGTGATGGAGTGGTAAGTAAGGAAAGGGAACATGTTAGAGTAGATCCCATATAAAGTATCATAGCATTTTTGATAGCATGGGCTGGTGACAAAGCATGAAGAACCATATCAACCATAAAAATAGTGGCATTAGAGTCATTTAGAGCTTTGAGAGGTTGTGATTTGAGAGTAGAAGATGGGGAGGTAGGAAAAAACATTTTATTAGGAGGGGAAAATATATATAATGTGGAAGAATTAATCGTGAATGCGAATGAAAAATTCCTTGTGATTCAGCAATGGGGGGAGGTGCAACTATGTAGTCAGATTGAGGAGAATGTACTTCGTCTAGAATCTATGCTAGAATGTTAGGATTGATGGTACACATATAAGAAACAACAACATCATCTAAAGCTTTATGATCTATATCAGAAGTTGGAAGTTTAATAAGAAAAGGGAAAGGTCTATAGCCGCAAACATTAGCAGGGGTATCAACAAATGCTTGACCATATCTATAAAATTACAAGATTAATGGAGATTCAGAAGGATGAGTTTTATCCATGATAAGAGTCAGGTTCACTAAAATGATTAACTAAAATTGAAATAACTATGTAGTACTAAGGTAGTTAATATAAGCTATGAAAAATTGTACTGAAGTAAATAAATGTAGTAAACAAATATTTTAATGATCTAAGAAAAAATATAAAATGAGATTCTAAACCCTAATGTGCAAGAGGGAAGAGGAAAGAACTCAACTGATAATAGATGCTTGTCACATTGTTTCAGAGTGATGAATAAAAAATCAGAAAGTGGGAATGACTATGTCAAGGTCCCACAGAGGAAAAATCTAGGTGATGTAGCTTGACTGGAGTGCCTAGGAGAGGACTGGGGTGACCATAGGCACCCTGGTAAGAAAAATAGGTGGTTTGGTCTGGAAAAAATGTCTGGAACTGGTATTCATAGATTTGAGAGATGAATGTTATCCTTTTCTTCTTATCACATTAATTTCTCTGTACTACGCCGAATGCTCTAAATATTCTAATAGGAAGAATAACCTACAAAAGACCCAAAAGGAAGTATCAACATCCTAAAAAAAGAAATATGCAAATGAATGAGTTGGAATGAGCTCAGCTACCACAACAGTGGGCTTACTAAAATGAGCATTGCATTACATTTAAGACCTAAATATAGTTCTGGTGAGAGTGTCCATGTCGTTCCCTAGGTGCTCTTGTGCCAATCACACTTTGTGAAATAGAAAACAATAACTAAATGTAGAAAATGTAATAGAATGTGTGCATGGAATAGAATACAATCCCTCCCTCTATGAAGTGTGATGCAGATGTCCTAGCTTGTGCCTTGATGACAAAGCTATGTGGATGTCAATTCAATAAATTGATGCAACTATAGATGGAGTAATAGTAGTAATGATGTTAGGTCCCTCATTATGGTCTCATAAATTTATATTTATATGGTTCTCTTACTCTAATTTTGTAATTAACCATGAAAAGGCTGACTACAAGAAAGATAAAGATGAAAAATGGCTAGAAGAGGCCCAAAAAGTGGTGGGAAAGTGCTAGAAGGATCAGGGTGCCCCCAGGTGGGACCAAAACACCAATGGGTACCCCAGCACTAAATATGGGTGCCAAAGCCAAGTCTAAAATAAAGTGGGATGTGAGAAAATGGCTAGGCATATGGGTGCAATAGGTTAAAAATTACAAAATAAACTAAACAAGATGGAAAAAATAATGGGGGTTAGTTAGTACTTTTTCACTCAATATGCTTCTAAATAGTAGTATGAGAGTGGGATAAATAATCAAAAGTATGAACAATACCTTCAGTTAGGTGACACAAGCTTGTTGTCTCTTTCTTTCACTCAACATGCACATAATAATCTTGCTCGCATTTGTGTGAAGTAGAATAAAATTTGTGTACCCATAGAGATGATATAAATACATATTTCCCTTGTGCCTAAACCCTTTTGCATCTATGAACATGTACCAAAGGATTATTTCTAGCATACTCTTGTCCAAAGAGGGGAGATTATTCCTTATAAAACTTGTCAAAAATTCTATTCTGATCTCATACTAAACCAATAAGCTATCTTTGTTTGTTTCCCACCAATGTGTTGTAGTCCTATGTAATGTGTACACCATCATATTTCTCCTATCACCTTCATTACACCAATTCTCTTCCATTGCATGCAAGAACAACTCTGACTTCTCTTCTCTAATATAAATCAGAAAATTTGTTTTACCCAACCCCCTAATTGTGTGTAGTCTTATCATTCTGGTCACTTTCCCTCATACCTAGTGTCCCATCATTTCATAAGTTCCATGGGATGAAATATTAAAAGGTACACTAGTGGTATCACTAATATATTATGTGTCTTCCCAATGTAGTAAACCTTCCTTTATTGGATCCATGACTTCATTTTCATGCACCATATGAGCATAGATCCAATTATGATCTTCTTCATTAACATGCTTTATATATGGCATAACCTTTATATCATAGAGAGGAATCACAACACACTCATCTTTGTTCTCAAAACTGATATATATTTTGTTGAAGCGTAAGTCAACATTATTTCAATAACAAAAAGGTCGTCCTCATAGATTTGAGAAGTAATATGATTCTGCTAGCTTCAATACTTCAAAGTCACCTGTAAATATAGCTCTCTAAATAGTGATTGAAGCATCATTTAGCACCAAAATGGGCATGGCCCTTGTCTTATTAGCCATATACAACACATTTTAAGATGGTTGCAATGGTGGTCTTCCCATTTGATTCTAGGAATCAAGGGTGAGAACATTGACTTCTGAGCATGTATCTCTAAGAATATTAATTACCAACTACCCATTGATCACTACATATAGTGTTATCTTCTTATCATATTCATGGTCATGTGGAGGAAACTTTGCATGAGGGATCTCACACTTTCTTTCCAAACCTATTTGTAATACCTTCTCACGCAACCATTCTCTCAATAATGGGATGATGTTGTCTTGCCTCAACATTATACATACTTCCTTAAATTCATCAATATCCTTCTTTACGCATCCCCCCTCATGCATTTTATCATTGAGGTGTTGGATCTCACATTTTAATTCTCTGAAAACACCCATATTTTCTTGATACACCTATTTCTATTGGGCTATGTCAAGGTACATTATATGTACCACCTCTTCCTGTCTTATGAGATGTATAATCCTTCCTTGCTCAAATGTGTGTGTTGATTCTACATGCATAGTTACTAATACATGTTGGATTTCAAGCTCAAACATCTTCTTACATGCTCATTATTCATTCTTTGTGTGGTCTATCTTAATTATATCCATGCTTTTTTCCTTCTGATTGTTCTTACATATATGGGAATATAGATTTGGACAATCCTTAACCTTGTACACCTTTCCATAGTACAAACACACCTAATTATTTAGACACTCACCCTGATAATGATCAGAAAATTACATGTATAGCATGTCCCTCATGCAAACCATCCATTTCTGCCATGACCTCTGATTCTGAACCCACCTTTGAAACCTCCTTGTTGTGCTTTAGAGTTACTTGCCATAGTAGTTTGGCGTAACCATGTTTCACATAACTCATGGATATGATCTATCAAAGGGAATTCAGATGTGCCATAGGTATGCACATCACAATTTTTTTAGTACATGGAGACATTCTTTTGTGTCGTGCGCTATGAAAGTGGGAAATTTTAGACATCATAATTCTTATGAAATATTTCATAAGATATCAATAATGCACGCACAGTCCTGCGTGGGTATATATCCTTTATATGTCCCTCAACCTTGTAATCTCTGCACTAAATTGGAAAAAAAAATATCCAACTGAGAAGTAATTGCTATTATATGGGTTTCAAGGAAAGGACTTATCCCAGTGTAAACACTCCAAACTACTTTAGCACATAGAGTTGTTTCCAAGGCTTCTTGTAGATTAATAAATGTATTGTGTGAAATTTCTCTCTAGAATGGTGTCAACAACCCTCCTAAAAACCACTGTGCATGATGGTCCTGATGAATATCATAGGATATTTTAGACAAAAAGGTCTTAAAACACACATTGCATTCCCCAACACTCTTAGATAGACCTTGCTTGATATCCTTCAGTGCGTTAAAAATATGTTGCTTAAACTCAAGAATAAGCAATTTAGCCAAAAATGTGGTACATAATTCATCATAATGAACTACATTCTATTGTGGATCATATTTCCTATACCAACTATGTGCACACCTTTAAAGTGTGGTGGAAAATTGACTTCCCTTCTAGTTAGGATCTGTTATTCCCTTAGCTCTCCATAATAACTCACACTTATGCACATGTTCAACTACATCTTCCACACCCCTATACCTTGGAAAATGAAATGACATCTCAAAGAAGATTTGAGGTGTTTACTGCTAGGGTTGCTGAGGGTGTTTTAATGGTTGTTGTGTCCCTTTTCCTTGAGTGGTTATAAATCTTGAACCTGATCCTCTAATAGTATTACCTCCACATGGTATCTGACACGAACGTCCTTAACCTCCCATCGCAACTTGAGGTCCCATTGAAGAACTACATTGCATCCCCATGGTCATGCTAAACTACACACTAATTATATGTCCTATAACACTATCAAGAGTACTACTTCCAACTAGTAGTGTGTCACTTCTCTTCCCTCATGACATACCTACACAATTGGTTCCAAACAAACTTTGTCCAAACATGGGCTCCTGTTATGCTTCCATATACACGTGCTCAATGTGTCATGTCTCTTAAGGTAATACTAATATATGTCTACATGTATCACCTACACAACATGGTGATACCTAATTACCTTCCTCCTTGCCTTCACTATGATGATCTTATACAACAAATTTCTGATTCAAAGGACCATGTGTAAGGGTTATGGGTCCATACGGGGTTAGATACATGCCAATAGTTCTCAATCTATCCTCATATCCATTATCCTCTAATGTTGATGGTGTCCTACTGCATTTTCCCAATACTTGTAAGAGATGATCTTGTGGTCCCTCACCTTTTGTAGGGTTTTTCATCATTTCTTCCACTCATCATTCCCCTCAGTCTCAACACCTCCTAAACTGCCCTCTCAAATGCATCATTATACCTGATTGATATATCTTCCCTTTCTATCTCTTCCATTTGGAATGAAACCATCCTTCCCTAACCTATCTCCTATGCCTAGGCACAACATGGTTTTAGCCTATCATTAGTAAATTATCCATCCCAAGTTCAACCATCAAGGCCTTCATTGCTAAAGGTAACGCCCGTATATATGACTCCTTCGGTTCATGCAAGAACTTGAAATATTATTTCGATGGGCACAAGTATGTCAAAATCACATAATCCAAAGTATAATTATGTACCACACCTTCCCACTAATGATATACAATTCTTGTCTAAGGTTCATCCAAATCACTAAAAGCTTGATAGTTTTTTTGGATCCACAATTGCTTTCTTCCTATCTAGACACCCATGTTCTGCACATAGGTTTCCAACCATTAGTATAATTCTACTAGAAATAATATGAATAATGTCTCATAAAATTATTCATAGAGGTTGTCTTCCACCCACATACAAGCATTAAAGTCGGGTCATGTGCTATATCTTTGAGAAAACACATCTTGGCCATCATACGCCCATATCTAAATATTTTTCAAAGACAATTAGAACATCATGTGCATGTACAATCCTGATGAACAAAAAGAAAAGAGGTCCCAAAAATAGAACAAAAATGTAGTCTTTTTTTACCAACAACTAGCTAGGCACACTGAAACTTCATCTAGACAGAGTTTAAAATCTCACCCAAAAAGCGTGTAGCCACCACGACCCTCATTTATTTTCTTAATAGGATGTTATACATGAATAGGAATCATAACTATCATAATAACCATTCATGCAGGAAGATACATCATAACATAGAAATTATGGCAACACATATAATATATTAAGGAAATCATTAAACATACAATATTACCAAAATTATTTGAATCCCCATCAAGCCATACTCAGATCTAGTAATCCTTGTAATGTAAAAAAATTTTTCCATCATAACACACTCTATTCATTACCATAACTTCTAATTACATTCATGATTCAATACATCCATGCGTTGTTTTTACGCACTCACATAATGCTCATACAGACTCTAGCATCGACTTCTATACGCAAAATTCAATGAAACTCTCTACCCTTCATACATGAGTGTATCACTTATATATATATATATAGATATATATATATATATATATATATTATATATATATATATATATATATATTATATATATATATATATATTATATATATATATATTATATATATATATCTCTCTCTCCTCTCTCTCTCTCTCTCTCTCTCTCTCTCGTCCTATCTCGCCTAGTGTGTGTGTGGGGTGTCTCTACTCCTCTCTCTCCTCTCTCCTATCTCTCGATCTCTATTTCTCTTTATGTATGATGGGACTTTCCCTCACATATTAAGAGGCCCCTTATCCTCCTAATAATGCCAATCTAATCATAACCCACATGCTTTTTTCAACTTGAATTAACAATAGATTGAGCTATAAACAGATCCATGCTTTATACCACTTTAATCCTATTAATAAACCCATTTCATGCATATTCTCCATCCTTGTTTTCATGTGCTTTATTATTTATAAATTTTTCATGCGTGCAAATCTATCCTCAACTTTTTTCTATTTTTTAGCAGTTCCTCAAAATTTAGCTAAGTTCTAGATGTTCTGCATGCATACATGCAAGCCTTGCGCACTAACATGTTACCCTGTATTGTGTGCACCTCAGTGCATTGCCCTATTTCTACTTCCCCTTCTCACACATGCCCTTATGTGTAACTTATAACTATTGCACATGGTTATTACTTTTTATATCAATTTTTAATTTTTCTATTTGTTTTTCTGTAATTTCCTCAAAGGGGTTTTCACTACAGGACTTGGATATTTTATTTTGGTGAGGGTTTTATATATATATATCTTTCCCTTGTTCTTTTTTTTCTTTAGTTGACCACAAAAATCAACCTCCTCCATGAAATACATGTATGCACCAAGGTTGGTTGATAAACCTTTCTTGCGGTCCCTAATAGGAATACCATCACATAACCCCATGGATTCACCAATTGCTTCATCATTATGAAAAAAATCAATTGGTATATGTCATTTTTTATCCCAGTTGATAAGTTTTGGACCCCAAAATATTATCTAAGTAATAAGAGGAACGTGCTCACATGATCAGTAGATAGAAGGGTGCTCATGGAAAAGTGCCCAAAAAAGGGTTTAAGAAGGGTTTAAGTGGAACTAGGGCATGTGCGGGAGACAAAATAAGTGATTAAAGGACTTATCCATATTTGGCATCATGGAGTCACTTGAGGAAAAATGTGAGGACCCGACTAGGCGTGACAAGTGGATAAGGTTCCAGCCTAGAACCTTGGAGGTCAAGAAAAGGGTATACTATGCATGGAATATTACAAGAGGCATCATTACATTTAGTGGAAGGTTTGCAAAGATGATAAACATTTTCCAATGGAGGACCACATCGACACTTCGCACATGATTTTCTCAGAAGATAATTCATGGCAGTGGACAATGGTCCTATTTAAAGGAATTCTTAGGACATGAATGAGGGTGCAAAGGGGATTAGAGAAAGAGAAGGAAAGTAATGAAGTGTTGCAGAAATGTTAGGAAATGCTAGGGGTTTGGAGTTCATGGTACAAGGGTTTAGAGTACTTAGTGCTAGATGGTTGTAAGGGATACCATTAAGCATATGTATGGGTACTGGGATCTGTAATAAGGGATATAATGGGAAAATCATAATTAGGATCTATGATCAAATAGGTTTGCAAGATTTGAGTCTCTGTCATTTGATGAATATGGTTTGAGATGACCCTTTTGAATGTAATATGGCTACTAGAACTATGTTAAATATATGTACATGGATCTATTCTGTACAAATTTCTTATGGGTGTAAACCCTTATGTTATTCTACTTATCATGACTCAAATCTGGTTTCTTGTACTTCTTATAATGTTTATTTAGCTTATATGATGTATTGATGTGTAGATCTCTTAGTTATATCTTCTGCCTTTTTGTGTAGATGCATGTACTTTTATTTCTACAAATAATCTTGCATTAATAGAGGAACTCTCTCACGAAGCTCACATAAAGGAGGGGATCGAGCCCGCATGCCTCTGGGTGAGTGCCTAACGTATGTTGGGTGATAGGTCTATGCACATTTGGGGTTAGAAATGAAGTATTGAGGGTAAAAATGATGACTACATCTTGGTTCCATGTTGACAAGACCTCTTTTGAAGCTATTGTGAGATAAATGTGTGATGACAGAATGCACTTGACTTTTAACAGTGTCGAGAAGCGTCAGCTTAATAAGTAAGGAGGATGATTTTTCTCATAGGTTCAATACTAGATCTGAGTTTGATTCACTGAAATGAGTGGAGGATAAATTGTGTCAAAAACTTTATGATATATTGTTCTATCTATTTCCTAGCACAGTTGTATGAATGGGTATAAGCATATAGAATCTAAGGACAATTTCAGTACTTATAGGCCTTGTGTTTAGATCCAAGAGGAATATTAGCATGATTGCATGATGTCGATATAACATAGAACATGTGTCGTTGATCAATGGTGGAGTATAGTACTGACTAATTATACCCTGGGATACACTATTTCTACATATACTTTCCTGGAGTTACAACTGAGTTCAAGTTCTTGTGGGAGCCTAGAGGATCGTTCTCACATGATATCCCACTGGCTATCATGATCCTGGCCATTGCTTTGAGTTTTGACGCCTTTTCTCATGGCTGGATAAACTCCTACTAGGCATAGGGCACGTGGAAGATGGCGTGTGTAGAAGGATGGTGGACCTTGCAAAAGAAACTAGAGAGAGAGGAGAGGTGGATCAAGTATAATGAATCTCGAGAGAGGGAGTTATAAAGACAACACGAAGCTGTAGGAGTGATGGATTTATGGAGGTAGATGTTGCAGGAAGGATTTGAGGTTCGTGCATGGAGGTGTGGAACCTGAGCAGTCCTGAGCTACCCCCATCTTGGAAAGTGGTGGAAGATAAACCCCCTCAGCTTCTGGGGAGAGATCTTGTCATATGAATAAAGGAGAAGAGCCATAGGTACGTGCATCTTAAACCCATATGGCAAACACACCCTAATACGGTTAGTTTTCTAGTTCTTGGGTTAAAATGTATATATTCAAGTTGGTATCAATATTTGTAGTCGAGCGACACCTTTGAGGTATAATTTTTCATTTGGTATATTTATGGCTGCACATTCATTTCCTGTGTTTGGGGGTATTTTGTTTATGGTAAAAAATTTGGGTAAGGTCTGGGATCACAAGGTTTGTAGTATTGCATCTAGGAAGCGACATGGGAAACATATCTGGGAGTGTTTCGGTATCACAGACTGTGTCGTGCACAAAGTTTAGCGCGATGGTGGGTTTGTAGGGCGCAATTTCACGTTAGTTCCCTTGCTTAAAATAGGACGAGGATGTGGTGGATCTATAGGAGTTGGCACTAGTGGATCTAGCGGGTCTTGTGATGGAGGTAACATTGGATTGAATGATGGTATTGGATCTGGTGGACACAGGTCCACAACACCATAAAAAAGTGTTTTATGAGATGTCACTCCACTTACCTAATTACTAGGGGCATTGAGGATGCCACAAAACATGTACACAAGTGCGAGTTATCATGCAACACAAAGGGAATCACATCCCTAGAGTGGAAAGCAAGTCAATTTGCAACCACATTGCAAGGACGTGCACACATAGCTGGTACAATGAAGTATGACCCTCACCAGATTAGTGGTGAATTAGATTGCAATGTGTACATGGATGCCTTTTGGAAAATTTCTACATACCTGAGTTTGAAACAGAAAAGCAATTACAGATATGTTGAAGTAGATTCAGCAAGGAATGGAAGAGAGTGTGTGTGGGAGTATGATGTGCATTTCAAAACTCTCCTATCCAATTTATCTTATAATATTCATCCTTCATAACATGCTCAGTGGTTCATTAGAGGACTTGATCACACCATTGAGGAGGGTGCTTTCACAGAATACTTTCACAGATCCATGCGAGACCTTAGAGGATTCCTTACATGACTGAGGTAGTAGGAAACATTTATACAGGAGTTAGTCTATTCCTAGAATCCCAAATTGCTGCAATGGCAAAGACAGACTGGAGAAATTATCTGCGAGCTCGGCTCATGAGAGTCGCAGTCGGGTTATGGTGTAAAGATTGTGAGGGAGAAGGGCATAAAAATGACAATTTTCCTTGATATATCGGTACACATGCGATGACGGTGGACTGTGAGATTTTCCACAGAGATCATGATGCAAAGTAGGTTCCCGCTACTATAGTGTGTGATCCATAATACTGCAGTGTGTGATCTGTAAGAATATGTCTTGTTATTGTAAAATTTTCACCTCTACTACTCATGACACCAAGGATTTTAGATTGATTAACTGAATACAAGATGCTATTGATACTGATGTGTGCATCAGAACTATGTATGTGCAAGCAGTTTGAAGGATGAGGGATGTCATTATGAAGGGTGTGCATAGATAGAAGGAAGTCACAGGAAGAGGTTTTCATGGATGGTTTAGAGAGGTGGCAACCACAAAGGTGGAAGGAGTGAGTTCCCACATGGGACTTGTTACAATTATGGGTCTACAAAACACCATAAGCATGAATTCCCCAATTTTTTATAATGCTCTTGGTGTGGGAAAAATCACAAATATTAGGAATAACCCTAAATTATTTGAGCACATGAGCCTTAAGAAATGGAAGGATAAGGGCACTGAGATGGTGAGCATAAAGTGTGCTGATAAAAAATGGATGACTAGAATGGTGCATAAGTAAGAGTTGGATCTTGTACTGGTGACGACACGAGATGAGGCTATGTATGTGAGGGAGATACCAAAGAACATGATGCTAATTACAATAGAATAAGTGGTACATGGGAAGTATCCAGACCCTACGCATTAGAAGGAATTCTATCAAGAGACCATAGATGTAATCAAAAGTATTTAAGGGGAAATTCAATTTCTAAATGAGAAATCCTAAGAAGTTGGGCAGAAGAAAAGTGTTGAGGTCCCTCAGTCAGGATATAGATGGTGTCTGAGAGTTGTGTAAGATGTTGCGCTAAGAAAAATATCATTCCTCTGTTAGGAAAATGGTTGAGAGATAAAGTACCAAGTGTTGGAGGAGAGTGTGAGAGGAAAGTCTTGCATTTTAACCTTCCTCCTCATAGCCTTAACTATGATAAGGAGATTTACCTTAAAATGCAATTGTTTATGGATGGATCATAAGGTAAAATTTTGATTGACATGGGTGCGAAATTTAATGTTCTCACCCTAGATGCATGGAATCCAATGGGAAGGACTCACTATTATAGCCATCTTCAAATGTGTTGTATATGGCTAAAAAAATAAAGAAAATGCCCATTTGTGTTTTAAAGGATGTTTTTATCACTATCCAAGGGGAAAAATTCATTGGAGAATTCTAAGTCTTAGACTAGTCTTGCTTAACGAGGTAGATAGAGACAACTTTCATGGCAGTTACTTAGGTACCCCTGTACTATAAGAATGATGTTGACTTATGTTTCAATAAAAGGTATATAAGTTTTGAGAACAAGGAGGAACATGTTATCATCCCTTTAACAGATGGAAATTCAACACCCTATACTGAGCCCTTGGGATAAGAATACCTAGACCAAATCTATGTGTGCACTATCAGGGATCTTGATGTTGTGAAACCAAAAAAGAAGGTGTTATTTCATAAAAAGATACTTAATCTATAAGTGATAAAACTAGTGTGGCATGTGACAATTGGGCACAGTAGACATATGAGTTAGTCCAGAAGGTAGTTAAGAGGCTCTATGACAAGATTAATAAATGCATGCTCAATTAGGTTCCTGGGAGGAAAAAAATCTCCAAGTTACACTGGGGGAGCCAACCCTGATGTTTTCATGTGAGTAATGGAGACCCAGTGGAGATGTGAGATCGAAAGGAGAAGGATACTTACCTATAATTTTCTCAGGACAGCAACACATTGGTGGGTGACCCATCGCAATAACCTTTTAGAGTGACATGAGGTGAGAATCACGTTCTCTGTTAGGTTTCTCCAAAGCAATGCACCTATTACTATACAAGATTATCATGGGAAAGAACCCACCTTGTTTCATGTCTAGACGTGTGAAAGGGCCTAGATGGAAGGCACGAAAGCCTTGACACTATATTTATGGGTGCATAATCTTTATTCCACTTTACAAGGTTGTGTGCACATATGGTACATTCACTCAGAGTTGCCGCCATCAGACATGAAACTGAAAGGAGTTGATGGTATGATCTCCTTCAAGCTTTCGAGTACCAGAGTACTAAACCATTGGTAAGAGAGGCGCTACAAGTTGTTAATTACCTAAATATGGGAGATAATGTCATGGAAGAGGATAAAATAATATAATTATTGGATAACCTAGGTTTAGAAGCGTGCTTCTTTGAAGAAGAATCTGAGGAGGTACAACTTGAGTGCGCATGCATGGAAAAAGAGAAAGGAAAATTGGTCTATGTAATAGATGGTGAAGAAGTGGAAAACTTGGATGTTAACCATACTATGGGCATGCGTGAGGTTATGGATAGTGTTGATGAGAAAGCACGTGCCTACCATGAACCCCTGAAAACTAATAAGGTTAACATTGGTTCAGAGGCGGAACTTAAGGAGGATACTATTAGAGATTACTAGATAAAAAAGGATGTTTCAAAGATCACCAATCTATTGTGCAAATTTTAGGATTTGTTTCCATGTGGGTACCATGAGCTTAAAGGAGTTCACCACTCCCCTGGGAGAAATGAAGATCAAGTTAAAGGAAGGTGTGTTTCCTAATTTGGAAGAGACCTTATCAAATGAATCTGAATCTATCATGTCAAAGTCAAGGAGGAGATTGAAAAGATGATCACATCAGGCATCATTGATGTTGTTGAAGAATTAGAATGGATAAGTCCAATTTATATCAACATTAAGAAGGATAGAAGGATAATGATTTTATTTGATTATAAGTATTTTAATGTGGTATGTGTCATTGACCCTTTTCCAACCCCCTTCACTGAGGAGATCCTAGAAGGAATAATCAGGCGTGAGATCTAAATCTTTCACAAATGGATTCTCAGGATATCATCAGGTTAGAATTGTAAAGGACCAAGAAAAGAAAACTTTTCACCACTGAATGGGGAATGTTTTCCTACACAGTCATACCTTTTGGACTGAAGAACGTGCCTACCGTTGTTTTCACGCATTATGGTTCAAGTGTTTTAGGACTTCATTCACAAGTTTCTACAAGTCTACCTAGATGACTGGAAAATATATGGATTAGTGAGGGACCATTGTGACAATATGAGGCTAATGTTTGAAAGGTGCTAGCAATTGAGTATATCCCTCAACATTAAGAAATGTGTTTTCACTACTCCATTTGGAACCCTGTTGGGACATATCATATTTAAGGAAGGCTTGCTAGTGTATCCTGCCAAAGTTGTCATTATTGTGGGATTGGGGAAACCTACCAGCCAGAGTGTGGTGTGTGGATTCCTTGGTCATACGGGGTATTATCAGAAATTTATTAAGGGGTATGCCAATATCACCGTGCCATTGGAAAATTTACTAAAGTAGAAAAGTGCATTTCATTGGGGAGAGGCGCATCAAATGACATTTGATACATTGAAGAATAGGCTTATCACTTGCACCCCATTTTACACTTTCCTTCATTAGATAAACTATTCCATGTACATGGTGATGCTTCAAGGATGGATATTGGAGTAATATTAACACAACCTGAAGAGGGAATTGTTGACCACCCCCTTATGTGCTTTGCTAGTAGTAAGCTAACCGTAGTAGATCATAACTATACTACTAATTGAGAGCATGAGGCATTTTCAATTATCTATGCACTGTAAAAAATTAGGAAGTATCTTTTGGAAACACCCTTTATATTCTACATGGACCACATGGCATTGAAGTAATTTTTAAACAAGCCCATTCTACAAGGGTGCATATGCAGGTAGGTCCTATTATTTCAAGAGTTTGAGTTTATGGTTATAAAACTAGGTAAGATTAGTTTTTGTTTCCTAACCATCTATCAAGGATTGACTCAGGGGAGGATGTCTAGAGAAGCATTGAGGATACAATGTCAGATGCACAAACTATTTAAGATTGCATGTGCATACCCTCTGACTTGGAAGATATTGCAGTGTTTCTCAAAATGGGTGTGGCACTGGAGGAAATGAAGACTTTGGAAAGGAAATAGTTAGCCATACGTGTCGTGCCCTACATGTTAATTAGTGGAGACTTATACAAGTTAAATCCTGTGATGATTTTTTGTGTCAGTGCGTGTTAGAGCATGAGGGACAACTGCAATCATGGAGGAAACACATGGTGGAACCACTGTAGGAAAATACTATGCCAGTGCAGGGAATACAACCGCATGTACGATGATTCTATTAGGATTTTGGTGGGAAATGGTTTAAAAAGATTATATCAGTAGTATTTCAAGGCCTGTGACCACTTCTTAGTGCCTTGGTTATTGGGCCCCCTAAATAATATAATGACTAAGTATAATCAAGGTGTGTGGGCATGCAAGGCATATTTGAAGTGCTATGGTCACACATTTATAGGTGAAAGTACGCAGACCACATGGTTGTAGGAGGTTGGTTTAGTAAAACCATAGTGGCATAGCACGTGTAAGGTAGAGAAAAGTTTTTGGGACTTAGCCATATTTGGCGGGCATATCTCGCAAAACACAAGGAAATCATGACCCAACTAAGCATGTGGAGTGGAGTAAGGTGCCATTTACATGATTCCAACTTGGTGCCCATGAAAGGAATATACCTTGCGATAGATGATCAGGGGATCATTTTTGAATCAAAAGTTCCCTAAACATACCTAAATGGTGTCAGTGTAGAAGATCATCTCGAGATCTTTCCAACTACTATAAGAATGCGACAAATGGACATCGGGAGCTCTAGATATGTCTGGTCAAAGTTCAGTCAATAGGAAAGTCAACTCTAGTCAACTGGTCAATATTGGACCAATGACACTGCGACACGTGGTGAAAAGTAAAAAGGGAGTCATGTTTGTTAGTTTTCGATCACCGGTCTTCGACGAGCATAAAAATGGTGCACGGGAATAAGAGGCTCAACTTTTATTATGGAGGGGAGCCCGGCCGACCGTGTGGACTATGGTATTATCACCGACGTGGTGGGTCCACAAGCCACCACGTGGCTTGCCAACCACTCATCGAATTCGCTCGATTTTCCTATCGACAGACAAAAAGTGGATTACATGCTATGGACCGAGTTAATTATTTCTATACCACTGTTATATGGGTCGAAATTATATTTACTTGGTAAGTCCACTTTCCAAATGGCACGTATATATGCCAAACCACTATAATATATATATATATATATATATATATATAAATGTTTAATACATTAGTATAAACCGCCACATGCTATTGCCAAAATTCATGCGCACATGGAGGAGGTGGTGAAGCAGTGTTGTGGGAGGCAAATGCCATACATGGAAGCTTCCACGTGGAGGAGGAAATGAAGTGGTGGTAGGGGGGGCTAGGCCCATGAGTGGAATGTTCCACGTGAAAAATGGTGAGAGTAAGGGTTATTAAAAACCCTTACCCAAATTTAATGGTGCCAAATGTGGGATATTACCACTTAAATGAGCAAACCGCCCCACTTCTCCTTAGCACTCATTTGGGATATTATCCCTTATCAAATGCAAATCGGCTAAAATGGGAATTAATCCCTTTTCATACGTAAATCCACCCAAATGGGAAATTTTATCCCAATTTCTATGCTACGGGCTATGGTATTTTTAGCCTAAGGATTATATGGAATGCATATTTAAGGGCCCTAATTTTGTATAAATAGGGAACCCATTTGCATTGTAACACACAGATCACAACGGAGAAGCTCATTCCTAGAGCTCGGAAGCTTATTGTCCAAGGGACACACACCATGCCCAGCTTATTATTTGTTTAAGCTTATTTGTGGGATGTGTCAACAGGTATTGTCTATTGGCCTATTATTTTAGGCAATAGTAGATGAAATATTTGTGATTGGGAGTAAATTATAAACTACCCAATAGGCCCCATTGAGCCACACCAATTACTTGAAAATCTTGGATTGTCGACCGGAGTGCTAGGGCATTACAAAGCATTGATAGTGTCGGGAAGGGGCGATCGAATCCGAAGGAGATTGTGCATCAACCTATCGAAGGTGAAGAACGATTCGACTGATCTTCAAAAGTTTTTCTGAAGAAACTGGTGTTCTGATAGGCAAGTAAAATTCCATTAGGTTTTCTTGTGAAAGTACTATTGTAACTTACAAGTTTTGACTAGTGGAATGGTTCAACCATGAACCTGGAGACCTAGGCAATTGCCAAACTCCGTAATCAATCTGTGTGTAATTTGTCATTATTGTCTTGCATTATTTTAAATTGATTACTTAAAAGGAGTAAATTTTTGGCAAATATTTAAAGTCCTACAAGGGTATGAGATTAGGTAGATAAAAAATCTGAATTATTTTTGGATCACGTTTGGTATCAGAGCTGGTTTAGCTCCATATTTGTCTTTTAGTAAATTTGATTAATAGAGTGATTGCTTCAAGATTGGTGTCAGTTAGCTTCATTTTGTGTGAACAAGGTTCAAGTGTCACTATGGGCAAGATGTTCTAAACAGGAGAAGATCGATGAGGTTGAATCTTATCATCACCAGATCTATGAAGAGAAATCTCTCCTACAATCAATGTATTACTCCTTGGAAGAGGAGAATGCTTGCTTAAAATCAGAACTGCAAACCAAGGATGAGCTCTTGGCAAGGTTGTCACTGTGGTGATCAGAGGAAGGAAATACCCTCAACTTCAGATGCAGTGACCACAGAAGATGACTGCACTGTAAGTTGTTCACCACGTGGAATCTTCTTCTTCCTCCCATTCGAGTTTCAGATTCAGGTAATGAAGTCTTTGGTTTGTTTGAAAAGCATACTAGAGGCATTGGATCCAAGTTACTAGATAAAATGGGATTTGATGGAAGAGGCCTTGGTAAAAATGGCCAAGGCATTGCTAACCCAATACAGGTCGAGGATCGTCCTCATTTTGCAGGTTTGGGTTATCCTAGTGCGGGAATGGAAATTGGAGAATGCTCCAAGAATGCTGACGGGAGACAAGCTTCCGAAAGCAAAGTGATTACCCCACTAGTCCTGTGAGAATATTCTGAGCAGGAAAGTTGTGCTTCGTCATCACAGGTAAGATGTGGTAAGAGAAATCAGCGAAGAGGTAATGAGATTCCACCTCCAGTTTCTTACCATAATCATAAGCACAATAAAACTTCTGATCCACTTTTTCAGCTTAAGAAGTATGGTTATGATTTTCAGAAGATGTGGAATTCCTTTCCATGTACTTTTTGTGGATTGCATAATCATTCTAGTGGCCAGATGCTGGAAGAGAAGGACATTGATGAAGAAGTTGATGTGCATTCATCAGGAACAAAGGCAAATCAGAAAGACCAATCTCGTCATGCAGAGTCAAGAAATGGTAGAAAGAGTTCCTCATCCAGAAGAAGGAGATTAAGAGGAATTTTTGTGCTCATTTTCAGAGGAATGGGCATCAGGTGGAAAATTGCTGGAAACTGCATCCATCTCGCCATCAGAGTAATGGCAAGCCAAAGATGGAATGGAGGCCTATTGTAAAGGCAAAGGAGGTTTCTACTTCCACCACTAGTTGACAATTCAACCCAGGACCAGGTAATACCTGAAAGTGAAAGTCCTTTAAAATGGGTAAGTCAACAATTTTTCAATTATATATTGCATAATTCAGATTGATGAATCAGTATGCAGTATTAAGTTTGGAGATCAGATTCTGTGAGAAAATGCTGAGAGAAAGGTTTACAATACTCAGTGGATTTTCTTACTTAGAAAATTTGATTAATGCTCCAAACATATCTCCTAATCAAGCTTGTGAGTACCTGTTACAACTTGGACTACATGATTTGACTCATATAAAGCTTGGAGATTGATCTGCCATTTGTGCAGACAATAGAGTTCTCAGAAGATCAGCTCGGAACTTCATTCTATGTAGAGGTAATTGTGACTGTGCAGCAGAATGGTAGCTGAATCACCATTGGCATTGACGTCAGGTCGGAACTTCATTCTGTGTAGAGGTCATTACGACCGTGCAGCAGAATGGTACCTGATATTAGTATGTCAACAAGAGGAGCTCTCTAAAGGATTAGCTCGGAACATCATTCGGTGTCAAGGCATTGCGACCACACATACGAATGGTAGCTGATCAACAGACTTAGCATCATGCATCGGAGGCTTTGAGGTCTTGCAAGAGGCTTAGCATCATGCATCAACGAGGCGTTGAGGTCTACAATAGACTTAGCATCATGCATTGGAGGCTCGAGGTCTTACAAGAGGCTTAACATCATGCATCGGAGGCATTGAGGTCTGTAACAGACTTAGCATCATGCATTGGAGGTGTTGAGGTCTTGAAAGAGGACTTAACATCATGCATCATTCCTAGAGGTGTTGAGGTCTGTAAAGGGACCAAGAGGATCATCCATCATTGACATCGAGATCAATCAAAGCTCTACGTAACATGGAGTTCCTTCAAACCAGTTTGGATTCTGCATCAAATTGAGAGCCAAGAGCTGTGTTATAGAGTCAAAGAAGATCGTTGAGGTTGTCAGATATCAAGAAGTTTATCACCGACACAGAAGGAGCGTTGAGGTTTCATTCAAAAACTTAGCATCATAAAGCGGAGGCATGGAGGTCTTCTTCAGATATCAAAGTGGCACAGCAGAAGCGTTGTGGGCCCATAACCCATTTAGGTCCATAAGGATCAGAGGCGTAGAGTTTTCAAAGTGAGAAGGTTAGAGGAGAAGACCCAAGGGTCTACTACAACAGCACTTCCAAGGTGGCAGCAATAGATTTTTTCAGATTCAGGACAGTATGGAAGCTTTTTGGGACAAAAAGCTTTTCTCAGTGGGGAGGTGTGATCAGGGGATCATTTTTGATAAAAAGTTCCCTAAACATCCCTAAATGGTTGTCAGTGCAGAAGATCATCTCGAGAGCTTTCCAACGACTGTGAGAACGTGAAAAATGGACATCGGGAGCTCTAGATATGTTCGGTCAAAGTTCAGTCAATCAGGAAAGTCAACTCTGGTCAACTGGTCAATATTGGACCAATGGCACTGCGACACGTGGTGAAAAGGAAAAAGGGAGTTGTTTGTTGGTTTTCGATCACCGGTCTTCGACGAGCGTAAAAATGGTGCACGGGAACAAGAGGCTCAACTTTTATTACGGAGGGGAGCCCGACCGCTGTGTGGACTATGGTATTATCACCGACGTGGTGGGTCCACAAGCCACCACGTGGCTTGCCACCACTCATCGAATTCACTCGATTTTCCTATCGGGAGACGACAAGTGGAATATATGCTATTGACCAAGTTAATTATTTCTATACCACATTATATGGGTCGAAATTATATTTACTTGGTAAGTCCACTTTCCAAATGCCACACATATATGCCAAACCACTATATATATATATGTATATATACATTAATATATATAATATATATATATATATATAATATATATATATATATTAATGTTTACACATTAGTATAAACCGCCAAACAAATACATGTTATCAAAACTTCCACGCACATGGAGGAGGTGGTGAAGCGGTGTTGTGGGAGGGAAAAATTCCATACATGGAAGCTTCCACGTGGAGGAGGAAATGAAGCTGGGTGGTAGGGGGGTGGTTAGGCCCATGAGTGGAATGTTCCACGTGAAAAATGGTGAGAGTAAGGGTTATTAAAAACCTTACCCCAAATTTAACGGTGCCAAATGTGGGATATCCCACTTAAATGTGGGAACCATAACCCACTTCTCCTTAGCCACTCATTTGGGATATTATCCCTTATCAAATGCAAATCGGCTAAAATGGGAATTAATCCCATTTCATACGTAAATCCACCCAAATGGGGAAATTTTATCCCAATTTCTATGCTACGGGCTAAAGGTATTTTAGCCTAAGGATTATATGGAATGCATATTTTAAGGGCCCTAAAAATGTATAAATAGGGTACCTATTTGCATTGTAACACACAGACATCCCAAGCTTACTATTTGATAAGCTTATTGTCGGGACACACACCCAAAATATGAGCTTATTATTTGCTTAAGCTTAATGAGAAATTGTTGGATGTGAAGACCTAAATTATTTAGGCATTATTATTATTTATTATTATTGACCTATTATTTGTTAGGCAATAATAAATTAAATATTTGTGGCTAGGAGTTAATTATAAACTACCTAGTCGGCCCATAGCGCCACACCAATTACTTGAAAATCCTGGATTGTCGACCGGAGTGCTAGCTTCGCATTGATAGCGTCGGGAAGGGCCGATCGAAGCCGAAGGAGATTGTGCATCAGGAAGGTGAAGAATGATTCGACTGATCATCGGAAGCTATTTTTCACCCTTGTCGTCCGAAGGTCTAGTTATTCTTCTAAGCAAGTTTAAATAGTTTCCATTAGGTTTTCTTGTGAAAGTACTATTGTAACTTACAAGTTTTGACTAGTGGAACGGTTCAACCATGAACCCGGAGACCTAGGCAATTGCCAAACTCCGTAATCAATCTTTGTGTAATTGTCATTATTGTCTTACATTAATTTTTAAATTGATTACTTAAAAGGAGTAAATTATCGGCAAATAATTAAAGCCTACAAGGGTCCGAGATCAGGTAGTAATAATCTGATTATTTTCGGATCAATAGAAGATTCTAGAATGTCATCATGGAAATTTCTAATGCCTAGAGCTGGAGTCTGAAGGATGCATGCTCTCATGGAGGACCTACTTGGACACTTGGCAACATGATCTACAAATTGAGAATGGCATGAGGGTGCTTGTTAGGCTATATATACAAGCACCTATTAGAAAAGAAAGGGAGAGATACCGAGAGTTGAAGAGAGGGTGAAGCTATGCAGAAATATTGTGAGTTCTATGGGTTGGGATTAGGGGATTTGTAGGAGTATGATGTATGGAGTATGATAGCTCAAGGGAAATAGTTAGCCATCTGTGTCATTCCCTACATGTTAATATAGAGATGGAGAATTTATACAAGTTCAAATCGCGATGATGTTTTTTTTTTCAATGCGTGTTAGAGCATGAGCACACTGCAATCATGGAGGAAACACTTGGTGGAATTGCAGGAAAATTTTATGCAGGGAATACAACCGCATGCACTAATGATTGGTATTAGGAAAGTGATAGATTGGTGTTCCCTAATGGTTTAAAAATATTATATCAAGTCCCACTTCAAGGCCTATGACCTTTGCTAGTTAGCCTTGGTTATTGGGCCCCTAAAAATATCGACTAAGTATACACAGAACGTGTGTGGGCGTGCAACACAATATTTGAAGAAGGATCACATAAGGCGAAAGTATGCAAGACATTTAGAGGACGTTAGGAGGCATGTTTAGTAAAACTACCGTGGCATGCACGTACAAGGTAGAGAAAAGGTTTTGGGACTTAACCATATTTGGCATATCATGTGAAACACTGATGGAAACCATGACCCAACTATAGCATGTGGAGTGGATAAGGTGCCAGTGTGACAACTTGGTGCCCACTCAAAGGAATATACCTTTACGATAGAAGATTCCAAGAATGTCATTATCCTAACTTAATTGGAGTAATCGATTGATAAAAGGACCTATGGCTTCTCATTCCAGGCTCCAATTGTCTGAGCTCACTTTCCGGATCCATATCTATTAGCTTGGATAATGAGCTAAAGTGGCAGGTGCTTGTTTGGATATTTCCTATACAAGGTCTATTAGAAAATGATTTAGTGAGAGGTCTGGATTTGTAGAGCCTGATAATGTTGGATGCGTTGGCTTTGGACAACTATGGCAACCTAACCAAATCACCCTGGCACCTAGTAGTGAGGATCTAACCCACCCTGAACGTTCTACTTACCAAATCAAATCTGACTTGCACTGCCCGTTGGGTTGTGGGACCTGGGGATCACAACCTAATGAAATTCTGTGGTTGTGAGGGGGATCACCTCCACCCGTTATGGTCATGTGAAATCTAATCAGTCTCTTCTTCCATATCCTGAATGGTTGAGCTTCCTATTTTTGTCAACGTTCTATATCAATACCAAAAGTTGTGTGATCTATCTAAAGAATACCTTACGGGCATTATGTAGCACACTTGTAGGTAACCCATAAGTATGTCTATGTCGACTGAGATAGGTGATCCTGCGTCTAGCCTTTTGCAGAACTAACGGATCACAACCAAAAGGCTAGAGATCCATTCTCATTCAATGAAGATACTTATGGATCATGCGGATTAGAAACTATTGGGTTGGAAAAAATCATCAATAGTTGGGTTGACTTGAATAGAATGGATACTTTGGCATCTAATATTCAGTTGTCAGGAATTTGGATCAAATTGCTTGTTGGTTTGTTGTCATGTTCATAGGCTAAAAAGAGGTGAATCTATGGCCCTAGAAATATTCCGTTAAGTAGTTCTGAAGAGATTGGGATTTCACTTGAGGAGCTTACCAGGAGTATCATGTATTAAGGGGATGGGTCTGAATATTTTTCTTTGTACTATTAGGGGCTTAAGTTTAATTCTGATGCATGAAATTGGTCTACACTATGCTTATATGGATATCTGATAGCCTCATTGAATGTAATGTTGAACATTACCAAACATATTTAATATGGATATATGTGGTTCTATTTTTTAATTATATTTGAATGGATCATTAGCCTTTATATATATTTCATATGAGTGGGTGTAAACCCCTGTGCATTTTCCTTTCTGTTTACTGAAATAGATCTATGTTCTATAAAAGTTTTCTTATTTGAATGAATACATTGGTCTAGAAGCCCATTCTCATCTCTAAGATGAATGTATGACACACTATCATTCCATTCTCTTCACTTAAGTATCTATAATAGATTAATGCATCCTCACACAAATCACATAAAGAGAAGCACTCATTGCGTGCATGTTCCTCCAACTACTGAGTTCCTAGTTCCTTACTGGGTGATTTGACAACACACATGGGATTTCCTTGTTCTTTAAAAGGAATAAAAATGACTACATCTTTCGTGTCCATTATAGGATCTCTTTTGGAATTTGTTGCTGAGTCAAAAAACATGTAATATTTTTCCTTGTGATGTGTGGATATATAGAACATCTGAATTTAGAAAGTGTTGCAACGTGGTTCAAAATCATAGAGGACTGATTTTACTAGAAAGATTTCAACACTGGACCTGAAATTGCAATAATTTTGGGACGTAGATGGGTAGAAAATAACGTATGCCATGAGCCTCTAATGAGACATTATTTTACTGCTTCCCAGTAGAGCTATATGAATGGATTTCAGCATACGCATCAAAATCAAGCTGGTACTATAGATCACCCGTATGGACCCAAGGATTATCTATCTAAAGGCTGTAGGGTATAGATCTTTTTGGACACCTGCCTATTGATCACTAGTGGAAAAACTTCAGTGTTGGCTAGTTACACATTTATAATACGCCATTTTGACATATTCTTTCCCAAAATTTCCTAGCATTTGAGTTTCTGAGGGAGTCCTAGAGGATCATTTCTGGGTGTTATTCCTTTGGCTATAAAGATCTATGGTCATTACTTTGAGTTTAGAAGTATTCCCCATGGCTAGATAAGCTACTCTGAGCAACTAGGAGAGGAAGCTAGGATGGAGGAATTTATGGTGGAAACTACACCTATTGAAATAGGAAAGGGAGGAGATAAAAACTAAGTATAGCTGAAGATCAAACATGAAAGGGAGATGACTAGACAATGTGAGGTTGTAAGTGTGATGGATCCATGGAGGGTAGAGTCTATGATAACTGGTATTTAAATTCATATCAGAGGATGTACCATGGAGCCTAAAGAATATTTGTGCTACCATATCTTGGAAATGCATGGGTGAGAGAGGAACCTTTTAGCTTCTTATGAGATTTCGTTGCATTCTGGAGAACGAAGAGCCATCGACACACATCTGAACCCACCTGGTAACCAACCCCTGGTGCTTGAGTTTTCCAAATCAAGGGTGAAGTATTGATGAAACCATGTTGTAAGAGGTGGGAACTGAAGGAAAATGGCACTCAGGAGATATTATTTTTTTAAAGCTTGGACATAGCCATGTCTACACATACCATTCTGGTGTTTGGAGGAATTTTTGGGAAAAGTGCAAGTACCTTGAAGGTTTGAGCAACACATCTGGAGTAAGATCCAAGATACACTTCTAGTAGTAGAATAATCTCATAGACCATTGGCACGTAGTTCAGTGGAACATTGGGGACACTAGGCATGACCACTTCAGGCCCATTACCGGCTACAGGAGGATCTAGAGGTGGAACTGGTGGATCTGGAGGTAGAGGACTGGTGGATCTAGCGGATCTGGTGGAGTAGGAAACAATAGAGGGAACTAAGGATTTGGATTAGGAGGATAGGGGCCTTAGCCACCTCCTCAGGTGTTCTTTGAGATATTTTTACATTCTTACCAGATTACAAGGTATTGAGGATGTTGTAGAACATGTGTACAAGTGTGAATTACTATGGCGCGCGAAGAGGATTATTACCCTAGAGTGGAAGGTAAGCAGTTAATTTGCAATAAAGTTAAAAGGGCACATGCATATCTGGTATAAGAAGTACAACCCCCATCAAATGGTGGTAGATTATAATGCATTGAAGAATTCCTTCCTAGCAAAGTTCCATATAACTGAGTTCAAGAAAAAGAGAATCCGTGCTTTGAAGGAGATCCAACACGGAATGGCAGAGAGTGTGCAAGATTATGATGCATGGTTTAAAAATATCCTACCAAAACTATCATATGACATTCACCCTTCATAACATGCTCAATGGTTTTTTGGAGGGTTGATCACTCCATTTAGGAGGGCATTATCACATAAAAAAATTCACTGACCTATACGAGGCTTTAGAGGATGCCCTCACACACTGAAGTAGTTGGGAGTGTTGATACTGGTGTGAGACCTTTTTTGGAGGCTCAAATTGCTACAATGACTAAGTAGTTGGAGAAGATATCTGAAAACTGCAACACATGAGACTTGTAGTGGTCTTTGGTGCATATATTGTGTAGTAAATGGGCATGCCAAGGATAGTTTCCCCTGGAAGTTAGTACGTGCCATGGAAGTAGATTGTGAAATTTTTCATGGGGACCATGATGTGAGTAGAAGTCCCTTGTTGCAGTGTGTAATCTGGAAGAATGTGTCTTGTAACTACAAAATCTGTAGCTCTACAAGCCATGATACTAAGGATTGTAGGCTTATTGACCAAAATCCATGAGGTCATTGATCATAGTGTGCGCCAGACCAGCCTTGCCAGTAGTTCTAAGGAATATGATCATTGTTATGAAGGACGCGTGGATGGAGGCGTGCATGGGATATGTTTTCACAGAGGATTCCATGGTTGCAGTAACTTTAGAGGAGGGAGAAGTGAGTTCCCGTGAGGAACCTACTATAACTGTGGATCTACAGAACATTATAGGCACGAGTGTCCAAATTTACTGCAATTCTCATGGTGTAGGAAGAATAAGTATGAGGAGTTCCTTGAGTTATTTGAGGACATGAGCCAGCAACACTAAAAGGAAAATGGCATTAGGATGGTGAGTATAAATAAGTCTGACACATAGTGGATGCCTAGAGTGGCACGTGAGTCAAGGTTAGAACCTATTTTGGTGACAACATGAGTAGAGGTTGCATGTGCCAAAGGAGGGGTACCAAGAAAAAATACCCTAGTCTCAAGAGAATAAGTGGTGCACATGAAGTATCTGGAACATGCCATTAAAAAGGAAGTATATAAGAGAGACAATGGATTTCATTCAGAGGTTGCAGGGAGAAATCCAATGTCTAAAGGAGAAGTCCAGGTAGCAAGAGCAAAGAAGGAATGCTGAGGCTCCATAGAAGGACCTGGATGAGGTCAAGGAAGTTATGAAAAATGTTAAGGTAAGAGAATATTATTTCCTTTATAATAGAATGGATATGGAAGAAGGTACCACGTGCCAAAGAAGAGCACGAGATGACAAAGGGAGATCACCTTAAATATAGTTGTGGATGGTTGGCTACTGAGTAACATATTGATTGACATAGGAGCATAGGTCAATGTTCTTACATTAGATTCTTGGCATCAAATGGGAAGGCCCGCATTAAATCCATCTTCAAATGCGCTGTATATGGAAAAAAAAACTAAGGAAATTCCCATTGGAATATTGAAGGATGCAGTGATCACCATTCAGGGGGCCAAGTTTACTAGGGACTTCAAAGTCTTGGCACTCGCTGAGGTAGACAATTTTCTAGCATTGCTTGGGTGCCCATGGTGCTATAAGAACAACGTCAACCTGAGTTTCAACAAAGGATATATAAGTTTTGAGAACTAGGAAGAATAGGTCATCATCCCTTTGATGACTGGGAAGTCAGTGCCTTACACTGAACCTTTCGGAGAAGAGTTCCTCAATAGAATTTATGTGTGCTCCATCAGATACCTAGAGATAATTCAACCTACAGAAGGAGTTATCGAATATGAGGATGCTTAGTCTATGAGTGATACAACAAGCATGGTTTGTGAAAATTATACGCATGGGACCTATGAGTTAATTGGGTTACAATTGAGGGGGTGTTTAATAAGAGTGACCAAGGTGCGCTCACTTAAGTGCCTAGGAGGAAAGAAGTTCCCAAGTTACTCTGGAGGGGCATACCCTGAAATTTTCTTATGGGACATGGAATATTAGTGGAGGAGTGAGGATGAAAAAAGGGGGATGTTGAACTATGTCCTACTTGGGACTACAACACGGTGGTGGGATACACACCATGAGAGTCTCTTAAAATGGTGTGAACTTAGGATTTCTTTCTCTATCATATTCTATAGAAGTAACGCGCTCACTGTCATCCAAGAATATCATGGCAAGGATCCCACCTCCTTCCACATCCAACCTTATGAGAAGGCCTAGATAAAAGTCACATAGGCCTTACCATCATCATTATGGGTGCATAATTTGTATTCCACACTAAACGTTTGTGTGTGCATGTGGTATATCCACTCAGAAACATGCCATCAGATAGGAAATTGGTAGGAGTTGACAACTGATCTCATCCAAGATTTTGAATATCGAAGCACAAATCCATCAGTGGATAAGGCATTGCAAGTGATCAAGCACCTTATGATCAGGGATAGTGCTATAGCAAAAGACAGGCTACTAGATTTGTTACTTGAGCCCAATTTAGAGCCATGATTTGATGAGGATGAGTCAGAGGAGATGCATTTTGAGTGCTCATGCATAGAGAATGAAAAAGGAAAGATGGTTTATATCATAGATGGGGAGGAAATGGAAATTCTAGATGTTAACCACTCTATAGGTACGCGTGATGTTATAGATAGCGCTAATGAAAGGACACATGCCTACCGTAACCTCCTTAAAATTAAGAAGGTTAACATTGGGTCAGAAGAAGAACCCAATGAAGCTCTCATTGTATACTATTCGTCGGAGAATGAGGTCTCAAATATCATTAATCTATTGCACAAGTTCCATGATTTATTCCCTCGCGGGTATGATGAACTCAAAGGTGTCCACCATTCCTTGGGGGAGATGAGGATAAAGTTGAAGGAAGGTGTGTGCCCAATCCAAAAGAGGCCACACCAGATGAATCCTAATTTATGCATACGGGTTAAGGAGGAAATAGACAAAAGGATAACATTAGGTATCATTGAGGCCATTGAAGAGTCAGAATGGATAATTCCAATGGTCATCACCATCAAGAAAGACAGGAGGATAAGGATTTGTGTTGACTACAGGGATATAAATGTATTATGTTTCATTGACCCCTTCCCAACCCTATTTACTGAAGAAATATTAGAGAGAGTGGCCAGGCACAAAGCCTAATCTTTCATGGATGGGTTCTCAGGGTACCACTAGGTGAGGATTACAAAGGAAGACTAGAGAAAGACAACTTTCACCATTGAATGGGGAAGTTTTTCCTATACGGTCATGCCTTCTGGGATAAAGAATGTGCCTACTATGATCTTGCACATTGTGGTACAAACCTTTCAGGACTTCATCCATAAATTTCTTCAAGTCTATTTGGATTATTAGACTCTGTATGGTTTATTCAAAGACCATTGTGTTAACTTAAGACTAATGTTTGAAAGGTGTCAAAAGTTGAGTATATCCCTCAACATCAAGAAGTGTGTCTTTGCTAACCCATTTGAAACCTTATTGGGGCATATCATATGAAAGGAAGGCTTACTAGTAGATCCTACCAAGGTTGCATCCATTGTGCGTTTAAGGGAGCCTACTAGACAAAGTGTCATGCGCACATTCCTTGGGCATATGGGTTACTATAGGGAGTTCATCAAGGGATATGCCAATATTTTCATGCCCTTGGAGGAATTACATAGACACAAGAGTACCTTTCATTGGGGAGAGGAACAATAAAGGGCATTGGACACTTTGAAGGATAGGCTTGTTACCACACCCATACTCTGTTTCCTTGTTTGGGATAAGCCTTTCCATGTTCATGTGGATGCCTTTGGTACATGTTAGGTTATGGAGCCTCTTTTCATGTGTGAAAGTTTTGAAGACTGTACACTAAGAGTACTATACACTTTTCATGTATCCTCGTCGGGGTTCAAGGGTGCAGCCCCTGAAAAAAAAATTGGGCCTTAAAACGTGCCCGATATATCGGGAAACATGATTTTCTCATATGGGTAGGATTTTGACCCATATGTTTATGGGATGGGTTTTACCCATGGTTTTGATACCCACATTTTTATAAAATTGTTTAAGCAGTTGTCTATTTATATGGTTTTATGCATATGATAGAAGTATGAAAAACATTACAGATGTGTTTTGAATTCGGTTGTGAATTCTATAGATTTTGTTGAGCATAGCTCCAAACAGATCTAGGTATTGTATTGAGAGAGCAGTGGCTTGTAATAAAATATGAGCAAGTGATTCTTGGTGGACGTAGCCCAAATTGGGTGAACCATGTCAAATATTGCCTCTTTGTGTTGTGTTATTTTATTCTGCACTTTTATTTGAGATCTATAATATTTTCAACATACTAGTTTCTACTATTGCGATTCTGTGAGGGATTATTCTACATAGTTTATCCCTTATTTCCTAACAATTGGTATTAGAGCCTGGTTTGGTTTTCTGAATTGTTGAATCATAGGGAAAGTTTTATCTTGAGTGGGAGATATGGCAGATGATGGAAGATCTAGGGTTGATAAATTCAACAGGTAGAATTTCAGTCTTTGGAAGATGCAGATGGAAGATTACATTTATCATAAGGATATTTATACTCCGCTATCTGAGAAGGTGAAAAAACCCTCGAGTATGATAGATGTGGAATGGGATTTGCTGGATAGGAAGGCACTTGGGACAATCTGGTTGTGTCTTGCATCTTTGGTATTATTTAATGTTTCAAAGGAAAAGACTACAAAAGAACTGATGGATGCATTAGGGAAGTTGTATGAAAAACCCTCTGCCTCTAATAAGATATTTTTAATGAAAAATTTGTTTAATATGAATATTTCTAAGAATGATTCAGTAGCAGATCATCTAAATGATTTTAATACGGTTGTAAATATGCTAGCTTCTATTACAATAGAATTTGATGAAGAAGTTAGGGCTTTATTAGTTCTTTGCTCTTTACCTAAGAGTTGGAATAGCCTGGTAATGGTGGTAAGCAACTTGGTTCCTGCTAACTCAAATTTTAAGTTTAAGGATGTTGTAGGGGTGATTCTAAGCAAGGAAATGTGAAGAAAAAGCTCTGGTGAATCTTCTACTACAAGGAATGCTTTAACCATGGAAACTAGAGGGAGACAGAAGAATAGAGGAAATTGTGGAAAATCAAAGGATTGGGCAAGGTCAAAATCTAAAAGCAAGATAGTATGCTAGCACTGTGGAAAGTCTGGGAATGCAAAGAAGGACTATTGGGAGCTTCGGGACAAGAAGAAACAACAGGAAGAAAACAAGGAGGCAAATGTGGAAACGGCTAATGTATGTTAGGATGCTTTGATTCTTTCTTTGCACAATACTACTGAATCTTGGGTTTTAGATTCAGGGGCTTCTTTCCATGCTTCTCCACATAGGCATTATTTTGTTGATTATGTTCAAGGAGATTTTGGGCATGTTTTTCTTGGTGATGATGAGCCTTGCAGCATAGTTAGAAAAGGTTCTGTTCAGGTTAAGATGCAGAATGGGAATACTTGGCTATTGAAGGATGTCAGACATGTGCCTACATTAAGATGAAATTTGATATTGGCAGGGCAGTTGGGAAGTGATGGTTGTACTGTGATATCTACAGTGGACTCTTGGAAGGTTACCAAGGGTGCTCTTATGGTGGCAAGAGGTAAGAAGGTTGGAACCTTGTATTTAACCACTTATAGCACTAATGTTTGTAATCTTGTGGGTTCAGAAGTAGATACAACATTGTGGCACTATACGCTCAGTCATATGAGCCATAAGGGCATGGAGATCATAAAGAAGGATTTTCCTGGATATACATAAATAGGTTTGGAATTCTGTGAGGACTGCATATATGGGAAACAAAAGCGAGTAAGGTTTCTCAAGGTTGGACCTACAAAGAAAGAGAGTAAGTTAGAGCTGGTGCATTCTGATGTGTGAGGGCCGACTCAGGTATCATCTCTTGGGGGTTCAAGTTATTATGTTACTTTTATTGATGATGCAACAAGGAAATTTTGGGTTTATTGTATTAGAAACAAATCTGATGTATTTGACACTTTTATTAAATGGAAAGCCTTGGTAGAGAATGAAACAAGTCTTAAATTAAAATGTCTCAGGTCAGATAATGGAGGGGAGTATTACAACAATGAATTTGATGATTATTGTTCTAATAATGGAATCCACAGGAAAAAGACAGTTCCAGGAACTCCGCAATAGAATGGGGTATCAGAAAGAATGAACAGAACAATAATGGAATGTGCTAGGAGCATGAGGTTACATGCATGACTGCCTTTTTCTTTTTGGGCAGAAGCGGCGAGCACAGATATGTACTTGATAAACAGAGGACCCTCAAGTGCCTTGGATGGAGGCATACCTAAGGAGGCTTGGTATGGTAAGAAAGTTGATTATTCATTTCTTAGAGTCTTTAGATGTGAGGTGTTTGTTCATATAGACAAGGATGATAGGACCAAGCTAGAGGCTAAGTCAGAAAAATGTACTTTTATTGGTTATGGTGGTGATGAGTTTGGATATAAATGTTGGAGTATTAAGGACAAGAAAATCATTCAATCTAGGGATGTGGTCTTTAATGAGAAAGTCATGTATAAGCAATAGTTACAAGAAAACAGGGAAGAATCCAAGAAAGAATATGTAGCGGTAGAGGATCTTCTGGATGGAAAAGTGACACGTGAATCAGTTCAGGAACCTCCTCAACAGAAACCCCAAACTCCTATATTGAGGAGGTCTTCTAGGATAATAAGAGAACCTGAACATTTTTCTCCTTCTCTTTATTATTTATTACTCACTAATAGTGGAGAGTCAGAGAGCTTTGATGAAGCAATGCAGGTAGATGCCAGGAAGAAGTGGGAGTAAGCCATGGATGAGGAGCATCAGGCTCTCATGAAAAACTAGACATGGGATTTGCTAAAGCTACCCAAAGGAAAAAGAGCATTACAAAATAAGTGGATGTTTAGATTCAAAAAGGAAGAAGAAGGAAAGAAAAGATACAAGGCCCGGCTGGTGGTTAAGGGGTTTGCACAGAAAAAAGGTATAGATTTTGATGAGATTTTTTATCCGTTAGTAAAAATGAATTCTATTAGAACTGTTCTAGGAATAGTTGTAGTAAAAGACTTGCATGTAGAAAATCTTGATGTAAAGACTGAATTTCTCCATGGTGATTTGGAGGAGTAACTATATATGCAGCAACCAGAGAGCTATGAGGTCAAAGGTAAAGAAGAGATGGTGTGTAAAATGAAAAATATCTTGTATGGCTTGAAACAAGCTCCATGTCAATGGTATATGAAATTTGATAGCTTCGTGATGGAGCAAGGTTATATTAGATGTCATTCTAACCATTGCATGTATACAAAGAAATTTGAGGATGGTAGTTATATTATCTTGTGTTTGTATGTGGACTACATGTTGGCTGCAGGTAAAAACATACAAGAAATAAAACTACTCAAGAAGTAGCTAAGTGAATCCTTTTTTATGAAGGATTTGGAGGCAACCAAACAAATCCTTGGTATGAGGATATCTCGAGATAGGAAGGAACGGAAGCTGACTTTATCTCAGGAAGAGTACATTAAGAAAGTATTGGAGAGGTTTAATATACAGGATGCTAAACTGGTTGGGACTCCTTTGGCAGGCCATTTCAAGTTATCAAAGGAGCAGTGTCCCAAGGTAGAGCAGGAGAGAAAAAAAATGTCCAAGGTACCTTACTCATAAGCAGTTGGTAGTTTGATGTATGCCATGGTGTGTACCAGGCCTGATATTTCCCATGCAGTGGGAGCAGTGAACAGATTTATGAGTGATCCAGGTAGAGATCATTGCCAGGCAGTAAAGTGGATTCTTCAATATTTGAGAGGGACCATGGGGAAATTTTTGTGCTACAGTGGATGAAACACCAATTTTTGTGTTTATGTAGATTCACATATGGCTAGAGATGTAGATAGTAGGAGGAGCATGATAGGTTATGTTTACACTATAGGTGGGACAACAGTGAGTTGGATTTCACGACTACATAAGCTAGTGGCTTTGTTAACCATAGAGGCTGAGTATGTTTCTGCCATAGAGGAAAGAAAAGAAATGATTTGATCACAACAATTTCTTGAGGAGTTAGGGCATAAGTAGGAGGAAGGAAAGCTACATAGTGATAGTCAGAGTGCTATACACCTAGCTAAGAACTCTGTGTTCCACTCTAAGATGAAGCATTTATAGTTAAGGTACTATTTCATTAGGACAACTTTAGAGGAAGAGAAGTTGAAGCTAGAGAAGATTCATACTAGTCAAAATCCTATAGACATGATGCCTAAGGTGGTCATAAGGGAAAAAATGAAGCTGTGTTCAGCTTTGGTTGGCCTTCACGAAAAATAGTGAAGGGTTGAGAAGCTTTCTCAGAGGAAAACTAGTCTCTAAGTGGGAGATTGTTAGGTTGTGGAGCCCGTTTTCATGTGTGAAAGTGTTGAAGACTGTACACTAAGAGTACTGTACACTTTTCATGTATATCGGGAAAAGTGTGAAATTGTTTTGGGCCTTAAAACGTGCCTGATATATCAGGAAACATGATTTTATCATATGGGTAGGATTTTGACCCATAGGTTTATGGGACGATTTTTGCCCATGGTTTTGATACCCATGGTTTTTAAAAACTGCTTAAGCAGTTGTCTATTTATATGGTTTTATGCATTTGATAGAATTATGAAAAACATTACAGATGTGTTTTGAATTCGGCTGTGAATTCTGTAGAGTTTGTTGAGCATAGCTCCAAACATATCTGGGTATTGTATTGAGAGAGCAGTGGCTTGTAATAAAGTATGAGCAAGTGATTCTTGGTGGACGTAGCCAAAATTGGGTGAACCACGTTAAATATTGTCTCTTTATGTTGTGTTATTTTATTCTACACTTTTATTTGAGATCTGTAATATTTTCTACATATTAGTTTCTACTATTGCAATTCTATGAGTGATTATTCTGCATATTTTATCCCTTATTTCCTAATAGTACAACCATTGGAGTAGTACTGGCACAACCTGGTGAAGGGATTATTGACCATCCCTTGTGTTTTGCAAGTAGAAATTTAACATCACTAGAACAAAATTACACCACTACCGAGCATGAAGCACTATACATGATCTATGCATTACACAAGTTCAGGAAATATCTATTGGTAATACCATTTGTATTCTACATGGACCACATGGCATTTAAATACGTAATAAAAAATACCATTCTGTAAGGGTGCATATGTCGATGGGTCCTAATATTCCAAGAATTTGAGTTCACAGTGGTTTTCAAGCTAGGAAAGAGTAATTTTGGACCCAATCACTTGTCTAGAATGGACTCAAGAGAGGACACACAAAGCATTGAGGATATCATGCCAGACACGTAATTTTTTAGGTTGTGGTGGACGTCCTCAGACTTAGAGAATATTGCGGTGTTTCTAAAAATGGGTGTGGCACCAGAATAGATGAAAGCATTAGAGAGGAATCAATTATCCATACATGCCACACCATACATGCTAGTTAGTGGTTATTTTTATAAGCTAGGATGTGATGAAGTGTTGTGCCAGTGCGTACTAGAAAATGAACATCTGGATATTATGGAGGAGGCACATGGAGGAAATGCAGATGGAAACTATGTAGGGGAGGCCACTACATGCAATATATTGTAAGCTAGGTTATGTTGGGATACCCTATATCAAGATTACAAAGAGTATTACAAGGCATGTGATCATTTTCAGCACCTTGGAAAACTAGGGTGAAGGGATGAAATGCCTTTGCACCCTATTCCAAGTATAGAGCCATTTGAAAAGTGGGCCATAGATTTTGTAGGTCCCACTTTTCTAGGCAAGTGTAGGATGGGATCATGCTATGTAATCACTTGCATGGATTATTTTAAAATATGGGAAGAAGCAACACCTACCAAGGATTGTACAGTGGCTACTACAGCTCAGTTTCTGTGGGAAAATATTATTACAAGGTATGGATGCCCGTTGAGCTTAACTAATGATAGGTGTATGCATTTCCTAAATGAGACCATTAGGATTCTATTAGCAGAGTTCATGGTGGCTCATCATAAGACTACCCCTTATCATCCACAAGAAAATGGGACTACCGAGGCATTTAATAAAATACTGAGTCATACCCTGACCAAAATTTGTGACATTGGTAGACAAGATTGGGATGACAAAGTCTTAGCAGTTTTATGGGCATATAGGACAACTTATAAGAGGTTGAATAAACACACACCATTCTAATTGGTTTTTGGTGCAGAGGCTTTGCTACCCATTGAATTCATGTTACCTTCTCTGCATATAGAGTGCATAGGAGGATTGACTGATAAACTGTTAGGTTGTGGAGCCTGTTTTCATGTGTGAAAGTGTTGAAGACTGTACACTAAGAGTACTGTACACTTTTCATGTATCCTCATCGGGGTTCGGGGCTGGGTCGGGCCCCGAGTGGGGGTCCGGGGGCGGTAGCCCTCGGTAGCAGGGGTTTGGGGGTGTAACCCCTGAAAAAGAAAAAATTTAGGCGTAAATTTTTTTGGCCTCGAAAAATGCACCCGACATATCGGGAAACGTGCTTTTCTCATATGGGTGAGTTTTTTGACCCATAGGTTTATGGGATAGGTTTTTCCCATGGTTTTGATACCCATGGTTTTGTAAAACTACTTAAGCAGTTGTCTATTTATATGGTCTTATGCATATGATAGATGCACAAGCAAATGTATTGCAGATGTGTTTTGAATTCGGCTGTGAATTTTGTAGAGTTTGTTGAGCATAGATCCAAATGGATCTGGGTATTGTATTGAGAGAGTGGTGGCTTGTAATAAAATATGAGCAAGTGATTCTTGGTGGATGTAGCCCAAATTTGGTGAACCACGTTAAATACTGTCTCTTAGTGTTGTGTTATTTTATTCTGCAATTTTATTTGAGATCTGTAATAATTTCTGCATATTAGTTTCTACTGTTGCAATTATGTGAGGGATTATTCCACATATTTTATCCCTTATTTCCTAACATAAACAAGCCCTGGAGGAAAGAATTGATAAGTTGATGTAGTTAAAAAAAAGGTGATCAATTGTTAGATGGAGTCAAAAGATAGAAAATCCTAAACAAAAAGGCATGGCATGATCGCCACATCAAAAACGAACAATTTGAGGTTGGGCAGATGGTATTGTTATCTAATTCCAATTTTTTGTGCCATCTCAGGAAGTTTAAATTCCATTGGTTGGGGCCCTATATCATCTCAGACATCCTTGATTTAGGTGCATGTCAGTTGAGAGCGTTGGATGTGACGAGGTTGCTAGGCCATTTCAATGGGAGTAGGCCAAATCCCTACTATAAATATGTCTTCTTGGTGTTTATAATAAGGCATTATTATGAGTTTGTTTAGAATTTACCTTTATGTAATTTCTTTTCTTGTGTTTCCCTTTCTCGTCATTTATTATGTTCTTTTTTTGTGCCTTGGACACTGGTAACCACATTAATTTTTGAAGGTTTTGCATACAAAGAGGATTGAACATCAGTTTTAGTGTGGGGTGGAGTGATGTGAAGTATAGTTTAAAGTTGAATTGGAAATAGAAGTTGTAGTTAATGGCTCGATTGATGGATACAAAGCGCGTAAGGAATAAGAATCACGTAGGAAAAGTAGTGGATAATAATGGTTGGTGTCAAGATAAGACTTCAGAGAAACAACGTACAAAGGAGGAAGAAGCACATAAACAACACGAGGTAGGCAAGAGCAAAAATCAGGTGGAAAAAAGAAGTGACTTTGGCGCTATTGACACATGCATAAGAGTCTTCTATCAGGATGAATTGTTTGTGCGCCAAAAGATTGTAGACTATTTTGCACAATATTGGGTGTGTAAGTGAAGGTGTGTAAGACCAGCTTGGTGGAAAAATCCACATTTAGTGTTAAGTACAGTGTGTTGGTACCCAAATTTTTTATCCTTTCCAGTCTGAGCAGCATCAGTAATATGGCATGAAGCTTGAAGGTAGATAGATCTTGATATATGTCATTTTGTAGCCAAGGATGTGATCTAATTGGCACTCAGATTTGTGGAGAGATGGATAGCACTTTGAAAGGATTTGATCTGACCCTCACTATTTTAGGTTGTGCCTTTCAACCAAGGTAAGAGAACCTATACTGTAACCCCCAAATGGTGAAGGAGATGAAGATATCCCTTAATTTATGAAAATAATATGAAAAGGCCTTGGGAAAATATGATCAACACTCCAAATCTGACTTTCGCAAGTTGTCACTCCCAGATTATGGAGATATTTTCAATGCAAGGCAAGGGTTACTGAAGACATTGCATAATCCTAATTTGCCTTGTGCATTTTTATAGATGGGTTAGATTCTTTTGCTGATACGCAATGTAATGCAGGGGTAGTATGGCTAGGATTAGTTTGTTTGAATGAATTTTTTGGCGGGGTGTTGACAAGACAAACTGGGATATATCAGATCTTTGACAACCTCTACAATACTTGAACAACTATTAGATAAAATGCTTCAAATAATTAGGATATTATTTCAACTAAAAGAGGCATAAATGGAAGCCCATGTTGCACTCTTCACACAATCTTTGAGAACTCACCACAAAATCTTGAAGTAAAGAACTCAATTAAACACAAAAAACCTTGATCAAACCACACCTAAGGTACCCCCAAAGGCTTATAAGAAATATCTGCAGTCAAGGAAGGTAAAACGATTTTAAATTTGTTTATCTCTTTATCAGATGAAGGCTCTTATGAACATGAGATTGCAAATACCACTAAACTATCAACAAGAAATGGAGATTCTGTGTGATTCCTAAAGACTTTCAATGCAAGATTGCAAAAATAACAATGAAAACTATTTGTAGGTATTTAAAATGATAAAAAACATCATATTGCCCAAAAAAACACAGATTTAACTCAAAATCTTGTTATATTCGTCAGCAAGGGAGAGTTTCATGAACAATCTCAGAGTTGTGTGATGACTAGACACTTGTAACCAACTCACATACATGGAGATCCAACATAGAAGAAATTAACATGGTTCTTTGGTGGGTTTCTCAGAAAATGAGCTTTCTCTCAGAATTTGCTCGTAATTTTCAACTTCCTGACCTCTTTGCATTTCTCAAAAATGCATTATATATCTCTTGCCACATTTGATCCTTCTTTCCCAAGAAAATAATATGCCATGGCATCAAGTTTGTTACAAAAATTCCTCATGATATTTTGAAAGTGACATTTAACCAATTCTGCGAGGAGGAGATGTTAGGCATGCAAAAAGGTAAATCATTACAAATTTTCATCATTATCCATTGTGGAGGCACATTTTTTATCCTCAAGGTATGTAGGCCCCTCATCCCCTCATCATTTCATCCTATCGTTTCCCAATTTGGTTCTGTAACTTTATAATTTGATATATCACATCTTACATGGGCATGAGTAAAATTTATCTCAAAAACACCTCAAATAAAAATATTGAATCATGAAATCGATTCCAATGATCCTAGAAGTCAAAAACAACCTAAATTCACCAAAAATTTGATGAAAATAGATGCAAAATTCACATATCCAAGCTTCCTGGAGAAAAAATGGCAACCAAAAATGAAAATGCACAGTTGCCCTTGATCTGCTCTTTGTCCGTCAATATGGGCTCTCCACATGTCATAAAACAATTGGGACCGAATTTGGGGTCATTTTTTACTTTTCCACATTTTTGGAAAAAATGGAAAATTTTGACTTTTTTCTCTGCCCCTCCGCCCTTGAAATTTGGAGCTGACACGTGGCACATGGTGGGTCCCATTGGGATCATGCTTCAATTCTACACATTTTGACCTTTTTTAGAAAATTGGAAAAATTTCACTTTTTTCCCCGTGGGCACGCACCTCTTATTTTTCCCTTGACACATGTTAGCCTCTCTATCGCTACAAAACCACGGGCTCAATTCTCATTTTAACTCCTTTTTTTACCAAGGGAAAATTTTCAATTTTCCTTCTGCCAGGCCGTCGACCCGCTCTGCCTTCGCCACGTGTCTGTCACTGATTCGCTTGCGGGCACGCAACTTAAATTTTTTCTTTAACTTCTTTTGCCAAAAAGGGAAAAATTCCCCATTTCCTTCCACGGCCCGCACTTCCCTCTAACCTTTCATGGACATGTGTCCACCTGAGATGGGCCATGGGGCCGCGCTTCAAAATTTCACCTTAGGCCTTTTTGACCAAAAGGGGAAAAGTTTCCTTTTCCTTCCGTGGCCCGTACTTCCCCTCTCTACCACCGCACTGCCACGTGTCCACCTCCTACTCCATTGTGGACCTGCGGGCCATTCCCCAACTTTTTCCATTTTCGCTAAAAAGGATAAAAAATGCCTAAGTCCCCCGCCAGCTTCCCCTTCTGCCTTTGCATTAGAGCGTGACACGTGTCCCCTCATGGAGTTGCGGGGGGAATTTCAAATTTTTTCCCAAAGCCAAAAATGGCTAAGTTTTTCAAATAAAACCCACCGATCCTTGTCCAACCAGAAGTGGCCACGTAGGAAGAGAATTATGAGCTTAATTTTGACTGTCAAATGACACCCATATGACCATCAAAAAACACAGAATTTACAGAGATGCATGAATTCAATTTTTTCTTCAGTGGGTGATGGATTTTTTTATCAAAGGGAAAATGGAGGGATTTTTTAAACATTTTATGAACATGGCCATGGTTTTTTGAGGAAAGTAAGCACAAATCGATCAATTTTAACACTCCACGACTGGGCAAACATAGAAAAATGGTAGAGCCCATGGATTTGAAAAATTTAGGTTACGTTCAAAGCAAAATTGGAGATTTCTTACAAAATATGTCAAATAATTTTCAAATGGACTAAGGCATGGAAATAGAGGCAGAAACTTCATTCCATCAAATCAAACTGTAGAAAACATTTCAGGCAATGCAGAGTGAAAGGAAAATTAGGGAAAAATAATAGAGGATCAAAATGGACACCAACATGGTGATAGGTAAAATAGCATTTAATACTGGAAAGAAGAAAAAACTATAAATAAGAAGCTAGACACCTCATTATTTTACCTTGCATTTATGAAGTGAAAATATCTCTTGTGAACGAGGGTACCCAAAAGTGATCTGTGTGAAGAAGAATCTAAGAAATTTAAGAGGACGTGACTAGAGTAGATCTGTAAACCAGTAGGAAAGGAGTGCACAGGCATGGAGGAAGTTTTTGAGAAGTTTCATCTTGAGGAATAATTTTTCTAGTTAGGGTTTGACAGTTAGGGCATGTTGTTAGGAGGGTTTCTTCACAATATTGAGTCTTGGGGTTGGATAGAGTGGTAAAGCAGAGAAAGGAGAAGATGTTTTAAGTGTTAACCTAACTAGAAAAATGGCACCAAAGAAAGCAACCATCTCACCTAAAAAGTAGAAGGAAAAGGGAAAGGGGAAATGAATAGCTTCCGTCGCAAGCACAAATGAAGAGTGGTAAGCAGAGATGCAATACTTAGATGGGGTATTTCTAGGAAAATAATGGGAGTCTCATTTGTAGAAAATGACTGTGAGAAACTATAATCATCGTACAAGCACGACAGAGAAAGAAATGGATTTAGAGCTGGTTCTCCCAAAAAACAAGAGGAAACTGGAGGGCATTCCCATATACAATGACGAAGTAAAAGTTAAGTTGGAAAAGGTAGGGTTACTGCAACTTTACGAATTACCCTACTTGAGAAAACTTGAGTGCCTTTATTAGTGGCTAATGTCGTGCATTCATGAAGACCATTTTTATTTTACGGGGTGCAAGATGTGCATAAATCCCAAGTTGATTTCCAAGTTTACAAGCCTTATCTGTGATGGAGAGAGCATAGATGATGATTTGAGTGACAACATGGCCATTAAGGAAATAGTAGATGCATATGACTACAAGAAAGGATCATGATACTTTAACATTGTAGAGATTTCAGACCTTGTGATGAGGATGGCTGCACACTTGGTGACCAAGCTCAATGATCAAGAAAGATGGACTCAAGTTAACAAGGCATGGCTGAATATAAGCTGGAAAATATCTGAGGGGACTATATACAAATTGTCATCCTCCATCGTGGATGAAATCATTAGCAGCGCACAAGAGGGTGAGAAGATACTATTTGGAAATATTCTCCTCACAATTTTTTTCTCGGAGATTGGAGTGCCCGATGGGTTGGAAAGGTTTTTTTGGGAGTACCTAGAAGGATAACCGTTGCCTGTGAAGAGGTTTGTGAAGTATACTTGTGAGACCATGAAATCCACTCACAAGGCGCACTTAGAAAAGCGGTACAAGTGCGTGAGGGATGCGTTCGAGGTGGAATGGATGATTCCAGAGAAACTACCAGTGCTCTTGTATGGAGAAGTAGACATTTTCAATGTACCAACACTTCTACATTGGAAAATTCAAATTGATAGATGAAACAATGAGCCCCTAGTGCAAAATTCCCTTCTCCTTCACTTCGTAATACTTCCAAATGAGGGTGAATAGGTTCAAAGAGGCCAAGAGACTAAGGTTCAACCTTAGTGAGGTGGATCAAGACCATAGAGAGCTACACAAGAGTCACATCTACCCCAAAAAGTGTGCATACGTGGAAAAGTGCAAAAGCTAATGTGATTGTTAATGAGGCATTTAAGGAGCCAAAAGCTAATGGGATTATTGCGGCATTTAATCAAATTTTGAATCACACATTAACCAATATTTATGATGTGGAAAGAAAGGATTGGGATGAAAAAAAATTTGTTGTGTTATGTTTATATTGGACTACTTATAAGAGACTGAACAAGGCCACACCTTTTTAATTGGTGCTTGGTGTGGAATTTGTGTTACCTGTTGAATTCAAGTTACCATCGCTACGTATAGCACACACAAGAGTGTTATATGATTAACAAGTGCTTGAGGAGAGGGTTGATAAGTTGATGCAGTTGGATGAGAGGTGGGCTATTACTAGATGGAGTCAGAAAATATAAAAATCCAACCAAAAGGCTTGGCATGATAGACACATCAATAATAAGAAGTTTTATGTTGGGTAGATGGCTCTCTTGTATGATTACAAGTTTCTGCACCACCCTAGGAAATTTAAAGTCCATTGGTTGGGCCTATACATTTTATCCTATATACTTGATTTAGGCACTTTCTAGTTAGAATCGTTGGATGGAACATGGTTTCTAGGCCATTTCAATGGGAGTAGGATGAAACCCTACTATAAATAAGTCTTCTTTAGGTTTGTAAATAAGGTAGTATTGCCAGTTAGCCTAGGATTTTATTTGGTGTAGTTTCCTTTCTTTGTGTTTCCATTTTTTGTTGCTTTGTTTTGTGCGCTAGTAGCCACTTATTATTTTCAAAAGTTTTCTCTTACGCAGAGGACCATGCATCCATTTTTGTGTGGGATGGAGTGATATGACAAGTGCTGGAATTTATGGTTGTGGATGGCCCAAGTTGAAAAATAAAAAACGCGTGGATTGGAAGATCACACGTAGAAGATGCGAACATAAGGTAAGGATGGTGTCATAAAATCTTTATAGAAACCCTAGTACATGAATAAAAAGTGCAGGAACAACATAAGGTAGGTGATGTCAAGAACCAGAATTAGGACATAGAGGAAGAATGCCTTCAATGTTGTACGTGCATGTAGAAGGATAAGTGGTCAGTAAGGGGTTGTTTGCATGCCTAGAGGCTTCCAAATTTTTTCATGTAGAATTAACCGCAAAGGAAAAGCACCGAAGGTTGGAGTTGGAAAAATTCATCTTTATTGTGAAAGTACATCAGTAGGTGGCATGGAATTTATTCTGGAGAAAAGAAAAAAAAGTTATAAATATAATATCAGGGGTGTGTTATTTCCTACCTTGCGTTTAAAGTTATCAAAGATCTCTCAAGAACTAGGGCATCCTTTTAAAGAAGGTTTGAGAAGAGTTGTGAAGATTTTCATGCATAACTAGCTTCATAAGTGAATCAGAGTGGAAAGGAGTACATGGGTGTACATGGAGAAGGTTGTGTGGAAGAATCCCATGGGTGTTACATCATCTAGTGGAAAAATATTTTTTCCAAGTTAGGGTTGCATAGCTAGGGCACGTGGTTTGAAGAAATTTTCACAAAGGAGTGAAGCCATGAAATTGAGAAAAGCCAGGACCAGGAAAGAGGAAGAATTTTTAAGGATTCAACGAAGGAATGACACCAAGGAAACTGACAATTGTTTCACTGAAGAAGGGAAAGGGTAAGGGAAAACAAGCCATTTTTACCAGTTTTGTAATGAACCATTACACCAAAACCTCGAGGCATTAGTGAAATTCACACATGAGGATCATAACATCCCACCATACTTCTGTAGAGCCTAACTTGGGCTGGGTTTGCGCCTGCACTCCCATATGTACGAGCCCTACTTCATTGACATTTAGGCACCCCACGGGCCCCGGATACATGACGTAACCAACCGAATGGGATTCGAACATGGGTGGTCACTCTGATACCAAATTTAATGAACCGTTACACCAAAACCTTGAGGGATTAGTGAAATTCACACATGAGGATCATAACAAGTTTTGAGGAAGAATGGTACGTAGAAATGTAGTACTCAGATGACATATTACTTAGTAAAGAATGGGTGTATCATATTTGGAAGATGGATGTCAATGATTATAACCATCAAATGACCACCACAAAAATGAAATAACACTAGAACTAGTTTTTCCCTATAGAGAAGAAGACACCAGATGGAATGCCCATCTATGATGACAAGGTAAAGGTTAAAATGGAGAAGGTTAGGTTGTTACAACTCTATAAGTTTCCCTATTTTGGCAAGCATGAGTGACTATACCAATGATTGATGTCATGCATGTATTAAGACCACTTCTATTTTTCAGGTTGGAGGATGCGCATATCCCCCCTAACTAATTTCTAAGTTCACCATCCTTATCTATGAAGGAAATTCATTGGATGATGATTTGGAAGAAAAATAAGCCATTAAGAATACCGTTGAGGCTTATGACTACAAGAAGGGTTCATGCTACTTTGAAATTTATGCAATTAATAACCCAGTGATAAGGATGGCCATGTGCTTGGTCACAAATATGAATGGGAAAGATGGATGGACACAGATGAACAAGGCTTGGTTGAATGTATGCCATAATATCTTGGAGGGGACCATCTATAATATCTCAAATTTTGTTGTAGAGGATATACTAAATGTCGTGTGTGACGGAGAGAAGATCATATTTGATAATGTCCTCCTCACCATAGTATTTTTAGAGATTGGAGTTCTCATTGGGATATAAAAGTTTGTTTGGGAATTACCATATGATAACCCCTCCCCCACCAAGAGGTTTGAATAGTATATTTGTGACATCATGACGACACTCATAAGGCGTTCCTAGAAAAGTGGTATAAGAAGAGGCGTGATGGATTTGGGGTTGAATGGAGAATACTTGAGTAGTTACCTTTATTAATATAAGGAAAGGATGAGTTCACCATATACCAACATTTTTTCATCGACATATTTTCTTTGGTAGATGGCACTAAGAGTCCTTGGTGTAAATTTCCTTTCTCCTTCACAGTTCAGTACTTTCAGGCCGAGGTTAATCGATTCAATAGATGAAGAATACCTTGAGCTGTAAAGGAATTTAATATACACCAAGAAGCATGACCATGTGGATAAGTTTTTCTCCCATGAGGTGTACATGTTGAAACTAGTAACATTACCTATTGTAGGGAGGACAACAGTGAGGGTGTATTTTTGCATAAGGCCTAAGTATGAAAAGGGTGGTTATGTTAAAGATGATGCCTCCATTCCTGAGGACCCCACCACAAGGAAAAATATTGTGCCAAGGAAAAGATACAGAGGAGAGGCTCTTGAAAAAAAGGTGTCAAGCACATAGACAATATAGACTATAGGGGTATAGGAATAAGGCATGGCCAAAAGTACTTACGTCCACTAGAAGAGGTCTCCCTTGAGAAAAGATTCACTGTAGAAGGAATATTTTCCATAGAAGAAAGATTTTCTATTGAGGGGAAAGTCACCCGAGAAAGAAGAAAGAGAGAATTCCCCTGAGTTGGAGTCACCCGTAAGGAAGAAGAAGAGGATGACAAAAGGGATGAACTCAGGAAAAAAATAAAGTATGGAGGAAGATGATGAAGAGTGTGACGAGGCTCAGAATCATCCTGTGTACAATTTACATGAGTCAAATGAAGAAATAAATGAAGGGAAGGATGAGAAAAAGGAAGGCACTCATGACAAGGTGAGAGCGAGGAAGTAAACATGCAGGATCAAAAGACCCCAAGCCTGACCAAGGAGTAGATTGATAATACTATAGAGAGGGAAGTGACAAGAATTATCCAATAGTCAGTGGCGTATGAAGTTGATTGAAGTGCCAAAGAAGTTCTGAAGGAAACCGAGGAAAGTGCAAGTGTAGGAAAGGAGTAAAAGAGCATGGGCAAAGACCCCAGCTTAGCGGTAAGCTTCCCAAAGGTAGTGCACATAGGTGGAAAGGGCATAGTAGTGGCATAGGAATAAGGGATGACTTACATTAATGATCTAAACAAGGTACTACATGAGAAATTCCAAAGTATCATGCCCAAAAACTAACTCCTTGCTTGGTCTTCTTTTGATGAAGAAGGTTTGTACCCATGCACAAGGAAAATGCTATCTTGGGATTTTTAGTCCCATGTTGATGAACCCAAGTTCGAGGTAAATTTAGATGAATTGATGAAGATACCGGATGCCAAGGGAGTAAACCTTCTGGTAAATTCCCAACAATTGTCTGATGAGAAATTTTGTAGTGCACTCAACAAAGCATCAGTGGAGGTGGAGGAAAGACTCTTTGGCAGAAATGAAAGAATGAGGGTCTTGGAGGAAGAGCTCGAGAAAAAGAGTGAGAAGATCATTAAGTGGGACAAAGAAATAAAAAAAAGGAATTGATCAGTTCATAGTTAAGGCATGAGATGAGGGATGAAAAGGAAAAGGTGCACGAAGTACATAAGAAGATATTGGCCATTTCAGACGCCATAATCTTAAATTACCTGAACCTGGCCTTGCCTGAGCAGAAATATGATTCAACCATGCACTTCTTAGAATACTCAACCCGCATCCTCACCATGGAAAGGCAGCCAATTGCATTATAGTTAGTAAAGGAGGTGATGACATGCATGAAGGAGGAGGAAAAGATGAAAATTGGGGAGACAGTGACTTGGTACTTTGAGATCCTTACCATAGTAAAGACTGCCATACATATGGCGAAAGTCATGTATGAAAACTATGCCAACAAAGACAGGGTAATAAGCATATTGGTTTCTACACATGAGGTTGATCTAAACGAATTTCAGGAAAAGAATAAAGGAAATAAGGTGGAGTGTGAAAAGATCCTATCCAAAGTTGAGAAGAAGTTACAAGTAATCAAAACCTTGTGGGGTTTAATTAAGAATAATCTAAAGGAACTGTAACCCCAAGTCATTTGTAGGATGGATGCACTAGGAAAACTTAGCAAGTGGTTGGAAAGCATTGTAGATATGTTGAAAGCGCAAAGTGAGGAACTTAGTTTTAATGAAGTAAGCACATTGGTGGGTGACCTGCTTCATTAGGTGTAGGGAGAAGTAGATGCTTGGAAGAAGATTGAGGCATTCGTAAAGAATAATTTCCCACTCCTCATGCAACAGTAGCATATTATTCTATTCTTCCATTCTTCCATTCTTTAATTATTTCAATACCACTATTTATTTTCTTTGAGGAAGAAGAATGTTTCTGAGGATGGGTAAAACATGTAGTGTGGGGTGATGTCGGACCCTAAAATATTGGCTAAGTACCAAGAGGCACATGTGTGCATGATCAATAAATAGAAGGGAAATTAGGGAAAAGCACAAAAAAAGGGTTTAAGTAGAACCAGGGCACGGGCGGGAGGTAGAGCAAGGGATTAAGGGATTTAGCCATATTTGGCATCATGGAGTCACTTGAGGAAAAACATGAGGACCTGACTAGGTGTGATAAGTGGATAAGGTGCTAGCTTAGAACCTTGGAGGTCAAGAAAAGGATATTCCACACAGGGAATATTCCCATAACCATCATTACAGTTATTGGAAGGTTTGCAAATAGGATAAGCATTCACCAATGGAGGACCACATCAACACTTAGCACATGATGTGCTCAGGAGATAAGTCATGGCAATGGATGATGGTCCTATTTAATGTAATGCGTTAGGACAGGAACGCAGGTATAGAGTACAATGTGTAGAGTGTAAAGGGGAGTAGAGATAGAGAAGAAGAGTAATGAAGTGTTAAAAAAATGTTAGGTAATTCTAAGGGTTTGGAGTTCATGGTGCTAGGGTTTAGAGTACTTAGTGCTAGAGGGTTGTAATTGATACCATTAAGCATATGTATGGGTATTGGGATCTGTAATAAGGGATATAATGGGGAAAAACATAGTTAGGATCTCTGATCAGATAGGTTTGTAGGATTGGAGTCTATGTCATTTGATGAATATGGTCTAAGATGACCCTTTTGAATGTAATATGGCTACCAGAACACTGTTAAATAAATATACATGGATATTTTATGTAAAAATTTCTTATGGGTGTAAAACCTCATGTTATTTGGTTTATCATGACTCAGATCTAGTTTCTTGTACCTCGTATAATGTTTATTAGCTTTTGTAATGCATTAATTTGTAGATCTATTAGTTATATCTTCTACCTTTTTAAATTAAATGAACATACTTTTATTTCTTCAAATAATCCTCCATTAATGGAAAAAAATCTCTTGTAAAAGCTCACATAAAGGAGAGGCTCGGAACCCGCGCATCCCTCAGGTGAGTGCCCAACATATTCTAGGTGATAGGCCAATGTGCTTGGGGTTAGAAATAAGTATTGAGGGGAAAATAATGACTACAATAAGGGAAAGGTGTACAAGGCCTAATTCAGGAGTGGAAGGGTACATGGATACAATATCTATGTTATAGCATAATTTAGTGGAAGTAAGTTCCTCATAAAAGATACAAAGGGACTATGTTTCACTATTGTAATATGAATATCTATCCTCACGTTCCAAGGAGGGTGGCGTAAAATTCTGTAGGTGGTGATCTGTAGAGCATAATACTAACTCTGTATCTATCCATTTTCTCATATGTCAAAAGAGGTTCCCCACACACCTTGTTCATTAATGTCATACCCATATCATTTGTATGTCATAGCATACATTATCTTATTAGGGATGAGATATTTTGGGGATTGATAACATAAAGCCATCCTTACATCAGGGGACTGGGGTGCATAAGTGTTATGTATTTTCTCATCTACCAAGAGGCCACTAGGAATGAATTTTTTGATACTACAAGGTTCTTGAGGTCATTATAGCTGATAATTGAGCCTACCACATGTTTTGGGTGATAGGTTAAGATTGGAAAAAAAGGAGGGCGTATTGGTGATTATATTCCCCACATATGGTAGAAATGACTTTCATCTCCCATGTAGAAAATGAGGATATGGATTTCGAGGCATCACTTTCATGTGAGAACAATGTATCAGGATTGATGCGGAAGTCAAAGGGCTCTGATTGAATCTTGACATCTATTTTAGTATAAGTACATATCAAATGTTGTGTGGTAATAATTGGATAAAACTTTGTAATGCACAAAGGGTTGTGGGGTCCCTAAGAATGTTAAGTTATTTTCCTTCATAAAAAAAATTTGATATAATGGTGGAAATTTGAGGGAATAACTTGCATGGCATGAATCCATGGGAAACTGAGGAGCATATTATAGGGTAGTTTTTAGTCAAGGAAATGGAATTGGGTATCATGTGTAATGGGCACAAATTCCCATCAGTAAAGTAATTGTGCCTGCTGACTACTTCTTTTCATTATCGTAAGTCTTAATGGTGATCACATTAGGATTTGGTTCATTTTCAGTGTGTCCTAATCGTCTTATGAGCTTTAACGTACATATGCTAAGGTCTAATTCATTTTCCACAAGCACCCTTTTGATATCTGTATGAGTAATGATCACTTTAATATACAAAGGGAGGTTATGTGTATGATCATCCACTAGAATCTCATGTTGGCTATATGTGATTTTTTTAGATGGATCAAGTTGCACAACCAAGGATTGGAAACAAAAGGCATAAATTTTTGTGGAAAACTTGTACCCATGAGGAGTTTTATAAAGGACATACTTATTAATAGTGGGTATTTTGAGAAGATTCGGGATAGAAATCATAGCAGTCGTCTTCTCAAGTTTCTCAAGGAGATCATAAAGACCATTCGAAGGAGTAGGAAAAGTAGGTTCTCGAATGATAAGGAAAGCGCATGATAAGGAAAGTGCATCATTTTTCCACAACACACCCTTGTGATTTTATTTTTATGGTATTTACATGCTCAGAAGTGAGATGGACATAACTGACGAGAGAGTCGAATGGATTGGTTGTTTAAGCAAAAACGTGATTTTCACTTTTGATTAGTGAGGATTGACCTCAATCCATCTTTTATTTTCCTATTTATGGGTTAGGGGAATGGTTATTTATAAATTCCCAATTGTTTGTTAGATGTTTTTTTTGGGTTTTTTTTCACCTATCTCAATGTCTCCGCTATCTATGAGGTCCTGAATGGAGTATTTCAATTTCAAACATTTATCTATGGCATGGAATTTTATGTGATGGTATTCAAAATACTCATAGTATTTTTTCCATGATGGATTTGGTGTATCGTTAGAAAAGGGTGTAGTAGTGGGGGTATTTGACCATGTTAATCACATCCAACTATTTAAGAGTTGATGATAAATATTTCGTAAGTGGAGTAAACTCTCAATGTTTTAACTTCAGATTTGAGCAGTCCTTATGAGAGTTTTAAATAAGGTGTGTTATGGAAAACTCAGACACATTTGGAATTAGTGATCTTGTCACCTACGACATTCATATTTTTGTTGAAAAAATTGGTCTTATTTGTAGGTTTTGATTCATGGTTGTCTCTTTGAAGGGGTTTTGAAGTGCCTTTGGCAAGTAAATCCTTTTCAATCTGGCTTCCTTTTTCAAAAACTTCTTCAAAGGTGATTACACAATGAATTTTCAAGTGATAGGATATTTTAGGATGTAAGTTAGATACGTTGATCCTGAAAACTTATTTATTTAGAATAGAGCAAGGGAAGTGGCTAGCTAACCATCGCCATATTTGTAAGAAACCAGTGAAGTTTTTATTATTGTGTTGTTTTGTGTTACAAAGGTCTATCATAGTGATATCACTTTCCATGTTGAATCAAAAGTGGCGGAAAATTTTCTTAGCTAAGTACACGAATGTGAAAATAGACCCTCTTGGGAGATGAAGAAACCATTCAAGTGCTTGGCATCCAAGACTCTATCAGAATAAGTATATAAGGTAATTATCTGTGTATGTAATTTTAAGGAAATCCATGAAGAATTATTTGATGTGATCACGAGGACCACCTTTACCCTTATATTTATCAAATTTAAGGGAGTACACAACATCTCCTGATTGAAGGGGGTATGGACAAATTTCTTCAAATTGATATTTCTTATTGCATCCAAGGTTGTTTTTTTAGGACTGATAAGTGCGTATTTCATGGATTACCACTCTTGGTTAAAGATGTGGCCACATGAAGGTATAGTAGGTATGAACACGTGGTTATATTTTGATGTTTCACCACCATGGTTTTAAGATTTCTCAATTTGTGTAGCTTTACTTGTGTCCCTATGGACATGTGAAGCTAATTTTTACAATTGATAGATAAGGGTTTGTAACTTTTGTTTCATAGTCACCTCTTCATTTTGGGGTTCTCGTTGAGGCTCAATATCTTCACCCTCTAATATAGCTTCATGGTTGGTTTGAATGAGAGATATTAAATAGATAGTTGTAGTTGTAGAGGCTTCTTCTTCCTCATTGTTTCCTTGGGAAGAGGTAGAGGCATGGTCATGGATTAAGATATCCTCAACTATGTGATAAGGAAATTTGGTTCTTTCTTATTCTCAAGTCACATTTGTAAGGATTTTGGGATCAAATTCAGGAGAAAATTTGGGCCCCTAAATCTACTACCTGTACTAAAACTTTATCTCTTTTTTAGAAGATGAAATTATCTATGTGGGCAATGTCATACTAAAAGGTATCCCATGGAGTTTTCCCCTCGTCTCCACTATGGTCAACCATTATTTCCTCTTCAGCTAATGGGTCTAAATTGGTATGGAGAAAATAATTAGATACTTTCCTTCTATGTGCCAATCTCCAAATAGGTGTCATGATGGGAATAATTTTTATATAATTTTGGATATCTGTGCAATCATCACAAATAATCTAGGGAAAAAAAGAAACATAACAAAAAAAAAGTGAAGACTTTCCAAGGATGTGGGACGTATGATTAAAGTTACCAAGGAAAATCTATGAATTCCTGGACAAAAGAGTGAGTGCAAAGGAAACTTTTTTCTGTGTTTAAAATGTCTCTAACATTGTTTGATAGTGAAACAAAACAATTTTAATATTTTAAATCGATTTTTGAACAAACAAGGTTTAAGTATTAAAAGGGTGTTGATATGATTTTGAAAGTGTAACATAGAATATTTCACACTTAAATCAAGTTTAATAAAAAAGGTTTAAGTATAAATTTTTTTGATACAATGCAAACATCGTAAAATAAATAAATTCAATACTTAAATCTAGTTTAAGGCTATTAGGCATTGTGTTTGTGTATTTGTCATTGATTTCAAATTTCATTGATGAAAAAGGTAGTTTAGGTGTCTTCATAAGGGTTTCACGATCCATGTTCAAGCTTGAAGGTTGATTGGTCATGTAATGAAATGTCATTATGACTAGGCATGTTCTTAGTGCAATGTCAAGTAAGTGAGTGTTGTGTATGTTCTAAATATGTTAAGAAAAAGGTGTTAATGAGTCTGTAAGAGGATTTCAAGGTCAGATATTGTGAGTAATGTGTTGAGTAAGGGCATTCTAGGTCTAATCCTAGTCCAAGGTCAAGTAGGATGAATTGGTAACATGATAAATAGAGTAGGGAAAACTTGTTAGATCATTTAAGTAGTATTTTGAGGTTCTAAAACATGTGTATGAGGTGTATCAGGTCATATTTTAGGTGGTAAGTGCATGTTTAAGGTCCTTTTGGAGCAAGGACTACAAGACAAGACATGGTTTGTATGGGTAATTCTTAGTGTCTGGAGAGATTCAAAGGTTTCATGGTATGGATGAGATTTGTAAAGAATGAAATAGGTTTTCATATTTCTTTGAGAAATGTTTCAGGTCATGGTTTTAAAGGAATTACAAGATATGTCAATTTTGTCTCTACCAAGTTCTTAGAAAGGTAAAAACCAACTCGATAGGAAACTTCTTTTATTTACCCAAACGTGTGATATTTGCAAGGGAACCTAAGTCTTTCAAGTATGTTTAGGAATTGATTCAAGATCATTTTTCAAAAATAGTGAGTCGTTTTTGGTCATCAAATATTTATGGACCATTGTTAAGAAGTTATATAGGTCAAAACCCTCATAACACCCTAACAACAGAGCGATAAAGAAGAAATACTGTGTATAGCCATAAAATGGATTGGACAATCTGGTATGATGACTTAATCATGTATAGGGATTACTTAGAGGTCATTTTTGTGGGTGATTTAATGATTTAGGGTGTATAGTAAGATGGAGAAAAATGCTAGTTTCGTGGAGATTTATAGGTACAAACCTGAGATGGAAGTTTGATGATGCAAAACCTATTGTTCTAGATACCTTGAGAGGTGTGATATATGGTTATGAAAATTTTTTATCAGGTTATGTCAATAAATTTTGTGTAACAAGTCTCCATAGTTGACCTACTGCTTTGGCCTAAAAGGCTAAAACCTAGTCTTGTGGTTTGAGAAGAGTTTGATTGACTTACATGATGGAAGTAATATGATATGAGCTAGATAGAATGTAAGAGTATCATATGATGCATTTGATTCCACATGACCTATCCTCATGAATTCTTGGAGATATGTATCAAGGTTCCATTGAATTGTTTCAATTGACGAGAGTGGCTGGAAGTAATGTTGGAGGTGTTAGAGCATGTTTCTCTTAAAGTGGTTCTTGAATCCTTATAGCCTATTTGAAAAAGTTTAAGAGATTGGTTTGTTTCAAATCCTTGTGTCTTGATTCAGAGGTTTCTATGAGTTTCATTAGTTAGTATACATCATTATATTTCCATTGATGTGTCATTTGTGGAATGAAGAAGTGATTTGGCGTGCCAGTTTTTTTTATTCTTGGTGACCTATTTCTGAGGCTTACTTGTTGATTTGAGCTAGTTAAGTGTTTTGTGCCCTATTCTTGTGATTCTCGTGATTTTTTAGATAGAATACATCAATACATTTCCATTTATATTATTATTTTTCCATGAAGAGGTGTTTTTCTATGTGAATTGGTTCGCTTTGTCAGGACTTATTTTTTTGTGTTAGAAACCTAGTTGGTGGTTGTTGTTTCTTGGTATGTATCATGAGGAAGATGGATTTTGCAGAGGTCCTTGAGCCTTATAAAGGTTTTGAAATGATGTATTTGAATTTTATGGATCTTTTGTGAAGACTTTATGTTCACTTTAAGTTCATGTTCTATTTGTTGCAGATGGTGCCTTGTTTTAGGCCTATTTGAGTAGTCTTGCGCAAGTTGGTGTGCTTAGGTATATGCCGACCTATATGGTCCTTCCATGTAATATTATATGATGATAAGGATGTTTTTAATGTTTTGAATACTTACCTTATTGGTCTTGTCTAACCTAATGGTGATATAAGCTAGAGTCATGTATATAAAGGATGTTATATTTGTTCATTGTGAGTAGGAGTGATTATGGGGAAGTGAGCAAGCTAGACAAATTGAAATGAGAGTTTTAAGGGGTCAAGGGAAGAGATGAGAAAAGGGGTGAAAATTTTAGAAGATTTAAGGAGAAGGCGTTCAAGGTCATTATACATAATTATCATGATATTCTACAAGATTCAGCGAAGTAGGAGAAGAGTTTGTTTGAGTGTGTGGAGCTGAATTTGTGATAACAATCAATTGTTGGAGAAACATATACTTAGGTGATGTTTATCTTCAGGTGGTTGAGTTAGTGTTTTAACTCCTTAGGGGGTTGTATCCTCCTTGTAGGGTTGGTTCCTTTCTAATTAGGCGATGGTACTCCTTGTGGGATTGGTGACTCACTAAATAAATCTTATGTGATGTGTAATATTCACAAAATTCCTTTGTTTTGAGTAATATAAGAAGAGGTTCAGTGGGTTTTCTTCCCTTTTAGGGTTTCCCACATATATCCGGTGTTCATGTGTTCTCTCTTATCTCTTTCACTTCTAAATGGTTGATGCATAATTAATAAGCTCACAATTGATTATGCATGTTAAATGGATGATTTGAATGATGAATATATATTATGGTAAATGAAGTTAAAGTTTTGTAATATTGATTCACCCCCCCTCTCATTCTATGTGCTTTTAACAAACAAAACAATATGTAAGTATAAAAAAGTATCAAAATAAGTTTGTAAGAAACAAGGATGAAGTAAAAATAGTCGATATAATGTGAGCAATGTAACAATATAATTTAAAGACTTAAATATAATTTAAGAGAACAAGATCTAAATATCAAAAAGGGATTGATATAATTTAGGAAGAGGTGGTAAGAGTAACTACTACAAAGTGAAAAATTATCCTATAATTGAAATGTCCCAATGTTGGTTTTAAGACAACTACCATAATGTGAATAGGTAACAACACACTTTTAATACTTAAATAAATATTTTAAGGAAAAAATTGATTTAAGTGGCTACAAAAGAGGTTGATATAATTTTGGCAGCAATTCAGATTTCTCTCTTTTGACCAATAATGCCAAAAAATAACAAGGTAATTTATGATTGGGGATGAAAAGTACACAACATAATTTTGGAAGATTTTTTCTGTGTTCAAATAACATGGTAGAAAATAGGAAATGTTTTTTCTATGTATAATTTTTGATGAAAGATATGAGGCACAACTTCGATGGAATTTTTCCTTATTCAAAAAACAAGGTTTTAATTCCCAGGAAGAATTTTTTTGTAATGGATCTTTTAAAATCACGAATTTCGATATGATAAACTTGGCCTCAGTGCCAAACGGATCCCTAGGATTTTGTTCTCAACACTCGCCAATAACTTGTCTAAGAGAGGTACAATTTTTTAGAATAAATTCTAAACAAAGAACCACTACCCCCACATTAAAATTAATGAAAGAGACCTCATACGGAAATTTTTTAGCATTCCTCATGGGTTTTTCTAGTCAATAAGGTGATGGGGAACTTACTATTTTGTCAACAAATTCCCTCAAGCACTTCCAATAGTTTAAAGTGGATGGGTTTTATCCCTTATACAAACCTGAAAATATAGTGTGAGTGAATGATTCATTCTTATCTTGATTTGAAATGTGGTTTTGAAAACCTTTAGAAACCTACACATAGTGTATCAGTAATTGTTTTGATTTTTTACTTTGACAAGCAAAAAGTCCTATACCAAAATATTAGTAGTTTTCCATGAAAACCACAATGTTTAAAAAGAAGATCATGTTCATTTTTTATCCTAGAGATCACTCGAAAGCGCAAGAGAAAATCATACATGACTTTTGATCCAACTTAAGAAAATGAGAAAACTTCAATAAAAACAATTAACTATTTTGACAAATTTATTTTAAACAACTCAAATGATTAATTTTTCTATTTAGCTCAAAATTTTAGCATGAGGATTGTGATCATTTTTTATTCTCAAGATCACTTGAAAGAACAAGAGAAGAGCATACATAACTTTTGATACAACTTAAGTAACTAGAAAAACAATCGCAATCAAATAATTTAAGTGTTAAAAACTGATTTTTTAAATAAAACCTACAAGGTAGAAATTAGAAATCATGTAAAAATAACAAGGAAAATAAAAATAACTTTCTGGAAATTTAGAAATTCAAGCCAAAATTTGACACATAACATTAGTGAAAACACTTGAACGATAGCACATGAAGCAATACGTAAGTGCATGAAATAGAACACCAACGTGTGAAGTAGAACACTAGCGCATGCAAGATGACGGAAATACAGGCAATATAATGCTAGCAAAAGCAAGTGAAAATGAACTAGAAGTTTAGAAAAATGCAAGTGCATGAATTTTAATGGTAGCATGTTAATTATTATGTTAGTGCATTCACAAGTGACGCTAACATATATAGGTTAATGCTAGCACATGTAAGCATTCTACACGGATGCAAAGCATGAGAACTAGATAATGCTGGTGCAGGTAAGGTTGAAATTAGAACATCTAGATGGATAGTAGTGTATGTGAAAATTTAACGTTGGCACATGCAATTGAATGCTAGAATGTGCAAGTTAATACTAGTGCACATAGTCTAAATGCTAGCATAGGAAATATGTTCTTCAAAACACATGAAAAATGTCCACATAATGTCGAAAATATTGGATTTTTGTTAACAAGTTTCAAATTTGACTGCACTTTACCTCCTTCACACCTATAAAGAATACTTAACACATGAAAACTCAACAAAACACGTTAAGAAACATAAGTTATTTCAACATGTGTTAAAAAAGGGTTAGCTTGAAAAATAAAATTAACCAAAATAAAGAACGTGTGTGAGATAAAGGAGTGTCCTACTGTGCATCCATATGTATTCATGTGAAATTAATATATGTTAATGAAATGAAACTAACACCAAGTGGATTTCTAACTTATTTAATCAAAAACAAACATCAAGGTAAAGTATGAAAGGAAAAAACTTAACTAATGTGCATCATACATATCCTTTGATATTTAGATGTGCTTTGTAAATGTAGATACTTCCTTTAGAGATCCAAATGTAACTACGTGTAATCAAATAATTCCTCCAAGGAAGAGGAAGAGATCTCACCAATATGGCTTAGTTACCATTTTTGGTTCTTCTCTTAATAATCTTAGCTAAGTAGAAAAAGGGAAAGGTTGCTTGATCAATAAGCCTTCCAAGATTGAAAGTATCCTATCATTTACAGATGTCTTACAAGGACATGGAGTAAATTTGTGAAATATTGGTAGTAAGGTACTAGGTTTATTATATAGCTTTCCAATTTGGGAGAAGATAACAACCTAGTGAATGTGGGATAAAGGTAAAGTAGAATTAGAAGGGGATAAATATGATTAGAAAAGATTAATCAGACATTAGCAACTCATGGGAGCTGGGGGTGATTTAATTAATCAACTAGGATTAATTAATAGATCAAGATAAGCTTTTAGAATCCATTTGGAGATTATTTAGAGGGAAATTAGTAGAATTTTAAGGATTTGAAAGGGGTATTTAACCAATACGAGGGTTTATTGATTAAATAAAATATTGAAGACTTAATTAATTAATAATGGTTAATTAATTAATTAAAAGAGTATTATAACTAACGAAGTGTCATTAATTGACATCAAGGATGGGTGGAAGGCTAGTTAATTAAAAAAGTGTCAGTAATTGACCTAAATGAATGGAAATGTTAGTTAATTAGCATAAAACCACTCATTATAATGAAAAAGATGGGAAAGAGGATAAATATTACAATTTTAGCATTAAGACTGCATAATCAAATTTAGGTGTCTACAATTTGTTAGATAGGTAGAGGAATCCATACTTCTCTGGAGGTATATCCTAAGGAGAAAATTCATACACTTTTGGGAGATTCCCATGTTTCAATGAGGTATTGAATCTGGTAGATCCAACCAAGGTTAAAATGGAGGTGACATCCAATGTATTTACTTCTTTTTACACATTCAATGGGTCATCCTTTTGTGAGACCATTCATTTAGGATTTGACTAGCATAACTCACATGAAATATTCTTCAACTTCTTTTGTGATGATTACATCCGCAATTAGAAAATTTTCAAAAAAATCTAAGGAATAGGTGGAGTTATCTACAAAAATAGTGGAAATAACAATAATTGATGAGAAAATATTAGTCACATTCATACCATTGTTCAAGTTCTTAACATATGTATCTTTGTTGTATGTTATCATATTAGTTACTCTACAATTATATTTATTTAGGGTTTTATTAAATCATTTCTTACACTTAGATTTGTAGACATTCTTTGTAATAATACAATCCTAAGTGATTTGGAGATGTTATCAAGTGGAATTATTTTTTTTATGTATGTGGAATCTAGTTAGCTTTAACAATAGTTAGGACAATTAATCTATGATGTTTAATTTATGAATGCACCATGATTATTTACGTAGATGGTGTAGAGTTATGATTCATTGTGTTGATTTTCCATTTATTGATTTCCCAAAGTTTCTAAATAATTGAGGTAAAACTATTTCTTGTGTTTTTTTATTTTTTTGTGTGTTTTAGCTAAGGTAAAAGTTGTTTTCTATACTTGGTGAATGGAAGAGAGTCTATTTCCCTTTCTTTCATATTGGTGAACTAATTTCTTTTAGTGCATATTACTATTTTTCACCAAAAATCATAGGGATAATCCCCTCCTTGGGTATGGTGAGGCTCCCATTATTGAATGTAAAATAACTAAAAAATGTGAGGTGCCCATTAGGTCGGGGATAAAAAAGGAATACTCAACTAAACCTATGGAAAACTACTTGTACAATGTACAAAGGAGGAATTAGTTTGGAGATATGTAAAGGGGAGTAGGATAAATAGGGAGAGAAGGTTAATGTTGTGAGTAGGAACCAACAGATTCTCACCAACAATAATCAGAGTAGGTCCACATTCAATTGAAAGAATTCAACCATGCAATAAATAGTAATAATAAAAAATTGGAGACATAATGTTAGATGAATTCATCAATCAAGGACACAAAGTTCCTTCTTGGTTTTACAATATTATAATGGTTGCAAAATTAGAGAGTAGAGAGGATAAAGGAACATAGACAAGAAGATAGAGGAAATGTAGCTTTTATTGCTTGGAGTAGTAGTGAAATCCAACAACAATCAACAATCGACAATTTATAACCCCTTTAGAATGGAGAAGCCATTCCAATTTATAACATTACAAATGAATCTTCCTCTTGGGTAAGTGCAGCAAGTTGGGGACAAAAAAGGGGTCATAAGTGGACATCATATTGTAAATAACAACATAATATCAACTTGTAGGGATTATTAGCAATGCATACACTCAAAATTAGAAAAAATTATATCAATATGAATTGTAGCATCTAGAATCTAGTTTCTAAACTACTATTTTTAAAAAAATTGGACAAATTTATCTATATTAAACACTCAAAATTCAATGACTTGTTTTTGTTTTTTAAAATGCCTATAAGATTGTAGTCCATTTTCCCGGGATTTGGATGACCAAAAATTGATATATATTTTTTCCTTTAGTGAGAAGTTAGATGAAGCTATCTATCCTGGGATAGATTTTATTTTGTATTTTTTTGAGCAATAATTTATTTTTTAGATTTTTTCTGTGAAAGTGGTCTAAAAACATAAAGAAAATAGAGCACTTTCCGTTTTCCCGCCATAACTTCATCAAAAAATATTGAAATCAAATAAAAAAATTCGAACATGTATATAATTTCACCACGGTTGGGATGGTATAAGTTTTATCAAATTTTGACAAATGAAAAAAAAATTGTAGACATAAACATTCACGGGAAAAAGTGTCTTAAAGACCTACTATTAGTAAAAAATTATAAAATGATATTTATCCTATTCTATTCAATTTAAAATCAATATTTCTACAAAGCTAACAATCTCCCTTACGCGATGGTACCATTTTTATGACATATTTTTGACTTTTCAGCATGGTTCAAGTTCGCGGAAGACTAAATGTGATGTTTTGTTGTTTTTGATGTAAAATCCAGGATTTGATGTCAACCTAATTGTCCCCCAACTTGGTACACTTACCCTCTTCCCCCATATTAATTTTCATCTCACAATCATGTGAATTTCCAAATTACCTAGGAATGAAACTAAGTCCTTTTCTTACTTTTGAAAATGGATTTTTACAATGAAACCTTAAGTCACTTAAGTGAATGAGTTTAAAGAGTGAAAAAGTATGTTCTCAATAGATGAATAGAATGTTAGAGAGAGAGAGAGGATAGAGAAGAAGAGAAAGGTGAGTGATGATATGGAGATAGGAAATCATCTTGTTGATGAAGAATATTTATTTTAATGGATCTTGAATGAAGTTATTTGCCATTAACCACCTATTGAATTGGAACACTGAGATTGCAAACTCTTTCTTCTTCAGGACATGATCACACTCCAAGGTAGTGAACCAATGTTCCAAAACACTATTATGAAAACTCCAATGAGATGGGAACATGATGATCCTATTTGATAACAAATTTTTATCCTTTCTAAATGAAATCAACTTCAAGATGCTTAAAAAAGTTCATGTTTTTCTGTTTCTTATTGAAGAATTCCTTCTCCTCTAGATAGAAGGAATCTTCCCAGAGTGAAATTCTTGTCCTCTGACCACTCGATGAACTGAGATGTGGATACATTACAAATAATTGGATGAGTGTGAAAAAACACTACTAGGTGAATTAAAATATGTGAAATTCATATTGTTTCCCACTCTTGCAAACATGATGATTTTCCTTGAACAAAAATTTAAAGTTAGGACATGGATATCATCCTCTTATCCTTCTTGGATCCAAAATTCACCTTTAATGGAATCAACTTAAGGATTCTCAGAAACCTTCTTTCTCATATGGCCCTCATTGAAATAGGGCCGTTTGTAGATACAAGGATTAATGTAATTGAAAGTGTTTTCCTTAGACCTCTCATTGGAGTGAAACATTATGGTACATTCTCCTTCTTTTGTGACATATAACCACACTCTAAAGTATTGAATGAGTGTTTAGAAAAACTGATGTGAGACATTGCTTAATTTTTTTCTCCTGATAAAAATATGGTATTGGGTACCTTGGTAGCCTATGGTTCAAATGACAATCCTTTACATACACTAGTTCATTCTGGCTTGCTTTTTGCCATGGTGTGATTCACATGTGTCCCTTCCTTTTGGAAAGATAATTGAACACAAGGTTAGAGTTGCAATATGACAATCATAACCTTCCTCCTCATGACCTCCTTAAACTTCACATTTTTCCTCCACGACTGAATGATTCAAGCATGATTATTCCTTTCTATGAAAATTAGGATGAGTTGGATCATCCAGCTTCTTACATCAAAGTGTGTCATACAGAATTCACCTCAAGACTGATGTTTTGAAAGCCTATGAGGGATTTCTCTCTTGTTTGAACCATGAGACAACTTCCCATCCTTGAAATTGTGGGAAAAACCAATGAGATAGGTGGAATATGAGTCGATACAAGTGATCTAAGCCCAATTTCAAGAATTTTATTTTTAGCAAGTATTGACTATGATAGCTAATTTTAGTAAGTTTTCGCAATTTGCACCTTCTAATGGTTTATGGTTGTTAAGAGTAACAAGGGTGTTGATAATTTATCAGTTTTGGAAACTTAATATATTTGGACACATAAAGCCTTGTAAAATTAATATTTTTAGATGGAGGTCTTCTAGGTGTCGAATTACAACAAAATTAGTCTCGAAAGTTCAATTTTTACTTCAGGACCTTTTTCTTTGGAGATATGAGCATTTTTTAGTTCTAAAGAATGGATTTATTAGAAACACCAACAATATACCTATGAAATAGTGGATTTTTTGGAGGGAAAAATACAACATTTGAAAATTTTAAAATGACCAAGTGTTGAGAGGTGGAGAGTTATTCAATTTTCCATTGTAAAATCGTAACCCATATTTTGACCTGGTAGATTAACCAACGTTGGGATATGGTTGAACTGTAGTTACACCTATGAAAGAGGGACAAGGGAAAAAAGGGACCTAAAAGTGTGACTTGCACCAGATGGTGACAAGTGGAAGCTATTGGTTCTTTTTGGATGATATTTAGGGAGTTGGGAATGCAAAAAATTGAATTTTCACATGACCATGAGATAAATGGAAGGGGCTAACACATTTGTGTCACCATTTCTATCTTTACACCTTGGGGGGAAATGGTTACAAAATGAGTGAACACATGTGACCTAGGTTCAAGCACATTAAAAGGGGACAACGAAGAATGCAAATTTGTGAAAACCTAAGTGTAAAAGTGGTGAGGGGTGAATTGTGAGAGGTTTTTCATGATGGGGGGTTGCACGTTTTTGTCCCCATTGTCCCATTTTAACCTTTGGGAAAATCCATGGTGAAATAGGGACTGAAAAAGTGTGACCAAGGGGTTCAACTATCATGAAAATAGGCCATGTAAATTAATTCACTCATTTTCTCACCCTAACACCCCTAAGTCATGATTTCAAGTGACGAAACTTCTAAATGATGGGGGGTCAATATTTGGTGTTTTTACTTTCCCCTTTATACTTTAGGGAAAATATAAAGAGACACCAAGCATGAAAAATTGTGAAAAAGGAGTTATAAAATGTTGATGTCACCTGTCGAGTGTATTTGAGGACAATGGGAGTGTGTTTTCTACCCCGAGAGCATGAAATCATGTTTTGAAGTCAAAAATTATATTATTTTGACTCTAACTAACCTAATGCAATCATTCTATCCATTATCAAGATCTAATTATTCATTCTATTTCATTTTAGGGCCTATTTCATTATTGATTTGAAGGGGCTGTTGCAGTGTCCTATATTATCACAAAAGAGTTTTGAGTCTGAGAAAAAAATTGATGTATAAATCATGTAGAGGGTTATAAGAAATTTCTTTTGATTATTTTGTCTCCCAAATCCTTCTATAACTCCCATAACCATTCATAAATTTTGGCTTACATTGTTGGAGCCTTTATTCCTTGTGCCCAAAATGACCAGATCTTTCTCAAGTTGTTCCTGACTTCAATTTATTACACCAATTTTCCCTAATTTTACTTGATGAATTCAAATTTCTCCAACATAACTCCCTAGTGATTTGAATATTCTCTGTAAGCTTCCAGATGGTGTTTAACAGTTACAAAATGGCCAAAAATGGTATTTTCTAGGCCTTCGGAGATAATTGTTATTCCTTGAATTTTAGTGAATTCATCAATGATCATGGGCATTCATTCTTGGACATTAAAAACACTTGAACATATTTTTAGCACATTCCTTTGTGTGTTATAAATTTAATATGGAAAAAAATGGTTTTATCCCAAAATACCCCCCACATTTATTTTTTCATTAACAAGGTTTAGTTTGGGACATAGGCAGAAAAATTTGTAAAAAATGTCGTCAAACACTATTTTGCAGTATTCTGTAGTCTTTAAGAGCTTAGTGTTCTATGGTTTCTCTTAAGATACATAGCAGAAAGAATAATTGATTGGACTTTGGTGGATGTGTGGCTCAATAAATCCATGGAAAAAAGTTTTGTATGTTCTGCTAAGGGCATAAAAAAGTGTTATGTGGACTCTCCTAGTCTGAAAAATGAAGGAGTTGAGCTCGATATTACATAATAGAAGCAAGGAGAAAGAAATTGAATAAATTCAAAACCACGGAACATTTTCTTAGTGTTTTGTGGGTTTTCAAAATTATAATATCCCGCGGGTTTTTTCAAACCCATAGAATGTTTAAAATAACCACCAGAAGGTAAAATCCCACATGGTGTAAAATTGCAAGGTAGACCCTAAGCCTTGGTCATCTGACTTTTTGGTGTAGGTTCTATACAATATGTATTGTGCATTTCCCACCCCTAACCTCATTATTATCCCTTACTCACTTATGGGCTTCCTTTGCACGGTTGTATTGCATGCACACTTGTATTTTTCATCGCAATCTGTGTATTTTTCTTTCACGGGCTTGCATGATTCCTTCACAAATATGCATGCTCATGCAAGCATGAAATCTTGCACTCTTACCTTGAATCCCCTCTCTTAAACCTAAAGATCTGATCTTTACAGTAAATAAGAAGTGACACGTGGTGGAAAAACAAGTGTCCCCTGAGGTCAAAAATCTAAAACCCCGCACCAATTAGAAAAGGGAACATGACACAAATCTAATGGGGAAGGAAGGAAATCTATCTTCATTCTTCCACACCCTCTCTGAAATACATTACATGGACCTCAAATCCATGGAATGAACAAAATTTAAAGGAATATAGGATCGGCAGTGGAAAAAAAGGAAATACACCAACAAAATGAAAAACACGTGGACAATAAGTAAGCGACCCCACCATGAACCATAAGGTATTGTGTGGAAATTATTGAGAAAATTAGAAGCTACCATGTGTCACAAAAATTTTAAAAAATAAATGTTCAATCCTCTCGACCTACAAAACTTCAGATGGCAATATATTTCGCTATATTTCTACAAATTTGACAAAATTGATCATGTTGGAATCACCACGATGAGAGCTTTCATAAGAGGTAGAGTTTTCAAAAAATTGTGGAGTGGTTTGGAAAATAAAGGTTTAAAATTTTGGGGCTTGTTTCATGTTGTTATCGAAGGGAAGAAATGCCAAATTTAGTTAAATTATATTGATTTTGAGCCTCGCTTGCCTTGGGATACTCCAAAATGAATATTGCTACATTATTGACTAGAATGATAAGAAATAACAACTTGGTAAGCTAATTTAGAAATTTGACACCATTTTATTATATCCATCCCTAGTTTTCATGGGATTTCATGGATATGAAGGATGAGCCCAAGAATAATCAGATATGTTTGAGTTTTTTTATAGCCCAAGAGAGCTCTAGAAGCATAAGCAATCATGAGGAATGAAGATAACCTATTAGAGGTAGTTTCATATAAGAGTTGCAAGGTTTAACAGGTAAATTATTTTGTAACATATTTTTGATCCACTCCCCTATACTTCATTATATAAAATATTACAATTTTATTCATTATAAGGAATCTCTCTATAGCTTAGTAATGTTTATAATAACAAAATTGTGACAAAACTAAGGAGTTATAGACTTGTCTATGTGTTCTTATGAAGCATTTTGTAGTCATTTTTACACCCACCAAAGAACAAGGAAACCCCATGCACGCCGAGCATATCACCCAACGGGCGTTGTGTGCACTCAGCCTAAGGCACACGTGCAGACACCGAGTCTATATTTTATGTGAGTTAAGTGGTAAAACATCATCTATGATAGGAACTTAAAAAGAGTGAGTGGAAATGAGACATACATTTATCATAGAACTTAGAACCGACTTCTAGACAAATGCAGTCATCCCAGACAGAAACATACTTAACAGACCTATAGGTAGGAACCAATCAATCCTAAAGGAAATGCATAAGGATTTATATTTATTCCATAAAAATTCATGAATCAAAACTATAAAGATATAAATATGGACCAGAATCATTAATATTCATATTCAATCAAGTCTGATAACCTCATTACATATATTGGATCCATTACAGACTACCACAACTATGTACAGACCGAAGTCATACATCATAGCTGGATTTGTGTCCTTCAATACATTAAAAGAAAATTTACATATCCCAACCCCTTAATACATCCTTTTCCTATATAGCACCTACCCAACCCTACAGAGTTCCTTCCAGTATTTCTGCAGAGCTACGCTCACTACTTCATATCTATATATCTTTTCCTCTCGTGGGAGCTTGTATATATAGGCCTTCTTGAATCACCAACTTATCCTTTCTGTGGCTTCAGATCTGTTGCCAAGTGTCCAATGTGGTCCTTCATGGGAGCATGCTCCTTCATGCCCGAGCTCTCCACTCCTTGCAATGATGGTCTTCTAGAATCTTCTATTGCGAGGTATATTCCTTTCGTGGGCCTCAAGTTGCCAGGCTAGCACCTTATCCACTCAACATGCGCAGTCGGGTCATGCTTTTCTCATGTTCTACCTTAATATGCCAAATATGGCTAAGTCCCAAAACATTTTACTCAACCGGCACGTAAGCCACGGGTTCTTCTATTAAACCCTCCTAGAACCCTGTCCTGCACGCTTTCGCCTTGTGCCACATTCTATTAACTAAGGCCTTGCACACCCATGCACCTTTTTATACTTAGCCAATATTTTAGGGGCCCAACATCACCCTACACTTCACCTGTTCTCCACCCTCAAGGGAACACCTCTTTAAAGAATAAAGAATTACAATAGATTCTGAAAGAATGAATGATTTGGAAAAAGAATAAGGGAATGAAGAATTGGGAAGAATGAAATAATGGGGAAGTGTTGTTACTGCTGTAATAGGAGAGGAAAATATTTCTTCAAGTCAGCCTCTCAACTTATTCCAGGCATTGACTTCATTTTGTGCACTTTGGCAGAGGTCGCTGACTAGGGAACTTACCTCCTCAAAACCCAGTCTATCTCCTTGAGTATTCATCATTTCAACCACTCCTTCCAGTTGCTTGCCTACATCCTCAAGCGCATCCATCCTCCTTGTGATTTGTGGGTACAGCTCCTTTAGTCAGTTCTTTGATTGAACCTCGTAAGGTTTCAATGGCTTCTGATTTCTTCTCAACCTCGACCAAGATCATATCCTGCTCCGCTCTGTTCCCTTTGTTCTTTTCTTGAAATTCTTTGAGCTCTACCTCATGAGTGGTGACTAGAATGCTCACACACTATCCCTATCTACACAGTTTTCATATGCAGCCTCGGCAGTTTGGGTAGTAATTTTTACATCCGCAAGAATTTACTGTACTCAACAATGATTGCTACCACCTTTAGCTTATCTTCCTTCTCTGAGGTGTGTTGATACTTCTTCCATAGATTCTAAGGCTAGTGGTTGCCTTTCCATGGTGAGGATGCATGTCAAATCCTCTAGGAACTCTAGGGTAGATCCATACTTTTACGCATGGGTGGTGCTAGGTCTGGATGCTTCAAAATAATGACACCTATGATTGATTCTACCTTCTTGTACACCTTCGCGCACCCTTTCCTTCTCATCCCTTAGTTCACGTTTAACTGAGTGATGATAACATTCTTCTTGTTTTAAGTCCTTAACCTTCTCAGTGAGCTCTTCCTCTTTCTTCTCTAGCTCTTCTTCTAGAAATTTTACTCTGTTATTTCTCCCAAAAAGCCTAGCTTCTACCTCGACCGAGACTTTGTTTGAGCACATTGTCAGATCTTCTCATCCGAAATGCTGCTTGGACATTCACCAAGGGGTTGATTCCCTTTGATTCTAGCACTTTGACATTATTTCCCCTTGGCATACACTTCAAATTCTGGCTCATCTATATGGGACTCAAATGCCCAAGATAGCATTTTCCTTGTCTGAGGGTATACACCTTCCACATCAAATGACGCCATGGCCATGAGTTTTTCTCTGTTGGAATAGTGCTTTGGAAGCACACATGCGCAACACCCTATTTGGGTCATCAACATAGTTCATGACCTGTCCTTGGTTTCTGGATCAAGGCTCTTCCTTCCTCTTGTGTGTGTGCCCTTAGGAATCTCATACCGTCAGACATTGGGACCTCCTCCCACACTGTCACGATCTTTTCCCACAATTCTCTTCTTCAATCTTCCTTCAACACTTAATTCTGCTACTGCGATCTACCTCCTTTTACTAACAAGGCCTCAATGATTTTCAGCCACTTCCTTCTCTTGCGCCTCATTCATCTACTTGCTACTTTTATAGGCTTGGAGTCCTCTAATTTTTCGTGCTCACTCCTTTACTTTACTCCCTTCTCTTGGGCATCTCCTTCCTTCCTGGCTACCCTTCCTCCGCACGAAGGCACAAATTCATTTTCTTCCTCTTCGCTTCTTCCTCTGAAGTCATGCACCTCAAACAATGGTGGTCTCTTGAACTCCTTAAGGGTCATATTCATTCATCATCATCTTTCTTACCTTTATATGCCTCCAAGCTCTCTGTGTCCTCCGAATCAGCCTCCTCCATCACCTTCTATGCTTCTTCCTAACTGGGAATTCCAGTATAGGAGATTCTTCTCTTTCTCCTTCCTTCTCCAGTGACTTATCTTTTGTGATAGGATTTTCTTGTTCTGGGGTCCTTCTCTCTGACCGGGGACTTCTTCCTTGTGCATGTAGGTACTAGGTCTTAGTGGCTTTTCCTCTAGCGTGCCTACCGATTGGTGTAGTCTTGCACACTTGGTGCCTTTTTCTCTTGCACTTCTTCTCTCTCCCTTCTTCTTTGGCATGGGATTCCTTCTACCTTTGAGGTCGTCAGGTATGGAGACATCATTCTCTAGGTATGCACCCTTCTCAAATTTTGGCCTTATGCAAAGATATACATGTGCATCATGGTCCTCCCTACAATTGGCAGAGTAAGGGGTCTTCATCATTTGTAACTTTGTGTGACACGTACTTCTCCATGTACTGCACACTTCTTGGGGTAGACCATCTTCCTGTGTATCTCCCTGTGGTCCTAATCCACTTCGACTAAGGTCAAACCTTAGTTTCTTAGATTCCTTGAATATGTTTCACTCCCACTTGGAAGTATTGAGTGGTGAAGGAAAATGGGAGTTTACACCATGGGCTCATGGTTTCATCTACCAAGTTGAACCTGTTAATGCAGAAGTATTGGTATATTGTGAATTCTGCTTCTCCATCTGTAAGTTCTGGTAGTTGTTTTGGGATCCTCCACTCTACCCCAAATGTGTCCTTAAGTGCTTATACAACTTCTCCAGGCGTTCCTTGTGGGTAGCCATCATTGTTGTCACATGTGTATTTTGTGAATCTCTTTGCGGGTGAAGGATTCTTCCTTAGGATATTCCCAAACAAACTTATCTACTGCATCTAGCACTCTGATTTCTGAAAACACAATTGTCAGGAGGACATTGCCAAAGAGTATCTTATCTCCTTCCTACGCACTGCTGATAATTTCATCTGCGATGAAGGCAAACAAGTTGTATATGGTTCCTTCTGATATTTTCCTACACACATTCAACCAGGCCTTATTTACCTGCATCCACCTTTCTTGGTCATTTATCTTTGTTACCAGGTGCACGGACCATTCTCATGATAGGGTCTTAGGTATCTCTGTGATATCAAAGTACTATGACCCCTTCTTATAATCATATGTGGTGATGGTCTTTTGATGGCAACCTTATCACTTAGGTCATCATCTATACTCTCTCCTTCACAGATGAGGCCTGTGAATTTTGAAATCAGATGAGGAGTTATGCACATCTTGCACCCCACGAAGTTAAAAGTGGTCCTCATGTACGCGCGACATCAACCACTGATAGAGGCACTCAAGTTTTCCAAAATAAGGAAACTCATAGAGTTGCAATAATCCTACCTTCTCCAACTTCACTTTTACCTCATCGCTATAGATAGGTAAACCATCTGGTTTCCTCTTGTTTGTTGGGCACACCAACTCTCAGCACCATTTTAATTTCTATCATGCTTGTGTGATGGTTGTAATCATGCACCATCATTTTTCTCAAGCGGGGATCCCATTCCTTCCTGAGCAAAACCCCATCTGGGTACTGCATATCTGCATATCCACTCCTCATTCATACTTACGTGGTGGTTTTGCTGGTTGTTTGCCCTTGCCCTTTCCTTTTGGCTTCTTAGGTGATATACTTGGTTTCTTATGGTTTCTTAGGTGCCATGGTTTAGGTTATCTTAGCACTTCAACTTCTCTTACTTACTCTTAATCTTCCACCCTTCTCCAAACTCAAAATCTCAAACTTGTGAGGAAACCCTTTTCAGCCTATGCCCTAGTTGCCAAACCCTAACTGGAATAACCTCTCTCATAAGACAATGCTTCTCCACAAAAAAATTGTCTACACACCCGTGAACTTCTTTCCTTTTGGTTTGTAGATCAAATCTAGTCACTCACACCTTAAATTCCTCAAATTTTTCTTCACACAGATCAACTCTAGAAACCCTAGTCCACAAGAGCTCTTTTTTTCTTCGTATTCATAATGTAAACAACGAAGTGCCCGACCTCCTATTTATAGTTTTTCCCTTCTTTTTAGCATTAAATGCTACTTCACCTACCACCATACTTCAACACTTATTGTGTCAGATTTTTCCACTAATCCAAACTCTAGAGCCCTTCACTCATGCGCCCAACCTTGTGCAGACAATCCTACAAACTTCTAGCACACAAACAATCCATCTGACAGAAGACTCTTATGTGCGTGTTACCAACACCGAAGGCACTTCTTCCTCCCTTGTAATTTTTTCTCTCTCCTACCTCATGTTGTTCTTGTACATTATTCCTCCTGACAGTGGTTTCCCTTGAACCTTATCCTGACATTCAACCATTTTTCACCTTTTCTCCCATGCGCTTCCTTCCACATGGCCATTCAACCAAGCTTTTCCACATGCAATCCTTCCTAGCACTTCACATCTTACACTTTCTCTTCCACATTATTCCACCCCACACTAAAATGATGCACGGTCCTCTATGCATACACAACCTTCAAAAATTAATGAGGTTACTGTCACCCAAGGTGCAAAACAAAACAACAACGAGAAAGGGAAACACAAGAAAAGAAAATGCATTAAAGGAAATCCTAAACTATCTGGAAATACTACCTTATTACAAACACCAAGAAGACTTATTTATAGTAGGGCTTCAGCCTACTTCCATTGAAGATGACCTGGAAATCTCGTTCCATCTAGTTCACTTCTAACTAGCACATGCACTGAATCAAGTATATACAAGATAATATAGGGTCCCAACCAATGGAATTTCAACTTCCTAGGATGGCGTAGAAACTTGGAATCATATAACAACACCATCTTCCCAACCTCAAACTTTTTTTTCTTAATGTGGACGATCATGCCATGTCTTTTGTTTTGCTTTTTCAGTCTATCTGGCTCCACTTGGCTAAGTGATCGTCTCTCATCCAGCTTCATTAACTTATCAATTCTTTCTTCCATCACTTGTTCATCGGCCAATCCTCCTGCACACGCTATACGCAGAGAAGGTAACATGAATTCAATTGGTAGGACATCCTCCACAACAAAACACTAATTGAAATAGTGTGGCCTTATTTAACCTCTTGTAGGTTGTCCTATATGCCCAAAGACTGACAAATACTTATTCATCCCAATCTTGTCTACCAACGTCACAAATTTTGGTTAGGGTATGACTTAGTATTTTATTAAATGCCTTCGTAGTTCCATTTGCTTTTGGATGGTAAGGGGTAGTCTTGTGATGAGCCACCAAGAATTATGCTAATAAAATCCTTACTATCTTATTTAAGAAATGTATACCCCTGTCACTAGTCAAACTCAAAGGGCACCCATACCTTGTAATAATGTTTTCGCATAGAAACCTTGCTGCAGTAGTTGTACAATCCTTAGTAGGTGTTGCTTCCACCCACCTTATCAAGTAATCTATGCAAGGTATTATATAACATGACCCAATCCTACATGCAGCTAGTGCAATAGGGCATATGAAGTCTATAGCCCACTTTTCAAATGTCTTGACGCTAGGAATTGTTAGGAAATAAGAGATAAAATATGCGAAATAATCCCTCACAGAATCGCAACAGTAGAAACTAATATGCAGAAATTATTACAGATCTCAAATAAAAGTGCAGAATAAATAACACAACACAGAGAGACAATATTTAACGTGGTTCACCCAATTTGGGCTACGTCCACCAAGAATCACTTGCTCAGATTTTATTACAAGCCTTCACTCTCTCAATACAATACCCAGATCTGTTTGGAGCTATGCTCAACAAACTCTACAGAATTCAAACCCGAATTCAAAACACATCTGTAATACATTTGCTTGTTCCTCTATCATATGCATAAGACCATATAAATAGAAAACTGCTTAAGCAGTTTGATACAAAACCGTGGGTATCAAAACCAAGGGCAAAAAACCGTGGGTACCAAAACAATGGGCAAAAGACCGAAAAAAAACCATGGGCCCAAAAACAGCCCATAACGGTTACCCATTACCCATGGGTTAATGAACCACCCATGAAAATTTGCTTCGGGGGCTTCGCCCCCGAACCCCCTTTCATCGGGGGGGCTTCAACCCCCCGAACCCCCCTGACCCGCTCACCGGCGAGTGGGACCACAGTAAAAATACCCGAGTGTAACACATGGAAGGTGTACCAAACTCTAACATGAAAATAGGCTCCATAAACATAACAATCTCCCACTTGGAGACTAGTTTCCACTGAGCAAGCTTCTCAACCCTTCACTATCATCCGCGAAGGCCAACCAAAGCTGAACATAGCTTTAGTTTATCTTTTGTGACCACCTTGGTCATCATGTCTGTAGGATTTTGACTAGTATGAATCTTCTCCAACTTCAACTTATCTTCCTCCAAGGCTGTCCTGATGAAGTGATATCTCAACTGTAAAAATACCCGAGTGTAACACATGGAAGGTGTACCAAACTCTAACATGAAAATAGGCTCCATAAACATAACAGGAATAGGGTGGGAATTTCATCTCTTCGCTCTAGTTTTCCAATGCATTTAAAATGATCACATGCCTTTCAATACTCCTTGCAGTCTTGATATAGGGTCTCCCACCTTAATCCAGCCATCAATATCTTGTGTGCAATGGTGTTGTCTACATACTGCCCACCTAGACTACCTTTGTGTGCCTCTTCTATGATGGCTAGGTGCTCATGTTCTAGCACACACCAGCGTAGAATCTCATCACGTCCTAATTTTTATAAATCCCCATTAATCAACATGTAGGGCGTGACGCGTATAGCTAACTGGTTTTAATCTAATGCCTTCATTCCTTCCAGAGCTACACCTGTCTTGAGAAATACTGCAATATCTTATAAGCTTGAGGGCGCGTGCCGTAACCTAAATAGTTGTGCATCTGGCATGGTATCCTCAATGCTTTGCACATCCTCCCCTGAATCAATTCTAGAAAAATGATCAGGTCTGGAATTACCTTTTCCTAGTTTGACAACCACGGTGAACTCGAATTATTCAAACAATAGTACCCACCGACATATGCACCCTTGTAGAACAGGCTTGTTCACTAAATATTTCATTTCCATATGGTCAGTGTAAAATATAATAGGGGTTACCAGTAGATACTATATGAACTTGTGAAGCACATAGATCATTGACAATGCCTTGTGACTTAGTTGTAGTATAATTTTGCTTCGTTGGTGTCAACTTCCTTCTTGCAAAGAAAAAAGGATGATCAACAATCCCTTTCACTAGGATATGCAAGTACTAGTCCAATGGCGGTTCATGAGGAATCCACATGAACATGGAAGGGATTATCTCAAGAGGGGAATCATAGTATGGGCATGGTGACAAGCCTATCCTTTAAAGTGTCAAATGCATTTTTCTGCATGTCTCCCCAAAGGAAGGCACTCTTGTGTCTAAATAACTCTTATAAAGGCATGGAAATCTCAGAATATCCCTTGATGAACTTCCTATACTAACCCGTGTGTCCAAGGAATCTGCACACCACGCTTTGACTAGTAGGCTCCCACAATCCCACAATTATTGTAACCTTGGTAGGATCTACTAACAAGCCTTCTTTACATATGATATGTCCCAACAAGGTTCCAAATGGGGTAGCAAAGACACACTTATTATTATTGAGGGATATTATCAATGCCAACACCTTTCAAACATCAACCTTAAATTGTCACAATGGTCCTTCACTAGCCCATTTACTGTCTAATCATCCAGGTAAACGTGAAGAAATTTATGGATGATGTCTTGAAATGATTGCACCACAAAGCACGAGAACACAATAGGTGAATTCTTTAACCCAAAAGGCATGACCATATAGGAAAAAAATCCCCACTCCATGATAAAATTTGTATTCCTTTTGTCCTTCTTTGTAATCCTTACCTGGTGATAACTCTAGAATCCATCTGTGAAAGAGTAGACCTCATTTCTTGCCACTCCCTCTAATATTTATTCAATAAATGGGGTTAGGAAAGGATCGATTACACATATTGCATTCAAGTACTTGTAATCAACACAAATCATTATCCTCTTGTACGTCTTGATACTAATCACCATTGGACTTATCCATTCCGAATCTTCCACATCCTTAATGATACTTGATGCTATCATTTTGTCTATTTCCTCCTTAACCTTTATGCACAAATTGGGATTCATTCAGTATGGTCTCTTCCTGATTGGGCACACACCTTCCTTCATCTTTATCCTCATCTCCCCCAAGGAATGGTGGACACCTTTAAGCTCATCGTACCCATGTGGGAGCAAATCTTGGAATTCACAAATAGATCAATGATTGTTGAGACTTGTTTCTCTAACAAATAATCTCTAATGATAACCTCCTTGGGTTCTACTTTTGAGCCGATATTAACCTTTTTTGTCTTTAAAGTTTCATGGTAGGTGCACACCCATTTATCAGAACTATCTATGACTTCGTGTGTCCCTACAAAATGGTTAACATCCAAGATTTATGCCTCTTCCCCATCAATAACATACACCATCTTCCCTTTTTATTTTTCCATACATGTGCACTCAAGTTGTATCTCTTATGTTTATTCTTCCTCAAAGCGCACCTCCAGGCTAAGTTCACCTAGAAATTCTTGTATTTTGTCCTCCTCCATATCTCTATCTCCTGTTTTAAGGCACTTGACAACTTGTAACACCTTATCCACTAATGGCTTTGCACTCTGATACTTGAAAACTTGAATGAGATCAGCCGTCAATTCTTGCCAATTACCAGTTTGAGGACGCATCGCCAAGTGAATATACCACGTGTGTGCACAACCTTTCAGGGTGGAGTATAACTTGTGAACCCATAATGAAGGTGGCAATACTTATATGCTTCTCATCTAGGTTGTCTCACATGCTTGGACATGGAAGAAAGCGGTCTCTTTACCATGGTAGTCTTTTATAGATGTGGGCTCTTTGCTCCTGCAAAACCTTATAGAGAAGGAAATTCTCACCTCGTGCCATTCTAAGAGGTTCTCCTAATGTGTTTCCCACCAGTGCACAATAATTCCAAGTAGGCTATACTTAAACATATTCCTCCTTTCCTTCTCATTTCTCCAATGGGCCTCCATTTCTCGCAAAAAATATTCCATATTAGCCCCTTCTAAGAAACTTGGTATTTTTCTTCCTCCTAGGTGCCAAACTACATGTGCCTTTGTTATCTTGGTTACCAATCCTCTTAAATGTCATTCGATCAACTCATAGGTCTCATGAGCCTAATTATCGCACGTTATACTGGTAGTGTCACTTATGGACTAAACATCCTCAAACTAGATAAATCCCTCTGTGGGATGAATTATCTCAAGATCCCTAATCGAGCACACATATATTCTATCAAGGAATTCTTCTCCCAAGGGTTTGGTATAGGATGTTGATTTCCCATCAGCCAGGGGTATAATGACCCATTCCTCCTTATTTTCAAAGATGATGTATTCCTTATTGAACCACAGGTTAGCATTATTTTGGTAGCACCAGGGGCACCCAAGCAACGTTGGAAATTTGTCTTCCTCAGTGAGCACCAAGACCTCAAAGTCCGCAGTAAATTTGGCCCCTTTAATGGTGATAGCTGCATATTTTAAGACACCAATGGGCATTTCCTTCGTCTTATTTTACATATACAATACATTCAAAGATGGCTATAATGTAGGTCTTCCCATTTGATGCCATGCATCCAAGGTGATAACATTGACCTCCGCTCCTTTTTCAATGAGGATATTACTAAGAAGCCACCCATCAATGGCTGCATTTAAGGTGATCTCCTTATCATAGTCAAGGATGTGAGGGGGAAGGTTTGTATGCAAGAATTTCCTCTCACACTCTTCTCCAGTGCGTGGTACCTTCTCCCGTAACCATGCTCCTAGTAAGGGAATAATATTATCTTTCCTTAGCGTTTTACATACTTCCTTGACCTCATCTAGGTCATCTTTTGGGGCATTGATATTCCTCCTTTTCTCCTCCTTCTTGGACTGCTCTTTTAGACACTGGATTTCTCCTTGTAAAATCTTAATGACATACACGGTTTCTTAATATATCTCCTTATGATGAGCAGGGTATGGGTACTTCCCATGTACTACTTCTTCTCTTGAAAGCAGGGTCCTCTAATTTTGTATTTCCTTTCTTCTACTTGTGTTGTTACCAGAAAAGGTTCCAACCCTAACTCACGCATTACCCATGGCATCCATTATGTGTCATCCTTCTTTATGCTCACCATTACAGCACCCCTATCTTTCTATAGCTACTGACTCATGTGCTCAAACAACTTAGGGAAATCCTAATAATTTTACTTCTTCCCACACCATGAGCACTACAATAGCTCTAGGAACTCACGTTTGTAGTGTTCTATAGATCCACAGCTAAAACAAGTTCCACATGGGAAATCACTTCTTCCTCTGTGGTTACAATGACCATGAAATCCTCCACAAAAACTCCTTCCATGTGCACCTCCATCTATGTGCTCCTTATAATAGTGGTCATCACCCTTTGAACTACTTGCAATACTAATCTGGTGCACACTTAGATCAATAACATCATGAATCTGATTAATCAGCCTACATTATTTAGTGTCATGTGATGTAGATGTACAAATCTTGCAATAGAAAGACACATTCTTATGGATTGTGCACTGTAGTAGAGGGCACCTACTTGCATCATGGTCCCCATGGAAAATTTCACAATCCATAGCTATGACACGTACTGACTTCTGAGGGAAGCTATCCTTTGCATGCACCTCCACTTCACAGTCTATACACCACATACCACTATGAGTCTCATGGGATGAGTTCATAGACAACTTCTCTAGCTACTTAGGCATAGCAACGATTTGAGAAAATAGAAACAAGATAACACTAGTATCGATGCTTCCAATAGCTTTAGCATGAAAAGTAGCTTCTAGCACCTCGCACGGGTCTATGAAAGTCTTATGAGATAATGCTCTTCTAAATGGTGTTATCAACCCTCCAACATACCCTTGAGCATGCTGTGAAGGGTGAATGTAATGTGAAAAATTTTACAAGAGAGTTTTGAACCGTGCATCATACTCCCACACACTCTCTATCATTCCCTTCTAGATTTCCTTCAGAGTGTTGATGCTCTTCTGCTCAAACTCAGGGATGTGGAATTTTTCCAAGAAGGTTTTTTTTAATGTTTTATAATCCATCACCATCTAATGAGGGTCATATTTTAGGTACCAGCTATGCGTGCACCCTTACAACATTGTTTTAAATGATCATTCTTTCCACTCCATGGTATTGATCCCTTTTGCACACCATAGCAGCTCACATTTATGCATATACTCTGTAACATCTTCTATACCTCTGTAATGTGGCAAGTGTAAAAACATTTTGAAAAATACATGGAGAGGGGGTTGAGGCCCCTGTCCTTCTGATTCAGATTTTTGGTTCCCTCTGGTGTTTCCTCCACCACCAGATCCACTGGATCCACCCATTTCTATGCCCCCATATCCACTAGTTCCACCTCTAGCTCCTCCCATGGCTAGCAATGGGTCTGAATTGATCGCACCTAGTGTCCTCAATGTCCCACTGAACTGTGTGCCAATGGTCTATGAGATTTTTCCACTACTGTATGTATGTCTCATACCACTCCCTAATGCGTTTCCCAAACCTTGTGTATTTACACCTTGTCCAAAAAATACTCCAAACACTATATTAGAGTGTACAACCATAGAAGTCCCAAATGATAAATTGTATCTCCTGGGCGCACATCGGTCACCTCCACCAATACCAACTAGGTTAAAAATACTTCTCCCTTGATTTGGAAAACCAAGCACCATGGTTTGGTCACTAGGTGGGTTTATATGTGTGCCAAAGAATCTTCTCTCTCCGTACGATGAACTCTCATCAGAAGTTAAAGGGGTATCTCTCTCCCATGCTTACCAAGATGGGGTAGCATAGACTGCTCAGGTTCCATGTCCTCTATGTGAACCTCAACTCCTTCCCACAACATCTTCCTCCATAGATCCATCACACTTATAACCTTAAATTTTCTAGCAATATCCCTTTCACGCACTTCACTATACTTGAGTCATCTTTCCTCCCTTTCTTTCTCAGTCATAATGTCTTGCATCTTCCTCCACCCTAGCTTCCTCACCCAGTGCTTAGAAAGGTTTAGTTAGCCATCAAAAATCCCTCTAAACTCAAGGTAATGTTTAAGATATTCATCACCAAAGGAATAAAATGTAGAAATGATTCGTTGGGCTCTCATAGATACTCAAACTCAATGAATTCTAGATAAGAATATGTAGAAATAGCATATTCCAGAGTGTAGCTAGCTAGTACTCCTTTCCACCAATGATCCATAACACAAGTCCACATCAGATATGTATCTTTTAGCCTCTGGTACTCTTCTTGGGTCCACACACATTATCTATAATACCAACTTGATCTAGATGCATATGTTGAGAGCCATTCATATAGATCTACTGGGAAGCAACAGAAGAAAGGTTCATACAACTCATGGTAAATGTTATCTTCTACCCATCTACGTACATCAAACTCAGGCCCTGTGTTGAATATCTAAGAAAACTCTTCCTCTGTGCTCTTGGACCATGATTTAACACTTTCTAGAGTTATACATTTTGTCATCACTCATTGCATGGATCATGATGTATTCCATTTCCCACAACAACTTTGAAAAGAGGTCTCGACAAAAGAACCAAGATGTAGTCATTTTTACACCCACCAAAAAACAAGGGAATCGCATGCACGCCAGCCTATCACCAACTGGGCATTAGTTTCTCACCCAAGGCACACGCGAGATCCAAGTCTCTCTTTATGTGATTTAAGTGGGTAGCATCATCTATGATAGGAACTTTAAAATAGTGAGTGGAAACAAGACATACATTCATCATAGAACTCAGAACGGATTCTAGAAAAATGTAGTCATCCCATACCGAATGGTACTTAACAAAATATAGATAGGAACCAAAATAGAAAGGAAATGCATAAGAATTTATATTTATTCCATAAACATTTATGAATCAGAACTGTAAGCTATAAATATGGACCATAATCATTAATAATCACATTCAATCAATTTTGGTAACCTCGTTACATCCATTGGATCCATTACAGACTACCATAGCCGTGCAGACCGAAGTCATACATTATAGCTGGATTTATACCCCTCAATTTTCAAGAGAAAATTTACAATCAAAACCCCTTATTACATCCTTTTCCTATAGATCTCTATCCAACCCTATAGATTTCCTTGTAGTATATCTGCAGAGCTCCACTCTCTACTAATCTATATATGTCTATCTATATCTTCTCCTCGGCGAGTGCTTATATATATAGGCTTCTTGAAATTCCAACTTGTCTTTCTGTGGCCTTAGATCCATCACCAAGTGTCAAATGTGGTCCTCCATGTGGGCATGCTCCTTCAGGTCCGAGCTCTCCTCTCCTTGCAATGATGGTCTTTGGGAATATTCTATTGTGAGGTATATTCCTTTTGTGTGCCTTAAGTTTCCAGGATGGCACCTTATCCACTCCACATGTGCAGTTGGCTCATGCTTTTCTCATGTTTTTCCTGATGCATCAAATATGGCTAAGTCTTGAAACCTTTGTTATACCTTTTTCGGGCACCAATTTTTCTACTAAACCCTCCTAGAACCTTTTCCTACACTCTTTTGCCTTGCACACTCTTATTTAACTATGCTTTGCATTCCCATGCGCATTTTTGTACTTAGCTGATATTTTAGGGGCCCAAAAAAAATTCTACCTAAAAAATTGATTAAAGTAGTCTCTACACATAGAAAACATTAATAGGATATAAGTTGTGTCCTGAATCAGCCCCTTGTGTCTATTATTTTGTTATTTCCTTTTGTTCTTTTAGTGTTAACTATGCTAGTATTTTACATAATATTATGCCATTTGTGTCTAATTGAATAGGGTTGAGAGCTTATTTAATTACAATTTTGAATTGTGGCAAGAATATGCCCCCTTTTCCTTTTAAATGATCTCCTCCCTTCTCTAAAACTTCAAAAGGAGAGATACCAACCCCTTTTTTGGTGTTATCACCCTTGTTTTAGACTTATGTTATTTATGTTTTCTTTCTCCCTTTTTCCCTCTCTCCTCGGTTACTTGGATCTATTAGAGTAGGCTTAGTCTAGGAGTAGATTTATCACTAGAATAGGTGAGGAATCAACCTTTTTTAGAGGATTGTTTCAGTATTCAGTCCCACACTTGAAAATAATCCAATGTTGTCTAGAATTTCTTTATCTTCCATGATCAAATCCTAGGGTGAAATTCTGAGCCACAATAATTGGCTCTATCTCTGAGACATTAGACCATAAGAAGTAATGAAGAACATCAAGTATCTCATGGGTAAGTAGAATAGTGCCTCGAAAATTGGGAATTAGATTCATTCCTTCACCAACTAATATAGGAAATGACACAAATGAAGAAAAATAAAACAAAAACACCAAATGGAAAGGTAAACACACAACAAAAGGGAAAAACTATGCTACATGGGAGATCAATTTACATAGGCAGGGGAATAATATATACACACCTAACAACTGTTAGTACAAATTCATAGCACCCCCAAATCGACCCTCAGATCTGCTATAGACATATGGTCAATTCGATGTGAATGCACAACATGGAGTTTTCCCTAAGTGTGTCACCTTGTAAATTGGGAAAACTCTCCAGAATGAGGTTGGTTCCTACTCCTTTGTTTAGGTGTATTCATGCAAATTTTGTAGAGATTCTGATTCAAAATTCCTACTCTAAAACTACTAAGGAGATGGGGTTGAAAGAAAACATGGAAATGGAAACAAAACTAAGTAAAAAATAGAACGGTGATACACCAAAGGAGTGCTAAACTTCTTATTTTGTAAAAAAATAGACACAGATCATGAGGATGTAGCATCAAAACATGCACAAATTGCCAAAATGCAATGAAAGATCAGAAGGAAACAAACCAACACAAGATAGGATTGAAAAAAACTCGTTCACCAAAAATGCATTGTTAGTTCCAGATTTGATATGATGCATTACAATAGCAAGGAGGAAAAAATGTGTTGCAGTCCATATGGGAGGTTTGAAAATCCTTCAAATCTACCTACTAAGGAGAAAAGAAGAGCTTGCAAGAGCAAGAATTTCTGACAAAACAAA